>BSBN01000685.1:7875000-9075000 GCA_027924645.1 Cunninghamia lanceolata | reverse complement strand
GAAGATAGAGGTTGTTGGGTTTGATGAACTCAAAAGTTTGTATCCTGAAGATCTAGATTTTGCAGAGGCTTGGAAAGCTTGTTTGGAGCCTGTTACTTTGGACATAACAAAATGGTTGGATTTCATAATCCAAGATGGCATGTTGTTTAGAGGAAGCCAATTGTGCATTCCGAGGAGTTCCATGAGAGAGAACCTGATTAAAGAGAAGCATAGTGGAGGACTAGCTAGACACTTTGGTCGAGATAAGACCATTTCTATTGTTGGTGAAAATTATTACTGGCCCTAGTTGCAGCAGGATGTGAGGAAGTTTGTGCAGAGTTGCAGAGTATGTTAGATGGCAAAAGGAACATGTCAAAATACAAGGTTGTATCAACCATTACCTGTACCAAAGAAGCCATGGGATGATATTAGTATGGATTTTGTTCTTGGTTTACCAAGGACATAGAGAGGGCATGATTCTATTTTTGTGGTGGTGGACAGATTCTCAAAGATGGCACATTTTATTCCTTGTAAGAAGACTAATGATACTGTTCATATTGTAGAGTTATTTTTTAGGGAAGTGGTGAGACTACATGGTCTACCAAAGAGCATAGTTTCAGACCGAGATACCAAGTTTGTTGGTTATTTCTGGAGGACATTGTGGAAGAAGTTGAAGACAGACTTGAAGTTCAGTTTCGCACACCATCCACAGACTGATGGACAGACCAAAGTGGTGAATAGGAGTTTGGGTAACCTACTATGATGCTTAGTAGGAGATAAGCCCAAGGGATGGGATTTAATTTTACCACAGGCAAAATTTGCTTACAACAATTCTGTCAATAGGAGTACTGGTAAATCACCATTCCAGATTGTATATGGCAATAGCCCAAGAAATGCTTCTGAGTTAAGGAAGCTAGACAATGGAGAAAAAACAAGTGCTGAAGCTGAAGACTTTGCAGAACATCTGAAGAATTTGCATGAAGAGGTGAGAAAGCACATTAATAAAATAAATATTCAGTAGAAAGCTAAGGCAGATCAGAAGAGGAGATATAAGGAATTTCAGGTAGGAGATGAAGTCATGGTTCACTTGAGAAAAGAAAGGTTCCCAATTGGAACATACAATAAGTTGAAAATGAAGAAATTTAGACCATGCAAAATCTTAAAGAAGCATGATTCAGGAAATGCATATGAGGTAGAGCTGCCGAGTGGGATCAATATTTCCCCTATTTTCAACATTGCTGATTTATCAGAATATCATGAAGGTGGAACAGAGGATGGACTAACAGAAGTGCAATGGAGTATTCTGGCATCTACTTCAATGGAGGAGATAGAAGAGATCTTGGATAGTCGTGTGGGAAGAAGTACTTGGAACACGCAATATGAAGAATATCTAGTAAAATGGAAAGGAAGGCCTGTTGAAGATTCTTCTTGGTTGTCTAAGGTAGAGGTTGACCGTTTGGGTTTTCCTCACACAAAAATTTGAGACGTGACAGGGTCACTTCTCAAATTACCTTAGGTGTCTGATGTAGGAGCATCCAGAGGTGTAAGGGCAATCTTGCATCACCCAAAAAAGAAGTTAATTCGAAACCATTGTAGTTGTTCTCATTTCTTCCCATAATTAGTGTTTTTGGTTCCATAATATCTAGAATAATAATGTAGGACTTTCAGTTTTTCTAAAACTGCTAAAAATAGCGACCTGCCTGTTTAGGAAAGTGTACCTGCTATTTTTAGAAAGTTTGCATTTGGGCACATAATGAAGCAAAAACTTCCATAAAGTTACATAATGGAAATATAAGACCTTTGGCCAAGGAATTAGGTAAAGATCATTTGTGAGCTGAAAAAAATTAAAGTTTTTGTTTTCTGAAAAGCCCCTGAAAATTTACGGAACGAGATATGAGGCACTAAAACTTCTCATAACGTCTCAAAAAGTTGACAAAAATCTATTTACAGATCTCTGGTGTGATAGTTTACATCACGAGCTTTTCGGCGCTTAAAACGATTCGTCAATCGGACACCCGGATCAAAAGTTATGTTTCCCAAAAGTTGACCTACTTTTGGAGGGAGTTGCAAAATTCAAAATTTAGCTAAAGGCCGCCAAAAAGTGCTATTTATGACTATTTTGGGAACCTTGGGTGGGGGTAGAGTCAAGGGGGCCAGTGTGGAGTCAAGAATAGGTGGGAAAATAGAAACCCTAGCTGATTTGAGGTTACAGAAGGTTGAAGATTCTAGAGTCTTGAGGTTGGGAAAGTTGTAATGTGTTGTAGCCAGTAGAGGATTCATCCTCTGATTGTAATTGAGCTTTTGTAATATAATGAGTTGCCCAGTTCAATAAAAGAAAGTTTTATTTGCTCTGTTCAATATCTGTTATTGTGTGTTTGGTGATTTACCCCCTTCATCAGGTAAGCTCAACTTGACTGTCGACGTATATATGATTCCACACCTTCGCTGCCTTCATCTTTATTAGGTAGCAATTACTATAAAAAAAATTAGTGTGTTCAAATTATTTCTACAACATTATAATTTTTTTTTCTATTTTTTAGAAATGGAACTAATGTAATAAGGCACAAGTCATGTCATATTGTGGAAAGTAAGAGAGTGAGGGTAGTGTCTATGCAGCCCAAAATTTGCACTGCATGGATGCTGCTGCCCTCCATGCATACAATTTATTCACTTCGATAAATGTATGTGTCAGAACATGATACGGGAAAATGATTATTGATAGTACTATTGTGGTAAGATCAGCTTGACTGTCGACGTATATATGATTCCACACCTTTGTTGCCTTCATCTTTATTGGGTAGCAATTACTATAAAAAAATTAGTGTGTTCAAATTATTGCTACAACATTATAATTTTTTTTTCTATTTTTTAGAAATGGAACTAATGTAATAATTTAAATATTAAAATTTAATAGGAAATGTTTTAAAATAAATATAAAAGATAATTTTGTTATTTATGTTAAGGTTATGTATATTTGTAAGGGTGAAATTTGTATTTTTTTCCTCTTGTTTTTACTTAGAATATCCCTTGACCGTATTCAGTATTCCCTATGTGTTGTGTTTTGTACATTACGATTTAGTGTTGTTTTTAAAAAATTTGGCCTCCCTTTTGGGTTTAGGAGCTTTGAATGTTTGGATTTTTATTATTTAATTATAATTACAATATTATTATAAATTTATTATAATTATTATGTTATTATAATATAATATTTTTTTTTATTCATAAGAGGTTTTGATTTATATTAAGATTTCCAAAAAATTTACAAGCATCTGCTATGCAGGTGATAAAATGCATGTCAAAATGTAGAAGCCTACTAGCTGTGAAATCTACCCCAAACGTTTCATATTACCCCATATAAACCAAAATAGCCAGATCAACTGTCAAGGCCAGCCCACCTAACCAAACCTGAGATGATATTTTAAAGGGCATTAAAATTAACAGACATACAAACTATGCTATCACTAACCAGCAACTTAAAACCACTTTCTACATCACCTGGCACAGAGACATATACCAACGACAAACCAAGCACTTTTGACAGTTTAGGTAGACCCAGAGTCACCAAGGAAGCCATTGGCTAGAGTGAAGGCTTTGAAATTTGGAAGTTGCTTCTCCCCGAATGAGAGTTGCAACTGGAAAACTCTCTAAAGGTAATTCACACCAATAATGGCAATCTGCATGTGCTCCACCAAGGCCAAGCCTCTCAAATCCAAGATAAAAGGATAATATTTGACCACCTCTCCGGGGACATAGAATTGTGGCATATCTTTTGGTTGTGGCACCTCGGTTCTTGCAAAGGCCATGAGAAGAACCTCCTCCAAACCATCCAAATAAACCGCAGAGAAGAGTCTCTTTAGCAGTGCTGCAGCATCCTTCTTTGGCATTCAAATATCTAACAATGTTGCCAAGAAATGTGAAGTGATATTGGTGTTTACCCGGAAAGGCTCTACATTCTTGAGGAAACCTTTCCCCAATACCATCTTAACAGCGGCCAAGATGAAGGGGTCATAATTTTTAAGCAGATCTTTGAGCCGATGGTCTGAATAACCCTGTGAAATGCCATCTGCTGCATCGTGCTACCCAAAATGATCAGAGTGTCAGCCCCTATGGTTGTTAGTGTCTCAGACGACATGTGCACCACAAACTTTGATCATTCCTACATGATGCTCTGTAGACCCCAGACTCATCGAAAGACTTTCTAGTTCAATCAATAAATAATTCTGCCGTCAAGAAGCTGAGTTAAGCAATCCAAGGGCCGAAATCATTTCCTGGCATTATTAATCTGCCAAACTTCGTATGCGAGGCCTTCTCTGAAATTATGACAAGTGCTTGATTTGTTGAAAGCAAACCCTATGCATTAACCTCTCGCGTGATTGAAGGGACACTTCTGAATGCCAAGATGTGGGTTTTGTAAGTTCCCTGCCTTCTAATTATGATGGACAGATTTCCCAAGCTTCGTTGATGTCTACATGTCCTTCGCCCAGCTATCTAGCCAATTGGAATGCCTCACTAGATTGGCTCTCCACAACTCCTTATGTGGAGAGCCCCCTGCCCTACCACCCACTTATAATATTATATTTTAATTATAATATAGTATTATATTTATATTATTATTACAATATTAAATATAATGATATTATATTATATTATTACATTATTATAATATTATATATAATATAATATTAAATATAATAATATTATATTATATTATTACATTATTATAATATTAAATATAATCCTATTATATATTATTATATTATATTTCTGTTTATTATTATATTATATTATATTTATCTTTATGTTTATTATTATATTATTATATATAATAATAAATATAATATAATATAGATGCTAGGGTTTCCAACAGTTTTAAAAATTTACAAAGAAATATGGCTTCTAGATCACGGCATTCTCCTCCAACGCAAAACGAAGATCCCCCCTCCAATTCTTCGTGGCAAGCTTTTAAGTCTGATGCAAGGCCTATCCTCAACAACGTTCACCTTGGTGCAGGGACAGCGATTTCGACCAAGGATAAATCTCACTCGGGAGAAGGTTTTAAGGATGCTCTCCTTCGAACAAATCTCAAGTCATCTTCCATGGCAGAGCCTAGTAAAGGAGCTTTTGAGGATCTTAAGACCACCAAGGATCGACAGCCAGTTTTCTCCCCCTCTCACTCCTCGACCTCTCGCCCAATCTTTGGCAGCCCTGGGCTCTGTGGCGAGACAGGGGGCTCTCCTGGTGTTAGGGCCGTGGAAGTTCAGCATAACCTACCTGCGGGCTCGGCCTCTTTTGGGAGCATTTCTCCCGCAATCATCAGGAATCAATCGGATTTGGGCAAACCTATCCGATGCTCAGAGAAGCCTATCAAAATACTATTACCCGAGGAAGTCAAAAAAGAAATAGCTGAAAATGAAGAGTACTTTACAAAGAATGGACTGATTGGAAGATTCAATCACTTCTGGCCAAGCCTCCCTGAACTCCATCTTTGGATCTCAGAAACCTGGAAGCCCATTTTAAGAGAAAATCTAGAAATCTATCCCTGCACAGGTGGCTTTTTTGTGGTAGTTTTTGACAGTATTGAAGATCGCAATACAATTTTTTGTTTCCGCTGGGCTTGGGGGAATCATCTATTATTGTTAAAACCATGGCACCCTACCTTTGATCCTCTAATAGAATCCTTCGATATCATGCCAATTTGGGTTCGACTCCCCAGCTTGCCACTTCATTTCTAGACTGATTCTTGTTTCCAAGCAATTGGTGATTCTATTGGCAACTTCATAGCGACAGATAATGATTCATCCGACTTCATACATACAACCTTTGCCCGCATTTTGGTGGACTTGGATATTTCAAAAGAACTACCAGCAGAAATCATTTTTAACATTCATGGTCGCAGCTGGGCCCAACCTTTGTACTATGAAGGCTTGCCCTTTCGTTGTAGAAGATGCTACAAAACCGGTCACATAGCCACAGATTGCCCCAGCTCCAAAATAAAACCAGATCACCAAGCCACATGGTGGAAAGATGTTGCTCCTCATCACTACACAGTTGAGTGTTCAGCAAGTGCACTTGAGAATCCTCCGGAGCTTCATAATCAAAGGGCTTCTCCTCAGGACAGGAGGAAATTGGATGATCAGCCATCTTCTACCCCTAAGAACAATCAACAGCTTCCTACGGACAGGGGTAGGAGCCCCTCTACAATTACTGGAAAATCTCAGCCCCCCCATCCTGAGAAGCACGTCGAAATTGGAAGCCAGGATGATTGGAAAGTGGTACAAAAGAAAAAGAAAAACGAAAATCCTCACAAAGTTGTTTCTCACTGTT
The DNA here is from genome assembly GCA_027924645.1 of Cunninghamia lanceolata. NCBI lineage: Eukaryota > Viridiplantae > Streptophyta > Pinopsida > Cupressales > Cupressaceae > Cunninghamia > Cunninghamia lanceolata. Next base: position 9,068,697 of record BSBN01000685.1, on the reverse strand, counting down.
GATTCAGGTTGGTTCTTTAGGATCTACGGATCCTAGATGAAATCTGGGACTGTCCTTATTTATTTCTTTCGCACCCCTGTCAAAGGGCATGCTTGTTCTAATTTTTGGATCTATTTTAACGGGAGCGGTTCCCTTATACCGCACTTATCTATCAAAATATATATATATAATATAATATAATTATATTTACGTTATAATATAGATGGGGTTTATTATTATATTTTTAATTATTAGAAACCCTAACTATTTTAAATCATAATTATTTTGAAACCTAATTAATTAAACCCTATTTATTTTAAACCATAATCCTAATTATTTTATACCCTAATTATTCTAAAACATAATTATATAGTATAACATTAATAAATATAATTTAAATGTTTTTTATCAATAATAAAATAGATTCTCAACAAAATATTCAAAAATAAATATACAAAGTTATAATAGTTAATTATTAATATTTTATAAATTATTATTTCAAAAAATATATGTTAAGTATGTACAAGGAAATAATATAGAGAATTGTCGAAAATGCCAAAAATCGCGGAACTGCCGAATGATTGCCAGGCTAGGGTTTCTGGGTTGGATGATGCAAAGCTGGGGGAGTGCATTCCGGGGGCTACCTCAGTTGCAGATGCAAAGGTTGTCTGCTATTTGGATTTGCAAGAGAAACTGGAGGATTCACATGGTGCATCGGCTTCCCCCTCCGCCTTTGCTTCCGCTTTGATCTTCGATGCTCCTTCAAGTGACTCAAAGATTAGGGCATTGAATCCCTCCACCCACGTTACCCCTCCTCTTTCCCTGAAAGATCCATTGCATACAGATTGGGCACGCAGTGTTTCACCTCCTGAGCTAAGGTCGGTGGAGGGCAAACCCTCATTTTTGGAGGCGGTCAAGTCAGGGTTTTCCTCTACCTCAGATGCTACACAAAAACCTCAGTTTTATGTAGGTAATAGAAGGATGGTCCAGTGCTCTAGAAAATCTCTGTCTCTAGAGTTTGATGCTTCTGTGTCAAAGGAGCTGAGGGAAAATGAGAAATTTTTTCTGACAATGGTTTAATTGGTAGATTCAATCACCTCTGGCCCAGTCTTTCAGATTTGCATGATTGGATTTCGAAATCCTGGATCCCTCTTATGAATAGCAATTAGAAATTTACCCTAGTGCAAAAGGTTTTTTCATTGTGGTTTTTGATTGCAGGAAAGACAAAAACACCATATGAATTATGTATGGTCTTGGGAAGATAATCTGTTGCAGCTGAAACCCTGGCATCCAAATTTTGACTCGTCTAATGAATCTTTCTCAATTTTGCCTATTTGGGTGCGCCTCCCAAATCTCCCTCTCCACTACTGGTTTGAACCATGTGTTGCTACCATTGGGAAGACTTTGGGTAAATTTGTCTATTCAGATGACAACTCAAGAAATTTTATTCACACAACCTATGCCAGGATCTTGGTAGAGTTGGATATCTCTAAGGATCTTCCAGCCGAAATTGTTTTGAGGGCCAATGGACAATGTTGGAAGCAACCTCTAGATTATGAGGGGTTAATTTTTAGGTGTAGGAGATGCTATGAAACCGGCCACATTGCTTCGGATTGCCCTTCAGTTAAGCCCCGGTCAAACCAGGTGGCCTCCTGGTGGAAGGACTCTTCCCCTAAACATTATTCTGTGGTGAACTCTCCTAAACAGAATATTTCTCCCACAAAGGTGGGCTCTAGGAAGCAAAATGCTGAGGAGGATAACAAGATTTCTCCTGTGAGAAAGGAATTATAGAAAGTTGAGCCATCTTCTGATTTTGTGGGGGAGCAGAACTTGTCTCAGTTTGGTGCTACTAAAGGCCTAGTCCTCTCAAATGCAAAGGTTGTCAGCACATCAAAAATGAAAGTTTCAGATGAATCTATGGGTTCCCTCATCCTGGGAGTTGAAAATACAGCTACACAGTCCGCTTCTCCTCTTTTAGAAGATCAAAACTATGGTCAGGACAAGGAGTGGCACTTAGTGCAGAAAAGGAAAAACTGCATCCGCAAATTAGAGGAATTTAAGAGGAACTTGCAGCAGCGCTCTCACACTAATGCTGGCGCCAAATCTACAACCAAATTTCAATAGGCAAGAGCTGTGTGATTTGTAATTCTTGATTGTTGACTTGGGTAGGGGTTGGACTCTTTTGTTTTGGCAGATGCAGAAGTTTCAAAATCATAAGTTGTGTTTGTGCCCAAGCTTTAATGGGTTGTTAAGGTTTGTTAATGATTGTCTTTGAATTGTTGCAAGCATTGTTGCTTGCTTATTGCACCCCTATTCTTAGGGCATGCATTTGATTTATTTTTATTTTTATTTTATGGGGTACGGCTCCCTTATGCCTATTTTACGGATAAAAAAAAAGTATATACAAGGAAATAAATTACATATTATATATATTTATAATTATTAAAATATTAATAATAAATAGTTAATTTGACTTAAATAAATAGTCGATTGAAATTGGTAAATGTAAATGATATTCTAGAAAAATATAAAAGGTCTTAGATCTCTTTGCCATAGAGTGTAGTCCATTATGGATGATCACTATTAAAGAGAAAATATAATATAAATCAAATTAAAAATACTAGAATATAATAGATTTAGGGTTAGGGTTATGTGCACAAGCAAAACCCTAACTCTAACCCTAACCCTAATTATATGCAAACAATTATCCTTTCCCTAAACCTAATTGTTGCCATGACCCTAACTCTAACCATAATTGTACTTGTAACCCAAACACTACTTGTAAAATTGAACCTAACCCTAATTCTAATTATAACCCTAAACCTAATTCTAACATTGACCCTATTTTTATCTATAACCTTAATTCTAACCCTAAACATAATTTTATCCCTAACGCCAACCGTAATTCCAACTCTAACCCTAACAATTTTTTTTGTTATAAATATTTTCCCTAATTATAACCCTAACTCTAATTCTATCCCTAACCCCGATTTTATCCCTGACCCTAACCCTAATTGTAATTGTAACCCTAATCTTAACCATATGTTTTTTGGTTATATATATTTGCTCTAATTATCTCTCTTTGCCTCTTTCTCTCCTATCTATATCTTTATCTTTTGCACTCTCTATATCTCTCACGCTTTCTCCCTCCCTCCCTCTCTCTTCGTCTCTTTGTCTTTGTCTTTGTCTCTCTCTTCCTCTATTTATCTTTGTCTCTCTTCCTCTATTGTTATCTCTTTCCCTCTATATCTCTTATCTCTAGCTCTATCCCTCTTTATTCCCCCTCTTTCTTTTGCCCCATAGCCCATGTCCCTCCCCACTTCTGTCTCTCCACTTCTTTGTTCCCCTCTCTAACACTTTAATGTAATCTTGTTCCTCAACCTATTCAAACTCATGGCTATCCTCATAGTGGTATATATATGTTGGTATATATATTTCCTTCACAATCCAAGTTCATTTACATTATCATGTTTTGCTTGTGCACATAACCCTATCCCTAAATCTATTATATGCTAGTATTTCTAGTTTGATTTATATTAGATTTTCTCTTTGATAGTGATCATCCATAATGGACTATACTCTATCGCAAAGAGATCTAAGACCTATTATATTTTTCTAGATTATCATTTACATTTACCAATTTCAATCCACTATTTATTTAAGTCAAGTTTACTATTTATTATTAATATTTTAATAATTCTAAATATATATAACATGTAATTTATTTCCTTGTACATACTTAACATATATTTTTTGAAATAATAATTTATAAAATATTAATAATTAACTATCTATAACTATGTATATTTATTTTTGAATATTTTGTTGAGAATCTATTTTATTATTGATAAAAAAATTTATTATATTTATTAATGTTATACTATATAATTATGTTTTAGAATAAATAAGGTATAAAATAATTAGGATTATGGTTTAAAATAAATAGGGTTTAATTAATTAGGTTTCAAAATAAGGTTTCTCATAATTAAAAATATAATAATAAACCCTATCTATAACAAATATAATTATATTATATTATATTTATTATTATATATAAACTATAATAATAAACATAAAGATAAATATAATATAATATAATAATATATAATATTAATTATAATAATGTAATAATATAATATAATATTATTATATTTAATATTGTAATAATAATATAAATATTATATTATATTATAATTATAATTAAAATATAATAATATAATAATATAATAATTATAATAAATTTATAATGATAGTATAATTATAATTAAATAATAAAAATCCAAACATTAAAAGCCCTACCATCAAATTAAAGTTCCCTTCAAATTTTAAATTTTCCCGCCAACTCCTAAACCCACAAGAGAGGCCAAATTTTTTTTAAAAAGCACTAAATCTTAATGTACAAAACACACCACCTAGGGAATAGGGAATATGAAGTACTGAATACATAACCTAAACATAAATAACAAAACTATCTTTTATATTTATTTTAAAACATCTCCTATTAAATTTCAATACTTAAATTATTACATTTGTTGCATTTCTAAAAAATAAAAAAAATTATAGTGTTGTAGAAACAATTTGAATACACTATATTTTTTTTATAGTAATTGCTATCCAAAAAATATGAAGGCAGTCAAGGTGTGGAGTCATATATACAGTGCATCAGTAAGTTGAGCTTACCACAATAGTACTACTAATAATCCACTCTGCTTAGATATCATTTATTTCAATGGTCAAACAATCAATAGCAATTTTACACTTCATTCACAACAAAAATTGGTAAATATTTATCCTACTTTTATTGGCCAAAATTAACCTTTGATTATTAAAAAAGATGATATTTAAGAATAATAATCATTTTCGAATATATTCTGACACACGTTTATCGAAATGAATAAATTGTTTGCATGGATGGCAAGTATGGAGGGCAGCGGAATCCATGCGGTGCATAGACGCTGCGGAGAGTGAGTCCTGAGTCTTCCCCAGTGCCCATCTTGCTCTCCCCGTGAACAAGCGCCGTACTCTCAGAGGATACCTTTTGACCAATGTATTTCTAATCTTGAATCAATTCCATCCGACAATGTCACACGGGAGAAAAGATATAAGGGTTGGATCGCATCGACCGACGTAGAATGCCACAGAAATTGAACAAGCAGCACGCAAATTTTAGTAGATACGGATGCAATATTTCATCACACGTGGGAAAATTGAAAAAGATTTGAATAGCATGCCCAAGATTGGAAGAAATGAAATGAAATGAAACGAAAGTTTTGAATGACATCCACGAGACCGAAACAGTCTATGGGACCCATAAAAGTAGCAGAGCACGCAAAATAGGCTGCCAACTAAACCTGACTGCTGCTTTCAATCTCTTTGAGGATTGTCAATCTTCTTCTATAGATTCTGCCCAAAAAATCAGCAACTCTCACAATCTTTGTTTCAACAAACAAGGCCGTTAAAGAAACAACATTCAAGATATCCTTGAATTTGAAACGAATGTCCTCGTAAGCTTTGCACTCCATGATGTAATGCCATTCCGTTTCCACTAACCCCGATGTACAAAGACAACAGATCCTATCCGTCCACTCTTCTTTGGGTGTCTTCCATCTTCCCGTTTCACACCTAAAATGGTGTGAGCTAGCTCTGAGTTGGGCCAATAACATTTTGTATTTCCACTTGATATCCGCCATAATATAACACTGTTGATCGTGATCGCATGTGGAGTTAAAATGAATGACATAATATTCTCTTTTTCCTCCGAGTTGTTGAGACCACATGGCAGCTTTGACTTTCCCTCTCACAAACTTTTTAATTTCTACATTTGTTCTTGGGCATACCTGAATGTTAATGTCCCAATGGTCACTATAAGAGAGATGAGCATTCAGTGTGCACTATACCTAAATATCATCTATTTCAATGGTCAAACAATCAATAGTATTGACTAAAATTGAGCTTTGACTGTGGAAGTGAATGATATTTAAGAACAGCCTTGACGTGCAAATTCCAAACTCTCTAGTGAATGGGACCCACCCTGAAAACATGAATAAATAAATATATGTAGTAATTAGGCTTGCAGGGTTACTGCAGTTAGTAGTGCCATTTCTCATTCATGGCGATTTTTGCTGCTTCTTCCTATGGCTGGGCTCGTATTTTGGCTTTGGTTTTGCTGGTGAACGGCTGCAGAGGTGAGAAAGGGGTCGCCAAAGAAGCAGACAAAGTGGTGAGCCTGCTGGGCCAACCGCCAGTAGACTGTGCTCAGTATGCTGGATATGTGAGTGTTAATGAGAGGAAGGCTCTATTTTACTGGCTCTTCGAAGCCGGTACAAATCCATCAAAAAGGCTTCTTGTTCTTTGGTTGAATGGAGGTACCCCATCCCATCTTATCAATGTTTTTGTTTTCGGTCATTGGAACAGCTTCAATCAATTTATTTACTGATAGTTAATCTGAAATGAACTAATCGGGTTCTTATCTTTAAAATTAATGTGGGACTATTGTAACTCTTGCAGGACCAGGCTGCTCATCCGTTGGCGCCGGTGCGGCGATGGAATTGGGGCCGTTTAAAGTACAGAAGAACACATCATCGCTGAGTTTAAACCCGTATTCTTGGAACAAAGGTTAGTTATCATTTCTCATTCCATTTCATTTTGCGGTGGAGGATTATATATCTGAGATTTTTTTCTCTGTTTTCAAATTTTAAATCTACCTTAAAAGGGATCATTTCTGCTCCCATTTTTTCAATTAGCAAAAAAAATTAAGTTTTTTGTTCCATTTTTTTTTTTGGTGGGTTACTCGTGGATTTTTAGAATGTATTCCTTTGAAAAAATAGCTCCTTTTTGAGTATATTTGCTATTTTTCCTTGATTTCCGGGCACGATATTCCTGCGCTGCATTTCGATTTTTCCTACCCTGTTTTGGCTGTCATTTCTTCACAATTTTTTGGAAAAATAGAACTTTTGCTGTTAAAAATTGATCGATCTTCCCGTAAATATAGATTTTACGTTTTTATTCCATTCGTTATATAACTTTATTGTTTACTTTTCCTCAGTTGCATCAGGTTTTGTGGGCTAAACTCTCCCTCGAAATTTTGAAAGCAAACGTTTCACAAGAACATTCAAATTACTTAATGGAAATGGAAATAGAATTTTTTTATACTTCACCATGCTTTACAATCTAATTTCTATTGAGATTATTTCTACTGGTCTTGAAGGAGGCACTTAACTGTGCTTCAATACAAGAAGTATACATACCCTACCCTACAAGATTTGAACTTGTGACCTCTCTTTTAAGAAAATGTCATTTTGAAGCCTGCTTCAGAATAATCGGTAGAGCTGATTTTTGCAGAAGCAAACATGCTATTTCTGGAGGCACCTGTTGGAGTTGGCTTTTCCTACACAAATAAGTCCTCTGATCTAAAGAAACTTGGAGACAAGATTACGTGTATAAAAATTTGCAATCGCTTTGTATTTATAGGAAATCTTTGTGTTCAAAAAAATAAATGAAGTGTTTTTATGTGCTTGGATTTGCAGCTGAAGATTCCTATGCATTTCTAGTAAATTGGTTCCAAAGGTTTCCAGAGTATAAATCTCGTGAGTTTTACATTGCTGGGGAAAGTTACGCAGGTGAGATAAAGCCCTTGACTATTTTCCAACAAATTCTTCTTCTGCTCTTATGTATACAGTCTTTAGGAACTAGCACATTCTGATTCGTTGCCATCATTCTAAAGTTGTCTCTGTGTTTTAGGCCATTATGTGCCGCAGCTTGCAGAAGTGATATATGACAGCAACAAGCACACAAGCAAGGATAAGGTCATTAATTTGAAAGGTTTCATGGTGAGTCCCTAATTTTATAGCAAATATTCAATATCGGCACTGTTTAAAATTGTTATTTCAAAGCTTTGTAGCGTTGGCAATGGTCAAATGTTTAATTCCACTGCTGTGATGTTTTTTAGTTGAATTACAATCCGTGCTATTGGGTGTTGAAGGTAGGAAATGCAGTGATGGATGACGAGAATCACTATAATGGTATGATAGATTATGCTTGGACTCACGCCGTCATTTCAGACGAAGACTATCAGAGTTTAAAGAACTGCAATTTGAACTCGGATAGCCTGCCCTGTAAATTTGGTGTCTTCAAATACTACTTGGATATCGATATTTATAGTCTGTACACACCTGTTTGTAACCAAAAATTAAGGCGACTCGGTTCAGCCAGCAAGTGCCTTTCTAAGCATGTAACATTTCCTGTCACTGCTCTGAAAACATTTACGTTTCCTGTTAGCAATTTAGAAAATCTATTGACAGTTTCCCTTTGCTTAGGATCTGTGGCACAAACTACCTTTGGGATATGATCATTGCTTGAAAGAATATGTAGAGCTATACTTTAACAGAGACGACGTGCAAAGAGCCCTGCATGCAAACACAACCAAAATTTCTTATCCCTGGACGCTATGCAGGTAAAACTTTCTTTACGAGTCATTTCTCGAATAGTAAGTTTTTTAGTCTTGCCTCTCTTCTGTGAATTTTTCATTGTGCAGTGAACTGGTCCGTTGTTCGACCTAACGGAACGACTATCCTCCCTCTGTTTTGCCCATTTTCAGAAAGCTCATTAAAGGCGGTTTACGCATATGGGTGTACAGGTAGGGAAAGATTCTACGGCTATGCTCTCACAATCTCATTCATACTTCTTGTAAGGCTGGGCTTAAGAAGGAAATTTAAATGAGTTGAGTTGTCTCTTCTTTTTAAAGGTAGAAAAAGTATGTAGTTGTTGCCGTCCCATAGAAGGGGCTTCTTAAATTATTTGAGCAAGTGTTGTTGAAAATTTTAGCATGGTCCCATGGATTTTGTGGTTGTGGGTAGACTTAAAACTTTAAGCTCGAGATTTATGTAAGTTGGTGGTCTCGTGAAATTTTACATTATGTTGTTTTATTCATCTCCAAACAAAGAGACTAAAATAATTAAAATATAAAAAAAAATTCCTCCAAAAATTTTCTTAAATTAAATCTTTGTAAAAACTCTCAATAATTAATAAGTGGCAGAAAAATCCTCTAAGTTGGTGGGGAAAATTTTCTGCTCCACCCCAAATGCACCCATTCAAAATCTACAGGAACTCCTATTTAAGAGGAAAAGATTCTAATTTATCCTATAACATTTTTTTTGGGTTTCATAAGACCCCTGCTTCACAAAAATAAATCTTGTAACAACTTTATAAGACCTTTAAAACACCTCAAACATCTGTACCACAGAACAAGTCACAACAACACTTATACAAGATTTTGTTGGGTATATTTCTCAGGTTTTTAGTTTATATATCATCTACATAATTACTATCTTTACTTTAAGCCGTTTAGCTTAACATTTACATCAAATCTATATTATATTAATGCTTCATTTAAATATATCTGATCATTTGTTTGCTAAAAATCTAAGTTTTCCCGCTACTCTTGAGTGGGGATGTTATCATCAGACCTGACTTAAGTCAGCTACATTAACCCAACCATTGGTTCAATAAAATTGGTTATCAAGAAAAGGAATATCAAACCTGCCTTGGAAGCATAGGACTTTCCTTAGCCCAAGCCATCCTTCTGATTCTTCTTCTAGATAGCTACTTTTAAGACATTCTTCTGATTCTGTTTGTAAATGATCAATATTGTATTTTAATCCTCTGGCTATTTTTTTATTCATTCTTCTGATTCTATTGTTGAATTATCAATATTGTGTTGTAACTTGTAATCTAGCTAGCTATTTTTTCCATGCAAAACATGTTTCTTCCCATTACCGTTGCCCCAATCGCCATATAACCTTGTATGTCGTAAGCATGTTTCCAAGGAATTGAACCCATAGCCCCCCCTGGTGTATAGAGCTTAATGTTGGAAATGAAGCCCAACCGTTATTGCCCTTTCGTCTTCCTCTTCCCATGTCTCTTCAGTTGCCTGGAGAGTCTATATAATTTCCTTCTCATTCTCTTTTTGGTAGAGATGAAGACGTATGTAATTGGATTGATTAATGGAATAGTGTCCTGCTTTCCTTGGTGGATGTAGCCATCTTGATGGTGAACCACGTTAAATTTGTGTCTCTATTTTTATTGCTATGCATTTGATTCTTAATTTGTTTTAGTTTTGTCTTTCGCTGCAATTTATCTTCAACAATTGGTATCAGAGCCATGGTGCTCGGTCATTTGGAATGAGAGGTTTGAGTTTGAGTGAGAGCAATGCCGACTAATGAAAGAAGTCCTAAGAAATCACAAGGGAGGCTAAAATTCAGCTAGAGAGATGTTGGTTGCTAGTATTGTGGCAAGCAAGGCCACATCAAGAAGAATTGTTGGTTTTTGAAGAAGGCTAAAAATCAGCCAAAAGAAGATGAAGCAAATTCGATACGTGAAGAGGATACCGATGCAACAATTGGTGTTCTTGTTTCAGCTTCGGAAGAAACATCACCAAATTTTTGGGTGCTCACTTCGGGAACATCGCTTCATGCCACTCCATGCAAGGAGTACTTCATTAATCTGCAAAGCGGTGACTTTGGTAAGGTTCTTCTTGGCAATAACGAATCTTGTGATGTTATTGGCAAAGGGGATGTTTTGTTAAAATTAAAAAATGGAAATAGTTGGCTGTTGCAAAATGTTAGATATATCCCTCAGCTCAAAAAGAATTTCGTTTCAGCTGGACAGTTGTTTTCACAAGGATGTAAAGTTGATTTTAAATTGAATAGATGGAAAGTCACAAAAGGGGCCTTGGTAATTGCTCAAGGCAGCAAAGTAGGCACCCTATACGGCATACAAACTCTTGCTTCATGTGAAATGGATAGGTTAGATGATGTTGATTCCGTCATTGATGAATTTCTTAACCTATTGGAATCTGATCAAATATTTGTGCAAGAAAGTACAAGTGTCTTTGCAGAAAATACAGAAATTAAAAGGACAGAAGCTATGGAATGGGAGCCTTATGAAACCTTTAAATCTTGTGAAAAAAGTTGTGACAACCTGCAAAAATTTGGAAGGAAGCCCAAGCACTCTTATGAGGGTAGAGACGGTGGAGAAAGAGACTGCTATAGTCGCCCTCACAAGCGGCGAAAAATAGAGGATGATGGTGATAATACTAAGGCCAGAGATAGAGGGAAGAAGAGAAAATTTCAAGAGAATAATTTCAAAACCAGGGATGATGAGGAAGAATACCGACAGGAGAAGAAGCATGCAAGTAATTCTCATTTGGAGCATAGTTATTCTCACTTGAACCCTAGCCAGTTGCATAGTGATTCTCACTTGGACCATAGCCATTCAGATTCAGGGCATCGTCATTTGGTACAAAATCACATGTCCAAGGATCATCATCACATTGATCACAATATGGAGGGTATTTTCTTGCATGTACTTGCTGATAGCTTGGGGGTGTGGGAGTAGTAGCCTCCACTCTTTTGATAAAATACAAAGATTGGCATGTAGCAGATCTAGCCTGCTCTATATTCATATCCATATGGGGAACAAAGGTAGAGAACGCAGTGGTGTCTGAGCGTGTTGTGGAGTCTCCATGTGTAATTCTGATAGGATTTTCTGTTGCTACATGTTAGCCTATTGTAGGCACAATTGTTGGACGTAAGGTTTCTGATGTTGGATGCTATGGAGAAGACTTCATTGCTCTTACAAATAGAGATGTTCATCAATGGACTCATGTTGCTGGAGTATATAATGTGCCTGCTACTCCATTGTACAAGCGTGGTCCTTGCATTCCACATGGTGATAAGTCGAAGCAAATATCCATTGGTGTTAGTTTGATTGAGCTAGTTGAAATTGTCACTAGGATTGGTCAGCCAATGGAGTGGTTACTTGGTACTGTAGTTAAGTAACCATAAGTTTCAAGGAAAGTGGGGATAGCAGTACGGTTTGGACTTCAGTGGGAGATTGTTGGAAATTAAGCCCAACCGTCACTGCCCTTTCGTCTTCCTCTCCCCATGTCTCTTCAGTTGCCTGGAGAGTCTATATAATTTCCTTCTCATTCTTTTTTTGGTAGAGATGAAGACGTATGTAATTGGATTGATTAATGGAATAGTGTCCTGCTTTCCTTGGTGGATGTAGCCATCTTGATGGTGAACCACGTTAAATTTGTGTCTCTATTTTTATTGCTGTGCATTTGATTCTTAATCTGTTTTAGTTTTGTCTTTCGCTGCAATTTATCTTCAACACTTAACACACCCTCATTCACACCATTGAACCTGAACAACCTGCCATTAATAATTCTAACCATATCTAGCAGAAGCACTAGTTGGTATCTTTAAAACACAATAACTCAGGCATTCTAGATCAAAAAATTGTCTTTTAAATTACCTGATTTTGATGTTCTGAGAAAGTAAAATCAGCCTACTTTTACTGAACAAAATCCCTCTTGCAGCGGTGATACCGATGGGGCGGTTCCAGTAACTTCAACCCGGTATAGCCTGAACGCTCTGGGGCTCAAGATAAAAGAAGAATGGAGCGCTTGGTTTTGCAGCCAGCAGGTCAAGCTCTAGCTCTTTCTCTAAATCTAGTCTGTATGCATTGTTTTTTAAAAATAGATGTTGACATAGTTATGTTTCCAGGTGGGAGGATGGACTGTTGGTTACGAAGGGCTTAAATTTCTGACAATCAGAGGAGCAGGGCACCAAATGCCCATTTCCACTCCCAAACGAGCTCTCTCAGTTTTCAAGCATTTCCTCTCAGGCATGTCTTTGCCCAATTCAAGATCTGCTAGTTAACAACGAGACATAGCCGGTGCTGTTACATGCCCTTTGGTTACACTTTCTTCTCTTTATGTAATTAGAGGAAGTGTTTATGGTAGCCTAGTTATTTCCATTGCTTTTCATTTAACAAGCTAAAATTGTAGAGGAATTTGTATCGGCCCGGGATCCTTTCATTAGGAATCAATTGAAAGAGATGACTAAGAGTTCCATTGGCTTTAGATGAATTCCGCAAAGGCTGCGTTACAAGGAAAAGGTAATAAAAAAAGTTTCCTCGTATTCTTCAATCTGATGGAATCTGTACAAAATATTTGGTTTGAATTTCCTGAACATCTTGGCCTCTGTCACAGCCAGTTGATTCCAATCGATTACAGGGCATTGGATGGAAGCTTTTCTCTACTTCTCTACATTTCTTTTACGCATGCATAATCCAATACAGCAATCAACTGAGACCATCACAACGTTACTAATTATTTATGTTTTAGTTTTTTCTATACAGGAACCATCAAATTGGTGGAGGATGGAGGAGAATTGTAGGTTTATTTTTAGACATTAAATTGTTCAATGGTTAAAGTTAAATTTTGTTCATGAACGAGTATAAAATAAATTCTCTGAACTATTTTGACTTTTCAACAAAAGTACAAACCTTCAAAAATAAATGCATGAATAAAACAGTACGGTGTCCTTTTTGCTCATTGCAGTTGTTTGGTCCTACTATATTAGAATTTCGTTGATGTTCAACAACTTAGGGGAGGGGACTCTAGTAGTTGAGCACCCTAATTTCACGCCTCTCAAAATCATGTGGTAATTTCGAATCACTCCAAAAAATTTACAGTAGCTTACTTGGCAAGGCCCCTACTAATAACTAAGGTTTCAGGGTCACATCATCAAATATGATGCCATATCAACATGCTTTTTGTTGAGCTGTCAAATAGTTCCCCACAAAAAAGGGCGAACCAATAGGTGCACATTAAATCATGTTTTGTTTGTGCGCTGATGTGGCATCACATGATTGATTGCTTCATATATCTAAAGGGCACATTTCATTCAATTATTAGTACTTATAGTAACACTAACAACCTTAAAGTTGCAACTACTAGTACTAAACTTTTAAAAATATTGGTTGCACAAATACTATCTTGGCCATTGGAACTATCTCACCTATTGGGTCTTTTCCCCTAGCTTGGTAGTTTTTAGGCGATTGATTTACTCATTAAATATTACCTACATGTTCAAAGAACAACATCATTATTACAAGAATTTGGAGCGCACATGGAAATGGAGGGAATGTGAGTGGGCTCTCAACTGCCAAATGCTTCTTTCTAGGTCATGTGGCCCCATAGAGGTGGAAATTTTTTAGTACAGTCAATGTCCTATAAAAAAGGGTTAGTATTGTTCAAATTAACCTATGTGGATTAGATGCCCAAAATGTTAGATTTTGTGGCCAACCATGGTAACTTGCAACAACTAGTTCATTTCACTGTTGTCATTTCATCCTTCCACATATCCAATAACAACAAGGTCCTAACAAGTGTGGCTTAGCTATTCTTAGGCATTCCAATTGGTAGGAGATTATTTTGGGGTTAATGTTTTTTCTTTATTATAATTAATTGTTAAAATATGATTTTAACTATTTAATTTTGAAGGTAAAATGTAAAAGAAAAGTAGAAAGAGGGAAAGATGAAATGTCAGACCAACTAGTAAATTTGTGGTTAAGAAATGGTTTCTTACTTTGATCATCACTTTCATATTGATTGGTATTCTAAATTATAACTTTCCACTATTTTAGGAGAAATGTGCTTTTATATTGGAAATAGTTTACAAATATGGCTCAAGCAAGCATAACAAATATAAAGCATTTCAAAAGAAAAAGGAGAGCACCAATTTTCAGAAAACTCCACATCATCCATGATTAGAGAACCACCAAAAAGGAATCATTGGGAGAGAAAAAACAAGTAGAAGACAAGACATCCAACAAGAAACAAGCTACCAACAACCCAACATATGGATGGTAGAGAACCTTGAGAAGCTCCAAGCGAATATCAAGGAGATCATAATATCAACACGGAAGGGATAACACATGAGAAGCAATACCAAGGAAACCAAAAGAATTCCATCATTATTGTCATAAAGCATTTGCCAAAATTCAAAACCACCATATGCCAAGAGTTCGCCTACAAACAACATAATATCAAGATAGTGAACACCAATGAAGATCAACATCAAGGGACAGAATATAATAACTAGTATTGACAAAATAATCTATGATAAGCAACTATTAGAAAGTTCATATAACCAAGAAGACCATATACTAATGAAAATACCAACAAATCAACATGAAAGAAACATATGAAACTTTAGATCCCATAGCCTTGTATTGTAAGTTATGCAATTGCTATACTTTGAAATCATCATGCCATTGTTAGAAATTTTGTTTTAATACAACTTTGTTTTTAAATTGCCCTTATTTTCACTATTGAAGTTCACTTAAACAAACATACTATTGCAAAGAGGAACACATGATCAAAATATACATTCATAGAAAATTAATTTGATATTTAATAAAGAAAGCCTTTTATAAAATATTCTAATTCCCCTTTTATTTTTTGCATCCCTATTTTATATACTATCATTCTATATATTCTTCATTAATCTTCTCCTCATTTTTGTGTCTTTTTTTCTATTGTTTTATTGTTTCTACTATATACATTGTGTGTATGAAATATCTATCAATAGTAAAGGAGAAATTTGGACACGTTTAGTCCTAGAGAGTTCTAAGCCTACTATTTTAATATTTCTACCTATATACAATCCATACAAATTTTATTCAAATCTTTAGATTATATTTTACATTTAACATGGGTGTATGATTTGATTGCAAAGTCTACAAAAGGGATTTTCTCATAAATGTAGATGTGTACATTTAATATGGGTGTATGATTTGATTACAAAATCTACCAAGGGGATTTTCTCATAAATGTAGTTGTGTACATTTAATAAGGGTGTATGATTTGATTTGAGCCATTGCCCCTCATGATTTGAATATGAGGATTTACGAAAATCTTTTCCAAAACCATGTGTTGGCACCTAAAAAATCCTAGTTCCCAACTTGCATTATTTTTCCCCAAACCCATCAAACTATCCTACTTTGTGCCTTTGTTGTATTAACCCATCATTTATACCCGATCTGAGAAAATTTCCATGGGTACCCTTTATAAAATTTGCAAGTATAAAATCCTCTAGCACCTTGTGATTTTCCTTGTTATCTATCTATGTGTTTAAGTCCTTCAAAAAATTGTCTAAATGTTGCCTTGTCGGCGAATTCACAAGTTTGTGAAACTATCGATTTGTTGACTAAGGTTCGTAGGTTCATGGTTTTGCCAATTTACCGATTTAAAAGAGTGAATGAAATGTTTCCAAGGAATTAATGTTGGCACCGTGTCTTTGTCGGTGAATTTGGCAGTTCATGAACCAAAAGGTTTGTCGATCGCCAAGTTAGCCAATTGGCGGGTTTGCTGACAAGGCGAAGTTTGAAAGAGAAGAAAAGAGAGGAAAGTAAGGTCTTTATCGGCAAAGTTGGAAGTTCGCGAACTTCCAACTTCGCCAATGGAGAAAAGCTATGACAGAGAAAGGGAAGGAAAGAGAAGATATAAAGTCTTGTCGGTGAAGTTTCGATTCGCAAATTGTTGGGTTCACCGACAAAGACTTCACCAATGGCTCGGGTCAGTGACAAAGTGCGAGGGAAAAGTTTCTACGGAACAAAAGAAATATGAAGTCTTGTTTGGCGATACCTTTGGTTCGCGAACTCTTGAGTTCGTTGACAAGAATTTTTGCCGAGAAAGGGAGAAACATAGATACAAGAAAATCAGAAGGGAAGGTAAAAAAGATAAATAGTTTGCCACAAGGTGATTTTGTCAACAAAGGAAGAAAGAGATAAAGGCAAGCCTTTGTTGGAATGATAGATGGTTCGCAAACCATAAGGTTCACCGACGAGGTGGTTGGTCGCGAGAGAAGTTGCTAATAAAGGCAAAGAGAAACAAGATGAAACAAGGAAGATTTGTCGATAGCGAGAATGAAAGGAAGAAGAAGGCGGAGAAAAGAAATGATAACGAGGTTCGTCGATTTCATAGTTTGCCGATAAGAAAAAAAGGCCGACAGTAATGCCAAGGCACCAAAGTAACTTCAAAAGACAACACTTGTAAAGTGTTTTAAAAGCTTCCAAAGGGTGTGGCTTCCTGGATACCTAAGATTTAATTTAACTTGTAATCTAGCTAGCTATTTTTTCCATGCGGAACATGTTTCTTCCCATTACCATTGCCCCAATCGCCATATAACCTTGTATGTCGTAAGCATGTTTCCAAGGAATTGAACCCATAGGCCCCCTGGTGTATAGAGCTTAACACACCCTCATTCACACCATTAAACCTGAACAACCTGCCATTAATAATTCTAACCATATTTAGCAGAAGCACTAGTTGGTATCTTTAAAAAAACAATAACTCATGCATTCTAGATCAAAAAATTGTCTTTTAAATTACCTGATTTTGATGTTCTGAGAAAGTAAAATCAGCGTACTTTTACTGAACAAAATCCCTCTTGTAGTGGTGATACCGATGGGGCGGTTCCAGTAACTTCAACCCGATATAGCTTGAACACTCTAGGGCTCAAGATAAAAGAAAAATGGAGCGCTTGGTTTTGCAGCCAGCAGGTCAAGCTCTAGCTCTTTCTCTAAATCTAGTCTGCATGCATTATTTTTTAAAAATAGATGTTGACCTGGTTATGTTTCCAGGTGGGAGGATGGACTATTAGTTACGAAGGGCTTAAATTTCTGACAATTAGAGGAGCAAGGCACCAAGTGCCCATTTTCACTCCCAAACGAGCTCTCTCAGTTTTCAAGCATTTCCTCTCAGACATGTCTATGCCCAATTCAACATCTGCTAGTTAACAACGAGACATAGCCGATGCTGTTGCATTCCCTTTGGCTACACTTTCTTCACTTTATGTAATTAGAGGAAGTGTTTATGGTAGCCTAGTTATTTTTGTTTGCTATTCATTTAACAGGCTAAAATTGTAAAATTGTGAAAGGGGTTGTATTGGCCCGGGATCCATTGGCTTTAGGTGAATTCAGAAAAGGCTGCGTTACAAGGAAAGAGTACTAAAAAAGTTCCCCCGTATTCTTCAATCTGATGGATTTTGTACAAAATATTTGGTTTGAATTTGCTGGACATCTTGGCCTCTCTCACTGGGTTACTCTTAAATATCATTCACTTTAACAGTGAAAGGTTAATTATGGCCAATAAAATTAAGACAAATATGTACCACTTTTTGTTGTGAATGAGAATGAGGTGTAAAATTGTTATTGATTTTTTGACCATTGAAGTGGATGATATTTAAGTAGAGTGTTGATGGAAGCTTTTCTCTAATGTAGATTTCTTTTAGGCATAATTACATCTAGAGGCATTCTATAGTGACTGAACAAAAATCATAAAATTAAAAAAACAAGAAAAAAAAGGAAAAAAAATCAAATCAAATCAAATAAAAAATAGACAAATTTTTAGATATATTTTCATAAATCTTAAAAAAACAAAGAATTATAAATGAGAATTAAAAATAGCTTAGGCGAACATATTAAATTACACACACTGCAGACTCCTTACAAGCCCAAGATGATGAAGGCCTTCTTCGGTTCGAAATGCAACAAAGGCGTTGACTGTGTGGGGCGACTGACACACCCATGAAAAGAGTTGTGGAAAGCTGTGGCTCCGCATTTGTGGCTTTGAAAGACCATATTTATCCCTTAAATTCCTTTTCCACTTTCCTTCCCATGAAACCCTAAAACAATTCAGCGCAAAGTCATTCTTCTTGATAAAGTCTGCCACGCCGAAAAGAAGCTCTGCTCAACTAAATTCGAATCCTGGGAGGATTTAAAGTAAAAATAATAGAACAAAATGCCTCCCGGGAATGCTTAAAACCATGCAGTTTTTTAATGGTTCCCTTTCTCCCAGAAATTTCTTTAAAAAAAGAAAGGTAAAGATTAAAAATAGAGGCACATGCCAAGTTGCCTTTGGCACTCTTTGGTACTGTGACAACCTTTTCCCTATTTTTTAGTTTATTGCCGAAAATAATTAATCTGTTAGGGAAGTAAAAAATGTGTCTTGAAATTCAATAAATTGGAGGTGTAAAACATTTGAAAGATATGAAGCAATTCAAAAGCACAATGATGGTATCATTCTTGGCTTAAAGATCAATGGGTTCAAATTTTTTTTAAGTAGAAAGTTTATAATTTGAGTTATTTTTAGTTTCTGCCAAGGAAACTACAGTGAGGCCTGTTGTTAACTAGATATTAATAATTCTTTTTGCAATCAATGAGAACTGAAATAGTTTTTCTATTTAAAAAATATTTAGCTATTGTTATTGTATAGATGCAAATATTACTAGCATATTTATATTAAATATAATATATCTAAAGTATGGCATTCAAGTGCAATCATAACCATAACACTAACCCTACCCCTAAATTTGACCATAATTAAAATACTGGTTAATTAAATATTAATTATAATAATATTAATAATCTTTGACCCTAATTAAATTATTACTATTACATTATTATAAACAAACGTTAATTAAATTAATATATAATTATATCGTATAATAAGACATTAACATATAATTAATGTATAATTAATTTCGTAATACATTATTAAATGTAATGATATTATATTTATATTTATATTTATAGAATTATTATAAACCATAATTATTTTAAACCCTAATCCAAATTACTTAGCAATAAATTAAAATATTTTTTATAATTTCTTTAAATTATATAAATTATACTTAAAAAATACAAAAAATATATATCTAAATTTAAAATATGTATTTAATAATTTTTAATAATTTCTTTAATTGTTAAGTGGTGTGCCTATACTAAACTAAATTATATAAGTTGAATACAATATATTTAGGGTTAAGGTTATGAGGATATATTTAAGTATATGCATCTTTAAGAAGTACAAAGGGTTAGATTTAGAATTAGGATTACAGTTAGAATTAGTATTAGCATACACGTGAGGGTTATGGTTACAATTATAATTACTACTTGAATTAGGGCTAGGCTTAGTATTATAGTTAGGGAAAGAATCAGGTTTAGAATTATGATTAGAATTATATAGGGTTAAGCTTAGAATTAAGGTCGAGGTTAGAATTAAGGTTGGGGTTAGGGTTAAAGTAATAAAGTCAGGGTTAGGGATAGAATTAGAATTATTCTAATCATAATTCTATATATAACCCTAATTCTATATCTAAATCTAATTTTAATTATGACTTGAGTTGTGCTAGCATTACATTTAGCATATATTTCTATGAACATAACCATAACACTAATTAGATAAAAACCATAATCTTAATATTATATAATTAATGGATAATTCTAACGTGTTAGAAATCATAACGAGTTGGAAACCGTGACTTGATGGAAACCATAAATTGTTGGAAATCATAACATGCAAGAAATCATAAGTCGTTGGAAATCATTACGAGTTATGGTTTCCATCAAGTTATGGTTTCCAACTGGTTATGATTTCCAACATGTTAGATTGCCAACTGTTTATGATTTCTAACACATTGAAAACCATAACCTATTGGAAACTACATGTTAGAAATCATCACCAGTTGGAAACTATAATTTGTTGGAAATCATAATGTGTTGGAAATCATAATCAACTGAAAATCATAACCTGCTGGAAACTTAACATGAAGCTTAACCCTAATTCTAACCCTAATCATAAGCCTATATAAACCCTAGTTCTAACCCTATCTATAATTCTAACCATAATTGTATCCCTAATTCTAACCCTAACCATAAAATTGATTGTAACTATAATTTTAATTCTAACATTGATTTGAACGCTAAGCCTAACCCTAATGCTAATCGTAACCATTATAATGAATTCTAACCCTAATCCTAACCTTAATTTTTTCTACAATTCCAACCCTAACCCTAACCTTATTATAACCCTTACCCTTACCCTTATTATAACCCTAACCCTAATTTAGTAACCTAATTTAGGGTTATTATTAGAGATTACCCTAATTTAGTAACCCTAATTCTATTTCTAACCTTAACCCTAATTATAACCCTAATCAAACCTAACCCTAATCGTAACCTTAATTCTAATTGTAACCCTAAATCACACCCTAACCCTTATTATAACCCTAACCCTAGTTTTGACCATAATTTTCATTCTAATTGTCACCCTTCTTTAAACTATAACGTGAATTATAATTATAATTCTAACCCTAATTCTATCTGCAATTCCAACCCTAACCCTAACTATAACCCTAATTGTAACCCTAATTTTAACAATAGTTAGGGTTAGGGTTAGGGTTAGAATTAAGGTTGGGGTTAGGGTTAAAGTAATAAAGTCAGGGTTAGGGATAGAATTAGAATTATTGTAATCATAATTCTATATATAACCCTAATTCTATATCTAAATCTGACTTTAATTATGACTTGAGTTGTGCTAGCATTACATTTAGCATATATTTCTATGAACATAACCATAACCCTAATTAGATAAAAACCATAATCCTAATATTATATAATTAATGTATAATTATGGTTTCCAACATATTATGATTTCCAACATGTTATGGTTGCCAACAGATTACGATTGCCAACTGTAATGATTTCCAACACGTTGGAAACCTAACTAACTTGTTGGAAACCATAACATGTTGGAAATCATAACCAGTTAGAAACCATAATTTGTTAGAAATCATAATGTGTTGGAAATCATAATCGGATGGAAACCATAACCTGCTGGAAACTTAACATGAAGTTTGACATGAAGCTTGACCCTAATTCTAACCCTAATCATAAGCCTATATAAACCCTAGTTCTAACCCTATCTATAATTCTAACCATAATTGTGTCCCTAATTCTAACCCTAACCATAAAATTGATTTTATCTATAATTCTAATTCTAACATTGATTCGAACCCTAAGCCTAAACCTAATGCTAATCGTAACCATTATAATGAATTCTAATTATAATTCTAACCCTAATTCTATGTACAATTTCAACCCTAACCCTAATTATAACCCTAATCATAACCCTGACCCTAATCTTATTATAACCCTTACCCTTACCCTTATTATAACCCTAACCCTAATTTTGTAACCTAATTTAGGGTTATTATTAGAGATTACCTTAATTCTATTTCTAACCCTAACCCTAATTATAACCCTAATCAACCTTAACCCTAACCTTAATTCTAATTGTAACCCTAAATCACACCCTAACCCTAACCCTTATTATAACCCCAACCCTAGTTTTGACCGTAATTTTCATTCTAATTATCATCGTTCTTTAAACTATAACGTGAATTCTAATTATAATTCTAACCCTAATCCTAACCCTAATTCTATCTGCAATTCCAACCCTAACCCTAACTATAACCCTAATTGTAACCCTAATTTTAACAATAACCCAAACCCTAATACTAACCCTGATTCTAATTCTAACCCTAATCATAAGCCTATATAAACCTTTGTTCTAACCCCATCTATAATTCTAACCATAACTATATCCCTAATTCTAACCCTACCATAAAATTGATTGTAACTAGAATTTAAATTCTAACATTGATTCGAACCCTAAGCCTAACCCTAATGCTAATCGTAACCATTATAATGAATTCTAATTATAATTCTAACCCTAATCCTAACCCTAATTCTATCTGCAATTCCAACCCTAACCATAACCCTAACCCTAACCTTAATTCTAATCGTAACCCTAAATCTCACCCTAACCCTTACCCTTATTATAACTCTAACCCTAGTTTTGACCCTAATTCTCATTCTAATTGTCACGGGCATCTTTAAACTATAACCCAAATTCTAATTCTAACCCTATTCCCAACCCTAATTAGAATTATAACCCTAACCATAATTCTAACATTAACCCTAATTATAGTCATAACCCTAATTTAGTAACCTAATTTAGGGTTATTATTAGAGATTACCCTAATTTAGTAACCCTAATTCTATTTCTAACCCTAATCTTAATTCTAATTGTAACCCTAAATCACACCCTAACCCTAATCCTTATTATAACCCTAACCCTAGTTTTGACCGTAATTTTCATTCTAATTGTCATCCTTCTTTAAACTATAACGTGAATTCTAATTATAATTATAACCATAATTCTAACCCTAATTCTATCTGCAATTCCAACCCTAACCCTAACTATAACCCTAATTGTAACCTGAGTTCTCTACCCACATTGCTAATTGTAATCCTAACTCTAATTCTAAGCCTATGCCTAATCCTAATTTTAAATTTAAACCTAACCCTAACCCTAACTCTTATTCTAACCCTAAACATAGCTCTAATTTGAACCATAACCCTAACCCTAACCCTAATTCTAATCGTAACCCTAAATCTCACCCTAGCCCTAACCCTTATTATAACTCTAACCCTAGTTTTGACCCTAATTCTCATTCTAATTGTCAACCTTCTTTAAACTATAACCTGAATTCTAATTATAATTCTAACCCTAATTATAACCCTAATCATAACCCTAACCCTAACTCTAATTGTAACCCTAACATTTATGCCAATGCTAACCCTAATTTTAACCCTGACCCTAACCCTCATTTTAATCATAGTTCTAACCCTACTCCTAACCTAAACCCTATTTCTAGACCCTAATTGTAATAATTTGTAACCCTAATTCTAACCTGAACCTTAATTCTGTTGGCAGAATAGTCACAATGGTATTACATTGTTAGTTAAATAAATGTTAGTAAATAAAGCAATAGTTAGTTTGTGGGAGTTACATTCCCGTATAGAAGTTATGTAGGTAGTTAAAGGGAAGAGGCTTTTATAAAGCCAATGTAATGCAATGTGAAAATCTTTCATTTGAAGACATAATATATTATTCTAGATTTTTGATATTTCTGTGCAATGACTTAATATATCTGTTTGCTCTACCATTTTCAATATGGTATCAGAGCAATATAAAAGTCTATGTCTGTGAGTTGAATGTTGCTTCTAGTTTTGACGACATAGAAAGGCATTTGAAGATGTTGTTGAAAGACGTTTTGAAGATCTGTGTCAATCATTAAAGCCACCAAGTTTAAGGGATTGATTTGGATTGAAAGAATCCATTCCATATTAAGTCCAAGCATCAGCATGAAGTGTGGATTAAGTTTAATGTTATGTGAAAGGGACATGCTGCATACAAATTCATTAACAACATTATTCAGACTCCGGTTAGTAGTGTGTGGTTCTACTTTCATAAATATATTAAATGGCTTCCATTCCAGTTAGGGTTTTGATATAAAACGTAGGAGAATTAAAGAATGAAATTAGAGGCATATCAGACATGTAGAGGAGTTTAGTCAAGAAGATTGCCTGCATGGAAGAGAAGACATGCAAATATCATTGCTTTCCTAAAATCCTTTATGGTAGCATTTGAAATGAGAAGAGTTTCTACTAATTTTATCTGCATAAGGAAAGCATTTGCAGGAATAAAGGCATTGAAATAGGTTTCAAAGGCATTTGATATATATGTTTAAATCTGCAAAATAGAAGATGTTAGAAGTTGATCTAAACATCATGGTAGATATCTGTCTAAGTCTAGATTGTTACTCAGTTACCATCCATGTTGATGCAAAATTGAGAAGGATAAGAGTGCAGAGGTAGCAGAAACAAGCATTTAGTACCCTTGCACAACGGAAAAGTGTGGGTGCATGTAAGTTATTTTTTCATTTTGAAGTTTAGGGTTAAATCTTTTTTTTTTTTGATCAACTTTGTGAAGAAAAGTATTTGTCAATTGAATATTATCATGTATGATCCATTGGAAAGTCGGTTACTTCAATATACTTGAAGGTAATTGGTTGTGGGTTTAAATCTAATTTTTTTATATACTTTTTGGAGAGATAAGAGTATGTTTTTGCATTTGGAGGAATAAGGTTTAATGGTATATTGATACATGATTTTGTGTAACATTGGAGATATAAAAATTATTATGCACTTTCAGTGGAATCCGATACATTGTACATTTTATTTTATCATGTCTACATCAAATATTGCTTGTGCTCTCAGGGCCATTTATACTACACCTGATGAGGCCTCCAAAGACTTATCCAAGACATCAGTTGGTTAAAGTGTAATAGGGTCATATTGAAGGCAGGCGACATCAGAGGATGGAGGAATTTTCCATCATCTCAAGTTAGCTTCTTGCTTTGAGATGATGCTTTGCATGAGAAGCGTTTTTGGTTTTGGTTGTTTTGCTTTTCTTTGTTGATGTTGACGGATTTGAAGAATGTATGTTTTGTGAAGATTTTGTTTTGGAGACAGGTTGGGATTTGGTGTTGAGCTCAATATGGATTGTTGTCCAGCGAGCTTTAAAGTATATGATCGAGAATTATACCCTTTCACGGTCACTAGACAATGATAGAGATCTGTCATATCTCTTAGGAACTGTTGTCGAATAATTCAAGACTCTGTGATTTGAGAGTTCAAGACTAAAGATCTCAAAAACACAGCTTGAAGCTACCCCTTTCCAAGGGTACACGAGACAGCATGATGGAGCCCCGCTTGGTTTAGGATTTGTTCTTTGGGAGAAGATCTTCTATAAAATATGTGTTCATATTATGTAATTAGCTTTATTGAGTATATTAGCATTCAGGGGGAGTCCCTTGGTACTATTGCAGGAACAATGTAATAAGGAGGGGAATGTTGGCATAATAGTCACAATGGTATTACATTGTTAGTTAAATAAATGTTAGTAAATAAAGCAATAGTTAGTTTGTGGGAGTTACATTCCCGTATGGAAGTTATGTAGGTAGTTAAAGGGAAGAGGCTTTTATAAAGCCAATGTAATGCAATGTGAAAATCATTGGAAGACATAATATATTATTCTAGATTTTTGATATTTATGTGCAATGACTTAATATATCTGTTTGTTCTACCATTTTCAATAAATTCTAATCTAAACTCTATCGCTATCTGTAATTCTAACCCTATCCCCAAATATAACTGTAACCCTAACCCTAATTGTATCCCTAAATATAACTGTAACCCTAACCCTAATTGTATCCCTAATTCTAATCGTAACCTTAATTCTAACCCCTAAAGTGTAAAATAATCGAATTGCAGAGTTAAACAAAAAGTAAGGATGACCTCTTTGCTTAAAGGTTGTTTTTGTTCACTATCCTTAGTATAGACCTCTCTACCAAATTGGCCCGATTCTTATATGTTGAATGGAGAGGATTCAGCTATTGTTAGCATGAATGCTTTGATCGCAAGGCCTCTGAGTAGCCTCTTTGAAAATAATATGAAGTATGCAACTTCAAGCCTCTAATCATCTTCAAATAATTACTTTATGTACCTTCTTTTAATCGTTACTGTTGTTTGATATATGTAACGCCTATATCTATTATTAGCACAATATTAATATTTTCATAGTTCTCATGATAATTATGCCAACGTAACGATTGAAGATGATAGTAAATCTATTTTTTATATTTCAATTCTTACTAGTTATGATTTAAGATCTTTTAAAAATATATATATACTTTTCATTTCAAATCTCCCATGTTCATAATGTTACCCCAAAGATGGAAATAAAAACATTATTATGAATATAATATTAAGCCTACGTTTAAAATATTTCATATTGTCTTATTTATTTTCACACAGTTGGCACCTTGATTGTGGCTTTGCACGTCTTTTGTGGCTGTTACCACTCAATATCTGCAAAAATTTCCTTTTTGTTATGCCTTACATGAAGTCCAAGGAGATTCAATATTTATATATATGATATAATATTAGTTTATCTTGTAGTTGGCCGCCTCAAATTATGGAATGTAACTTATTTTTTTAGTGATTTATATTCTATAGATTTAGTTGTTTGAAATTTAGAATGCCTCCATTAACTTTATTTTTAGATTCTAAGAGAGAACGAATACTCTTATAATTTTTTTTAAAAGCAACTTCCTTAGATTCTTTAAAAAAAAGAAAATCATATCAATATGGAAAATTAGCCATTTTAGGCTCTATCTCATTTTTTCCCTTGTATCTTTACTTGGAATTACTCTTTTAATTTACTAATTAAAAATTTATTTATAAAATAAATAAATAAATAAAAATAAGACTTCTTTATAAAAGACATTATCTTGTTCTTATAAAATGAATATTATCTCTTTTTTTTTTTTTGGAAAATAAAGAAAATTACTATTTTAAGGATAGAATTTCTCTTATATAAATAGAAGATTCTAACTTCTTTTATTAAAAAGAATATGAATTTTATTTATAAAATTATCATGTGAATATATTGAAGAAATTAGGTTGTTAAATAGAAAGATTACTAAATGATGTATTTAAATATGTTTTTGTTTTGTTGATTTATCTGGTATATTATCATGTTAATTTGTTTACGATTTTTACCTTGAATTGATAGATAAATGTATTATATTTTTATTAGTTATTTTTCTTGTAAGGGACAATTGGTTTTATTATGCATGCAACTAATAATAATGCTAAAGCAAGTTATTTTAAAACAAATAATAAAGCATTTCCTTGCTAAAGCAAGTTATGACTACAAATAATAATAATGTTAAAGCAAGTTATTTTAAAACAAATAATAAAACATTTCCTTACTAAAGCAAGTTAGTTACAAATAAGGAGCATATCATGAAGTGACTTAAGCAATAATTATTGTTTTCTATTTTTGAAACTTCTAATTATTTAAGTCATATAAAACATTTCTTTCACAACAAAACATTCATTTGTTCCTTCATTTATTTTTTGTGGTAAATCTAAGAGGGAGACTCTATGGAAGAAGTTGGAGGAACTCCATAGCCATGAATTATTATTATTTTTATTTGATTCTATTTGCTTTGCAATCTTATTTTATTTTCCTTTGCATTATTTTCAAACTCTTAACTTTTTTTTGTCTAAGCTAGAGTTTTGTGATTTGAAGAGTTGCATGTTGCAGGAAGTAAGATCTGAAATTATTCTATGAAAAAATCAAAAACATGCAAATGCATCCAAAGAAATGAAGAGTGAAATCTACTGATTACAAAATATTGTAATCTCTCAAAAGCTAGATATGGATTAAAAATGAATGAAAGAAAATATTATTTGTATTCTGTATTGTGGATTAAAATTGATATATATAATTTTAGGTTTGCTATTGCAAAATTATGAACTCAAAATCTATAAAAATAAATAAAATACTATATAATACCTTTGAGCTAATAAAAAAATAATAAATTATATATTTAACAAATATTTTAATTTATAATAATTTTATAAATATAAATTATATAGTTATTTGTATCCAATATCTCTAAATAACCTTAACTCCTTTCTAAATTAAAATTTATTTTCAATTTTTTAAAAATTAAAATATACTTTTAAAAGTGTATTTTATAATTTTTCGTGTAAATGTTTTTAACGAACCATAGAGAAAATGGAAAGAAGAAAATGAAACAAGTAAAAATCACCACATTTTTGTTTAAGATAAAAACGTAGAAGAAAAATCTAGAATATTGCATTTAAACAGTGTTTTCCTTGTAATAATAAAATTAAACAAAACTAATGAAATGGTGAACCTATCAAACCCTTACTTAAATAGTCTAAGATTGTCAAAGTTGAATAGGAAGAAAAAAGTGAGGTGATCTATGTAGGGTTGCTGCAACTTATACTCTGACAAATGGGCTCAGAGTCCTCATTTTGCATTTCTAGATTTCTTCCATGAGACTGCAAACCTTTGAGGCTTTGCTCCCACATTTCCATATGTGTTTCATCGGCCTGTTATACACCTACCAAATGCATTGTTCATATACATATAAAACATAAAATGAAAACCTGAGGAGTGGCCATGAGAGGCTAGAAACTCTTGTAAGAACTAGGCAACTTAGAACATATGCCAATGACTACAACTGGGCACATCTGTACAAATGGTTCTAGATTTTGAAAGTGTGGAAATCATACCTATGCAACTGGTGCTGTACTTAGAGTAACCAGTCCCTTCATAGCCCAAAGCACATTTGTACAAAGGCATCGTCTTAGGAAATGAAAAGAAAGAATTAACACCGGCTATGAACAGAAAAGTAATCGCCCTTCCACTTCTACTCTTAAATTTTTGTTGAATTTTTATTTTATTTTTCTTTTTTAAAATTTAGTTTTTCATTTTTTTCATTTATAATTACAACCAAAAAATGAGTGCTCTCATCTCTACCCCCGCTGCGACTGTAGTTTGCCTCTCAGCGAAATAACACTAGCATATTTATATTAAATATAATATATCTAAAGTACGCCGAGAGATATCCTTCTCGAGGCGCCTAATGTTAGGATTAGTGATTAAAAAAATAGGCGCCTCGAGAAGGATATCTCTCGGCGTACTTTAGATATATTATATTTAATATAAATATGCTAGTAACAACCGGAGCCGCAAGCCTAATTCTAACACTAATTATAATATATTAAAACATATTATATTAGATATATCTTTTATAATATATCTAATATATTATTATAATATATTATATAATATAATAATATATTATATTAAATCCAACTCTAACCCTAAATCTAACCCTAACCCTAACCCTCACCCTAACCTTTATTCAAACCCTAAGCATAGCTCTAATTTTAACCCTAAGGCTGATCCTAATTGCAACCTTATCCCTAAGCTTAATACTAAACTTAACCCTAATGGTAACCCTAACCTTAAGTTTAATTCTAACATTAACCCTAATTATAGTTGTAACCCTAATTCTAACCCTAACCCTAACCCCAACCCTAAACCCTAAACCTAATCCTAATTTTAAAGTTAACCCTAACCATAACGCTTATTCTACCCCTAAACATAGCTCTAATTTTAACCCTAACCCTAATCCTAACTCTAACCCTAAGCTTGACTATAATTCAAAACCTAACCCTAACCTTAATACTAACCTTAACCCTAATTGAACTTTAACCCTAACTCTAATTTGAACCCTAATCCTAATTGTAACTCTGATTATTACCTTAATTGTAATAGTAAGCCACCTTAATTCTAGCCCTAATTCTAATAGGAACAATAACCCTAATTCTAATCATAACGTTGATCTACCCTACTCTAACCCTAATTTTAAATCTAACAATAACCCTAATTCTAACCCTTAACTTAATCCTAATTCTAACTATGATTTTAACCATAACTCTAACCTAAATTCTAACCCTAACTCTAGCCCTAACCCTTTCTGTAACTCTAATGCTTACCCTAAACCCTAAACCTAATCCTAATTTTAAAGCTAACCATAACCATAACCCTTATTCTAACCCTAAACATAGCTTTAATTTTAAGCCTAACCCTAACTCTAACCCTAAGCTTGACTATAATTTGAAACCTAACCCTAACCTTAATACTAACCTTAACCCTAGTTGAACTCTAACCGTAACTCCAATAGTAACCAACCTTAATTCTAAACCTAATTCTAATAAGAACCCTAACCCTAACCCTAACCTAATTATAATCACAACACTAATTCTACCCTAACGATAACCCTAATTTTAAATCTAACCCTAATCCTAACCTTTATTCAAACCCTAAGCATAGCTGTAATTTTAACCCTAAGGCTGATCCTAATTGCAACCTTATCCCTAATCTTAATACTAAACTTAGCCCTGATTGTAACCCTAACCCTAAGTTTAATTCTAACATTAACCTTAATTATAATTGTAACCCTAACCCTAACCCCAACCCTAAACCCTAAACCTAATCCTAATTTTAAATCTAACCCTAACCATAACCCTTATTCTAACTCTAAACATAGCTCTAATTTTAACCCTAACCCTAATCCTAACTCTAACCCTAAGCTTGACTATAATTCAAAACCTAACCCTTACCTTAATACTAACCTTAACCCTAATTAAAATATAACCCTAACTCGAATTTGAACCCTAATCCTAATTGTAACTCTGATTCATACCTTAATTGTAATAGTAAGCCACCTTAATTCTAACCCTAATTCTAATAGGAACCCTAACCCTAATTCTAATAATAACCTGATTCTACCCTACTCTAACCCTAATTTTAAATCTAACAATAACCCTAATTCTAATCATAACCTTGATTCCACCTTAACTATAACCCTAATTTTAAATCTAACAATAATCCTAATTCTAACTACAATTTTAACCATAACCCTAACTTGATCTAAACCTAACTCTAGCCCTAACCCTAATTGTAACTCTAATGCTTGCCCTAATATAATAACCCTAATTCTAACTCTAACCCTAACCTTAATTTCAACCCTAACCCTAATTATAACCCTAACCTTATTCTAACATTAATCTTAATTCTAATCCTAACCCTTACCCTAATTCTAATTGTAATTCTAACCCCTATCCTAACCCTAATTCTAACTACAATTCCAACCCTAACTCTAATTTTGACCCTAACCCTAACCCTAACCCTAATTCTAGCATTAACCCTAATTATATTTGTAACCCTAACCCTAACCATAACTATAATTGTAACCCTAACCCTAATTCTAACTCTAACACTAACCCTAATTCTAACCCTAACCCTAAAGCTTATTCTAACCCTAAACATAGCTCTAATTTTAACCCTAACCCTAACTCTAACCCTACCCCTGACTATAATTCAACCCCTAACCCTAACCCTAACCCTAACCCTAATCCTAATTCTACTTCTAAACCTAACCCTAACCCTAACCATAACCCTTATTCTAACCCTAAACATAGCTCTAATTTTAACCCTAACCCTAATTTTAAATATAACAATAACCTTAATTCTAACCCTAATCCTAATTCTAACTATGATTTTAACCCTAATCCTAACCTAAATTCTAACCCTAACTCTAGCCCTAACCCTAACCATAACTGTAACTCTAATGCTTACTCTAATTTAGTAACCCTAATTCTAACTTTAACCCTAACTTCAATTCCAACCCTAACCCTAATTCTAACCCTAACCCTAATTCTAATCCTAACACTAATTTCAACCCTAACCCTAACCACGCTACTAATTGTAATCCTAATTCTAATTCTAAACCTAACCCTAATCCTAATTTTAACCCTAACCCTAACCCTAACCCTAACTGTTATTCTAATCCTAAATATAGCTCTAATTTTAACCCTAACCCTAACTGTAACTCTAACCCTAAGCCTGACTATAATTCTAACTATGATTTTAACCCTAATCCTAACTTGAATTCTAACCCTAATTGTAACCCTAATCCTAACCCTAACTGTAACTCTAATGTGTACCTTAATTGAGTAACCCTAATTCTAATTCTAACCCTAACTTCAATTCTAACTCTAACCCTAAGCTTGATCCTAATTGAAAACCTAACCTTAATACTAAACTTAACCCTAATTGTAACCCTAACCCTAACTCTAATTCTAACATTAATCCTAACCCCAACCCTGATTATAATCCTAACCCTAACCCTAACCCTAATTTTAATCTAATAACTATAAAATTCAACTTATTTAAGTTTTCTTCTAAAATAAATAAAATACAACTTTTTTTTTAAAATAATAAATAAAGTTAATCAACAATATATATTTTTAATGATTTATACTAATTTATATTCTTCTAATTTGCACTTACTTTTGTTTTTGTACTTTTAATAAATAAAACTTGCCTTACTAATTTATATTCTTCTAATTGGAATAAATGTAACATATACCAAATAAATTAGTAAAGTCACATTACATAAAACAAGGGATTCCATAATTAAATAATAAAATTCAATTTTAAAGTATATCTCACAAATAAACATATTTAAAATAAACCATAAGTTATGGAGTGAGTTACCTAAAATATAGGTATATAATTTAAATAAAATCACATGATTTAGTAATTATAAAATAGGTTTCTATTTTAAATATCATACAAGATTCTACTAAAATTCTAATTTAACTATGCACATTAATTTAATTTTAGATCACATTAGCTAGAAAATAGGGAGTTGTGGAGTTCTGATTTTAGTAAATATTAAAACTTACCAAAATAATATAAAAGCATATAAAACACTACCTTATTTTAATTTTCTCCATAATTATTTTTTTTGGAGGCTCTCAAATTTTTTCTTGGTTTGGATGGAGGGTTGCATAATGAGAATTTGTAATGGAGGTATTTTACAAAAATATTTCAACTATTTTAAAGTTTATTGTAGATTTGTCATTTAATATTCCCCATAAATTTCTTCTTTTTGGTTTGCATACAGGTTTGCACAATGAGAGAATTTGCAATGGAGGGTTTTTACAAATTATTTTAACTATTTTATGGTTTATTATAGATCTGTCATTTTTATTATTTGCAGGATACACAGGAAGATGGTATGGATGTAGGGGTTTTAATTATTTAAGATCTATAATTTTTGTTGTTATCAATTTCACTCTATACAATAACAAAGTTGCATTTTTTTAAATTTTTTTTAATACAATGTTTATTTAAATATGAGCCATAGATTTAAAATGGATTTAATAAATTAATAAATATATAATTTAAATTTTATATAAAACAAAAAAATAAGTTGGAAGAGGGGAGGGAGTGCCATAACATAGTTAAAGAAAAAGCACCATAGAATAATATGCAATATAGTTAAACAATTAAAATATTTTAAGAAAAAACAAAAGTTCTTAAATATATTAGTTTGATTTTTAAACTATATGCTATCCTTTAAAAAAAATAGAATACTCTTAAAAGATTTTAAAGATTCTACAATATAAATATAAATATAGTTAGGGAATATAATTAAACACTTAAAACTTTTAAGAAAAACAAAAGCTCTTAAATATATTAAAATATATTGATTTGATTTTTTAAACTATTTTTACTCTATACTATCTTTTTAAAAAATTAGAATACTTTTTATAATTTAGAAAGATTGTAGAATATAAATATGCATATAGTAATAAGTTTAAAAGTTCAAAAAATAAAATGAAATGAAAAAATTATTGCAATTAGATGTTGCTATTTTAGCACTTTATAATAACAATATAATATTATATGATATTATAATATAGTATAATATATATTATATTATATTTTCAAAAATAATAATTATAATATATCAAATATGTGATAATATACATAATTTCATAATATATTTAGGGATTTTGAGATTAATTCAGCTTGTTGGCATGCATCGTGCAAGCAACAGTTATGTAAGAAAATCCATATTTAATCGTGCAAGCAACCGTTATGTAAGAAAATCCATATTTAGGGATTTTGAATTAATTCAGCTATGCACCAATTTATATAGATATTTATTTAATTCTTAAATGCAATTTAGATTTTTTTAAAAAAAATTTAGTATATATTTACGACCAAAAATGAGTGCTCTCATCTCCACCCCCGCTACAACTGTAGTTCGCCTCTCGGCGAAAAAACATATTTGAAAATTTATTTTTCTTTAATCTAATTGGCAGAAAACTTTTACCCGATAAGGGTGATTAATGCGCATCCATTACAATAATGGCGGTAATATTGACTTATGAAAAGGGAGTGGCAGACTAATGAGTTTTTATTATCTAAGGGAGAGGGCCTGATCGTGGGTATAGTATGTGACAGCCCAGGGCCCACTTTTGGGCAATAAAAATGCCAGCAAAAATAACATTAGTGCTTTTCAATATGATAGGACAAGTTTATATTAAATTTAAAATATGTCCTATCATAGGTAGAGTATTTTTTTACCACCTTCTCAATAGTAGGTGAATGTGCAACTGGACATTTATTTGCTACCATCCCAATATTAAGTGAATGCAAGTGGACAAACTTATTTCTATAATATAAATAATCTTTGCCACCTTCCCAATAATAGGTTATTGCAAATGGTTTATTTTTTAACCAAAATATGTCTTATTGCATTTAAAGTGAGTTGACATGTACATAAGTCATTGTCAACTGACCAATATGTAAATATATTTTAACAAATTACATTAAAACATGTTCCATTTCTCATCTTTTTTTTACAAACTACTGGCTCCACCATGTTCATAATCACCAATCTTTTTGTGAATTTACCTGCAAAAATTCAAAAAAAAAACTCTCAAGCTCACTATGCATTGCAATTTTTCAATAAAACACGTAATTATTATACTATTATTTCCAAATAAGCATAAAATTAAAATAATAAAAACAAAATATTAAAACTGGTTAGAAATACATTTTTTTTTAATATCATTTCAAATTCTTCCTCTGCATTGAACCAAAGTAAACAGCATACAATTCTAACTGTTACAATTAAAAGAATGATACAAATTGAAACAACAAATTCATACATGTAAGAGTGAGTGTAATTGAAGATAGATTTTAGTGACTTTTAGGCAGATTTTAAAAAATGCACAGTAAACATTGATAAACGTGCTTAAAAAATGCCAGGAAAAAAATGGAGGGGAGCCAGCTCGACTGTCAACAATGAAACATGCTATGCATGGTATACTACCATATTCCCAATTCTACCTTTTATAAACACTTGGGTGATCATGTTAAACCCTTCCTCAAATAGCACAATGATACAAATATATATAAACTTCAAACAACGGTATGATACAGATACAAACTTAAAACAACAATATGAAATAACTTGAAAGAGCAGTTTGCTATCGATAAATCTTAAAACAATAATATGAAATATCTTGAAAGACCAGTACGATACAGATAAATATTAACAATAATATGAAATAACTTGAAATAGCAGTATGATACAGATAAATCTTAAAACAACAATATGAAATATCCTAAGAGACTAGTATGATACAGATAAATCTTAAAACAACAATATGAAATAACTTGAAATAGCAGTATGATACAAGAAAGGGTTTGAAATATTTCTATCATACTATTGTTTCAAGTTATGTAAATGTTTCATAATGTTGTTTTAGAAATGGTTACCATACATTTTATAGTAATTGAAAAACAAACAAAACATACATCTAATTAAGTTGAATGTATCTATCTATCTCTGCAATATATATATACAACCAAATGTGATAGTGACTAAGTCCTACTTATGTTATAACATGTAACGTCAGAAAATGTCCCCTTGAGGGCTTTTCCCTCATAAGGTTTAGCTCTCGGGTCTTTAATATGCATTTAGGACATCTTAGTTCATATTCTAGCATCCCGATGGAATAAGGCCTAAGTTTCATGGCAAAGTGGACCTAGGAGGACCCCTTGAGTTGTACCCTACCCAAAATAGGGGGGAGGACTTGGGCGCCCACACCATAGTCCTCCCCCCTATTTTGGGGTAGCCCTAATTTTCAGGTGTCAATTTATGATAGTTATTTGGTCCTTTTGCCGACACGGTAAGTTTTGATTTTTAAAATCTTGTCAAGGGTGCTTATAGTTGAATATATAAGCATGCTTAGGCATTCATTTGTAAACTAGATTTCAATTAGATGATTACTAGCAAGCTATTGTGTTTTCAAGGTGATTCAAGGCTTTCTATTGTGTTGCAAGGGCATACTTGTGTGTTTTGTGTGTTGATATTTGCAGATTTGATAATCAATTTCCTCATGGGGGTAAGTGCAAGAAGATGGGGGGCCAAAAAGGGGTCTTAAGTGGCCACTTTTTTTCTGAAATCAGGAAATACTGGCCTTGGATGAGAAATTGAGCATAGTTACACTCAAAATTTAGAGATGCAACCAAAACAATGTTCGTAGTGCTCCGAGTCTACTTTCTAAACTACTATTTTGTTTTGAAAATGGCATAGATTAAGGGGTTCAAAAGAGGGAGCCACAGAAATTGGTGTTGTTTCTGTCAAAAAAACATAACATAGCATGTTTTGTGGCTCCCTCAAAAGGTCAACTTTTTTTTGGTATTTTTAAAATCGCTTCGGTGAGAAATTAGCTAATAGCATGTAGTTTATGCCCGATTTTTCTGATAATTTTTTGATGAATATTTGATTTTTTACTAATTTTTAAAGTGGACACATCCTAAAAAACAGAATTTTGGCCGTGCTACCCCTATAAATTTTGAAAACTAATTGAAAATCATTTTTTTATTTTTTTAATATTTGTAGAATGGAGTCTAGTTTCTAAATATGTAATTTTTTTGAAATTTGAATGAATAGTTATTTTACAATGAAAAAAAGACCAAACAGTGGTTTTTGCATAAAAACGGACACACAAACAAAAGAAATTAAAGATGAAAGGCTTAACATTGTTAAAATGTGAAAAAAATCACATCGTCAAATAGCTAAGAGAAAGCCTAACATTACCCATGTGTTCGATTTGTTCAACCTTGAAACACGTGCAAATCTGAGGGTTAGCACGAACGAAATTATGTGAAATTTTGAAGAATACAGAAAAACACGTCTGTGACTGTTCATAAGGCACTCCAAGCCTTTGGGTTGGAAATCCAAAGCAAATCCCAAGCCCAAGGCTTGGGATTCCCAAAGCAAGAAATAACGCGAGCGCGTTATAACGCACTCGCGTTATAACGCGCTCGCGTTATTTATTGCCTTACATTTTTCCCGGAAGCCTGTCTTTTCCCATGTTCAACATAACGCGAGCGCGTTATAACGCGCTCGCGTTATGTCCCACTCAAATTTTTTTACACTCAAGGCTATTCATCATAGGGTTAAGGCATAAAGGATAGAGTTGAAAGGTTTACGGATAAGGGATTAGCGTTTAAGGTATAGTATCGAGCCCGTTGAGGGTCTAGGAATAAGGATAGCGTTTAAGGTTTAGGGATGAGGGATGACAGATTACGGTTGAGGGTCGAGGGATCAAAGTTAAGGGTTGAGGGATTAGGGTTTGACATTAAGGGTTGAGGGTTGAGGTTCAAGGGTCAAGGGTTTAGGGATAGGGTTTAGGGTCGAGGGATTAGGGTTAAAGTAGAGTGTGGAGGGTGTAAGGATTAGGGATAGGGTTGGAGGGTTTAGGGATAAGGGATTAGGGTTTAAGGTATAGTATCAAGTCTGTTGAGAGTTTAGGAATAGGGATAGCATTTAGGGATTAGGGATGAGGGATTATAGTTGAGGGATGATGGATTAGGGTTGAGGGTTGAGGGATTAGGGTTTAGGGATAAGGTTTAGGGTTGAGGGTTTAGGATTAGGGTTTAGGGTTGACGGATTAGCATTTAATGTCGAGGTTAGGGTTAGAGTGTTGAGGGTAGAGGGATTAGGGATAGGGTTTAGGGTTTAAGGTTTAAGGATTGAGGGTTGAGGCTTTAGGGATGAGGGTTTAAGGCTTAAGATATAGTGTCAAGTGTTGAGGGTGTAGGGATAGGGTTTAAGTTTTAAGGGTTAAGGGTTGAGGGATATGGATTAGGGTTTAAGGTATAGTGTTGAGGGTCGAGGGATCAGAGTTAAGGGTTGAGGGATTAGGGTTTGACGTTGAGGGTTGAGGGTTGAGGTTCGAGGGTCAAGGGTTTAGGGATAGGGTTGAGGGTCGAGGAATTAGGGTTAAAGTAGAGTGTGGATGGTATAAGGATTAGGGATAGGGTTGGAGGGTTTATGGATAAGGGATTAGGGTTTAAGGTATAGTATTGATTCTGTTGAGGGTGTAGGAATAGGGATAGCATTTAGGGTTTAGGGATGAAGGATTAGAGTTGGGGGATGACAGATTAGGGTTGAGGGTTGAGGGATTAGGGTTTAGGGATAAGGTTTAGGGTTGAGGGATGAGGGATTAGGGTTTAAGGTATAGTGTTGAGGGTTTAGGGATAGGGTTTAGGGTTGAGGGATTAGGATTTGACGTTGAGGGTTGAGGGTTGAGGTTCGAGGGTCAAGGGTTTAGGGATAGGGTTGAGGGTCAAGGAATTAGGGTTAAAGTAGAGTGTGGAGGGATGACGGATGATAGATTAGGGTTGAGGGTTGAGGGATTAGGGTTTGACGTCGAGGGCTGAGGGTTTAGGGTTAGGGTTGAGAGATGAGGGATCAGAGTTAAGGGTTGAGGGATTAGGGTTTGACGTCGAGGGCTGAGGTTCGAGGGTCAAGGGTTTAGGGATAGGGTTGAGGTTGAAGGGATTAGGGTTTAGGGACAAGGTTTAGGGTTAGGGTTGAGGGATTAGGGTTTAAGGTATAGTGTTGAGGGTTTAGGGATAGGGTTTAGGGTTGAGGGATTAGAGTGAAGGGTTGAGGGATTAGAATTTGGCGTTTAGGGTTTAGGGTTTAGGATCAGGGTTGAAGGTCGAGGGATTAGAGTTAAGGGTTGAGGGATTAGGGTTTGATGTTGAGGATTGAGGGTTGAGGTTTGAGGGTCAACGGTTTAGGGATAGGGTTGAGGGTCGAGGAATTAGGGTTAAAGTAGAGTGTGGAGGGATGACGGATGATAGATTAGGGTTGAGGGTTGAGGGATTAGGGTTTGATGTTGAGGGTTGAGGGTTTAGGGTTAGGGTTGAGAGATGAGGGATCAGAGTTAAGGGTTGAGGGATTAGGGTTTGACGTCGAGGGCTGAGGTTCGAGGGTCAAGGGTTTAGGGATAGGGTTGAGGTTGAAGGGATTAGGGTTTAGGGACAAGGTTTAGGGTTAGGGTTGAGGGATTAGGGTTTAAGGTATAGTGTTGAGGGTTTAGGAATAGGGTTTAGGGTTGAGGGATTAGAGTGAAGGGTTGAGGGATTAGAATTTGGCGTTGAGGGTTTAGGGTTTAAGGTATAGTGTTGAGGGTTTAGGGATAGGGTTTAGGGTTGAGGGATTAGGGTTTGACGTTGAGGGTTGAGGGTTGAGGTTCGAGGGTCAAGGGTTTAGGGATAGGGTTGAGGGTCGAGGAATTAGGGTTAAAGTAGAGTGTGGAGGGATGACGGATGATAGATTAGGGTTGAGGGTTGAGGGATTAGGGTTTGATGTTGAGGGTTGAGGGTTTAGGGTTAGGGTTGAGAGATGAGGGATCAGAGTTAAGGGTTGAGGGATTAGGGTTTGACGTCAAGGGCTGAGGTTCGAGGGTCAAGGGTTTAGGGATAGGGTTGAGGTTGAAGGGATTAGGGTTTAGGGACAAGGTTTAGGGTTAGGGTTGAGGGATTAGGGTTTAAGGTATAGTGTTGAGGGTTTAGGGATAGGGTTTAGGGTTGAGGGATTAGAGTGAAGGGTTGAGGGATTAGAATTTGGCGTTGAGGGTTTAGGGTTTAAGGTATAGTGTTGAGGGTTTAGGGATAGGGTTTAGGGTTGAGGGATTAGGGTTTGACGTTGAGGGTTGAGGGTTGAGGTTCGAGGGTCAAGGGTTTAGGGATAGGGTTGAGGGTCGAGGAATTAGGGTTAAAGTAGAGTGTGGAGGGATGACGGATGATAGATTAGGGTTGAGGGTTGAGGGATTAGGGTTTGATGTTGAGGGTTGAGGGTTTAGGGTTAGGGTTGAGAGATGAGGGATCAGAGTTAAGGGTTGAGGGATTAGGGTTTGACGTCAAGGGCTGAGGTTCGAGGGTCAAGGGTTTAGGGATAGGGTTGAGGTTGAAGGGATTAGGGTTTAGGGACAAGGTTTAGGGTTAGGGTTGAGGGATTAGGGTTTAAGGTATAGTGTTGAGGGTTTAGGGATAGGGTTTAGGGTTGAGGGATTAGAGTGAAGGGTTGAGGGATTAGAATTTGGCGTTGAGGGTTTAGGGTTTAAGGTATAGTGTTGAGGGTTTAGGGATAGGGTTTAGGGTTGAGGGATTAGGGTTTGACGTTGAGGGTTGAGGGTTGAGGTTCGAGGGTCAAGGGTTTAGGGATAGGGTTGAGGGTCGAGGAATTAGGGTTAAAGTAGAGTGTGGAGGGATGACGGATGATAGATTAGGGTTGAGGGTTGAGGGATTAGGGTTTGACGTCGAGGGTTGAGGGTTTAGGGTTAGGGTTGAGAGATGAGGGATCAGAGTTAAGGGTTGAGGGATTAGGGTTTGACGTCGAGGGCTGAGGTTCGAGGGTCAAGGGTTTAGGGATAGGGTTGAGGTTGAAGGGATTAGGGTATAGGGACAAGGTTTAGGGTTAGGGTTGAGGGATTAGGGTTTAAGGTATAGTGTTGAGGGTTTAGGGATAGGGTTTAGGGTTGAGGGATTAGAGTGAAGGGTTGAGGGATTAGAATTTGGCGTTGAGGGTTTAGGGTTTAAGGTATAGTGTTGAGGGTTTAGGGATAGGGTTTAGGGTTGAGGGATTAGGGTTTGACGTTGAGGGTTGAGGGTTGAGGTTCGAGGGTCAAGGGTTTAGGGATAGGGTTGAGGGTCGAGGAATTAGGGTTAAAGTAGAGTGTGGAGGGATGACGGATGATAGATTAGGGTTGAGGGTTGAGGGATTAGGGTTTGATGTTGAGGGTTGAGGGTTTAGGGTTAGGGTTGAGAGATGAGGGATCAGAGTTAAGGGTTGAGGGATTAGGGTTTGACGTCGAGGGCTGAGGTTCGAGGGTCAAGGGTTTAGGGATAGGGTTGAGGTTGAAGGGATTAGGGTATAGGGACAAGGTTTAGGGTTAGGGTTGAGGGATTAGGGTTTAAGGTATAGTGTTGAGGGTTTAGGGATAGGGTTTAGGGTTGAGGGATTAGAGTGAAGGGTTGAGGGATTAGAATTTGGCGTTGAGGGTTTAGGGTTTAAGGTATAGTGTTGAGGGTTTAGGGATAGGGTTTAGGGTTGAGGGATTAGGGTTTGACGTTGAGGGTTGAGGGTTGAGGTTCGAGGGTCAAGGGTTTAGGGATAGGGTTGAGGGTCGAGGAATTAGGGTTAAAGAAGAGTGTGGAGGGATGACGGATGATAGATTAGGGTTGAGGGTTGAGGGATTAGGGTTTGATGTTGAGGGTTGAGGGATTAGGGTTTGATGTTGAGGGTTGAGGGTTTAGGGTTAGGGTTGAGAGATGAGGGATCAGAGTTAAGGGTTGAGGGATTAGGGTTTGACGTCGAGGGCTGAGGTTCGAGGGTCAAGGGTTTAGGGATAGGGTTGAGGTTGAAGGGATTAGGGTATAGGGACAAGGTTTAGGGTTAGGGTTGAGGGATTAGGGTTTAAGGTATAGTGTTGAGGGTTTAGGGATAGGGTTTAGGGTTGAGGGATTAGAGTGAAGGGTTGAGGGATTAGAATTTGGCGTTGAGGGTTTAGGGTTTAAGGTATAGTGTTGAGGGTTTAGGGATAGGGTTTAGGGTTGAGGGATTAGGGTTTGACGTTGAGGGTTGAGGGTTGAGGTTCGAGGGTCAAGGGTTTAGGGATAGGGTTGAGGGTCGAGGAATTAGGGTTAAAGTAGAGTGTGGAGGGATGACGGATGATAGATTAGGGTTGAGGGTTGAGGGATTAGGGTTTGATGTTGAGGGTTGAGGGTTTAGGGTTAGGGTTGAGAGATGAGGGATCAGAGTTAAGGGTTGAGGGATTAGGGTTTGACGTTGAGGGCTGAGGTTCGAGGGTCAAGGGTTTAGGGATAGGGTTGAGGTTGAAGGGATTAGGGTTTAGGGACAAGGTTTAGGGTTAGGGTTGAGGGATTAGGGTTTAAGGTATAGTGTTGAGGGTTTAGGGATAGGGTTTAGGGTTGAGGGATTAGAGTGAAGGGTTGAGGGATTAGAATTTGGCGTTGAGGGTTTAGGGATAGGGTTTAGGGTTGAGGGATTAGGGTTTGACGTTGAGGGTTGAGGGTTGAGGTTCGAGGGTCAAGGGTTTAGGGATAGGGTTGAGGGTCGAGGAATTAGGGTTAAAGTAGAGTGTGGAGGGATGACGGATGATAGATTAGGGTTGATGGTTGAGGGATTAGGGTTTGATGTTGAGGGTTGAGGGTTTAGGGTTAGGGTTGAGAGATGAGGGATCAGAGTTAAGGGTTGAGGGATTAGGGTTTGACATCGAGGGCTGAGGTTCGAGGGTCAAGGGTTTAGGGATAGGGTTGAGGTTGAAGGGATTAGGGTTTAGGGACAAGGTTTAGGGTTAGGGTTGAGGGATTAGGGTTTAAGGTATAGTGTTGAGGGTTTAGGGATAGGGTTTAGGGTTGAGGGATTAGAGTGAAGGGTTGAGGGATTAGAATTTGGCGTTGAGGGTTTAGGGTTTAGGATCAGGGTTGAAGGTCGAGGGATTAGAGTTAAGGGTTGAGGGATTAGGGTTTGATGTTAAGGGTTAAGGTTCGAGGGTTTGATGTTGAGGGTTGAGGGTTGAGGTACATTTCGGTGTGACATTTAAATTGTCTTGCCGATATACACTGTAAAGGTTATTTTGTGGACTTTCAAGGATTTTTTCACCTGTGTTAATGTTCAACTTGTTTCGCTCTGCATCAAGGGATTACGGTTTGACGTTGAGGGCCGAGGTTCGAGGGTCAAGGGTTTAGGGATAGGGTTGAGGTTGAAGGGATTAGGGTTTAGGGACAAGGTTGAGGTTGAGGGATTAGGATTTGACATTGAGGGTTGAGGGTTTAGGGATAGGGTTGAGGGATTAGGATTTGACATTGAGGGTTGAGGGTCAAGGGATCAGAGTTGAGGGTTTAGGGTTTAGAGATCTATAGGAGGACAAAACGCGAGCGCGTTATAGCGCGAGCGCGTTATAACGCGAGCGCGTTATAACGCGCTCGCGTTTTGTAATTCTACTAAAACGGTAAAAAAGTGGTTACCCCCGTGATCCAGGCCCACATGCTCTGTTTTCTTACTGATTCTGCGCGTGCTCCGACAAAAAAGAAGTGCTTTCGTGCTATTGGGAAGTTCACATGCACATTTGACACATTGTACCACCTTTGCATGATCTTTCCACCACCTTTTCTGCTTTGCCAACTTGAGAAGGAGGAAATAACATAGTTTTCAAACCAAATTTGATATATATCTATACAAGTTTCAATTTTTGTAGTATTGCAATGTTAATTTTGATTCAATTTTAAGAATTTAACATTGAAAAGGAAGCAAGTGGTGAAAAACTCAAATTGTTGAGGAGTTTGATGCAAGAAGATAAAAACACTACATAATTGGGTACTCTCTCCATTCAAATCTTCATTTTTTAGGTATGTCAAGTCTTTACATGCATGTTCTTTACATTTTCCTTATTTCGGATTGAATTACTTT
The DNA here is from genome assembly GCA_027924645.1 of Cunninghamia lanceolata. Lineage (NCBI taxonomy): Eukaryota > Viridiplantae > Streptophyta > Pinopsida > Cupressales > Cupressaceae > Cunninghamia > Cunninghamia lanceolata. The sequence continues at coordinate 9,025,063 of BSBN01000685.1, read as the reverse complement.
ATCATGCATTATCATACATGTTTAAAATAGACACATTTCCAATCAAGAAAGCAACCTACAATCTCACATGATGCCATGTATATTTTCTACACTTGGGCTCTTTAATAATTATGTGTAATAAACAAACCTTAGTTCATACCATGATGTCAAACTATACAAGAATAAATCCTTACAACATAAAAAAAATACAATCCCACTATTATCATGTATTCATTTCTTAAGAACTAATATTGGTCTCTTTATCATGCTACAGACAAATTCTCCGTCATGCCGAGGAAACGATCAAGAATTAAACCAACACAGGAAGAGATAGAAGCTAAGAATGCAAAGAAAGCAATGGCTATGAGGGAACTTCGTGAGAAGAGGAAATTGGACACGATAAATGAAGACATACCAATTGAAGAGGAACCACAACCATCACAAAGAGATATGGTATTGGTGGCACAAAGAGAACGAATGCAAAAACTTCGTGGTACGAGAGATTTAAATACCATAGTTGGAGACACATCCTTTATCGCAAGACAACATGTAGGGACACCATCTACCACATCTCAAGTTGAGAGTACATCATCACTCACATGTGATGAAGGAGGTACGCCATCGTTCCCACCTCAACCTCAAGGTATGTCATCTATTCCATCTTCGATCGAAGGTATGCCATCTAACCCATCTCATTTAAATATTGATGAAATTCCTAATGTTGAGATGAATTTACCTAACTTGACACCACCTAGAATTTTGCATAGAAAGCCAAAGTATTTGATTGATATTGATGAGAATATTTTGCAGCCAATGGAAGGTAAGATTCCAAAACGCACTTGTAGAAGATATGCTAATAAGATTTGGAGATTGTTCTTTGAAAAGTTAAATGAGACTGCAAGATGTCAACTATTCGTTGAAATGATGCGAAGTATAAAGTATAGGTCTATCATGAAGATTCTTGGGTTGAGAACATCAGAGGCTTCAAGTGAAAAATCTATTGTCAAGAATCTAATGAGTGCGTATGAGAGTGTGGGTAACACCTCACGCACAAAAGATAGTAATGCAACACGGCGTGTGATTACATCGACTATAGTAAGTAGTCAAACGAGGAAAGCTCGTCTTATTAGAAAGACAAGTCAAAAATTAAGAATTAATAGGAAAACTTTATCAAGAGCCGTTGGAAGACGCCAAAAAATTGAGGACACTAATGCCAATGAATTATGGGCGTTCTCGGGGAGACTACCACGAAAAGATAAACCAATTGTTGAAGCATTGAGGTCACTAATTGAAGACTTTTGGAAGAATTACACAAGGGTATCTCCGAATCAAAGGGATGTGGTAAGAAGGAGAATTGGTAGTCAGAACCGCGAGCCACATCCAAAGCATTTTTTGGATGAGACTCAAACACAGTTTTATGGTAAATTTCTAGAGAAGTATCCTCAAATTAAAATTTGTCAAAGATATTTTGAAATGCTAAAACCTTTCTATGTTAAGATAAATCACACACGCACTACTTGTTGTTGTAGATTACATATTGAATTTTCTAACCATTTTGATGCTTATAGGTCTATATGTTTAGATATGCATACTAACAATGATTTGCAGGGTTGTGCCATATGTGCCCCACCAACATCTTCAAGAGATTTCATATCAAGAATTTTATGTGAAAGAGAGGAAGGTCAAATATTCTACAAGAAATTATGCTTGGATGGCACATGTCATCGTTGCGGTGGCTTGCAACATTTGCCAATATGTGAACATATGGAAATAACACATGCGGTTGGAAATGAACTAGTAGAATTTGGCAAGTATAAAACAGTGGCATACAATACAAAAGATGGTAAAGAAGCAAAGAGGTGTGAATTAGTTATTGAAAAGATTCCAGTGTATCAGTTTATGCCTATATTTCGTGACAGCATAGTGTATGAGTATGCAAGACATGCCCATAGAGCTCGATGGTTGGACTTGCAATTCAAGTTATGCAAGGACACATTTCCAGTTGGTAGCATTGTTTCAGTCGTCGACTTTGCAGAGAACTACAGTCTACAGCCACAGCGTGAGGTGCAATCACAATATTACAACTCCACACAGGTTTCTATATTTGTGCACATCGCATTCATTCATGCGAATGATAGTACAGAGGATGACAGAAAGATCATAAGGGAGTATCATTTCTATATTAGTGATGATCGCACGCATTCTACGGAGTTCGTGCAAGGTTGCTTTCAGGTGTTCTATAATGATTTGGCTAGAAGGGGCATATCGTTCAGTCAGCATATCATATGGTCGGATAATTGTGCATCACAATTCAAGAACTCGCGGAATTTCTATTGGCTGAGTAGGAGGCATAATTTTACAGGTATTCAACATATGTGGAACTTTTGTGAGGCCGGGCATGGAAAGGGGGAGCATGATGGTGCAGGAGCATGTATCAAAAGAGCCATAGCACGAGAAGAGTTAAAGTATAAAGACAATGCAAAGTTGACAGATGCAAAATCGATTGTCGAGTGGTGTAATGCTTCCATGGGTCCAGGTAATGAAGGTAAGTCTTTAGTTCGTAGATTTTTTTGGTTGATAGATGATACTAACATTGCACCATATGAGGATTGTTGTACACTGACAGGATCAAATGAGATGCACTCTTTCAGAAGTTCAATTGCAGGTTCATGGAGTATCCATACACGAAAGATGTCATGCTTTTGTTCTTCCTGTACAATTCAAGTCTGGGATGAGTGCGAGTCAAAGGAGTGGGTTGACGAATGGCAGTTAAGTTATCTTAGCCCACTTGACACGTATCGACCCCCGACGGCACTGGAACTAACACAGATGGAATCGTCAGTTGACTTTGACCACATATCAGATTTAGTTCAACCAGGTAATATAGGGCACATATATGCATCTAATTTCATCTAGTTCAACCAGGTAATGTCATCTTACTTTGTAGTGTTTTTGTAATGTTGACTAATTTCATCTAATTTGCTACACATATCAATGTAGGACACGTATATGCAGTTATTGCAGATGAAGATAATGAAGAGGGAACAGATTATTACTTATGCCGTTGTGTTGAGGCCAAAAAGAAATTGGAGGCCCCTGTTACAGATGGAGAAAACATCGAATACCCTACAGGATCAGTGGTTATTACTGGAACATGGCTTAGAAGGTACCCACATAAGAGTGTTAATATTTGGCTATTTCAGGACTTTGACATGCATCGAAAGATTCTTCATTACTCGAACCTTGTCGTGGCATCCAATGTTCATTTGATAAAGTATCGGGGTAGACCTTTGAACAAAATATTGTGGAAGGTGCGTGAGTCTGACCATGAAGCAATACTTGACACAATAAAGAGTAGAGCAGATCCAGATGGTTCATTGGATTAATTTGTAAGTATTCACGTTGATTTTGTAAAGTTATGTTACATTGAGTTGTAAGTATGCACATTAATTTGTAAGGTTTGTCTTTTTTTATTTCCTCCTGCATTTTTACACATATGTACACATTTTTCCATCATCATGTTATGCATTTTTGGTGTCCTGCTCCTGATGCGACCAAACTCATAACTCACCCTACTAGACACCATTTGATGATCTCTCCAACACTCTGGATCCAGGGCGCCCAATCATGATGATGACCTATATACCATTCTCCCAAGGCGCTCATAATGAATGAATGATAAGGAGCGCCTTGACCTCTATAATCAAGGTGATTTTAAGTCACTTTGAGTCATTTGGGGTCAGTTTGAGTCTTTGAGTCATGTTGCAAAAAAGTGTCAATGTTGTCAAGTTGCACAAAGCAACCTTTGCATTTTTGGTGTCTTGCTCGTGATGCGACCAAACTGACTGTTCCAACGCGTCCGAATGGGTACATTTATGCCAGGCATGGTCCTATTTCTCACCCAAACATGTCGAAACAGTCGGAGCTACATTGTACCGACGATATCCCTGAAGAGTCCAAAGTGCAAAAAGGCAGCAATCTTTGACGAGATGTTACTCAAAAATCATGTCACTTAGAAACATTCCGTCTGAGGCAACAGGATCACGTAGAGTGCCTCTACAATAACCTCTCTCGGTTTTTTATAGCTCTGAGGCATTTGCCCGTGGTGAAAGGTTTTCTGTTGCCCTAAAAATCATCAAAAGGAGGCAGTGTAAAGTTGCAAAGGGGTGTAACTTTCGTCCTGCTCCTGATGCGACCAAACTGACTGTTCCAACGCGTCCGAATGGGTACATTTATGCTAGGCATGGTCCTATTTCTCACCCAAACATGTCGAAACAGTCGGAGCTACATTGTACCGACGATATCCCTGAAGAGTCCAAAGTGCAAAAAGGCAGCAATCTTTGACGAGATGTTACTCAAAAACCGTGTCACTTAGAAACATTCCGTCTGAGGCAACGGGATCACGTAGAGTGCCTCTACAATAACCTCTCTCGGTTTTTTATAGCTCTGAGGCATTTGCCCGTGGTGAAAGGTTTTCTGTTGCCCTAAAAATCATCAGAAGGAGGCAGTGTAAAGTTGCAAAGGGGTGTAACTTTCGTCCTGCTCCTGATGCGACCAAACTGACTGTTCCAACGCGTCCGAATGGGTACATTTATGCTAGGCATGGTCCTATTTCTCACCCAAACATGTCGAAACAGTCGGAGCTACATTGTACCGACGATATCCCTGAAGAGTCCAAAGTGCAAAAAGGCAGCAATCTTTGATGAGATGTTACTCAAAAACCGTGTCACTTAGAAACATTCCGTCTGAGGCAACGGGATCACGTAGAGTGCCTCTACAATAACCTCTCTCGGTTTTTTATAGCTCTGAGGCATTTGCCCGTGGTGAAAGGTTTTCTGCTGCCCCAAAAATCGTCAGAAGGAGGCAGTGTAAAGTTGCAAAGGGGTGTAACTTTCGTCCTGCTCCTGATGCGACCAAACTGACTGTTCCAACGCGTCCGAATGGGTACATTTATGCTAGGCATGGTCCTATTTCTCACCCAAACATGTCGAAACAGTCGGAGCTACATTGTACCGACGATATCCCTGAAGAGTCCAAAGTGCAAAAAGGCAGCAATCTTTGACGAGATGTTACTCGAAAACCGTGTCACTTAGAAACATTCCGTCTGAGGCAACGGGATCACGTAGAGTGCCTCTACAATAACCTCTCTCGGTTTTTTATAGCTCTGAGGCATTTGCCCGTGGTGAAAGGTTTTCTGCTGCCCCAAAAATCGTCAGAAGGAGGCAGTGTAAAGTTGCAAAGGGGTGTAACTTTCGTCCTGCTCCTGATGCGACCAAACTGACTGTTCCAACGCGTCCGAATGGGTACATTTATGCTAGGCATGGTCCTATTTCTCACCCAAACATGTCGAAACAGTCGGAGCTACATTGTACCGACGATATCCCTGAAGAGTCTAAAGTGCAAAAAGGCAGCAATCTTTGACGAGATGTTACTCGAAAATCGTGTCACTTAGAAACATTCCGTCTGAGGCAACGGGATCACGTAGAGTGCCTCTACAATAACCTCTCTCGGTTTTTTATAGCTCTGAGGCATTTGCCCGTGGTGAAAGGTTTTCTGTTGCCCTAAAAATCGTCAGAAGGAGGCAGTGTAAAGTTGCAAAGGGGTGTAACTTTCGTCCTGCTCCTGATGCGACCAAACTGACTGTTCCAACGCGTCCGAATGGGTACATTTATGCTAGGCATGGTCCTATTTCTCACCCAAACATGTCGAAACAGTCGGAGCTACATTGTACCGACGATATCCCTGAAGAGTCCAAAGTGCAAAAAGGCAGCAATCTTTGACGAGATGTTACTCGAAAACCGTGTCACTTAGAAACATTTCGTCTGAGGCAACGGGATCACGTAGAGTGCCTCTACAATAACCTCTCTCGGTTTTTTATAGCTCTGAGGCATTTGCCCGTGGTGAAAGGTTTTCTGCTGCCCCAAAAATCGTCAGAAGGAGGCAGTGTAAAGTTGCAAAGGGGTGTAACTTTCGTCCTGCTCCTGATGCGACCAAACTGACTGTTCCAACGCGTCCGAATGGGTACATTTATGCTAGGCATGGTCCTATTTCTCACCCAAACATGTCGAAACAGTCGGAGCTACATTGTACCGACGATATCCCTGAAGAGTCCAAAGTGCAAAAAGGCAGCAATCTTTGACGAGATGTTACTCGAAAATCGTGTCACTTAGAAACATTCCGTCTGAGGCAACGGGATCACGTAGAGTGCCTCTACAATAACCTCTCTCGGTTTTTTATAGCTCTGAGGCATTTGCCCGTGGTGAAAGGTTTTCTGTTGCCCTAAAAATCGTCAGAAGGAGGCAGTGTAAAGTTGCAAAGGGGTGTAACTTTCGTCCTGCTCCTGATGCGACCAAACTGACTGTTCCAACGCATCCGAATGGGTACATTTATGCTAGGCATGGTCCTATTTCTCACCCAAACATGTCGAAACAGTCGGAGCTACATTGTACCGACGATATCCCTGAAGAGTCCAAAGTGCAAAAAGGCAGCAATCTTTGACGAGATGTTACTCGAAAACCGTGTCACTTAGAAACATTCCGTCTGAGGCAACGGGATCACGTAGAGTGCCTCTACAATAACCTCTCTCGGTTTTTTATAGCTCTGAGGCATTTGCCCGTGGTGAAAGGTTTTCTGCTGCCCCAAAAATCGTCAGAAGGAGGCAGTGTAAAGTTGCAAAGGGGTGTAACTTTCGTCCTGCTCCTGATGCGACCAAACTGACTGTTCCAACGCGTCCGAATGGGTACATTTATGCTAGGCATGGTCCTATTTCTCACCCAAACATGTCGAAACAGTCGGAGCTACATTGTACCGACGATATCCCTGAAGAGTCCAAAGTGCAAAAAGGCAGCAATCTTTGACGAGATGTTACTCGAAAATCGTGTCACTTAGAAACATTCCGTCTGAGGCAACGAGATCACGTAGAGTGCCTCTACAATAACCTCTCTCGGTTTTTTATAGCTCTGAGGCATTTGCCCGTGGTGAAAGGTTTTCTGTTGCCCTAAAAATCGTCAGAAGGAGGCAGTGTAAAGTTGCAAAGGGGTGTAACTTTCGTCCTGCTCCTGATGCGACCAAACTGACTGTTCCAACGCGTCCGAATGGGTACATTTATGCTAGGCATGGTCCTATTTCTCACCCAAACATGTCGAAACAGTCGGAGCTACATTGTACCGACGATATCCCTGAAGAGTCCAAAGTGCAAAAAGGCAGCAATCTTTGACGAGATGTTACTCAAAAACCGTGTCACTTAGAAACATTCCGTCTGAGGCAACGGGATCACGTAGAGTGCCTCTACAATAACCTCTCTCGGTTTTTTATAGCTCTGAGGCATTTGCCCGTGGTGAAAGGTTTTCTGCTGCCCCAAAAATCGTCAGAAGGAGGCAGTGTATTAAGTCAGGATGAAAGCCTATTCACTCTAGGCGCCTGTTTTTGACCAAATCACACATGCGCCTTGAACAACTCTGTCTTCAAGGCGCTTTTCTCTAATCTCTGTAACTCTCCAAATCCACTAAGGCGCAAATTTTACCTCTTGGGCTCAAGATATAGGTTCTTCATCCAAGGCGCCAGAATGGTCCAAAGGCGCATTTCACCTCTAACCTCACCTCTGACCTTACTTGGAGGCGCTAAACCTCATCTCATTGCTCTCCTCCATTACAAGCGCTCACTTACCTCAATCTTGGGCGCATACCAACATCCCAACATCCAAATCACCTAGGCGCTCAAAACCTTCAAGACTCAAGGTGCATTTTATGATCAAACAAGGTATCTCCTGAACAAGGCGCTCATAGTCTCATCAGGGCGTTAATCATCATCATGAGCACTCATATTGTTCTAGGCGCACAATTATCTCTGGAATGCTCAAGGCGCACATACCCTTCTCTAGGCTAGTTTACACTTATTCAAGGCGCTCATTCCAAACTTACATGAACTACTCATTACAAGACGCACAAACTAGATGATCCTAGGGCATAAGGGCGCTCATAGGAGTTGTTATGTGTCATTTTGGCCAAGGTTTTCTGGAGCAGTGAAGACATTAGGAAGGGGATGATCGTTTGGATAGTTTTGAATGCTTTATTTCTCCTTGTTTAAACTAGGCGCTCACTGAGGATTGGAGTAGCCTTTGCACCCTCACATCACGTTAATCGGCGTTGCAAAGGCAATCATAGTATAGGAAGATTTGCGCCTTGAAGAAGAGAGTTATCTGGTGAGTGCTTAGGAGTTCTGGCGCCTAGGGGAAAGGTCTAGGTAGAGCGCCTTCAGACTTTCACAGTGAAGTGCCTTAAGGAGTTGGATGATGTTTTTAGCGCCTTAAGGATGATGATGGAGCGCTTTGGAGTCAGGTTAGTCTGGAGCACCTTAAGAAGGTAAAGCACTTCAAATGTAAACACAAGTGTTTTGAGCGCCCTAATGAGAAGTTGTCTTGGCACCATAAGTTGTTCAAACGAAGATATGCGCCTTGGATAGTTGCAAAGACCTAATTTAGCGCCCAAGGTTGGAAGACTCTTTGTGAGCGCCCAGTGTTTGAAAGCTCTTTGTGTTTGGTGCATTAAAATGAATTTGGCACCTAAATAGTATTGAAACACTCAACTGAGCGCCTAAAGCCCATGAGAGAAGTGATATGCGCCTTGATAGGAATATCATGGAAGATGAGTTTACTGAATGGCGCCTTGAATGACTTGGTTGATTAAGTGTTTTAGCACCTAGATATGGGATGAATCATTGAGCACCTTTGGTTGAGATGATGTCAGCACCTTTGAGATTATAACACCTTGGAGTCAAGTTCGAAGGAGCACCTTGAGAAGGTAAAACACTTCAAATGTTTTCAAGGAATTGGAGAAGTCACTTAGTGCCTAGAAGGAATTCCAGAGCAAGAGGGTTGGAGCGCCTTGAGCTTCAAGTCAGATATGCGCCTAGACCTCTACCCTTTAGCAAGTTGAAGCCCTCTGAGCCTTGACAACGTGAGAATGCCTTATAGTGAATATGTGCCTTGGGCAAGGTTGAATACAAAGTTGAGGAGTATATCATAATGAGTAAGTGCACTGTAGGGTTAGATGATAAAGACTAGTGCCTTGAGTGTCTTGGTCAAAATTTTGACGTGAGAAGTCTTGCAAGATCAAACCCTGGAGTGCGCCTTAGAGAGAACCTATTGATCCTTTGCTTTGACAAGATTTGGGCGCCAGAATGATCCTTAATAAATGGAATGTATCTACACCAATTTTGCGCCTTTAGGGAAGTGATGGTGGCCAGAATGATCCTTAATCTCATATTTGTGCGCCTAGGTCTAGAAGCAAGATTTGAGCGCCTTAGGATAGGGTTTTTTGCACCTTGTCTTGGAGAGTGAATTTGCGCCTTGGATGATGTTGAAGCGCCTTGGGATGAAATGCGCCCAAACTTATAGAGGGCCTTCAGTGAGGGAGTTGAAGAGAGTGCTTAGAGGAAGGATAGCCTTAAGATCAAACTAAGTACTTAGAAACCTAAGATTAGCGCCTTATTTGAAGTTATACACCTATTCTGGCGCCAGAGAGTGAGTTTGAGTGTGAAGAAGTGAATGTCTGCGCCTTGAAGGGGATACAAAGGGAAGATGATGTACCTTGATGGGTTGATGATGGAAATTTGCGTTTTGGAGCTAAATGTGCGCCTTGAAGGAGATAGTGCATAGAGGTACAATGAATCTTCCGGAGAACATGGATAGACAACTAAGTCTCCAACTTGAGTCTTCTAAGTGAATTGGATAATGAAGAGAGTCTAGTCATTTTGGGCGCTAGTATCAGGATGAATCATCCAAAATGGGTGCCTAGAACTAGAAGGCGCCAATGCATGAGTTCAAGGATCCTCCATTGGAGCGCCTAGCCCAGATGGCTATAGATTGAAAGTTTTAAAGCTAAGTGATGTCTCTTACGTGAATTCCTAGCCCAGGTGCATGTGTTGGGAAAAACTCTTTGGCTCTGGCGCCTAGAATTGGGAGCTTTGTAAGATGCACCAATTGATGAAACATTTCCATTTTGCGCCTAGAATAGAACTCTCTCACATAGTTGAAATTGACTTGATAGAAGGAGATAAGTCTTAAGGACTAGTTTGGCGCCTCACTTGCCTATCTCACCTTTGAAATGTGCTTTGGTTGATGATCATCATTGATGGAACCTAGTGAAATGTAAAGCTATTTGCATCTCCAGAGGATCAAAATTGGATTAGGAGATCATCCTTGCAGTTGAGATTGACAGAGAAGTGTTAAAGAAATCACTTCAAATGGGCGCCTAAGCTAGTTGAGGCGCATATCAATTCCACTGTAACTCCAGACTGACGCTTAGGATCCAGTCATCTCCTAAGGCGCAGTTCCATTCACCCATGACCTCGCTTGGCGTCTAAAACTTGGAAACTCCTTTGGAAAGCTCCTGTTGCGCCTAGAAGATGAGTTTGGGATATCAACTTGCAAAAGGCTTAGAAACTCTTCAAAGATGTTAGGCACAATCCCATGGCACTGGAGCTCAGTTTTGGCGCCTTCAAGGAATAGCACATGAAAGAACTTGGGAGGTCAGGTGCTTGTAAAAGGGAACACCTTGGAACATCTTCCAGGGGTTGAAGTAGTAAGAAAACATCAAGTGAGTCTAGGCGCACTCCCTTGTGTGAACAGTTTAGCTCTGGCGCCTAGCCACAGAGTGAGCCAGAAGAAGTAGTTTGGACATTAGAAGATAGGCGCTCATTCTACAATGAAGCATTCCACCTTCCTAATCAACAAAGACTTGCAAGAATTGACAAAGGAAGCTAAGGCGCACCTTCTACTTGTTTCCACCTCCAGAATGCGCCTAACCTTGAAAGGGGGTTCAAAGATGTTTGTTAGACCTTTTCACTCAAGGCACTCACCTTAGGCGCACTTTCTAAGTCCTTGTCACCTCAAGGAAACACCTAGTTTGGAAGGCGCTTGCCCTGTTCTCCACTCCTTTCAATTGGCGCCTAGAACACAGAATGCATGAAAGGAGCGCCTAGACTCCAGAGGGCTGATTTGGGCGCCTAGCATTTAAAACACTTTCATAATGATGATGTTTTGGCGCCTACTCTTGGAAACAATCCAGAGCATCCATAAACTCTAATTGGCACCTAATGTTGACAAGGCGCAACTTCAGGAGGAGGTCACCTCAACTTGGCGCCCAAGTCAGAAAAACCTGTAAATCCTTCAAATATGCACCTACCTTGTGAGGTGATGAGTTGAACATTCTAAATCTTCAAATGTTGCTCAAATAAGGAAGACATTGTAACATCAAGGCTTCAAGGCCTGTCCTTGTATTTCCATTGAATGAGTTGTACTTCATGCTATTGAAAGCATTTTCCATGTAATAAGACATTGCAAGTTGATTGAATCAAGTAACAAGACAAGTACCCAACTCTAATGTTGTTTCATTCAAATAGTTATCTTGATGTATATCTTTATGTTATTGAAGTAGTTGATGAATTGTTAGCAAGTAAAAGTGTTTAAGTAAGGAAAATTTTTCGTAGAACTAGTTGGGTATCTTACACTTACACCATGCCTATCCATCAAACATCACAATGCAATCAAAATCCTAACAACATGCCCATGATCCAAGATCAAGTGCAATCATGCAAAGATATTATCAATCACAAGCCTATTAAGAATGAACTAGAGTCTTCTAGTACCATACTTTTCCATCAAACACCATCATGTAATCCATGGCCTATCAAGCCTATCAAAGAAAATGCAAACATCCTATGTAATACAATCAGACTTTAAATATTTGAAGTAGCCATCTACAAATATCCATTCAAAAGTGGATTTATAATGCAAGTATGGACGCCATCAATAAAAAAGATTTGTATTAACCAAATATCCATATACGCATACATCAATATCTGTCGATATAAGTATAACATATATACAAAATAGCCATATAGGCTTACAAGAATGCCATATAGGCATACAATGTCAACTATGTACAATACAAAATATATGTCCACAAATGCCATATAGGCATACAACAGAGGAACACAATAAAAAGTCATTCCCCTCTAGCTGGTGAAGAGAATAAATCACGAGCAGCCTTTGATCTTCTAGGGGATGGAGACATGCATGTGGGTGGTCTACTACGAACCCGAGGGCTACTTCTCCTATTTAGTTCTTCCTGCACCTTTACCTGTTACAAAAAAAAGTATAGATATTAATATATAGAAATTACATGTTATAAAAAAATGAAACATTTAACAAAATAATCACTTACCGCTAACATATAATCTGTCTGCTCGCTTGCCTCAGTAGAAGGAAAAGGCCCTGGTGATGTCATGTCCTATAGAAACCATCCAGATAGAAATTAAACTTCAAATCAATAATCTTTTGATTTTTCAAAAATAGACAACTATAACAATGAATGTAAATTGAAATTTACTAATCTGCCTCATACCCCTGTCAATGCCATAGAGCTATGAATTGCAGAGGCCACACCCTGCTCCATTGCCCTATGAACATGGGGAGGTGTATCCGCAGCCTGCATCATCTGGAAATAAAACAACATTATTCAATTACGAAAACTATAATAGTGATGCAAATCATGGCTCCTAACATACACACACGCTCATCTAAACATGGAAGTACACACAATAAAACACACAAATCACATACAAAAATTTAGTAAGTACAATTCATTCATTAAACTATTTATTTTATTACCTCCGTAAAGCTTTGAAGTCCACCACCGCTGGCAGGTGTTGCCATGAAATCTACAGTGTTAACCTATTCAACATCCAAAATCAGAAATTAGAATACCATTCATATAACGATGCTATTCACATGTAATATTTATAATTGTTTATTAGTTACATACCTCGACAGTAGATGATCTAGTGAAAAATGTAGGTGGAGAACCACTGAAAACTGCATCGACGCTATGACCCTGAAATTTCATTAAAATCATCAATTTAAATTAGTTAATCTTGTATTTCAAAAATAAAATTTAATAAATTAAATTCAATAAACTTGCTAATATTTACCTGAGTATCAAGGCCGAAAGTCTCACTCAGGAGGGTATCTGTCATCGCCATCTGCTCAGCTGCAGATGTAGCCTGTGCACCTGCGTCCTGACTGTCCATGGGGTCATAACCACAGGCTGACCCGCAAGCCTGGCAAGTATGCGGTGGGACCCTACTCCTCGCACTATCTCCCAACCCACTCTGTGTTGCAGGATCGGCATGCTCTATGATGCTCTGGGTCAAGGCACTAATCGACCTCAGTGTATCGACCTCAACACTCTCCTTCACAATGGAAGGAATAGAAACATGCTCGTGGGCTGGTCTGCTGATTACTCGTCTCACTACCCGCTGTGGGTCAAGACGTGCCCCTGGTCTATCCTGTGCTGAGCCCCCACCTCTACCTTGGAAGTCCCGCATATCAAAATAGTTTGGCACTTTATTGAGGACAAACTCGGAGTAGAGTTTCCTCAAAAAGTATTGCGGGACCTCATTGTTATTGCATGGAGGATGGTCAAAAACCATCCACCACCTCTGCCCGAAATTGTCCCTTATCGCTTGGTTGTTGCACCAATGGATAGGGAACCTCTTGCATGTAATGGGTGGAGGTTGATTTGTTTGTGGGTTTGTGAAAATTGAACACAAGTCTACTTTTGTAATTTGTAATTTTTTGACATCTTGATATGATAATTTATCTGCATAGTAATCTCTAAACTCTCTCTTTTTATCGGTCCAACTAGTTATTTGCTTGCTAATTGAATTTACATTTGATAACATAGACTCAAGAGATTCGGCAAGCGTGGACCTATGCAAGGTTGAAGTGGAAGGATCTTTCAACCTTGCAATTATATCTTCAATTTGTTTTTTGTTGTTTTCAATTTCCCCCATTATATTATCTTGTGTTCCAGGGGCATGTCGAGGAATGAATGGAGGAGGTTGTTGTTCTGCAGGTATTTCTTCCTCAAGATTTTGTGGATTTTGAGGATTTTGAGGAGGAGGAGGAGGTGCATTAACATTTCCTACAATTAATAAAATATGCATCAAAAATCAACACAAAACCTACCTATTTAGGAAGAAATTCAAACAAAAAAACAAAGATAACTCACCCCTTTGGCGTGCTCGACGTCGCGGCGGCATTTCGGTGATGAATCGACAAATCTTTTGTGTTGAACGGTGTTTTGTAGAACGCGAGCGCGTTTTTGAAGGGTTTTAAGCCGCGGGCGGAGGAAAAACTCACAATGGAATGAACTAAAATGAAATGACAGCGTTTTTTTTTTTTATATGAAGCGCTTTATAACGCGAGCGCGTTATAACGCGCTCGCGTTATGGCTCGGCAATGACGAGCCTTAGGCTTGTCATTGCCAAGCCATAACGCGAGCGCGTTATGCCTAAATTTTTTTTCAAAAATTTTTGGCCACTTTTTGGCCCCCCATCTTTTTGCACTTACCCATGGCATGAAGAGCATCTTCCTTCCATGAAAGCTTGACTACAAGGTGACATAATATTGTGTTTTCATCATTGATTCCTTTAGTTTTTGCCCCTGCCTCACAAGGGCATGCATTCTTTGTCTGACAACGGTGGTTCAGAGACTTAAATGTCCTCTAGGGCTTGACTGAGGTAAGCCTCTAAACACCACAACCCCCAAACCAAGTCTTGTGATTGCAAGTTATAGGTGTCGCATTTGGGAAAGTGGAGTTGCAAGAAGGATTGGCAGGCATCAAGGATTCAGGATCTGAAGAAAAGGACACAGTAGCACTTCTAGGACTTGCGCGCTCGCTCTAGTGTCCTCTACATCTGAGTTTCAGGAAATAGAAGTTACAGGGCTGATCAGTCTCGGGAGGAGGTCCAGATTCCACAAGAAACCAGTACCTTTGACTTGGGCGCCCACTCTAGTGTCCCCAACTGTTCCACTTCGGAACTATGAAAATAGGTATTCTGTGATTTAGTATTTTACTCCTGTTTGTAAGAGCTTTTTCCGTCATTCATCAATTTGTTGTCGTATTTGCATAATTAGGGTTTTAATGGTTAATTGGACATAAGAGAAGAAAAATTAATAATTAAATTCCCTAATCTAGGTTTCCCTACATCTACAAGTAACCTAGGGTATGATAGTGCTCGCCACTTGACCCTAGATCCTTGAATGTATAGTGGAGAGGCGGATTTAAACCTTTAAACATCAAAACATTAACAAATATAATTTTCCCCTAAACATTTTGGTGAACCCGTGTTTTTGGAATTAAATTAAAACTTGTTGAGTGTGTGTCTTCAGATTTGGATTGATTTCATTCATTCATATAGTCATTCATTTTATTGCATTGGGAAAAATTCAAAAAAAATCAAAAATTTAGAAAATATAAAAAATTTGCATTGTTTGGCTTACTAATTTGCATCAATTCTTTCTAAATTTTCTTAATTCATGATTTTTTTCATCAGATCTGATATAAACTATAGAAAAATCCAAAAATTCAAAAAATTGCATTACATTTTCATCATTTAAATGCTAGGGTTTTGTGGAAATTTTGACAATTTTATATAACCTAATAATTCTAAAATCTAGGGTTAGTAGGCAAAAAAATTTCTCAAATTTTTTTACTGATTTTAGAGGCTCATTCAAATTAAAATTTGGCTGTAGTCTTGCATTTTAGTGTGAATTTGCGTTTAGATTTAAAATATTTGCATTTTTGCATAGAAAATTTCAACAAAAATTAGCAATTTTGATGCATTTTCATTAAATTTGCATGGGCATTTTGCATGTTCAAGCTTGAAAATTATTTTTAAATCTGAGAATATTTAATTTCCATCATAAATCAAACTCCAAAACATTCACATAGCATTTTTTCCCAAGATCTAAAACCTAGGGCTTCAAAAACAACAATTTTCACTAAATTTGGTCTTATCGACTCTCCAAACTTGCACCATAAGTGTGTTGTGAAAAGTATTTTGGCATTCTTTTTCTATTATCAAGGTAATCATTTCTGCCCCTCATAAAAAGTTTCACACCACCCTTTTAACAGGCTCTTGTAGTGAAAATTTGGTGAAAAACTACACATTTTAGCTATTTTTACCCTAGGGTTTGACCTAGTTTGCACCCCAAACATGTTGTGATCAATTTTATGGATTGAGGTGACTGATATTGTTGATATTATTTGTTGTACCTCCTGAAATTCATTACAACACCTCCTTTGCTAGGCCTTGGAATTGAAAAACCGTGAAAAATAACTTATCTTTGCTATATTTTCACTAGGGTTTTACCTTAAGAGGCACGAAAAGCGTGTTGTGTTGGGTATTTTGGCACCAAGTGGCTATTATTACTAATATTATTTTTTTCATCATTGTTTTCCTCACAACACCCTTTGTTATGCTCTTTTGCATTGAATTTTGGTGAAAAAAGTGCCTATTTTGACATATTTTAACTATATTTTGACTTGGCATTATCTTGGATTTACATCAAGAGTGTGTTGAGAGTGATTATATTTCTGTTTTGGACTGATATCAAACATATAACATGCTTCTCCTTGACTGAAATCCTTACAACATCCTTTGTTTCATTCATTGGCATTGAAAAGAGTACAAAAAAAACCAAGCATTTTGGTCGTCAATCATATCCTTCTCTTAGGATTTGTTCTCTTAGTTTGTGTGTTGTATGCTTTGGTATAAGCTTTATGACATGCTATCCTAAAAACAATATCCCTTTAAGAAGTAAAAGATTAATGGGATCTAGTGCTCTTGAAGAAGTTGGTACTTTGGACACCTTCTTTACAAAGGGAGAAACTCAAATTGTGCAAGATAGTATATATCCTCCAACCACAATGGAACAACAAACTTTTCATGATGTTGATAATACTATTGAGGCAACAAGATATATATCTGATGAGCAAATAGAAAAATTGGATAAGGAGCTAGTTGAATATCAATCATTTATGGAAAATGAGAAAATAGCTGAAGAAATTGTCCCTACAATTCATAACATAAGAGAATTGATAAAAGAAGGACAAGATGATGTTAATGCAATTCGTGGTCTAGCACATATTGTACAAACCAATATTATGCTGGTGACTGAATGTGTGCAAATGATAAATAACAATCTATCACCATCTCATACTCAAGTTTCGGCACCTATACCGACTACGGGAATATCCACTTTTACGTCAATGATCTTAACAACTAATGCGAACGCTTGTAGTAATGCTACCACTGGTATTGGAGTATCTAATGGCACTAATTACAAAGTTGTGGGATTTAATTATCAAATTTGGTTCCTAAAGGGACCTCTTCTATGAATACTTGTTCTCAACCTCCTATCTATTCCACTCATTTCCAGCCACCTATTACATACTTGCAACCATCTTCCACCTATCATTGTGGCCAACTACCATTAACATATTCTCAGCCTCCACCTATTGTATCTCACACTCAATCACCTCCTCACCTTGGTTCTAATTCCTCACAACAAACCGCATCTCTCAATGATGCCATCCTAAACCAACTTTTACAAGGCATGACTGCTTTGCAACAAAAGGTAACAAATTTGACAAATTCTTCGCAGCCTAGTCTACCAACATATCATGCCCGTAACCCGTTATCCTATGCAATTTTGAGAACCCCTATGCTTGAGAGGTTTGAGACTCCTCGCTTTGAAAAATATGGTGGAAAAGGAGATCCCAGTATTCATGTGGCAGCATTTACAGATACGTGTAGTGATTTTTATTTTGAAGAGAATTTGTTAGCAAAACTTTTCCTGCAATCTCTCAAAGATACTGCTTTAGAATGGTTTTGCTCGTTGCCTCCTAATTCAATACACTCCTTTTCACAGTTGATTGATCAATTTTTACAACATTTTCAAGCAAATATCGGACCCCAAGTCACCCTTATTGACTTGGTTCAATGTAAACAAGGTCTGAAAGAAAAGTTGACTAAATTCATTAGTCGGTATCAAGGACTTTATGCACAGATTCAGTATCAGATGAAAGATGAGGATGTTCAAAAGATATTCATTACAAATCTACAACCTAATATTCGTGATAAGATTCTCTTGATGAAATACAACTCCTTTCAATATTTATGCACCGCTCTTCGCGATTACCAACTTTCATCTAGTCAATATGAAAACTAAAACTCATCGGCTCAAGTTGGTTAATCCATGGGTGGATCATCACAAAATAATTTTAAGAGAAACAATAATAGGAATTTCGTCAAGATCAATGGACCGAGTACGAATGTGTCTACTATAAATAATCTAAAGAAAACATCATATCAACCAAAAAAGTTTACTCTGATATCTGAGTCCTATCATTCTATCATGAACCAAGCTGTGAGTAATAATATTCTGTAGCTTCCCTCGATCAAGCCTGTTGATCCTAGTAAACAAGGACCTTACTTCGATGCTAATGCCTTTTGTCATTATCATTGAACGCAAGGACATGACACTGAATGATGCATGCATCTTAAACATGAGATACAGGACCTTATTGATTCAAATGTCATCCAGGTATCCGCTGTGAATGACAATGGAAATAAGTCAGTTGCTCCGCCGAATCAGAATTTACAAATCTTCACTAATGCTTTCCCTAAGCATACTGAAAACAATATGGTGGAATAGGGTTTAGTGGAAGTAGACGAGGATGATTACTTGGACTATGATAGTATCATCGGAATTATTGAAGTGGATAAGAAACAAGTGGATAATACACCTCGTCCTCGAAGAAATAGAATTTATGCTAAGGTTCCTCCCCTGTTATCCCTGTATGGATCGGGAGACAATCAAAATGCATCAGAAAAGCAAGAATGACAACTAATACAAATGAGTAAGATGGTACAAGATTATTCTCGTCCTTGTGCTAGAAAGATTCAACAACGAAAACTCAATAAAAATTGGAAAAGAGCTAGACGACTGTCAAAAATTGGAGAAAATAGTGGTTCCCATCCTCATAAGCAACAAAACGTTATATTTACACAAGGAAAAACAAATCAAACATCACACGATAATCAACAAAACTTTCATAAGAATCACTCAAATTTTGCATTAAATATGATCGAATACCTCTCCAAGAGGTTCGCGAGCTCTAACATATAATATGAAGACCCTACAGGTAAGTATCTCTAACCCTTTTATCTCTCTAGTGATGTGTTTCCCCCGTGATGTGTCAGGTGTTGTTTAGGCCTCTTGGAATGACCTCGGATTCTCCCGTAAGGTTCAGGATACCAAGAGACCGCTTCTATTGTGACCTTCTTCTATTTGTATCATCATACTTCTATATTGCTCTCTCTCTGATTTCATTGTTGAGTGTTGTGTCTTACGGACATAGCGTCGTGGTTGGTGACCTGAGGGCACCCTCCTACGTGACTGTCCCTAAGACACTTGTTTCTCCTCTATTATTTATTGTTTCCCTTCCTCTAGTGTTTCCACCTAGTGGGTGGATGACAATAAACATATATACTGATGCAGACCTAGTGTCCCTTTCGAGAGCAATCAAAAAATGTGCTTAGTTCCTAATATGACAATGGGGTTGTATATCTTATCCAACACTTGGCTAGTGGAAGCACTCATGCTTTTCGCGTAATGAATTTCATGATGTTTCTATCACATTTACAAACTTTAACAATACTGCTGGTCTGTGCACCTTTGTTTGCCTTTGAATCTAGCCTTGACGGTACTCGATTCGGAGAGCTTCGTGATATAGCCCCACGGTTATCCTCGAACTCTGAATTTGTTGTATAACCTTGGCTCTTTGTGTGGTTAATCATATGCATTGATGTTGTTGTTTATCATGATGTTGTAGACACTAACATGTTTCTTGCAGGGATGTGTTTGTGGGAACATTTGGTGATCGTAAAGTACATGTCACCTCCGGGGGGCATGGGCTTTGCGAAAGTCGATGTTCCCTTGTGTGTTTTCTTCCTACCTTAATGTGCTTGATATCAATAACTAATATTAACCACCTTAAGGTGGGGGCGTATATAAGGTAAGCTGTCTGTTGTAAATGTTAGCTATGTGCTTGTCCTCAGGTGCAGTCTAAAGACTTGCTCGATGAGTGCATCCTACATCCTGAGTTTGTTTGCAATCAATCAACCAATCATGTAAGCCCTCTATGGAGGCGAGATATCACATATATCCTTTTTTATCCTAAGCCCTCTACGGAGGTGGGGATGGTGTATTTCTCAGAGCAGATTGCATCATCCTGGACCATTTTCAAAAGTCCTCTGCGAAGGCGGGGAGTGGTTCTGTGACTAACTCAACCCTTAAGCATGTTTTCAACAATTGTTGTGGTGAAGCCCAATCATTGGTGTGTGCCTGTAATGTGCCTGAGATGGTGTTGGACCTAGAAATAGGTACACTCCACCGCTTGTCTGCCATGTTTTCTCCGTATCTTCAAGTGTGTGTGTTTTGGCGTGCTTGTTTTGTGTGGCGTGTTTGTTACCCCATATGCAGTCTAAAGACTTGCTTGATGAATGCATCTTGCATTTTGGGAGGTTTTTCGTGTCTTGCGTGTGTGTTGCCCCATATATATAGTCTAAAGATTTGCTCGATGAGTGCATCATGTATTATGGGAGGTTTGTTTACTTTCCAATACTTGCATCTGCATTTTATATATATGAGAAAAAAAAAATAAAACATATCATTTCTGTCTTCCATGCATTAATGTGTCTTCTATGCATTGACCTTCTTTTCCGTGTTCTACATGACTGTAACTGTCTTCTTCGTGTTTTGCGTGCCTGTTACTGTCTTCTATGCAATTGGCATGTCTTCTTCGTGCTTTTCATGTTTGTTGTGTTTGTGACCTTACTTTAATACATGTATTGGTCTCGCATTTATACATATATTAAAGTGGGGGCTAAATGTAACGTTAGAAAATGTCCTCTTGGGGGCTTTTCCCTCATAAGGTTTAGCTCCCGGGTCTTTAATATGCATTTAGGACATCTTAGTTCATATTTTAGCATCCTGATGGAATGAGGCCTAGGTTTCATGGCAAAGTGGACCTAGGAGGACCCTTTGAACTATACCTTGCCCAAAATAGGGGGAGGACTTGGGCGCCCGCGCCCTAGTCCTGCCCTATTTTGGGGCAGCCCTAATTTTCAGGTGTCAGTTTATGACTGTTATTTGGTCCTTTTGCCGACACAGTAAGTATTAATTTTTAAAATCTTGGCAGGAGTGCTTGTAGTTGCATATATAAACATGCTTAGGCATTCATTTGTAAACTAGATTTCAATTAGATGATTACTAGCAAGCTATTGTGCTTTCAAAGTGATTCAAGGCTTTCTATTATGTTTCAAGGGCAGACTTGTGTGTTTTGTGTGTTGATATTTGCATATTTGAGCATCAATTTCCTCATGGCATGAAGAGCATCTTCCTCCTATGAGAGCTTCACTACAAAGTGACATAATATTGTGTTTTCATCATTGATTCCTTTGGTTTTTGTCTCTGCCTCACAAGGGCATGCACTCTTTATCTGAAAACGGTGTTCAGAGACTTAAATGTCCTCCGGGGCTTGACTAAGGCAAGCCTCTAAACACCACAATCCCCAAACCAAGTCTTGTGATTGCAAGTTACAGGTGTCGCATTTGGGAAAAGTGGAGTTGCAGGAAGGATTGGCAGGCATCAAGGATTCAAGATCTGAAGAAAAGAAGGGCACATGAGCACTTCCAAGACTTGGACGCTCGCTCTAGTGTCCTCCGCATCTGAGTTTTAGGAAATAGAAGTTACAGGGCTTATCAGTGTTGGGAGGAGGTCCGGATTCCGTGAAGAAACCATTACCTTGGACTTGGGCACCCGCTCTAGTGTCCCCGATTATTCTGCTTCGGAACCCCGAAAACAAATATCCTGTGATTTGGTATTTTACTCCTGTCTGCAAGAGCTTTTTCTGTCATTCATCAATTTGTTGTCGTATTTGCATAATTAGGCTTTTAATGGTTAATTGGACATAAGAGAAGGAAAATTAATAATTAAATTCCCTAATCCAAGTTTCCCTACATCTGCAAGTGACCTAGGGTATGATAGTGCTCGTCACTCGACCCTAGATACTTGAATGTATAGTGGAGAGGCGGATTTAAACCTTTAAACATCAAAACATTAACAAATCCAATTTTCCCCTAAACATAACCATTTTTTAAACAACGTATATAACTTGAAACAACAGATATGCTGTTTAAAAAATGGTCATAACATAAGTAGGAGTCAGCCACTATCACAATTGGTTGTAAGGGAGAGTGGCCGATATTTACAGTCACTTTAATTGAAGAACAAACAAAGCATAAATCTAATTAAGTTCAATGTGAATACTATACCAGGACTAGGCCTCTTTAGTATGTGACATATGACATATGGTGGGTATAGTGTGACAGCTTGGTATAGGAAACTATATCTAGATAGAAAACTTATGTAAGGGAGAGGGAGGGGTGGTGGGTATGGCAATGTTCAGCGAGGGGTCCACGTCAGCAGCTTCCGAGTCAGATTATTTTTTTTGGCCACATCCCTTGACAGTCGAGCTAGCACCCCATATATATATATGACTCAGCTATATTAAAATCTCTCAACTATATCTATCTATATATCTGACTCAGCTATATCTATATATCTATCTATATATCTGACTATATCTATATATTAAATTATCTATCTATCTATATATCTGACTTAGCTATATCTATCTATATTTTCTGAGCTTTTATATTCATACTGTTATAGGAAATGGTTTGAAATATTACTATCATACTGTTGTTTCAAGTTATGTAAATGTTTCATAATATTGTTTCAGAAATGGTTACCATACATGTTATAGTAATTGAGGAACAACCAAAGCATACATCTAATTAAGTTGAATGTAAATGAAGAAGGGTATATGAAACTTATGTAATTGAAGAACAATGTAACCATGCATCTTATTGAGTTGTTTGCAAATGATCAAGGGTATGTGTGCAATAAAAAAAAATGCATGTTATTCTATCATATCCCCAATTCTAACTCTTACAAAAAAAAGAATGATACAAACTGAAACACCAAATTCATACATGTAAGAGAGAGTAATTGAAGAACCAACCGATACGGCATTATGATACTCATATATAATTGTTCTCATGAATGGAGTATTCGAGAAACTAAAGCAAGACTAAGCGAATGGTGTGCATGCCGAGATGGTAGGCATTAAGACCGTCGCCAGTAGAATGTTGGGCAGTTAATGCACATTAATTGGTAGTATGTTGAGCCAGTACTAGTGTGGCGCCAACCCATAAAGGATAATACACATGTCCAATATCAGTCGATGACACATTTTACTACTCAAAAACTCAAATGTCAAGAGATATATATACATTGCAAAGATAGATAAATGCGTAAGTTTAATGAAAATGAATAAGGCTATAGGAAACATAGGTATCTATGTATCTCTGCAATATATATATATATATATATATTGGAAAGGGTTGGAAATATTTGTACCATATTGCAGTTTGAAGGTATATAAACATAACACAGTTAGCTTTAAGGGAGAGTGGTCGATATTTGGTTGGGGTTGTCTTGGAGGTATAGAGTGTGACAACATAAACATGGGCTATGAAACAACAAATTTGATTCATTTAAATGTAAATGGACAAGGCATTTGAAAGTAACGAAATCATACATGGATGCATAAGAAAAATTGAAGGCAGGTTTGAGTCTTACCGTAAAAGCTGAAGGAGGAGACTGCATTGCTTTGGAGGAGCTCATTGTCGATCAGTTGTATCAAGCACAAAGTTAGAAATTTGAATTTGTGAATAAATAACTTGCATCACACAATTGAGCATAGCTTGTATGAATAAATAGGTTGATATCATTTGAATAGGTAGCAAGTGGAGAATTTTGAATATACATAATTTTGAATTATGCATATATGCATTATATATATGCAATATGCATAGGCATATGCATATATGTAATAGGAATATGCATATGCATATAGACATAATTCAAAATTATGTATATTCAAAATTGTAATATGCATATGCATGATCGATTATGCATATGCATTATGATATTACTATGCATTTATGCATATATATAATGCAAGAATTCAAAATTATGTATATTCAAAATTCTCCACTTGCTACCAATTCAAATTCTATCATGTGGAGATGAGAGTAGGAGTGGAGATGAGAGTGCTCATTTTCCAAGCAAATAAAAACTCAAAAAAATTTAAAATTAAAATAAACAAAACAAAAAATCAAAAAAATATAAAACGACTATTGTTTACATCTTGCATTTTAGTAATTTCTTATAGTCATAGGAAGGAAGAAGTAGTTTAATTACGAGTTCATCCCCAAGATCCATAGCCTTCAATGGTTGCGCCCTTATTTATCCCTGCTTTGTTTTTTTAAATTTTCTTAACATATGATATTATCCTTGCTTTGATTTTTTTTAATCTGTGGCCTTTAATGGTTGCACCCCTATTTAGCAGCCAATAAAGAAAAAAAATTTTAAAAAAAGCTTGGGGGCTTTCTTTAGATGTTTCTTCAAGATACGATAAAGCCATATATTTTTTTAATTTTCTTTTTTAAGATTATATTTTTAATAACACAATAAATTGCAAACTTAACCTATTTATGTTCTTTCGCGGAGGCCATGTGCGAATATGACGTTGTGATACATCACTTAAAATATTCTGCCTTAGAGCGATGAGCATGAGAAAATTTCTCTGAATAATGGGTTAGGCTCTGGAGTTTCTTTGGAATTGTGTGGAATGTAATAAAGTGATGACCGTATTCAAGAAATTATATAACGTTTTGACGCCTACTTCTAAAACCTTCTTATCCTCATTTAAAGTCTCCTTAAAAATATAAATGGAATATGGATTAATACTTGAGTTTGTTATTTTGCATTTAAAGTTGGACCTAGAATTTGATGGTCTATTTGACCGTTTTTGCCATTCTAGACTATATTTTACAACTCTAAAATTTATTGGACCGTATACCTTGACTCGTTAAATTTTTATATAGTCGTATATATGACTCCTTAAATTATTAGTAATATGTAAAATTTTATTATAAGCAAATATAATATAATACTCTGGGTAAGTGCAAGAAGATGGGGGGCCAAAAAGGGGTCTTAAGTGGCCACTTTTTTTCTGAAATCAGGAAATACTGGCCTTGGATGAGAAATTGAGCATAGTTACACTCAAAATTTAGAGATGCAACCAAAACAATGTTCGTAGTGCTCCGAGTCTACTTTCTAAACTACTATTTTGTTTTGAAAATGGCATAGATTAAGGGGTTCAAAAGAGGGAGCCACAGAAATTGGTGTTGTTTCTGTCAAAAAAACATAACATAGCATGTTTTGTGGCTCCCTCAAAAGGTCAACTTTTTTTTGGTATTTTTAAAATCGCTTCGGTGAGAAATTAGCTAATAGCATGTAGTTTATGCCCGATTTTTCTGATAATTTTTTGATGAATATTTGATTTTTTACTAATTTTTAAAGTGGACACATCCTAAAAAACAGAATTTTGGCCGTGCTACCCCTATAAATTTTGAAAACTAATTGAAAATCATTTTTTTATTTTTTTAATATTTGTAGAATGGAGTCTAGTTTCTAAATATGTAATTTTTTTGAAATTTGAATGAATAGTTATTTTACAATGAAAAAAAGACCAAACAATGGTTTTTGCATAAAAACAGACACACAAACAAAAGAAATTAAAGATGAAAGGCTTAACATTGTTAAAATGTGAAAAAAATCACATCGTCAAATAGCTAAGAGAAAGCCTAACATTACCCATGTGTTCGATTTGTTCAACCTTGAAACACGTGCAAATCTGAGGGTTAGCACGAACGAAATTATGTGAAATTTTGAAGAATACAGAAAAACACGTCTGTGACTGTTCATAAGGCACTCCAAGCCTTTGGGTTGGAAATCCAAAGCAAATCCCAAGCCCAAGGCTTGGGATTCCCAAAGCAAGAAATAACGCGAGCGCGTTATAACGCGCTCGCGTTATTTCTTGCCTTACATTTTTTCCCGCAAGTCTGTATTTTCCCATGTTTGACATAACGCGAGCGCGTTATAACGCGCTCGCGTTATGTCCCACTCAAATTTTTTTACATTCAAGGCTATTTATCATGAGGGTTAAGGCATAAAGGATAGAGTTGAAAGGTTTACGGATAAGGGATTAGCGTTTAAGGTATAGTATCGAGCCCGTTGAGGGTCTAGGAATAGGGATAGCGTTTAAGGTTTAGGGATGAGGGATGACAGATTACGGTTGAGGGTCGAGGGATCAAAGTTAAGGGTTGAGGGATTAGGGTTTGACATTAAGGGTTGAGGGTTGAGGTTCAAGGGTCAAGGGTTTAGGGATAGGGTTTAGGGTCGAGGGATTAGGGTTAAAGTAGAGTGTGGAGGGTGTAAGGATTAGGGATAGGGTTGGAGGGTTTAGGGATAAGGGATTAGGGTTTAAGGTATAGTATCAAGTCTGTTGAGAGTTTAGGAATAGGGATAGCATTTAGGGATTAGGGATGAGGGATTATAGTTGAGGGATGATGGATTAGGGTTGAGGGTTGAGGGATTAGGGTTTAGGGATAAGGTTTAGGGTTGAGGTTTAGGATTAGGGTTTAGGGTTGACGGATTAGCATTTAATGTCGAGGTTAGGGTTAGAGTGTTGAGGGTAGAGGGATTAGGGATAGGGTTTAGGGTTTAAGGTTTAAGGATTGAGGGTTGAGGCTTTAGGGATGAGGGTTTAAGGCTTAAGATATAGTGTCAAGTGTTGAGGGTGTAGGGATAGGGTTTAAGTTTTAAGGGTTAAGGGTTGAGGGATATGGATTAGGGTTTAAGGTATAGTGTTGAGGGTCGAGGGATCAGAGTTAAGGGTTGAGGGATTAGGGTTTGACGTTGAGGGTTGAGGGTTGAGGTTCGAGGGTCAAGGGTTTAGGGATAGGGTTGAGGGTCGAGGAATTAGGGTTAAAGTAGAGTGTGGAGGGTATAAGGATTAGGGATAGGGTTGGAGGGTTTAGGGATAAGGGATTAGGGTTTAAGGTATAGTATCGATTCTGTTGAGGGTGTAGGAATAGGGATAGCATTTAGGGTTTAGGGATGAAGGATTAGAGTTGGGGGATGACAGATTAGGGTTGAGGGTTGAGGGATTAGGGTTTAGGGATAAGGTTTAGGGTTGAGGGATGAGGGATTAGGGTTTAAGGTATAGTGTTGAGGGTTTAGGGATAGGGTTTAGGGTTGAGGGATTAGGATTTGACGTTGAGGGTTGAGGGTTGAGGTTCGACGGTCAAGGGTTTAGGGATAGGGTTGAGGGTCGAGGAATTAGGGTTAAAGTAGAGTGTGGAGGGATGACGGATGATAGATTAGGGTTGAGGGTTGAGGGATTAGGGTTTGATGTTGAGGGTTGAGGGTTTAGGGTTAGGGTTGAGAGATGAGGGATCAGAGTTAAGGGTTGAGGGATTAGGGTTTAACGTCGAGGGCTGAGGTTCGAGGGTCAAAGGTTTAGGGATAGGGTTGAGGTTGAAGGGATTAGGGTTTAGGGACAAGGTTTAGGGTTAGGGTTGAGGGATTAGGGTTTAAGGTATAGTGTTGAGGGTTTAGGGATAGGGTTTAGGGTTGAGGGATTAGAGTGAAGGGTTGAGGGATTAGAATTTGGCATTGAGGGTTTAGGGTTTAGGATCAGGGTTGAAGGTCGAGGGATTAGAGTTAAGGGTTGAGGGATTAGGGTTTGATGTTGAGGGTTGAGGGTTGAGGTTCGAGGGTCGAGGGTCGAGGAATTAGGGTTAAAGTAGAGTGTGGAGGGATGACAGATGACAGATTAGGGTTGAGGGTTGAGGGATTAGGGTTTGATGTTGAGGGTTGAGGGTTTAGGGTTAGGGTTGAGAGATGAGGGATCAGAGTTAAGGGTTGAGGGATTAGGGTTTGACGTCGAGGGCTGAGGTTCGAGGGTCAAGGGTTTAGGGATAGGGTTGAGGTTGAAGGGATTAGGGTTTAGGGACAAGGTTTAGGGTTAGGGTTGAGGGATTAGGGTTTAAGGTATAGTGTTGAGGGTTTAGGGATAGGGTTTAGGGTTCAGGGATTAGAGTGAAGGGTTGAGGGATTAGAATTTGGCGTTGAGGGTTTAGGGTTTAGGATCAGGGTTGAAGGTCGAGGGATTAGAGTTAAGGGTTGAGGGATTAGGGTTTGATGTTGAGGGTTGAGGGTTGAGGTTCGAGGGTCAAGGGTTTAGGGATAGGGTTGAGGGTCGAGGAATTAGGGTTAAAGTAGAGTGTGGAGGGATGACGGATGATAGATTAGGGTTGAGGGTTGAGGGATTAGGGTTTGATGTTGAGGGTTGAGGGTTTAGGGTTAGGGTTAAGAGATGAGGGATCAGAGTTAAGGGTTGAGGGATTACGGTTTGACGTCGAGGGCTGAGGTTCGAGGGTCAAGGGTTTAGGGATAGGGTTGAGGTTGAAGGGATTAGGGTTTAGGGACAAGGTTTAGGGTTAGGGTTGAGGGATTAGGGTTTAAGGTATAGTGTTGAGGGTTTAGGGATAGGGTTTAGGGTTGAGGGATTAGAGTGAAGGGTTGAGGGATTAGAATTTGGCGTTGAGGGTTTAGGGTTTAGGATCAGGGTTGAAGGTCGAGGGATTAGAGTTAAGGGTTGAGGGATTAGGGTTTGATGTTGAGGGTTGAGGGTTGAGGTTCGAGGGTCGAGGGTCGAGGAATTAGGGTTAAAGTAGAGTGTGGAGGGATGACAGATGACAGATTAGGGTTGAGGGTTGAGGGATTAGGGTTTGATGTTGAGGGTTGAGGGTTTAGGGTTAGGGTTGAGAGATGAGGGATCAGAGTTAAGGGTTGAGGGATTAGGGTTTGATGTTGAGGGTTGAGGGTTGAGGTTCGAGGGTCGAGGGTCGAGGAATTAGGGTTAAAGTAAAGTGTGGAGGGATGACAGATGACAGATTAGGGTTGAGGGTTGAGGGATTAGGGTTTGATGTTGAGGGTTGAGGGTTTAGGGTTAGGGTTGAGAGATGAGGGATCAGAGTTAAGGGTTGAGGGATTAGGGTTTGACGTCGAGGGCTGAGGTTCGAGGGTCAAGGGTTTAGGGATAGGGTTGAGGTTGAAGGGATTAGGGTTTAGGGACAAGGTTTAGGGTTAGGGTTGAGGGATTAGGGCTTAAGGTATAGTGTTGAGGGTTTGGGGATAGGGTTTAGGGTTGAGGGATTAGAGTGAAGGGTTGAGGGATTAGAATTTGGCGTTGAGGGTTTAGGGTTTAGGATCAGGGTTGAAGGTCGAGGGATTAGAGTTAAGGGTTGAGGGATTAGGGTTTGATGTTGAGGGTTGAGGGTTGAGGTTCGAGGGTCGAGGGTCGAGGAATTAGGGTTAAAGTAGAGTGTGGAGGGATGACAGATGACAGATTAGGGTTGAGGGTTGAGGGATTAGGGTTTGATGTTGAGGGTTGAGGGTTTAGGGTTAGGGTTGAGAGATGAGGGATCAGAGTTAAGGGTTAAGGGATTAGGGTTTGATGTTGAGGGTTGAGGGTTGAGGTTCAAGGGTCGAGGGTCGAGGAATTAGGGTTAAAGTAGAGTGTGGAGGGATGACAGATGACAGATTAGGGTTGAGGGTTGAGGGATTAGGGTTTGATGTTGAGGGTTGAGGGTTTAGGGTTAGGGTTGAGAGATGAGGGATCAGAGTTAAGGGTTGAGGGATTAGGGTTTGACGTCGAGGGCTGAGGTTCGAGGGTCAAGGGTTTAGGGATAGGGTTGAGGTTGAAGGGATTAGGGTTTAGGGACAAGGTTTAGGGTTAGGGTTGAGGGATTAGGGTTTAAGGTATAGTGTTGAGGGTTTAGGGATAGGGTTTAGGGTTGAGGGATTAGAGTGAAGGGTTGAGGGATTAGAATTTGGCGTTGAGGGTTTAGGGTTTAGGATCAGGGTTGAAGGTCGAGGGATTAGAGTTAAGGGTTGAGGGATTAGGGTTTGATGTTGAGGGTTGAGGGTTGAGGTTCGAGGGTCAAGGGTTTAGGGATAGGGTTGAGGGTCGAGGAATTAGGGTTAAATTAGAGTGTGGAGGGATGACGGATGATAGATTAGGGTTGAGGGTTGAGGGATTAGGGGTTGATGTTGAGGGTTGAGGGTTTAGGGTTAGGGTTGAGAGATGAGGGATCAGAGTTAAGGGTTGAGGGATTAGGGTTTGACGTCGAGGGCTGAGGTTCGAGGGTCAAGGGTTTAGGGATAGGGTTGAGGTTGAAGGGATTAGGGTTTAGGGACAAGGTTTAGGGTTAGGGTTGAGGGATTAGGGTTTAAGGTATAGTGTTGAGGGTTTAGGGATAGGGTTTAGGGTTGAGGGATTAGAGTGAAGGGTTGAGGGATTAGAATTTGGCGTTGAGGGTTTAGGGTTTAGGATCAGGGTTGAAGGTCGAGGGATTAGAGTTAAGGGTTGAGGGATTAGGGTTTGATGTTGAGGGTTGAGGGTTGAGGTTCGAGGGTCAAGGGTTTAGGGATAGGGTTGAGGGTCGAGGAATTAGGGTTAAAGTAGAGTGTGGAGGGATGACGGATGATAGATTAGGGTTGAGGGTTGAGGGATTAGGGGTTGATGTTGAGGGTTGAGGGTTTAGGGTTAGGGTTAAGAGATGAGGGATCAGAGTTAAGGGTTGAGGGATTAGGGTTTGACGTCGAGGGCTGAGGTTCGAGGGTCAAGGGTTTAGGGATAGGGTTGAGGTTGAAAGGATTAGGGTTTAGGGACAAGGTTTAGGGTTAGGGTTGAGGGATTAGGTTTTAAGGTATAGTGTTGAGGGTTTAGGGATAGGGTTTAGGGTTGAGGGATTAGAGTGAAGGGTTGAGGGATTAGAATTTGGCGTTGAGGGTTTAGGGTTTAGGATCAGGGTTGAAGGTCGAGGGATTAGAGTTAAGGGTTGAGGGATTAGGGTTTGATGTTGAGGGTTGAGGGTTGAGGTTCGAGGGTCGAGGGTCGAGGAATTAGGGTTAAAGTAGAGTGTGGAGGGATGACAGATGACAGATTAGGGTTGAGGGTTGAGGGATTAGGGTTTGATGTTGAGGGTTGAGGGTTTAGGGTTAGGGTTGAGAGATGAGGGATCAGAGTTAAGGGTTGAGGGATTAGGGTTTGACGTCGAGGGCTGAGGTTCGAGGGTCAAGGGTTTAGGGATAGGGTTGAGGTTGAAGGGATTAGGGTTTAGGGACAAGGTTTAGGGTTAGGGTTGAGGGATTAGGGTTTAAGGTATAGTGTTGAGGGTTTAGGGATAGGGTTTAGGGTTGAGGGATTAGAGTGAAGGGTTGAGGGATTAGAATTTGGCGTTGAGGGTTTAGGGTTTAGGATCAAGGTTGAAGGTCGAGGGATTAGAGTTAAGGGTTGAGGGATTAGGGTTTGATGTTGAGGGTTGAGGGTTGAGGTTCGAGGGTTTGATGTTGAGGGTTGAGGGTTGAGGTACATTTCGGTGTGACATTTAAATTGTCTTGCCGATATACACTGTAAAGGTTATTTTGTGGACTTTCAAGGATTTTTTCACCTGTGTTAATGTTCAACTTGTTTCGCTCTGCATCAAGGGATTACGGTTTGACGTTGAGGGTTGAGGTTCGAGGGTCAAGGGTTTAGGGATAGGGTTGAGGTTGAAGGGATTAGGGGTTTAGGGACAAGGTTGAGGTTGAGGGATTAGGATTTGACATTGAGGGTTGAGGGTCAAGGGATTAGAGTTAAGGGTTTAGGGTTTAGAGATCTATAGCAAGATAAAACGCGAGCGCGTTATAACGCGCTCGCGTTTTGTAATTCTACTGAAACGGTAAAAAAGTGGCTACCCCCGTGATCCAGGCCCACATGCTCTGTTTTCTTACTGATTCTGCGCGTGCTCTGACAAAAAAGAAGTGCTTTCATGCTATTGGGAAGTTCACATGCACATTTGACACATTGTACCACCTTTGCATGATCTTTCCACCACCTTTTCTGCTTTGCCAACTTGAGAAGGAGGAAATAACATAGTTTTCAAACCAAATTTGATATATATCTATACAAGTTTCAATTTTTGTAGTATTGCAATGTTAATTTTGATTCAATTTTAAGAATTTAACATTGAAAAGGAAGCAAGTGGTGAAAAACTCAAATTGTTGAGGAGTTTGATGCAAGAAGATAAAAACACTACATAATTGGGTACTCTCTCCATTCAAATCTTCATTTTTTAGGTATGTCAAGTCTTTACATGCATGTTCTTTACATTTTCCTTATTTTGGATTGAATTACTTTATCATGCATTATCATACATGTTTAAAATAGACACATTTCCAATCAAGAAAGCAACCTACAATCTCACATGATGCCATGTATATTTTCTACACTTGGGCTCTTTAATAATTATGTGTAATAAACAAACCTTAGTTCATACCATGATGTCAAACTATACAAGAATAAATCCTTACAACATAAAAAAAATACAATCCCACTATTATCATGTATTCATTTCTTAGGAACTAATATTGGTCTCTTTATCATGCTACAGACAAATTCTCCGTCATGCCGAGGAAACGATCAAGAATTAAACCAACACAGGAAGAGATAGAAGCTAAGAATGCAAAGAAAGCAATGGCTATGAGGGAAACTTCGTGAGAAGAGGAAATTGGACACGATAAATGAAGACATACCAATTGAAGAGGAACCACAACCATCATAAAGAGATATGGTATTGGCGGCACAAAGAGAACGAATGCAAAAACTTCGTGGTACGAGAGATTTAAATACCATAGTTGGAGACACATCCTTTATCGCAAGACAACAATGTAGGGACACCATCTACCACATCTCAAGTTGAGAGTACATCATCACTCACATGTGATGAAGGAGGTACGCCATCGTTCCCACCTCAACCTCAAGGTATGTCATCTATTCCATCTTCGATCGAAGGTATGCCATCTAACCCATCTCATTTAAATATTGATGAAATTCCTAATGTTGAGATGAATTTACCTAACTTGGACACCACCTAGAATTTTGCATAGAAAGCCAAAGTATTTTGATTGATATTGATGAGAATATTTTGCAGCCAATGGAAGGTAAGATTCCAAAACGCACTTGTAGAAGATATGCTAATAAGATTTGGAGATTGTTCTTTGAAAAGTTAAATGAGGACTGCAAGATGTCAACTATTCGTTGAAATGATGCGAAGTATAAAGTATAGGTCTATCATGAAGATCCTTGGGTTGAGAACATCAGAGGCTTCAAGTGAAAAATCTATTGTCAAGAATCTAATGAGTGCGTATGAGAGTGTGGGTAACACCTCATGCACAAAAGATAGTAATGCAACACGGCGTGTGATTACATCGACTATAGTAAGTAGTCAAACGAGGAAAGCTCGTCTTATTAGAAAGACAAGTCAAAAATTGAGAATTAATAGGAAAACTTTATCAAGAGCCGTTGGAAGACGCCAAAGAATTGAGGACACTAATGCCAATGAATTATGGGCGTTCTCGGGGAGACTACCACGAAAAGATAAACCAATTGTTGAAGCATTGAGGTCACTAATTGAAGACTTTTGGAAGAATTACACAAGGGTACTCTGAATCAAAGGGATGTGGTAAGAAGGAGAATTGGTAGTCAGAACCGCGAGCCACATCCAAAGCATTTTTTGGATGAGACTCAAACACAGTTTTATGGTAAATTTCTAGAGAAGTATCCTCAAATTAAAATTTGTCAAAGATATTTTGAAATGCTAAAACCTTTCTATGTTAAGATAAATCACACACGCACTACTTGTTGTTGTAGATTACATATTGAATTTTCTAACCATTTTGATGCTTATAGGTCTATATGTTTAGATATGCATACTAACAATGATTTGCAGGGTTGTGCCATATGTGCCCCACCAACATCTTCAAGAGATTTCATATCAAGAATTTTATGTGAAAGAGAGGAAGGTCAAATATTCTACAAGAAATTATGCTTGGATGGCACATGTCATCGTTGCGGTGGCTTGCAACATTTGCCAATATGTGAACATATGGAAATAACACATGCGGTTGGAAATGAACTAGTAGAATTTGGCAAGTATAAAACAGTGGCATACAATACAAAAGATGGTAAAGAAGCAAAGAGGTGTGAATTAGTTATTGAAAAGATTCCAGTGTATCAGTTTATGCCTATATTTCGTGACAGCATAGTGTATGAGTATGCAAGACATGCCCATAGAGCTCGATGGTTGGACTTGCAATTTCAAGTTATGCAAGGACACATTTCCAGTTGGTAGCATTGTTTCAGTCGTCGACTTTGCAGAGAACTACAGTCTACAGCCACAGCGTGAGGTGCAATCACAATATTACAACTCCACACAGGTTTCTATATTTGTGCACATCGCATTCATTCATGCGAATGATAGTACAGAGGATGACAGAAAGATCATAAGGGAGTATCATTTCTATATTAGTGATGATCGCACGCATTCTACGGAGTTCGTGCAAGGTTGCTTTCAGGTGTTCTATAATGATTTGGCTAGAAGGGGGCATATCGTTCAGTCAGCATATCATATGGTCGGATAATTGTGCATCACAATTCAAGAACTCGCAGAATTTCTATTGGCT
Source organism: Cunninghamia lanceolata (assembly GCA_027924645.1). Lineage (NCBI taxonomy): Eukaryota > Viridiplantae > Streptophyta > Pinopsida > Cupressales > Cupressaceae > Cunninghamia > Cunninghamia lanceolata. Next base: position 8,990,622 of record BSBN01000685.1, on the reverse strand, counting down.
GAGTAGGAGGCATAATTTTACAGGTATTCAACATATGTGGAACTTTTGTGAGGCCGGGCATGGAAAGGGGGAGCATGATGGTGCAGGAACATGTATCAAAAGAGCCATAGCACGAGAAGAGTTAAAGTATAAAGACAATGCAAAGTTGACAGATGCAAAATCGATTGTCGAGTGGGTGTAATGCTTCCATGGGTCCAGGTAATGAAGGTAAGTCTTTAGTTCGTAGATTTTTTTGGTTGATAGATGATACTAACATTGCACCATATGAGGATTGTTGTACACTGACAGGATCAAATGAGATGCACTCTTTCAGAAGTTCAATTGCAGGTTCATGGAGTATCCATACACGAAAGATGTCATGCTTTTGTTCTTCCTGTACAATTCAAGTCTGGGATGAGTGCGAGTCAAAGGAGTGGGTTTGACGAATGGCAGTTAAGTTATCTTAGCCCACTTGACACGTATCGACCCCCGACGGCACTGGAACTAACACAGATGGAATCGTCAGTTGACTTTGACCACATATCAGATTTAGTTCAACCAGGTAATATAGGGCACATATATGCATCTAATTTCATCTAGTTCAACCAGGTAATGTCATCTTACTTTGTAGTGTTTTTGTAATGTTGACTAATTTCATCTAATTTGCTACACATATCAATGTAGGACACGTATATGCAGTTATTGCAGATGAAGATAATGAAGAGGGAACAGATTATTACTTATGCCGTTGTGTTGAGGCCAAAAAGAAATTGGAGGCCCCTGTTACAGATGGAGAAAACATCGAATACCCTACAGGATCAGTGGTTATTACTGGAACATGGCTTAGAAGGTACCCAGATAAGAGTGTTAATATTTGGCTATTTCAGGACTTTGACATGCATCGAAGGATTCTTCATTACTCGAACCTTGTCGTGGCATCCAATGTTCATTTGATAAAGTATCGGGGTAGACCTTTGAACAAAATATTGTGGAAGGTGCGTGAGTCTGACCATGAAGCAATACTTGACACAATAAAGAGTAGAGCAGATCCAGATGGTTCATTGGATTAATTTGTAAGTATTCACATTGATTTTGTAAAATTATGTTACATTGAGTTGTAAGTATGCACATTAATTTGTAAGGTTTGTCTTTTTTTATTTCCTCCTGCATTTTTACACATATGTACACATTTTTACATCATCATGTTATACATTTTTGGTGTCCTGCTCCTGATGCGACCAAACTCATAACTCACCCTACTAGACACCATTTGATGATCTCTCCAACACTCTGGATCCAGGGCGCCCAATCATGATGATGACCTATATACCATTCTCCCAAGGCGCTCATAATGAGTGAATGATAAGGAGCGCCTTGACCTCTATAATCAAGGTGATTTTAAGTCACTTTGAGTCATTTGGGGTCAGTTTGGGTCTTTGAGTCATGTTGCAAAAAAGTGTCAATGTTGTCAAGTTGCACAAAGCAACCTTTGCATTTTTGGTGTCTTGCTCGTGATGTGACCAAACTGACTGTTCCAACGCATTCAGATGGGTACATTTACACTAGGCATGGTCCTATTTCTCACCCAAACATGTCGAAACAGTCGGAGCTACATTGTACCGACGATATCCCTGAAGAGTCCAAAGTGCAAAAAGGTAGTAATCTTTGACGAGATGTTACTCGAAAACTGTGTCACTTAGAAACATTTCGTCTAAGGCAACGGGATCACGTAGAGTGCCTCTACAATAACCTCTCTCGGTTTTTTATAGCTCTGAGGCATTTGCCCGTGGTGAAAGGTTTTCTGTTGCCCCAAAAATCGTCAGAACGAGGCAGTGTAAAGTTGCAAAGGGGTGTAACTTTCGTCCTGCTCCTGATGCGACCAAACTGACTATTCCAACGCGTCCGAATGGGTACATTTATGCTAGGCATGGTCCTATTTCTCACCCAAACATGTCGAAACAGTCGGAGCTACATTGTACCGACGATATCCCTGAAGAGTCCAAAGTGCAAAAAGGCAGCAATCTTTGACGAGATGTTACTCGAAAACCGTGTCACTTAGAAACATTCCGTCTGAGGCAACGGGATCACATAGAGTGCCTCTACAATAACCTCTCTCGGTTTTTTATAGCTCTGAGGCATTTGCCCGTGGTGAAAGGTTTTCTGTTGCCCCAAAAATCGTCAGAAGGAGGCAGTGTAAAGTTGCAAAGGGGTGTAACTTTTGTCCTGCTCCTGATGCGACCAAACTGACTGTTCCAACGCGTCCGAATGGGTACATTTATGCTAGGCATGGTCCTATTTCTCACCCAAACATGTCGAAACAGTCGGAGCTACATTGTACCGACGATATCCCTGAAGAGTCCAAAGTGCAAAAAGGCAGCAATCTTTGACGAGATGTTACTCGAAAATCGTGTCACTTAGAAACATTCCATCTGAGGCAACGGGATCACGTAGAGTGCCTCTACAATAACCTCTCTCGGTTTTTTATAGCTCTGAGGCATTTGCCCGTGGTGAAAGGTTTTCTGCTACCCCAAAAATCGTCAGAAGGAGGCAGTGTAAAGTTGCAAAGGGGTGTAACTTTCGTCCTGCTCCTGATGCGACCAAACTGACTGTTCCAACGCGTCCGAATGGGTACATTTATGCTAGGCATGGTCCTATTTCTCACCCAAACATGTCGAAACAGTCGGAGCTACATTGTACCGACGATATCCCTAAAGAGTCCAAAGTGCAAAAAGGCAGCAATCTTTGACGAGATGTTACTCGAAAACTGTGTCACTTAGAAACATTCCGTCTGAGGCAACGTGATCACGTAGAGTGCCTCTACAATAACCTCTCTCGGTTTTTTTATAGCTCTGAGGCATTTGCCCGTGGTGAAAGGTTTTCTGTTGCCCCAAAAATCGTCAGAAGGAGGCAGTGTAAAGTTGCAAAGGGGTGTAACTTTCGTCCTGCTCCTGATGCGACCAAACTGACTGTTCCAACGCGTCCGAATGGGTACATTTATGCTAGGCATGGTCCTATTTCTCACCCAAACATGTCGAAACAGTCGGAGCTACATTGTACCGACGATATCCCTGAAGAGTCCAAAGTGTAAAATGGCAGCAATCTTTGACGAGATGTTACTCGAAAACCGTGTCACTTAGAAACATTCCGTCTAAGGCAACGGGATCACGTAGAGTGCCTCTACAATAACCTCTCTCGATTTTTTATAGCTCTGAGGCATTTGCCCGTGGTGAAAGGTTTTCTGCTGCCCCAAAAATCGTCAGAAGGAGGCAGTGTAAAGTTGCAAAGGGGTGTAACTTTCGTCCTGCTCCTGATGCGACCAAACTGACTGTTCCAACGCGTCCGAATGGGTACATTTATGCTAGGCATGGTCCTATTTCTCACCCAAACATGTCGAAACAGTCGGAGCTACATTGTACCGACGATATCCCTGAAGAGTTCAAAGTGCAAAAAGGCAGCAATCTTTGACGAGATGTTACTCGAAAACCGTGTCACTTAGAAACATTCCGTCTGAGGCAACGGGATCACGTAGAGTGCCTCTACAATAACCTCTCTCGGTTTTTTATAGCTCTGAGGCATTTGCCCATGGTGAAAGGTTTTCTGTTGCCCCAAAAATCGTCAGAAGGAGGCAGTGTAAAGTTGCAAAGGGGTGTAACTTTCGTCCTGCTCTTGATGTGACCAAACTGACTGTTCCAACGCGTCCGAATGGGTACATTTATGCTAGGCATGGTCCTATTTCTCACCCAAACATGTCGAAACAGTCGGAGCTACATTGTACCGACGATATCCCTGAAGAGTCCAAAGTGCAAAAAGGCAGCAATCTTTGACGAGATGTTACTCAAAAACTGTGTCACTTAGAAACATTCCGTCTGAGGCAACGGATCACGTAGAGTGCCTCTACAATAACCTCTCTCGGTTTTTTATAGCTTTGAGGCATTTGCCCGTGGTGAAAGGTTTTCTGCTGCCCCAAAAATCGTCAGAAGGAGGCAGTGTAAAGTTGCAAAGGGGTGTAACTTTTGTCCTGCTCCTGATGCGACCAAACTGACTGTTCCAACGCGTCCGAATGGGTACATTTATGCTAGGCATGGTCCTATTTCTCACCCAAACATGTCGAAACAGTCGGAGCTACATTGTACCGACGATATCCCTGAAGAGTCCAAAGTGCAAAAAGGCAGCAATCTTTGACGAGATGTTACTCGAAAACTGTGTCACTTAGAAACATTCCATCTGAGGCAACAGGATCACGTAGAGTGCCTCTACAATAACCTCTCTCGGTTTTTTATAGCTCTGAGGCATTTGCCCGTGGTGAAAGGTTTTCTGCTACCCCAAAAATCGTCAGAAGGAGGCAGTGTAAAGTTGCAAAGGGGTGTAACTTTCGTCCTGCTCCTGATGCGACCAAACTGACTGTTCCAACGCATCCGAATGGGTACATTTATGCTAGGCATGGTCCTATTTCTCACCCAAACATGTCAAAACAGTCGGAGCTACATTGTACCGACGATATCCCTGAAGAGTCCAAAGTGCAAAAAGGCAGCAATCTTTGACGAGATGTTACTCGAAAACTGTGTCACTTAGAAACATTCCGTCTGAGGCAACGGGATCACGTAGAGTGCCTCTACAATAACCTCTCTCGGTTTTTTATAGCTCTGAAGCATTTGCCCGTGGTGAAAGGTTTTCTGTTGCCCCAAAAATCGTCAGAAGGAGGCAGCGTAAAGTTGCAAAGGGGTGTAACTTTCGTCCTGCTCCTGATGCGACCAAACTGACTGTTCCAACGCGTCCGAATGGGTACATTTATGCTAGCATGGTCCTATTTCTCACCCAAACATGTCGAAACAGTCGGAGCTACATTGTACCGACGATATCCCTGAAGAGTCCAAAGTGCAAAAAGGCAGCAATCTTTGACGAGATGTTACTCAAAAACCGTGTCACTTAGAAACATTCTGTCTGAGGCAACGGGATCACGTAGAGTGCCTCTACAATAACCTCTCTCGGTTTTTTATAGCTCTGAGGCATTTGCCCGTGGTGAAAGGTTTTCTGCTGCCCCAAAAATCGTCAGAAGGAGGCAGTGTAAAGTTGCAAAGGGGTGTAACTTTCGTCCTGCTCCTGATGCGACCAAACTGACTGTTCCAATGCGTCCGAATGGGTACATTTATGCTAGGCATGGTCCTATTTCTCACCCAAACATGTCGAAACAGTCGGAGCTACATTGTACCGACGATATCCCTGAAGAGTTCAAAGTGCAAAAAGGCAGCAATCTTTGACGAGATGTTACTCAAAACCGTGTCACTTAGAAACATTCCGTCTGAGGCAACGGGATCACGTAGAGTGCCTCTACAATAACCTCTCTCAGTTTTTTATAGCTCTGAGGCATTTGCCCATGGTGAAAGGTTTTCTGTTGCCCCAAAAATCGTCAGAAGGAGGCAGTGTAAAGTTGCAAAGGGGTGTAACTTTCGTCCTGCTCCTGATGCGGCCAAACTGACTGTTCCAACGCGTCCGAATGGGTACATTTATGCTAGGCATGGTCCTATTTCTCACCCAAACATGTCGAAACAGTCGGAGCTACATTGTACCGACGATATCCCTGAAGAGTCCAAAGTGCAAAAAGGCAGCAATCTTTGACGAGATGTTACTCGAAAACTGTGTCACTTAGAAACATTCCGTCTGAGGCAACGGGATCACGTAGAGTGCCTCTACAATAACCTCTCTCGGTTTTTTATAGTTTTGAGGCATTTGCCCGTGGTGAAAGGTTTTCTGCTGCCCCAAAAATCGTCAGAAGGAGGCAGTGTAAAGTTGCAAAGGGGTGTAACTTTCGTCTTGCTCCTGATGCGACCAAACTAACTGTTCCAACGCGTCCGAATGGGTACATTTATGCTAGGCATGGTCCTATTTCTCACCCAAACATGTCGAAACAGTCGGAGCTACATTGTATCGACGATATCCCTGAAGAGTCCAAAGTGCAAAAAGGCAGCAATCTTTGACGAGATGTTACTCAAAAACTGTGTCACTTAGAAACATTATGTCTGAGGCAACGGGATCACGTAGAGTGCCTCTACAATAACCTCTCTCGGTTTTTTATAGCTCTGAGGCATTTGCCCGTGGTGAAAGGTTTTCTGCTGCCCCAAAAATCGTCAGAAGGAGGCAGTGTAAAGTTGCAAAGGGGTGTAACTTCGTCCTGCTCCTGATGCGACCAAACTGACTGTTCCAACGCGTCCGAATGGGTACATTTATGCTAGACATGGTCCTATTTCTCACCCAAACATGTCGAAACAGTCGGAGCTACATTGTACCGACGATATCCCTGAAGAGTCCAAAGTGCAAAAAGGCAGCAATCTTTGACGAGATGTTACTCGAAAACCATGTCACTTAGAAACATTTCGTCTGAGGCAACGGGATCACATAGAGTGTCTCTACAATAACCTCTCTCGGTTTTTTATAGCTCTGAGGCATTTGCCCGTGGTGAAAGGTTTTCTGCTGCCCCAAAAATTGTCAGAAGGAGGCAGTGTAAAGTTGCAAAGGGTGTAACTTTCGTCCTGCTCCTGATGCGACCAAACTGACTGTTCCAACGCGTCCGAATGGGTACATTTATGCTAGGCATGGTCCTATTTCTCACCCAAACATGTCGAAACAGTCGGAGCTACATTGTACCGACGATATCCCTGAAGAGTCCAAAGTGCAAAAAGGCAGCAATCTTTGACGAGATGTTACTCGAAAACCGTGTCACTTAGAAACATTCCGTCTGAGGCAACGGGATCACGTAGAGTGCCTCTACAATAACCTCTCTCAGTTTTTTATAGCTCTAAGGCATTTGCCCGTGGTGAAAGGTTTTCTGCTGCCCCAAAAATCGTCAGAAGGAGGCAGTGTAAAGTTGCAAAGGGGTGTAACTTTCGTCCTGCTCCTGATGCGACCAAACTGACTGTTCCAACGCATCTGAATGGGTACATTTATGCTAGGCATGGTCCTATTTCTCACCCAAGCATGTCGAAACAGTCGGAGCTACATTGTACCGACGATATCCCTGAAGAGTCCAAAGTGCAAAAAGGCAGCAATCTTTGACGAGATGTTACTCGAAAACTGTGTCACTTAGAAACATTCTGTCTGAGGCAACGGGATCACGTAGAGTGCCTCTACAATAACCTCTCTCAATTTTTTATAGCTCTGAGGCATTTGCCCGTGGTGAAAGGTTTTCTGCTGCCCCAAAAAATCGTCAGAAGGAGGCAGTGTATTAAGTCAGGATGAAAGCCTATTCACTCTAGGCGCCTGTTTTTGACCAAATCACACATGCGCCTTGTACAACTCTGTCTTCAAGGCGCTTTTCTCTAATCTCTGTAACTCTCCAAATCCACTAAGGCGCAAATTTTACCTCTTGGGCTCAAGATATAGGTTCTTCATCCAAGGCGCCAGAATGGTCCAAAGGCGCATTTCACCTCTAACCTCACCTCTGACCTTACTTGGAGGCGCTAAACCTCATCTCATTGCTCTCCTCCATTACAAGCGCTCACTTACCTCAATCTTGGGCGCATACCAACATCCCAACATCCAAATCACCTAGGCGCTCAAAACCTTCAAGACTCAAGGTGCATTTTATGATCAAACAAGGTATCTCCTGAACAAGGCGCTCATAGTCTCATCAAGGCGTTAATCATCATCATGAGCACTCATATTGTTCTAGGCGCACAGTTATCTCTGGAATGCTCAAGGCGCACATACCCTTCTCTAGGCTAGTTTACACTTATTCAAGGCGCTCATTCCAAACTTACATGAACTCCTCATTACAAGACGCACAAACTAGATGATCCTAGGGCATAAGGGCGCTCATAGGAGTTGTTATGTGTCATTTTGGCCAAGGTTTTCTGGAGCAGTGAAGACATTAGGAAGGGGATGATCGTTTGGATAGTTTTGAATGCTTTATTTCTCCTTGTTTAAACTAGGCGCTCACTGAGGATTGGAGTAGCCTTTGCACCCTCACATCACGTTAATCGGCGTTTCAGAGGCAATCATAGTATAGGAAGATTTGCGCCTTGAAGAAGAGAGTTATCTGGTGAGTGCTTAGGAGTTCTGGCGCCTAGGGGAAAGGTCTAGGTAGAGCGCCTTCAGACTTTGACAGTGAAGTGCCTTAAGGAGTTGGATGATGTTTTTGCCTAGAGTGGAGATGATGTTTTTAGCGCCTTAAGGATGATGATGGAGCGCCTTGGAGTCAGGTTAGTCTGGAGCACCTTAAGAAGGTAAAGCACTTCAAATGTAAACACAAGTGTTTTGAGCGCCCTAATGAGAAGTTGTCTTGGCACCATAAGTTGTTCAAACAAAGATATGCGCCTTGGATAGTTGCAAAGACCTAATTTAGCGCCCAAGGTTGGAAGACTCTTTGTGAGCGCCCAGTGTTTGAAAGCTCTTTGTGTTTGGTGCATTAAAATGAATTTGGCACCTAAATAGTATTGAAACACTCAACTGAGCACCTAAAGCCCATGAGAGAAGTGATATGCGCCTTGATAGGAATATCATGGAAGATGAGTTTACTGAATGGCGCCTTGAATGACTTGGTTGATTAAGTGTTTTAGCGCCTAGATATGGGATGAATCATTGAGCGCATTTGGTTGAGATGATGTCAGCACCTTTGAGATTATAACACCTTGGAGTCAAGTTCGAAGGAGCACCTTGAGAAGGTAAAACACTTCAAATGTTTTCAAGGAATTGGAGAAGTCACTTAGTGCCTAGAAGGAATTCCAGAGCAAGAGGGTTGGAGCGCCTTGAGCTTCAAGTCAGATATGCGCCTAGACCTCTACCCTTTAGCAAGTTGAAGCCCTCTGAGCCTTGACAACGTGAGAATGCCTTATAGTGAATATGCGCCTTGGGCAAGGTTGAATACAAAGTTGAGGAGTATATCATAATGAGTAAGTGCACTGTAGGGTTAGATGATAAAGACTAGTGCCTTGAGTGTCTTGGTCAAAATTTTGACGTGAGAAGTCTTGCAAGATCAAACCCTGGAGTGCGCCTTAGAGAGAACCTATTGATCCTTTGCTTTGACAAGATTTGGGCGCCAGAATGATCCTTAATAAATGGAATGTATCTACACCAATTTTGCGCCTTTAGGGAAGTGATGGTGGCCAGAATGATCCTTAATCTCATGTTTGTGCGCCTAGGTCTAGAAGCAAGATTTGAGCGCCTTAGGATAGGGTTTTTTGCACCTTGTCTTGGAGAGTGAATTTGCGCCTTGGATGATGTTGAAGCGCCTTGGGATGAAATGCGCCCAAACTTATAGAGGGCCTTCAGTGAGGGAGTTGAAGAGAGTGCTTAGAGGAAGGATAGCCTTAAGATCAAACTAAGTACTTAGAAACCTAAGATTAGCACCTTATTTGAAGTTATACACCTATTCTGGCGCCAGAGAGTGAGTTTGAGTGTGAAGAAGTGAATGTCTGCGCCTTGAAGGGGATACAAAGGGAAGATGATGCACCTTGATGGGTTGATGATGGAAATTTGCATTTTGGAGCTAAATGTGCGCCTTGAATCTAAATGATATTTGAGTGCTTAGAGGTAAATAGGGGCGCCTTTGAGAATTCTTTATGCTTTAAGGAATGGATTGTGGCGCTTTGGACTAAGGTAAGTCCTAAGCACTTCCAATGATTTTAAGGAGCGCCTTGAAGGAGATAGTGCATAGAGGTACAATGAATCTTCCGGAGAACATGGATAGACAATTAAGTCTCCAACTTGAGTCTTCTAAGTGAATTGGATAATGAAGAGAGTATAGTCATTTTGGGCGCTAGTATCAGGATGAATCATCCAAAATGGGTGCCTAGAACTAGAAGGCGCCAATGCATGAGTTCAAGGATCCTCCATTGGAGCGCCTAGCCCAGATGGCTATAGATTGAAAGTTTTAAAGCTAAGTGATGTCTCTTACGTGAATTCCTAGCCCAGGTGCATGTGTTGGGAAAAACTCTTTGGCTCTGGCGCCTAGAATTGGGAGCTTTGTAAGATGCACCAATTGATGAAACATTTCCATTTTGCGCCTAGAATAGAACTCTCTCACATAGTTGAAATTGACTTGATAGAAGGAGATAAGTCTTAAGGACTAGTTTGGTGCCTCACTTGCCTATCTCACCTTTGAAATGCGCTTTGGTTGATGATCATCATTGATGGAACCTAGTGAAATGTAAAGCTATTTGCATCTCCAGAGGATCAAAATTGGATTAGGAGATCATCCTTGCAGTTGAGATTGACAGAGAAGTGTTAAAGGAATCACTTCAAATGGGCGCCTAAGCTAGTTGAGGCGCATATCAATTCCACTGTAACTCCAGACTGACGCTTAGGATCCAGTCATCTCCTAAGGCGCAGTTCCATTCACCCATGACCTCGCTTGGCATCTAAAACTTGGAAACTCCTTTGGAAAGCTCCTGTTGCGCCTAGAAGATGAGTTTGGGATATCAACTTGCAAAAGGCTTAGAAACTCTTCAAAGATGTTAGGTACAATCCCATGGCACTGGAGCTCAGTTTTGGCGCCTTCAAGGAATAGCACATGAAGGAACTTGGGAGGTCAGGTGCTTGTAAAAGGGAACACCTTGGAACATCTTACAGGGGTTGAAGTAGTAAGAAAACATCAAGTGAGTCTAGGCGCACTCCCTTGTGTGAACAGTTTAGCTCTGGCGCCTAGCCACAGAGTGAGCCAGAAGAAGTAGTTTGGACATTAGAATATAGGCGCTCATTCTACAATGAAGCATTCCACCTTCCTAATCAACAAAGACTTGCAAGAATTGACAAAGGAAGCTAAGGCGCACCTTCTACTTGTTTCCACCTCCAGAATGCGCCTAACCTTGAAAGGGGGTTCAAAGATGTTTGTTAGACCTTTTCACTCAAGGCACTCACCTTAGGCGCACTTTCTAAGTCCTTGTCACCTCAAGGAAACACCTAGTTTGGAAGGCGCTTGCCCTGTTCTCCACTCCTTTCAATTGGCGCCTAGAACACAGAATGCATGAAAGGAGCGCCTAGACTCCAGAGGGCTGATTTGGGCGCCTAGCATTTAAAACACTTTCATAATGATGATGTTTTGGCGCCTACTCTTGGAAACAATCCAGAGCATCCATAAACTCTAATTGGCACCTAATGTTGACAAGGCGCAACTTCAGGAGGAGGTCACCTCAACTTGGCGCCCAAGTCAGAAAAACCTGTAAATCCTTCAAATATGCGCCTACCTTGTGAGGTGATGAGTTGAACATTCCAAATCTTCAAATGTTGCTCAAATAAGGAAGACATTGTAACATCAAGGCTTCAAGGCCTGTCCTTGTATTTCCATTGAATGAGTTGTACTTCATGCTATTGAAAGCATTTTCCATGTAATAAGACATTGCAAGTTGATTGAATCAAGTAACAAGACAAGTACCCAACTCTAATGTTGTTTCATTCAAATAGTTATCTTGATGTATATCTTTATGTTATTGAAGTAGTTGATGAATTGTTAGCAAGTAAAAGTGTTTAAGTAAGGAAAATTTTTCATAGAACTAGTTGGGTATCTTACACTTACACCATGCCTATCCATCAAACATCACAATGCAATCAAAATCCTAACAACATGCCCATGATCCAAGATCAAGTGCAATCATGCAAAGATATTATCAATCACAAGCCTATTAAGAATGAACTAGAGTCTTCTAGTACCATACTTTTCCATCAAACACCATCATGTAATCCATGGCCTATCAAGCCTATCAAAGAAAATGCAAACATCCTATGTAATACAATCAGACTTTAAATATTTGAAGTAGCCATCTACAAATATCCATTCAAAAGTGGATTTATAATGCAAGTATGGACGCCATCAATAAAAAAGATTTGTATTAACCAAATATCCATATACGCATACATCAATATCTGTCGATATAAGTATAACATATATACAAAATAGCCATATAGGCTTACAAGAATGCCATATAGGCATACAATGTCAACTATGTACAATACAAAATATATGTCCACAAATGCCATATAGGCATACAACAGAGGAACACAATAAAAAGTCATTCCCCTCTAGCTGGTGAAGAGAATAAATCACGAGCAGCCTTTGATCTTCTAGGGGATGGAGACATGCATGTGGGTGGTCTACTACGAACCCGAGGGCTACTTCTCCTATTTAGTTCTTCCTGCACCTTTACCTGTTACAAAAAAAAGTATAGATATTAATATATAGAAATTACATGTTATAAAAAAATGAAACATTTAACAAAATAATCACTTACCGCTAACATATAATATGTCTGCTCGCTTGCCTCAGTAGCAGGAAAAGGCCCTGGTGATGTCATGTCCTATAGAAACCATCCAGATAGAAATTAAACTTCAAATCAATAATCTTTTGATTTTTCAAAAATAGACAACTATAACAATGAATGTAAATTGAAATTTACTAATCTGCCTCATACCCCTGTCAATGCCATAGAGCTATGAATCGCAGAGGCCACACCCTGCTCCATTGCCCTATGAACATGGGGAGGTGTATCCGCAGCCTGCATCATCTGGAAATAAAACAACATTATTCAATTACGAAAACTATAATAGTGATGCAAATCATGGCTCCTAACATACACACACGCTCATCTAAACATGGAAGTACACACAATAAAACACACAAATCACATACAAAAATTTAGTAAGTACAATTCATTCATTAAACTATTTATTTTATTACCTCCGTAAAGCTTTGAAGTCCACCACCGCTGGCAGGTGTTGCCATGAAATCTACAGTGTTAACCTATTCAACATCCAAAATCAGAAATTAGAATACCATTCATATAACGATGCTATTCACATGTAATATTTATAATTGTTTACTAGTTACATACCTCGACAGTAGATGATCTAGTGAAAAATGTAGGTGGAGAACCACTGAAAACTGCATCGACGCTATGACCCTGAAATTTCATTAAAATCATCAATTTAAATTAGTTAATCTTGTATTTCAAAAATAAAATTTAATAAATTAAATTCAATAAACTTGCTAATATTTACCTGAGTATCAAGGCCGAAAGTCTCACTCAGGAGGGTATCTGTCATCACCATCTGCTCAGCTGCAGATGTAGCCTGTGCACCTGCGTCCTGACTGTCCATGGGGTCATAACCACAGGCTGACCCGCAAGCCTGGCAAGTATGCGGTGGGACCCTACTCCTCGCACTATCTCCCAACCCACTCTGTGTTGCAGGATCGGCATGCTCTATGATGCTCTGGGTCAAGGCACTAATCAACCTCAGTGTATCGACCTCAACACTCTCCTTCACAATGGAAGGAATAGAAACATGCTCGTGGGCTGGTCTGCTGATTACTCGTCTCACTACCCGCTGTGGGTCAAGACGTGCCCCTGGTCTATCCTGTGCTGAGCCCCCACCTCTACCCTGGAAGTCCCGCATATCAAAATAGTTTGGCACTTTATTGAGGACAAACTCGGAGTAGAGTTTCCTCAAAAAGTATTGCGGGACCTCATTGTTATTACATGGAGGATGGTCAAAAACCATCCACCACCTCTGCCCGAAATTGTCCCTTATCGCTTGGTTGTTGCACCAATGGATAGGGAACCTCTTGCATGTAATGGGTGGAGGTTGATTTGTTTGTGGGTTTGTGAAAATTGAACACAAGTCTACTTTTGTAATTTGTAATTTTTTGACATCTTGGTATGACAATTTATCTGCATAGTAATCTCTAAACTCTCTCTTTTTATCGGTCCAACTAGTTATTTGCTTGCTAATTGAATTTACATTTGATAACATAGACTCAAGAGATTCGGCAAGCGTAGACCTATGCAAGGTTGAAGTGGAAGGATCTTTCAACCTTGCAATTATATCTTCAATTTGTTTTTTGTTGTTTTCAATTTCCCCCATTATATTATCTTGTGTTCCAGGGGCATGTCGAGGAATGAATGGAGGAGGTTGTTGTTCTACAGGTATTTCTTCCTCAAGATTTTGTGGATTTTGGGGAGGAGGAGGTGCATTAACATTTCCTACAATTAATAAAATATACATCAAAAATCAACACAAAACCTACCTATTTAGGAAGAAATTCAAACAAAAAAACAAAGATAACTCACCCCTTTGGCGTGCTCGACGTCGCGGCGGCATTTCGGCGATGAATCGACAAATCTTTTGTGTTGAACGGTGTTTTGTAGAACGCGAGCGCGTTTTTGAAGGGTTTTAAGCCGCGGGCGGAGGAAAAACTCACAATGAAATAAAATGAAATGAAATGACAGCGTTTTTTTTTAATATATAAAGGACTTTATAACGCGAGCGCATTATAACGCGCTCGCGTTATGCCTAAAATTTTTTTGAAAATTTTTTGGCCACTTTTTGGCCCCCCATCTTTTTGCACTTACCCCTCTGATTATAATATATATCATTTTTTGTTATAAAAATATAAATAATGTTTTCTTTTACCATGTTTATCAACTTTATCTTGAATATATATTAAATTAGAATGTTTATCTTCAATAAATTCAATTTAAAAACAAATCTTTATATTATTTTTTTATTTTTAAAAATCAATTTAGAAAAAATCTTTGCTTTCTCTATAGAATAAGTTATTTTTAATTTCGATGGAGTGGTAATTTCATGAAGAATGGTGACAACGTGCGTGGGAGAGCAGGCTAGGGCACCTGAGCCCTAACTTGCAGGATCGAGCTTTCTCTGTTCGCAGGGGATTTGCATGTCAGCGGGGGGTCAAGGGGACCGGGTCTACTTCATCGTTTCTTCTTTTTTCTGGTTTTAGCTGGCTGTGAGGCGTCCTTTGGTGCAGGTGGTGGTGTGCAGGGTTTAAGGGTTTCCAACTCTTGGTTTTCTTCTTTTGTGTGCCCTCTGGTTCATGTTTGCTACACGTTGGGGGGGTTTTTCTTCCTTTGAGGTGTTGTCTCTGGTGGGGGTGCACCTATTTGGAGCCATTGCTTTGGATTCGATGTGGTGTGGGGGGTATTTTGGGCCCTCACTCGTTTGGTATAAATGGCTTTGAATGTGCCTTTGGATATGGCGGGTCATGCCTCTTCTATGGCTAGGGAGGATGCCAGAATACCCATTCAGTCCTCTTCTGGATTGGATGTGGTCCAAAATGGTTCCCTTAAATTGCCAAAGGTGAATGGATGCTTGGAGAGGGCCCAGGAGCGGCCGGTTTTAGTAATACAATCAGAGTCGGTAGCCGAGGATATTAATTACTACTGCAATCATGTTTTGATTTGTAAGTTCAAGGGGATGAGGGTTTCTCCCCCATTTCTTAATACATGGATTCGCAAGACATAGAACCTGGAAGGAGATTTTGATATTTTGATGGCTGCAAATAACTTCTTTATGTTGGATTTTTTCGTGTCTCAGATAGGAATAGGGCCTTCAAAGGGGGGTCCATATTTTTATAATCAGGTGGGTCTCTTCATCAAACCATGGCATGTTGTCTTTAACTCAGCGGAGGAGTTACCTTCTAAAATCCCAGTTTGGGTTCGTCTTCCTCGATTGTCGCTTGAATGTTATAGAAGTGATATATTGCAGTCGATTGCATTGTTGCTGGGAAAACCTATTGGTCCTTCTCAGCAAAATTTGAATAAGAGAATTTTTTCTTATGCTAGGGTTTGTGTTGAAATTGATTTGAGCTAGCTGCTTCCAGATTCTATTAATATGACTATTGGGTCTTGCTCTTGGACTCAGTTGTTAGATTACGAGACGTTACCTTTCAGGTGTCGGCTATGTCATGAATATGGTCATCTTCAGCGGAGGTGTCCCCGAGCTTCTGGTGCAACTGGTTCAAGTAATGCTCCTACTCGGCCTGATTTGAAAGCAGATAAGGGTAAAGCCCCCATGTAGGGAGGTGGGGCTGATAAAGAAGGTTTTATTTCATTTAAGTCTCGTAATCGTGGTTGAGGCCTGAAGAGATCCCTCAAGGATAGGCAGGAGGAGGAAACCTTCAACTGATTTGAGACGTTGGAGGATTTGGTCCAGGAGGAAGGTTTTCAGGCGAACTTGCAGGCAACAGTTGGATCTTTTGCTGAGGTTGTTCTTAGGGATCAGCCTAATGTGATTCCTAGTTCAGATCAGCTTGGTGAGTAGGGTACTCAGATGGACACTGAATTGGCTCCTCCGGCTCCTATTCAGGGAGCATTGGATTTGGTACTAGAAGCTTCTGGTGGCTCTCCTAGTGTTGGTGGTGTTCTATCTGAAGTGTGGGGTGCTCTAGACTCAGGAAAAAGTAAGGCTCCTTCCCCAGCCTTAGGCTCCTTCCCCAGCCTTGGGTTTGCATCCAAAAACCCTCAAAAAGGGGGCTCTTAAGAAACCTCTTAAGGTTGGTAGAAAAAAGGACCTGGAAAAGGTAAAGCTAGCTGGTGAGACATTGATTGAGTCGGGTTCAGTGAGGACTATTGATGCTCACTTCTCCCAACCCCAATGATGATTGTGCTCTCTTGGAATGTGAGGGGTATGAATAGCATCCCTAAACAAAAGGCTATTCAGGATTTGGTTCGTATTCATTCACCTGATGTGGTTTTCCTTCAGGAAACTCAGTTATCAGTTGATAGTATGATGAGTGTGGCTTCGAAGATTTGGAGTCACGATCAGTGTCAATGTGTTGGTGCACTTGGTAGCTCTAGTGGGGTTGCATGCTTATGGGACCCACCTAGAGTTAGGCCAATTTGGTGGTACTCTTGTAGAGGTTTGATTTCTTATGTTGCTTCTCATCTTGAGTTTGGAGAGAGAGTACTCTTTTCTAACATCTATGCTCTATCTGACCTTCATGGCAAGGTAAAGTTGTGGGGTTTTGTCAGATATGTGAGGATTTTGGATCCTTATCTCCTGTGGATTCTAGCCGGGGATTTTAATGCCGTTGTTTCTCTGGATGAGAAGAGGGGAGGCATTGCTCGCTTGGAGCCTTCTTCTAATCTCTTGAAGGTTAATGTGGCTCTCTTAAATTTGGTTGACATCAAGCCTGTTAATGGGGTCTTTACTTGGAATAATAGGAGATGTGGGGACACTGCTATTTCTGAACGCCTGGATAGATTCTTGGTGTCCAATTTTTGGTTGGGGGACAGGTGGCTGACTAGCTCTAAGATTTTGGATGGGCAGGGTTCTGATCATTGGACGATCAAACTTATTGTTGAGCTACCCTGATGTTGTGTAAAGCAGTCTTTTAAGTTTCAACTCATGTGGTTAAGAGATGACTCCCTCCATGATCTTCTTCCTGGTTGGTGGAATTTGGGGAAGCTGTCACATGGGACCGCTATGTACTCCTTCTCCAAGAGGCTCCAATATGTGAAATATAAGTTGAAATGGTGGAATAGGCAACACTTTGGTAATATTTTCCATGCAAAGCAGTCTGCTCAAGCTCATTTGGACTCGATCACCAAGCAGATTTGTGATCAAGGCCTCACTGAGGATCTGGGTTTGCTGGAAGCTGCTGCTGTTAAGGAAGTTGAGGAATGGGAATTACGTGAGGAATTTTTTTGGAAACAAAAATCCCGAATCGAGTGGCTTCAGGCAGGAGACAGGAATACTTCTTTCTTCCACAATTCAATTAAAGATAGGAGACAAGGTAATGTCATTTCTTCTCTTAGGTCTTCGAATGGGGAGATTCTCTCCTCCTCTGCTTCTATTTCTACTAAGGCTGTTCGTTTCTTTTCTATTCTACTGTCTGAGGATTCCCTTCCTGCGGAGGAGGATGAAGCTGATATTTCGAATAGTATTCCACCCTTAGTCACCAGTGAAATGAATGCTTCTTTGCTTAATACTATTTCTTTGTCAGAGCTTGAAATTGTTGTGTTCCAGATGAAAAAGGGAAAAGCTCCAAGGCCTGATGGTTTCCCGGTTGAGTTCTACCAGGAGTTCTGGGAAGTGATTAAGTTGGCTTTGTTGGAGGTTATTTAGGAATCTTTCATGAATAAACAAATGCTAAAATCCATGAATGCTACCTTCCTTTCTCTCATTCCAAAGAAGGATGGGGCTAATTCTCTGGATCTTTTTAGGCCCATTGCCTTATGTAATGTAGTTTACAAGATTATTACTAAGTTGATTGCTGAGCGGCTGAAACCCTGGCTAAGCAGGTTAATTTCTGAAGAGCAAGGGGGCTTTGTGGCCAATACGCAAATTATGGATGGTGTCATCATTGCAGCTAAGATGATTCATTCTATGGATCATTCTAAAGAGAAAGCTATGTTTATTAAGTTGGATATGGCTAAAGCTTACGATCGGGTTAAATGGGCCTTCTTATTTAAGATTTTGGGAGTGTTTGGTTTTGCTGGTGAATGGATTGAGTGGGTCAAGAGTTGTGTTACTTCTCCTTCCTTTTCGGTGTTGATTAATGGTGAGCCGATGGAGTTGTTTGGTGCTTCTAGGGGGCTCAGACAAGGGGACCCTTTATCCCCCTATCTATTCATCTTATTGGCGGAGGGTTTGGGGAGGTTTATTAGATCCCAGGTGAAGACTGGTTTGATTAAGGGCTGGAGTTTTGGAAACAATATTCCCCCTTAGTCACATTTGCAGTTTGTTGATGACACGACTCTGATGGGCAGAGCCAAGATTGAGGAGGCTTTCAGTTGGCGCAGGATTCTGGACTATTATTTGGTTGTGTCAGGTCAGAAAATTAATGAGGGGAAGTCTTTTATCTACTTCTTTCATACTCCATGGGCTATTCAGAGGAGAATTGCTGGTATCCTTCATTCCCAGATTGGCAGTCTCCCTTTTGTGTATCTTGGTATCCCGCTTGCTATTCGTTCGCTTCCTAAATTGTTCTAGTAGGAGATTATGGATAAGTTCAGAAATCGTTAGTCATTAGACTAACAGGTGGCTCTCTTCTGCAGGTAGGGTGACTCTTCTAAAGTCAATGGTGCAGATTTTTCCTTTGTACAAATGTTTTGTTCTCTTTGCACCTTCCAACTTTATCAAAGACTTTGAGAGTTTGTCTCAGTAGTTCCTTTGGTCTGGCAACCTCCTTCACAGGAAGTGGAGTTTGGTCAAGTGGGAAGCTATTTGTAGGTCGAAGCAGGCTGGTGGTCTGGGTCTGCATAGAACTGATTTGAATGGACAAGTTTTAGAGAATTATGTTATGATAAAAAGAATGTTATAGTATAACCCTATCTATAAGGTTATAAGTTTTAAAGATTTATGTTATGATAAAAAGAATATTAAGCTCATTGTGGAGGTGGCCTGAAACTTTAAAGTGTTCATACTGTAATCAATTTGTCATATATAAGTGGAGGAGGTCCAAGATATTTTAAATATATTTTTTAAACTATAAATATGCTAATTAAAAATTAATTATATATAAAGAATTAATAAGGATTTTAAACTTATTTATTTATATTCTATATTATAATTGTTAAATTTTGAAAAATTCTATTTACTACAGTTTAAAAAATAAAAGAAGCTAAGTTAATGATTAACAAATGTGAAAAATCAATTTAAAAAACTCCCAATCCATTATAAGGAGCGAGCTTTTATGAAAATCAAGATATAAGGGGAAAAAGGGATGCATCACGGAAAAACAACGATATTTTTTGCGAACACATTGTGTAGAAATGCCTGTGAAACACCCGTTAAAGACGGAAATGGTGTTTCATTTGTTTTAACGGAAAAATGTGCCATTTTGTTGCATTTCTGGGAATGTAGCTTACAATTAAATTAATAGTTTAAATTGAACAGTTGAAAAATTCACATTTAATGTGATGTAGGGGAGAGGGGCCAGTAGCCACACACCCTAACTTCGCGTCAAGCTCATAGTTAGACATATCGAATTTCGACAATTTTTTTTTGGGTTTCTCTGTATGTGACCGAAGAGCTTAAAGCTATTCTTTCAGCGTCTGGTCACTTATACATTTCACTGTAGATGCCTTATGTGCACATGGGTCGAAAAAGTGTCATTTCAACATGTGGGGCCCCCATACATGCGCAACGATGTGCCAGTAATGGCTCGCCATCACATTTGTGCACTTGTCTTAATTTCATTGGTTAATTAGCCGATAGGCTTTTATATGTGAGCATTATAGTGCTAAATTGTCTCACGCTGTAAAAAAAATTCAGAAAATTTTCTAAATTCGTCGGTTGTTCGTATCGGCGTATTCCTTGAACCTCCTATGGGTGCAAGTGCTAGTTCATTGGAGTTGTGAACATGTATTGGTGCATTTGTGTTAGTTTATTAGGTTGGTATTTTACATATATTGGTTCTTTTTAAAATTTTAATTGGGGGGTCAAGTGATAAAAAACATAGTGATTATTGGGGCGTGGGCGGCAACTGGCCCCTGACAAGAATATCAGTTCTGAGTAGTATTTGTACAGGGTGTTGAAGTCTAACACGCTGACAGTTTTACTGTGATTAGACAATCGATAGAAGGAAACTAGTAGAAAAAAATGGCGGGAAAGAAGAAAATCCAGCTGGTTTTTCCGAGAAAAGCACAAAGTTAGGATGATAAGCTTATCTGTTAATTATAAAAGCATGATCCATAAATTTGGATCTATTTAAATATCATCTATTTCAATGGTCAAACAATCATAGCAATTTTATATTTTATTTGCAATAAAAAATTTAAATATTTATCTTATTTTTATTAGGCAAATTTTTAACTGAATGATACTTAAGAATAGCCGATAAACCTAATGGATTTCCATGAAATGAAGAAAATTGTTAGTGCAGCCTGTTGTCTGGAAACAGAAATGGTTTTCGTAAACGTAAGTAAAGCGCCAGTCATGTCATAATTGATGTCGTGTTGTGGAAAGTGCGAGAGTGAGTCCTCCCCAATGCCCCGTGAACAAGCGCCCTACTCTCAGAGGATACCTTTTGACCACTGGATCCTTATATTTTTAATATCGAATCAATTCAATCCGACAATGTCACATACCTAGGGCAGAAAGATATAAGGGTTGGACTGCATCGACTGGCGTAGAATTCCAGAGAAATTGAACAAGCAGCACGCAAATTTTAGTAGATACGGACGCAATATTTCATCACAGATGGGAAAATTGAAAAATATCAGAAGAGCATGTGCAAGTTGTATTTACCGTTGCCATAGAGAGATGAGTATTCGGCGTGCAGGTTCCAGGCTCTCGAGTGAATGGGACCCACCCTGGAAACATGAATAAATAAATATATGTAGCAGAACATGTAGTAATTATGCTTGCAGGGTTACTACAGTTAGTAGTGCCATTTTTCATTCATGGCGACTTTTGCTGGTTCATGCTATGACTGGGCTCGTATTTTGGCTTTGGTTTTGCTGGTGAACGGCTGCAGAGGTGAGAACGGGGTCGCTAAAGAAGAAGACAAAGTGGTGAGCCTGCCGGGCCAACCGCCGGTAGACTTTGTTCAGTATGCTGGATATGTGAGCGTTAATGAGAGGAAGGCTCTATTTTACTGGTTCTTCGAAGCCGCCACAAATCCATCAAAAAGGCCTCTTGTTCTTTGGTTGAATGGAGGTACCCATCTTATCAATGTTTTTGTTTTCGGTCATTGGAACAGCTTCAATCAATTTATTTACTGATAGTTAATCTGAAATGAACTAATCGGGGTTCTTATCTTTAAAATTAATGTGGGGCTATTGTAACTCTTGCAGGACCAGGCTGCTCATCCGTTGGCGCCGGTGCGGCGATGGAATTGGGGCCGTTTAAAGTACAGAAGAACATATCATCGCTGCTTTTAAACCCATATTCTTGGAACAAAGGTTAGTTATCATTTCTCTTTCCATTTCATTTTGCAATGAAGGAACGCTTCACTTAATATCTGAGATGTTTTTCTCTGTTTTCAAATTTTAAATATACCTTTTAAGGGATCATTTATGCGCCCATTGTGTCATCCTTGATTTCCGGGCACGATATTCCTGCGCTGCATTTAGATTTCTCCTACCCTGTTTCGGCTGTCATTTCTTTACAACTTTTCGTAATAATAAAACTTTCGCTGCTAAAAATTGATCGATCTTCGCGTAAATATGTGTTGGGACCCCATCTTCTAGCCCTTTTTATGTGCGAATTCCGTTCAAAAAAATCCTTCACTTTACATGCTTGCCTACTTCCCAGAAAAGCCATTAATGCCCATATTGACCAGATTGGAGGTCGTTGGAGTTTTATGTAGCGAGTCTGAAGGTGGGTGAGTGGGTAGGGGAGATTTATTGCTACAAATGGATGCTCTAATTGTTTTTCCGTCCAGCAAGGCTTAAATTTGACGGTCGACCTTGTCTGTCAAGCAATATTTTAACGACGGTTATCTATTCAAGAGTATAAGTAAAATTATATATACCCAAATAATATATATAAAAAATCATAAATCTATATAAAATTTGACAATCTATCCAAAATCTCCCCTTTCATTTGATAAATCTTTTTAAAATTTTGATAAATCTATATAAAATTTGACAGTCTATCTAAAATCTCTCCTTCATGTGATACAGTCTTTTTAAAAATTTGATTGTATTTTACGGCAAAAATGTCTAAATACGACCATCAAATTTAGGCCCTACAGCCCACAATCTCGTCAGAAAATAAGAGGAAAATGTAATGTTATATATACATGCAAAAAAATGTTATAGGTGTTGATTTCTAAGCCAATTTGGGTTTACATGTATCTTAATAGAAACAACAAATCGACTAAGCGATTGCTGATTACACAATGGAGTGAAAACAATAACTTTGCAATGCATGAACTATGCACAAGATGAGTACAAATAGTGAGAGAGGTTGAGTCGACTTCAACACTCAACTAGAGATGGAAGAAGGTTTCCACCAAGTGGCGTAAGAGTGGCAACACATATCTTGGAGAGTTGTGTCAAACTCTCCAAATTGCCACAACCCACCTAAGTAGGCTTACGACACGTGTATTTTATCCATGTGAGGTAAAATATACACTAACATGTCTAAGGTGATTTTAAGGCATCAAACAAAGATAGTTAGGTCAGCAAGGAGTTGGAATGCATTTAACACATAGTAGGAATGGTTTGCAATGCACATTTGGGCAGTGGTATGTCTCCATGGTTGTTTATAACAACTCAGGGGAATGCATAGTCGCTGATGTAAGTTTTTCCCTCACCACATTTGTTGGTGTGTTTGCAACTAAGATTAAATAAATGTATTACAACATTTTAATGCAATACAAAGCTTTTGTGTTGGTCTTCTCTTTGTTATAAGTGGGTGTCACTGATATAAGTTTTTCCCTCACCACATTTGTTGGTGTGTTTGCAACTGAGATTAAATAAATGTATTACAACATTTTAATGCAATACAAAGCTTTTGTGTTGGTCTTCTCTTTGTTATAAGTGGGTTATTGCAGTTTGGTTATGGATTAATAAGTATGTTCCTTGTATATGATGTAATCTTTGATTTGTTTGAGAACACATGTTTGATTCCGTTGATCCTCTATTGGATGTATCTCCCTCTTCTTTGTTGTTCATGACTCTATTGCCCATTGGAGCAGACATTGATCCAGTTTGGTGAAGGGTCGGCATTCTTTCAAATTAATCCTCTATTTTGGGTAGTTGTAGGAGTTAGAGTAGGGTTAGATTAGGTTTTACATGTTGTCTGTGATTCGTTATTACAACAAAGGACAAATCTCAAGCAATTCAAAACAGTTTAAATCATTTGTGAATAGAATATCAAATGAATTTATCTTATGGGAATATAAGATGTCTCATTTACGAGTGCATGTGCAAGATGTATGATCAACTTAGTTAGAGGTTTATGCAGCCAATTTGTCTTGGTCTATTGACAATTATGGGGGTCAAGTGTACATTGGGTATCGTTGTGAGTGTTTATTTGTGTTCTATTTCACACCTCTAGGAATATTCCTTCTGGGTCTAGCTGAACCCGAAGTGCAAGACAGCATACCCACTCTTGTTAGTTGGCCTTAACCATCCTCAATTTGTGGATGAGCCCCTTTCTCACCTTCCTTAATCCCTGATATGGAAGGAGGAGAAATACTCTAAAAATTTGGGCCTTAGGTTTTGGGACCCAACAATATGGATTTTATATTTTTACTTCATTCGTCATATTGTTTACTTTTCCTCAGTTGCATCAGATTTTGTGGGTTAAACTGCCTCTCAAAATTTTGAAAGAAAACATTTCACAAGAACATTCAAATTACTTAATGGAAATGGAAATGGAAATAGAACCTTTAATATATCACCATGGTTCAGGACCTAGTTTATAGGTGGCTTGTAGCATATGAAACTACCTCGCACTTCTACTGCTGTTGAAGGAGGCACTTAACTATGCTTCAATACGAGACATAAATATCCTACTGTAAGGTTCAAACTTGTGACTTCTCTTTTTAAAAAATACCATTTTGAAGCCTGTCTCAAAATAATCGGCAGGCTGATTTTTGCAGAGGCAAACATGCTATTTCTGGAGGCACCTGTTGGAGTTGGCTTTTCCTACACAAATAAGTCCTCTGATCTAAAGAAACATGGAGACAAAATTACGGGTATAAAAATTTGCATCGCTTTGTATTTATAGAAAATCTGTGTGTTCAAAAAAATATATGAAGTGTTTTTATGTGCTTGGATTTGCAGCTGAAGATTCCTATGCATTTCTAGTAAATTGGTTCCAAAGGTTTCCAGAGTTTAAATCTCGTGAGTTTTACATTGCTGGGGAAAGTTACGCAGGTGAGATAAAGCCCTTGACTATTTTCCAACAAATTCTTTCTTTTGCTCTTATGTATACAGTCTTTAGGAACTAGAACATTCTGATTCGTTGCCATCATGTGCATTTTCTAAAGTTGTCTCTTTGTATTAGGTCATTATGTGCCGCAGCTTGCAGAAGTGATATATGACAGCAACAAGCACACAAGCAAGGATAAGGTCATTAATTTGAAAGGTTTCATGGTGAGTCCCTAATTTTATAGCAAATATTCAATATCGGCACTGTTTAAATTTGTAGCTTTGTTAATTCCGCTGCGGTGATGTTTTTTAGTTGGATTACAATCCGTGCTATTGGGTGTTGAAGGTAGGAAATGCAGTGATGGATGATGAGAATCACTATAATGGTATGATAGATTATGCTTGGACTCATGCCGTCATTTCAGACGAAGACTATCACAGTTTAAAGAACTGCAATTTGAACTCGGATAACCGGTCCTCTTGTAAAAGTGCTGACCAAAACTTCGCCAAAATGGTACTTGGATATCGATATTTATAATCTGTACACACTTGTTTGTGACAAAGAATTAAGGCAACTCGTGTCAGCCACCAAGTCCCTTTCTATGCATGTAACATTTCTTGTCACTTCTCCGAAAACATTTACGTTTCCTGTTAGCAATTTAGAAAATCTATTGACAGTTTCCCTTTGCTTAGGATCTGTGGCACAAACTACCTTCGGGATATGATCCTTGCTTGAAAGAATATGCAGAGCTATATTTTAACAGAGAGGACGTGCAAAGAGCCCTGCATGCAAACACAACCAAAATTTCTTATCCCTGGACACTATGCAGGTAAAACTCTTTACGAGTCATTTCTCGACTAGTAAGTTTTTTAGTCTTGCCTCTCTTTTGTGACTTTTCATTGTGCAGTGATCTGGTCAATTATTGGACCTACCGGAACGACTATCCTCCCTCTGTTCTGCCCATTTTCAGAAAGCTCATTAAAGGCGGTTTACGCATATGGGTGTACAGGTAGGGAAAGATTTTACGGCTATGCTCTCACAATCTCATACTTCTTGTAAGGCTGGGTTTAAGAAGGAAATTTAAATGAGTTGAGTTGTCTCTTCTTTTTAAAGTAGAAAAGTAGAAAAATATGTAGTTGCTGTGGTTCCATGGAGGGGGCTTTTTAAATTATTTCAGCTTGCTGTTGAAATATTTTAGTATTTTAAAATATGGGGTAGCTTAAAATTTTAAGCACAGAAATTTGTGTAAGTTGGTGGTCTCGTGAAGTTTTATGTTCTGTTCTGCTTATATGCAAACAAAGAGATTAAAAATGATTAAAATAAAAAAAAATCCCTCCAAAAGTTTTCCTAAATTAAATAAGAGGAATATAAAAGCTCTCTATAAGGAGAAAAATCCTCTTTGCTGGTGGCAGAAATTTTCAGCCCCACCTCAAATGCATTCACTCAAAATCTACAAGCTAAAAAGTAGGAGTTCCTAATTAACAAGAAAATATTCTAATTTATCATTTTTTCTTTTAAGGTTTCATGAGACCACTGCTCAAAGCCTAAATTTGACAGTCAACCCTACCTGTCAAGCAATTTTTTTATGATTGGACACATCTTAGTATAAGTAAAATTATATATAAATCAAATATATATATCATCACAATGCTATATAAATTTTGATAATCTATCCATATCCAAAATCTCTCTTTTCATATGATACAATCTTTTTAAAATTTTGATTGTATTTTAGTGCAAAAACATCTAAATACGGCCATACTACCATCAAATTTAGACCCTAGATCCTGCTCCACAAAAATAGATCTTATAACAGCTCCATGAGACCTTAAGACACCTCAAACATCTGTGCCACATAGCAAGTTAAAAAATACTTATACAAGAAAATAGTTTATATATTATCTACATAATTATTATCATTACTTTAAGCAGTTGCTCCATCTAAAAATATCTGATTATTTGTTTGCTAAAAAAAATGCAAGTTTTTGCGCTACTCTCTTCTCTTTTTTTTTATCATAATTTTTAATTTTTTTATTTCCTTACGTGGGGATTTTATCATCAGACCCGACTTACGTCAGCTACGTCAACCCAACCATTGGTTCAATAAAACTGGTTATCAAGAAAAGGAATATCAAAGCTGCCACGGAAGCATAGAACTTTCCTTGCCCCAAGCCATCCTCCTAATTCTTGTTCTAGATAGCTATTTTTAAACCGTTCTTCTGATTCTGTTTGTAAATGATCAATATCGTATTTTAATCCTCTGGCTATTTTTTATTCATTCCTCTGATTCTACTGTTGAATTATCAATATTGTGTTGTAACTTGTAATCTAGCTAGCTATTTTTTCCATGCGGAACATGTTTATCTCCATTACCATAGGCCCAATCGCCATATATCCTTGTATGTCGTAAGCTTGTTTCCAAGGAATTGAACCCATAGCCCCCCCTGGTGTATAGAGCTTAACACACCCTCATCCACACCATTGAACCTGAACAAACCTGCTATTAATAATTCTAACCATTTTTAGCAGAAGCACTAGTTGGTATCTTTAAAAAAACAATAACTCATGCATTCTAGATCAAAAAATTGTCTTTTAAATTACCTGATTTTGATGTTCTGAGAAAGTAAAATCAGCCTCTACTTTTTCTGATCAAAATCCCTCTTGTAGCGGTGATACCGATGGGGCAGTTCCAGTAACTTCAACCCGGTATAGCCTGAATGCTCTGGGGCTCAAGATAAAAGAAGAATGGAGAGCTTGGTTCTGCAACCAGCAGGTCGAGCTCTAGCTCTTTCTCTAAATCTAGTCTACATGCATTATTTTTTAAAAATAGATGTTGACCTAGTTATGTTTCCAGGTGGGAGGATGGACTGTTGGTTATGAAGGGCTTAAATTTCTGACAATCAGAGGAGCAGGGCACCAAGTGCCCATTTTCACTCCCAATTGAGCTCTCTCAGTTTTCAAGCATTTCCTCTCAGACATGTCTTTGCCCGATTCAAGATCTGCTATTTAACAACGAGACATAGCCGATGCTGTTACATGCCCTTTGGCTACACATTCTTCTCTTTATGTAATTAGAGGAAGTGTTTATGGTAGCCTAGTTATTTACATTGCTATTCATTTAACAAGCTAAAATTGTAAAATTGTTGAAGGATTTGTATCGGCCCGGGATCCTTTCATTAGGAATCAATTGAAAGAGATGACTGAGAGTTCCATTGGCTTTAGATGAATTCCGAAAAGGCTGCGTTACAATGAAAAGGTAATAAAAAAAGTTACCCCCTATTCTTCAATCTGATGGAATCTGTACAAAATATTTGGTCTGAATTTGCTGAACTTCTTGACCTCTCTCACTGCCAGTTGATTCCAATCGATTACAGGGCATCGGATGGAAGCTTTTCTCTACTTCTCTACATTTCTTTTATGCATAATCCAATACAGCAATCAATTTAGACCATCACAACGTTACTTATTATTTACGTTTTAGGTTTTTTCTTTACAGGTACCATCAAATTGGTGAGGATGGAGGAGAATTGTAGGTTTATTTTTTAACATTAAATTGTTTAATGGTTAAAGTTAAATTTTGGTCCTGAATGAGTATAAAATAAATCTTCTAACTATTTTGACTTTTAAACTAAAGTACAAACCTTCAAAAATAAATGCATGAATAAAAGAGTACAGTGTCCTTTTTGCTCATTGCAGGTGTTCGACCCTAATATACTAGCACGTGCATCCATAGGAGGTTCAAGGAATACGCCACAACCGATGGTTTTAGAAAAAATTTTGGGGTGAATTTTTTTTAAGGGCGTGAGACAATTTAATGCTCACATATAAAAGCCTATCGGCTAATAATAATTAGAACTTCATTGATGTTCAACAACTTACCTAGGTTGGTAATTTTTAGGCAATTGATTTACTCATTAAATATTACCTACATGTTCAAAGAACATATTAATAGAAGAATTTGGAGTGCACGTGGAAATGGAGGGAATGCGAGTGGGGCTCTAAAAAATGCTTCTTTCTATTTCCATTTCCATTCCCATTTCTAGGTCATGTGGCCCCATAGAGGTGGAAATTTTTTTAGTACACTCAATGTCATATAAAAAATAGTTGGTATTGTTCAAATTACCCTATGTGGATTGGATGCTCAAAATGTTAGATTTTGTGGCCAGCCATGGTAACTTCAACTACTAGTTCATCGAGCTGTTAGTTCATCCCACTGTCGTCATTTCATCCTTCTACAAATCCAATCACAACAAGGTAACAAGTGGCTTAGCTATTCTTAGGCATTCCAATTGGTAGGAGATTTCTCCTCAAACTTCTTATTGGCTGCTCTATGTAAACTTCTTCTTCTAAGTCACCTTTCAAAAAGGCAGATTTGACAGCGATTTGATGTACCTTGAAGTCCTTGTGAGCTGTAAATGCAAGAAACATCCCGATTGCTTCCATTCTTGCCACAGGAGCAAATTTCTCCTCAAAGTCAATTCCTTCCACTTGTGAATAACCCTTGTAGAACAACCTTGTTTTGTTTCTAACCACTTCTCCATCTTCATTCAATTTATTTCTGAATACCCACTTCGTGTCAATCACATTCTTATCCTTTGGTCTGGGCAACAGTTCCCATGTTTTATTTTTCTCAATATGATTTAGCTCCTCTTGCATTGCTTCAATCCAACTCTCATCCTTGCTAGCTTCAGAAAAATTCTTTGGTTCTATCTTGGACATCAGAGAGAGGTTTACTTGTTCATTTGCCCTTGCAAATCCTCCTCTAGTATGTACTCCTTCATTCTTGTTTCCAATTATCTGATCTTCTGAGTGGTTCTTCTGAACATACTTAGCAGGAGTCTTGGTGGCCTTCTCTTGTGTTTCTTTTTCTTGTTCTTCAATTTCATCCTCTTCTTCTGTGCAAGCTGACCCCTTCGAGGAACAGTCTTCTTAACCATATGTGGATGGATGTAGATCTTCATCAACCTTCACATTTAGACTTTCAACAATCTTTTGCAGCCTATTGTTGAAGCACTTATATGCCTTCTCTAAATGAATAGCCAAGGAAGATACCTTCATTTGATCTTGAATCAAACTTCCTAGGTTGTCATCATCTCTCCTAATATAGCACTTGCTTCCAAACACCCTGAAATGTTTGACTGAAGCAAGTTTGCCTTTCCACAGCTCATAGAGTCTTGGTGATGTTTACCCTTAGTTGCCCTCTATTGAGAATGTAAACTACGGTGTGGATTGCCTCTTTCTAGTACTTGTCAGAAAGCTTTGCATCGTTGAGTATAGTTCTTGCCATCTCTTGAACTGTCCTATTTTTCCTTTCAACTACTCCATTTTGCTGAGGAGTCCTTGCAACAGTGTTCTGTCTCTTTATTCCATGTTCTTCACAATATTCCTCAAACTCATTTGATGTGAATTCACCTCCTTTATCAAACCTTAAGCACTTGATTCTAGAATTCATTTCATTTTCAACCGTAGACTTGAAAATCTTAAACCTACTGAAATCTTATGATTTCTCTTTCAAAAATGTAACCCATGTCATCCTAGAGTAATCATCAATAAACAACATAAAATACCTCACCTTGGAGACTCCTTGTCTTGGTAGGATCACAGAGATCGGTATGAATCAGATCCAATGGTCTTGTAGAAGAATACTCTTTGGTCTTGAACCTTGTCCTTGTCTGCTTCGCAATCTAACATTCTTTACACAAGGTTCTTGCAAGCTTGGTAATCTTTGGCATGCCTCTTACTGCTTGTATGGAGCTGATTTTCACAAGATTGTCAAAATTGACATGTCCCATCCTTTTGTACCACAACCAACATTCATTTGTCTGTCCTAGGAGATAGTTCTTTCCATTGACACCACTTAGGTTATACAAGTTATGTTCTGTCCTAGAAGCCTCTACAACCAGTTTACTAGTATTTGCTCTTCCGATTTCACATCTTTGTGCATGAAATATAATATTGTATTCTTTGTTGCACATTTGACTGACACTGAGAAGATTCTGCTTAAGACCTACATATAGGACATTGTCTGTTTTAGATCTTCCATCACTACTTAATGTGCCCTTTCCACAAATTTTTGTAGATGTATTATCTCCAAACTTGACTGATCCACCATTCCACTCTACAAGATTGATGACTTCACTTTTATCCCCTGTCATGTAGCTTGAACATCCATTGTCTATCACCCAGGGGTTTGTTTACCCTTGGGCATGAAATGATGTTTGGACAATCATTGATTTTTCAACTTCATTATTTGTTTCCCGTCTTTTGGAAGTGTCACTCTCCTTTTCTTGCTTATTGATATTTGTCATCTGAGTTTCTGATTTTGCTAATCCACTTCTGCAATATCTTGCTATGTGTCCAAAGTTGTTGTAGATATGACATATCACATTGACATCTACTAGTGAAGCAAGAGGATTCCTACTCACAAAATTTCTTCTATTCATTCTAAACTTGCATTTCATAGCCTTATGACCAT
This sequence comes from Cunninghamia lanceolata, assembly GCA_027924645.1. Classification (NCBI taxonomy): domain Eukaryota; kingdom Viridiplantae; phylum Streptophyta; class Pinopsida; order Cupressales; family Cupressaceae; genus Cunninghamia; species Cunninghamia lanceolata. Next base: position 8,959,610 of record BSBN01000685.1, on the reverse strand, counting down.
ATTTATTGCAGATAAAACAATAACCAAAAAATGCATGATTGAACCTGTTTATGAAGATCTGCCTTGCATGGAAGGGTCTTATATATCTTCCTCAAGACATGACTGGAATGAGAGGGTCAGTGCAAGAAGTTGGGTCCACTTTTTGGCCAAAAAGTGGAAGTGTTTTCTTTGATTTTCAGAATTTGTCACATTTAACCTTAAAATTTGAAGCACTTAGAGATGGAATCTTTAAAAAAGTCACTAAATATAAAATGTAATACTCGGAGTCTAGTTTCCAAATATGTAATTTTTTTCACTATACAGATGATACAAATTGATTTTCAATAGGGATTTCTAAAAACCACTGTTTAAAAGTCACTTTTTTTTAACCATACCATGCACGTGTACGGCCAACATAAATTGACCTAAATAAAATTATTTTTCAAAATCCTTTTGGGAAAAGATGTGTAGTACAATGAAGTTTGATGAGGATATTTTTTTATTAATTTTTTTCAAATAATTTTTTTAAATTAATTTTTTATTAGGTCTAATTGGTACTTTTGAAAACCCCTCATGTACGACCAACATAATTTAAGCAAAAAAAATCATAAAATTAAAAAAAAATTCATTATGTAAAGAATGATGTGTAGATTGATGACATAATTTAAAAAATAAAAATAAAAAATTAAAAGTTATTAAAAAAATACAAACACCTGTCGTTTCAAATTTTTGGACTAGTTTGCTCATAAGTTAAATAATAAATAGAAGAACATGTCTAATAACAAAAAAAAATTACATTTTTAAAAACTAGACAATGTTATTTGTAATGAGTTTTCATTTCATAAAAAATTCAGAAAAAAAAGGTCCTCAGCCATAGAGGTAAACTCAGTGTTTCTTCTTGTTTTGTACTTAGAAAGAACTTGCAGGTCCAAGGCTCAAGGTCGGGCAACCATGCCTATCCTGAGCCTAAAACCCAAGCAAAGGGAAGGGAAAAGGCGTTCGGTGATTTCAAAATTCATAGAACGGGTACCTGTTATTTTTATAAACAGGTACCCGTTTTATTATATCCGTTATTTCCCAAAATGGGTACCTGTTTCTATTATATCCGTTATTTTCCATATCAAGGAAAAACGTACAATTATTGTATCCCTACAACTTGCAAAAATGATCAGTACGACCCGACAGCGACAATTTCTGTATTTTTTTACTTACAGGTGTTTTGTGGAATCTCTTGACAGGTCATATTTTATTCAGATTTTGAAAGGAATCAATCATATGAACAATTCTGAAGTGAAATCAAATGCATGAGCTATTTTTAAGAAGAATAAAGAAAGAAGGTTTTGTTTTTACATCTACTTTTTACTTCAAAATCTATGGAACAAAGGATCTACATCTAATTCTACTTCAAAATTTCAAATAAGTACATCAATTATGAAATTGGATTAAGTATTAATTGTTATTTTATCAAGGGGGTTTGGTATTCACGGGATCAAATCAACGTCAAAGAAAAAATAAAAGAGGGTAATAACACCTCAAGAAATTGAAGCAAATAGAGAGAAGGAAGCAAAAATGCAAAAAGATAGAAGAGCAAGGATTCAAGAGATGAAGAATATTGAAGTATCTAGTTCCATGAGTATTGAAGAGAAAGACATTCAAGAGACTATAAATGATGGGATGAATATAAATGATGCAAATGTGGAAATAGTGAATTTGGAAGAAAATGTGTCTATAGAAACAAATGCATATACGTCTTCAAACCCAACTTTTGAAGATATGGAAAATATGACTATACAAACAATCCAAGTATGTCTTCAGAGCCAGCTTTCAATGATATGGAAAACACGACTATAGAAACAAATCCAAGTGTATCTTTGGAGCCAACTTTCAATGATATAGAAAACACGACTATAGAAACAAATCCAGGTGTCTTTGGAGCCAACTTTCAATGATATGGAAAACATGACTATAGAAACAAATTCAGGTATGTCTTCAAACTCACCTATTGATGATATGAATGATAATGATATCCCTTTTAGGAGTGAAAATAAAAATATTTTATTTGAGATTGAAAGAAATGTCTTAGATAATCTTCCTGCTAAGATTTCTTGGAGGCAAATGAGAACTCATGCAAATAGATTATATAAAATATTTTTTTTATAGAAAAAGTCTTGGATTTCAATGTCAACTTATGATGCAATTGATGAAGATGTGGAAATTGCGAAAAGTAATGAAAAGGTTAGGCATCTTTGTAAAACCTAAAAAAAAGATGAATCAATCAAACAAGTTTTATCTAATGTTGCTAATGATATTGATTCTATTGGTAAAAAGAGTTGATATAAAGATAGCAATGTAGCACGAAGAGCTATAACAACTGCTTTAGTCGATAAATCATCTTCTAATAAAAGAATGATAAGTAAGACAAGTGAAATTTTAAATATAAATCTTAAAACTTTGAGAAGAGCAGCAAAGAGAAGAGAATCTATTGAAAAAGATCCAATTAACCAATGTTGAAGTTTTAGTGGTAGACTCCCAAGGTATGACATGAAATTAAATAGTGAAATCAAATCTTTAATTGAAAAATATTGACATGATAATACAAGGGTATCATCTAATGTTAGAGATGTTTTAAAATTACGAGTGGGGTCTAAAATTCGTAATCCTCATCCAAAACATCTATTAGACATGACTCAAACTGAATTATATAAAAAATTCTTAGATGATTTAGTGTTAGAACCATTTAATATTGTCATAAGTCAAAGATCTTTCGAGAAATGTAAATCTTGGTATGTGAAAATTAATAAACAACGAATCTCTTGTTGTTATAAAACTCATGTTCAATTTCATTATTATTATGATGTTTTTCGATATATACATTCTACTTTGTATACTGACGAAATTATGCAGGAATGTGGTATTAATATGCCACCTTAAACAATTAAGGAGTTTGTAGTAGGTTTGTTTTGTGAAACATCTACTAGATACTTATTTTATTCAAAAGCATGTATTTATGGACAATGCAACAGATGTGGCAACTTTTCATTGTTAGGAGAATGTATGCATGAAAATATTTCACATGAATTTGGACAACAATTAGTGGATGTGAAAAGATTCAAGAATATTGAATATTCTTTAAAGGATGGAAAAATTGGAAAGCGTTGTTAGTCATTGAAAAAATTTGTGTGCATGCATTCATCAAAGATTTTAAGGATAATATTGTGTCCAAATATGTCAAACACTCCCAATATGTTCGGTGGCTTGATGGACAATTTCGTTCATGTAAAAACACATTTCCAATTGGAACTATCCTATCAGTGGTTGACTTTGCAGAAAATTATACTCTTGCTCCACAAGAGGAAATTCAATCTCAGTATTATAATTCAGTGCAAGTGGCCATATTTGTTCATATTGTATACAAACATGCAGATGATAGTACAGAAGATAATAGAAAAATTTTAAGGGAGTATCATTTCTATTTGAGTAATAACTGGTTACACTCTTCAGAGTTTGTGCAATATTGTTTCACAAAATTTTATGGAAGTTTAAAAGAAAGAGGAATCCAGATGGCACAATATTTTATATGGTCAGATAATTGTACAGGCAATTAAAAAATGTAAGAATGTTTTATTGGCTATGTAGGGCTCACAAAGAAAACAATATCCAACATATGTGGAGTTTTTTTTAAGCTGGATATGGTAAAGAAGAACATGATGGAGCTCGAGCATATGTGAAAAGAGCTCTTGCTAGAGAGCAACCAAAATTTGAGGATGCTGCCAAATTTAGAGATGCACATGCAATTGTGGATTGGTGTAATGAAAAATTATCTACGGGATCAAGTGAGAACTCTACAATTCGACAATTCTTTTGGTTAGTTGAAGAAGAGAATATTCGTACTCGACTTGATTGTGAGATAATAACTGGATCAACAAAATGGCATTCATTTAAGAGTTCAAATACAAGCACATGGACTATATGGACTAGGGAGCTTGCATGTTTTTGTCAATTTTGTATTACAGGTGATTGGAGAGCATGTGAAAACACAGAATGGGTTGAAGAATGGAAACAAAGATCCTTGACACCTACAGAAACACAAGATCAACTTGAAACAACAATTGAAGATGATAATCAAATATTTGCATCAAATGATTATGATCGTGTTTCAGACCTTGTACAAGAAGGTACTTTTATTTTCAATATTTTTTTATTGCCATTTTTTTGTACATCCATATATAATTAATTATATATGTATGCATGTACAAATATATGTGATTTAAATACATGTCACACTTTATTGAATTACATAATTTTTTTTGTAGGACATGTGTATGCTATTGTTGCACCTGAGGGCAATGAAGAGGAAACTGAGTATTGGTTGGCTTGATGTGTTGAGACAAAACAAAAGTTGTTACATTCTAGAGTAGATGATGATAACATGGAGTATCCAACAGGTTCTGTGGTTGTTGTTGGCATTTGGCTAAGAAAATATCTAATAAGAAGGAATGGTTTGCCTGCATTTGAAGATTATGAAACACATAAGAAGATCATACACTACTCACATTTGGTTGTGGCAACAAATATAAAACTAGTTAGATATCAAGGCAAACCTTCTAATAAACAGTTATGGACAAATTCGATGGAAGAACATGAGTCAATTATAGATGCATTACAAAAAAATGAGGATGCAGATGGTACAATGGAATAAATTTCCAGGTATGTAAACCATACTCTTACCTTCCCTAAATTCATTCTCTTAAATGTATCCTATAATGTTATCTAGTTACATATAATGTATCAATGTTTTGTCTTTCTGGTATATAAATTCTTTCATTCTCATTTCACCTTCTATATTATTCCCCTTTTTTAAATTTTGTATCGACTCATGTAAATATATAGTTAATTTGCTTGTACATTTGAATATTACTTTTTGCAGGTGTACCCTAGACAAGTAGTCAAATTTGCATGATTGTCAATAGAAGTTTTCACCATACAAGTATGTGAGGTCATTTTTGTAGTCTTCAACTAAAAGTGAACGCAAATTAGGTAATTGTATATACTTACATTATGGTTTTCACATTCAACATGTTATCTACTTACATAATGCATCAATGTGTTATGTTTTTGGTATATAAATTCTTTCATTCTCATTTCACCTTCTATATTATTCCCTTTGTCTTAAATTTTGTATCAACTCACGTAAATATATAGTTAATTTACTTGTATATTTGAACATTACTTTTTGCAGATGTACCCTAGACAAGTAGTCAAATTTGCATGATTGTCAATAGAAGTTTTCACCATACAAGTATGCAAGGTCATTTTTGTAGTCTTCAACTAAAAGTGAACGCAAATTAGGTAATTGTATATACTTACATTATGGCTTTCACATTCAACATGTTATCTAGTTACATAATGCATCAATGTGTTGTGTTTTTTGTATATAAATTCTTTCATTCTCATTTCACCTTCTATATTATTCCCCTTGTCTTAAATTTTGTATCGACTCATGTAAATATATAGTTAATTTACTTGTACATTTGAACATTACTTTTTGTAGGTGTACCCTAGACAAGTAGTCAAATTTGCATGATTGTCAATAGAAGTTTTCACCATACAAGTATGTGAGGTCAATTTTGTAGTCTTTAACTAAAAGTGAACACAAATTAAGTAATTATATATATATATACCATATTTCTCATCCATCCTCTAAAGACACCCGCTTGTACATCCCCTTAATTCATCCTTTTAGCTCCCCTTAAGCCATCTTCTTACATCCCCTTAAGCCATCAAGTTTTATCTTATACTTTGTAAATTGACTCGTGTACATCTCTCCAAGTAAGCTATCCTCTTTTGTATCCCTTTAAGACATCCTCTTCTAGCTCCCCTTTTAATTAATCCTCTTATACATCCCCTAAAGCCATCTTCTTATGTATCCCCTTAAGACATCCTCTTAGCTCCCCTTAAGCCATCGTCTTACATCCCCTTTTGTGTTATCTAGTTACATATTGCATTAATATTTTGTGTTTTTGGTACATATTTTTTCATTCTCATTTACATTCATTATTTATTGCAGGTGTATCCTACAAGTAGATGTTTCCTTGATTGCCACTACAAGATTTCATCATAATGTAAATGGTAGATCAATTTTGTAGTCTTGTCAAACTAATAACATGGACCTATAAGCTAATTGTATAGATATACTCATGTTTCATAATGAACCTATTTTTTGTTTTGAGACTCTTTTTATGATCTATATATTTAATTTTCACGGATTGAATATTATTTTATGATTGCCACAAATGATATTAGTGTAGAGGTTCAATAAGTATATAGTTTGTATTTTTCCTATCATTTTTGTACCCACTTTAACTATGTTTTGGGATGTGTTGATTTAGCATTTATTTTATATTACTTAAATGCACAAAAGTTGAAAAGACTTGTATAGAACCTATCCATCTACTCACTCTAACTCTCATTCATTCATGATTGTGTAGTAGTGTCATGATAGTTAAAGGGAAACAGTCCTAGGACAGTTTGCATATTTGAAATGGTTTAATATCACCTCTATGAATGCCATAGTCCTCCTCTATATCCTTTAATCATTGTCTTGAACAATCTAATGCTATCACCAATAAATATGGGACTGTGCTATCATATTACCTAGGTGTAGTCATAAGTATCATGGTATGGATTGAGTCATTGGTGTTGTAGAGTTATTTACGATTACTAAGGTAATAATGAGGGTTATCGTGCATAGGTAAGGTAGTAAATAGTCATTATTTCAAACTAAATGACTACCATAAAGGTTATTCATTGTCATGCATGAAGATTATTGCCATATCCAATCTAGACTGTCATAAATCATTGAGATGTTCTCATAAGAGCAATTCAAATCTAAAAATCAGTCATAATGAGGTTATATCATCTAAAGTTCATTGCAAAAATCCATATGACAATAATAAAACAAATAGGATAGTCATGAAACAAATAGGACACTCATGAAACAATAAAGTAATCATGTTAGTCAAGAGGTTTTCATAGTGTTTGATGATCTTATATCATTCTAAATGGTCATATGCTAGTTAGATAGACATGTATTTATAGCAAAAAGTGGCCTTCATGAAATTTTCATAAGAGGCTACCAAACCAATTATAGGATTGTCCTAATGAAACAAGAGAGGACTGTAAAATGCATAAGTGGTCATCCGAACACCTATATGATTGTCATAACAATCCCTAATAGCCACTTGCCTTCATGACCAATCAAAAATGTTATTAAGAACTTGAAGATAATCCCTAATACCCACTCAATAGTGGGTTGAGCCTTACACCGTTGTATTTTGTAGGTTGTTTCAACTTTTGAAGAAAATTGTAATAGGTGCACTTATCTTTTGAAGAAAATCACTCTAGCTATTGCATTGGATTACACACATCTCATTTTATTGCCAAATTAATTCTTGTATTATAGAGTATGTATGCTTGTGTACACTAGACTATTAGAGTGAATGACCTTACTTTTTGATTATGCATGTATCTCTACATTCCCCATATTTAATTCCAACATCGTTGCTACTATAACTACGAAGTCTACTTTAACACGTGAAGGGAAATGCAAGGTTTAAATCCTAGGTATTACCTTGTTATAAAGTGCCCTAAATTTTGGCTCAAGTTTTGCTAGAGAATGTCCTAAGTTTTATGAAGTTTGGCCAAATTTTGTACAAGCAAAACAACTTTTTCATCTTTCTTCTACTAGTAGTAGTGTATTTGGAGTTGGAAGAGCAATTGGAATCTATTAAAGTACGAAATATTGGAAAATATAATAGACTCCAAAATTAGAGAATCCTTTTGCACATACATTGCAACCCTTGTAGCTATGCTAAATGACATGCAAATAATTGTCCCATTGCACACTCCTCTTATGAAAAATGCAAAGATCATGGACTATTATGTGATTAACTACGATAGTCTAGCAATTAGTTTGCAAAGGAAACAAAATGAAAATGTACAACTAACAACCCAAAAGCTTCCAAAATGATTGCCAAATGTCACTAAAGAAGAGTGAATTGCAATATGAATGATTAGGAGTAGCAACTAGAAGTTCTACTCAAAACGTGTTTGAAGAACAAATCTAAAACTTGTGGATCATCAACTGTCACATTATAAACTCGCATAAAAAAATAGTTTGTTGCTTCACCATTGGATGGGCACTTTTTCGTTCTTTTTAACTAATGCAAATTGATTTATGATTATTATTCAATTCAATCACACAATTAAATTTTAACATTTTCTAACAAAAATAAATAAATGAAAAATAAAAACTTTCAAGAAAATAATTAATTTTTCATAACTAGTCACCCATTAAAATTGAATTGAAAGATAAACTAATCCATTATTATTATCATAATTAAATTCTCCTCTCATATCCCAAAAAGACATAATCTATTAGATAATTATAGCACCAAACTTATCTATTAGATAATTGTAACACCAAACCTATCTATTCCACTATGTAAATTAACTTAATTTAGGTTTGTGAGGTGATGTATTAGAATTTTAAATTTTGAATATAAATATAAATGAAAACATTTAATTAATTTTGGCAGTTAATAGATTGTTCACTATTTCAGTTATAACTATTGAACGATAATGCATAATCACTTATTAAATGCATTGGAAGCACTACACAAAATATGAACTGGGTTGCTCTTAGAATTTGGCATATTGATCCCAAGCGTCATGAGTTCAATATGGAGTGTTGTGGATCTAACCTTCCACAAGGATTTGATTTGTGATGTGTGGATTTGAACTAGTAGAATGTGGACTTTAAAACCTATGTTGCCTTGATATTTGATGTCTAATGATGCACAAGGAGAACCATTATGTAGAAATATTGTAGGAGAAATTGTCAAATAAAATAGTCATATAAAAATTTGAAAAAAAATGCCTTACATTTTTTCCCCTTAATAGAGTGTTTTAAAAGCAAGGTGAAAACAATATTTTTTCCTAGCAAAGATATAGTTCACTATTTTAAACACATTAAAGATAGTTTTTCATTTTAAATTAAAAATGTAGTAGAGAGAAATCTTCTAACATGTCTCAATTAAATAATTTATAATCTAGAAGTGAACAATGAAGCATTTTTAACATATTATCTTTAACATATTATCTAACATACTAAAATGTTAAAGCATATAGTCAATAATATATACATGTAGATCTATCTAGACAAGTCCATGAAATACTATAAAATATAGGTAGGACCCATGAAATGTCTACTAAAACATCTACTCATAGTCAGCATATAAATAAATACAAATCATAGTTCATGAAATACTGAAATATATCTAGAAGTCCATGTAATAGCAAGTTCGACATATATAGTCAAAGTCTTGGTGGCATATATAAAAAATAATGCACATTATACAGTTCAGTCTATGAAATAAATATCTATGTCAGGTATGATCATCACTCAAGTTCAAATTTGAAAGAGGCCTCTTTCTTCCTCGTGAAATAGATGGATCTACCTCATGCTGTACACAAGAGAAAGAAACTTGCAATCAGATTTAAAAATTTTAAAAATGACACATACATGTGCTTTTGAAATGTAAATTTTATTTTGAATTTCATTTGATTGAAGATTTAATTTAATTTATAAAATACTCATATTAAATATTTAAATCTAGACTTTAATGTATGATTAAATTACCATATGATGTTGGTCATCTCCTCCCACATTCTGTTGCCCAAGTGATCGTAAAGCATCAGGTGCTAATTCTTGGATATTCAAATTTAAAACACTCAAGAATTAGGTTACCATCCAAATTTAATTTAATTTATAAAAAATATGAAATTAAATATTTAAATGTAGGCTTTAAAGTGTGCATTTAAAGTACCGTACAATCATGCTCATCTACTCCCACATTTTGTTGTCCAGGTGGTATAGTTGTTTCATCTTCTTGACCAAAAGTTTGACCTGCTAATTCCTAGAATTTCAAATAAAGCAAGTTTGAAATAAGTTAGAATTTATTTAGCATATAAAGACCTAGAAATTATACATAGAAAATTTAGTAAAGTTTAGGACCTCAAAATGTGTGGATGGCTCATGAAATTGTCCCTGACTAGCAACCTGACCAATGGTCGCACTCCTATCATCCTTCACTTACATATATGGGTGCATATATAAATTTATATAAACTCAAAAAAGAAACTTAGTACAAATTTAGTACAAATTTTTAAAACACACACCAGGGAATACTCAGGCATAACAACTGATGATGGAGGATTAGTGCAAGAAACACCTGAGCCACGTGGTCAGTCAGACATGGGAACTGCCACATGACCTAAGCCTCGCTGCAACAATAGTGTTTCACATACATGTACATATAGTTATTTATTTATTTATACACTTGTTAATTTAAAATATAATATTGATAAGTTTCAAGAAGAAAATTTAAACTAGAATTAGATACATATGGTTTTAGGGTTAAGATATATTGGTTTACCCCGTAAGGTGTGCCAATCTCTATAGTTGTCGATGCAAAACTTAATGTATCAAATTGTGATGTGGCCCTAGAGTGACTTGAGATCTGTACAACAAATAGTTCAAAATTATATATTAATTCATTCAATTATTTATATAAATTTTGATACGTTCAAATTATGCACTTGAAATATTTAATAAAATGTGGTCAATGTACATGTGTAGGATTATCATCCGAATATAGTAGATCCAAGTATGACTCCACTTCAATTGTAGCTGCATCTGATGTGGATGTAGGAGCAAGACCATAACACAGTTGATTGTAATTTGTATACAAATGTGCCCCTGACATGCTTGAGGCTCTATGATGAGATGCATCGACTCCTCCATGGTGCTCTCCACCACTGAATTCATCTGCTATGTGGGCAGCTTGTTCAGTGAGATTGCCCGAGAGTCTACTCAATGCTCCTAATGTCGACAACACTGCCTGGTGCTGAATAGGTGCAAGAATCGTGGGCAAAACAGGAGCAACCATAGGAGCAGAAGGAACGGGTCGATTGGGATCAACTTGTGCCCCTGGTCTATGTAGTGGCATGCCACGACCAACACCCTGAAATTCTCTCATATCAAAATAATTGGGTTTTTGACCCAATTGAAACTCCACCCATAATTTTTTCGAAGAATATAGTGGTACCTCATAATTAGCATGTGGTGGGTGACCAAACACCATCCACCACCGATCCCAAAAATGTCTCGAAATCGCCTCATGCCTACACCACTTAATTGATATTCTTTTTTTTGTTGCAGGTATAGGTTGATTAGTTTTTAGGTGACGAAAAAATGGGGCTAATGTTTGTTTTGTTATGTGAAAATGGTGGATGTCTTTATATGAAAGACCATCCGCATAGAATTGCCTCCTCTCCTCCCGCCAAAGGTGAAATCTATTTAGGTCTGCATCAATAGACCTAATAGAATCAATAATGGAAGATGCAAACCGAACCACATGAGGAGGCATCAAGTGAGGTTGATTATTAATCAAATTAATGTTTTCCTCAATTGCATTAATATTTTCATTAATGCTTTGTTGCAATTGGGCCTCATCAAGTGGAGGGGGTGGGGGGTTTTGAGGTGGATCATGGGGTGGGGGGTTTTCATAAAGAATGTCATCTATTAAAAAATCATCTAAACTATTGTCATCCATTAGATGTCTCCTGCAAATTTCCAAATACATCCATATGAAAAACTTACAAATGTATAATTTCACAAATATATACATATTGAAAAATTACAAACAAATATCTATAAATTTAAACTTAATCTAATAGATCTGTAAATGTAAGTTTAAAATATCCATGAATTTAGAGAGCAAGTAATACTTAAAAATTAAACATGCACAAGTACAACTAGTCAAGAAAAATATGGCCCTGATTGTTGATCTCTAGTAAGTTGTATACATTTTTACTATTTATTAGATCATTATGATTATTAATTTAGATAATAGGTGATTATTTTATTATTAATGTATTCTTTATGTCGAAACCCCTACAACTTTGGAAAATTAATAAGCTCAAACGATTGGGTTGTTGAAACTTTACATTTCATCATGGACACAATTTAATGTATTATATTTTCTACCAATGGGACTTGATTTGACAAGGACATTAAATATATAGGGATTTATGGATTTTGATTAGATAGTAGATATGTACCCAATAGGATTTCTACAGCTCTCCTTCTATTATTTATTCATACAAATTTCTAAATTTGTTGTTTTCTATGTAATTACTCTTCTAAAATTTGTGTAGATTAGAACTTTAACCCTCTTCTTTTAAGATCCAGTAGGAATATTTTGATTTTTTTTGCATTCGTTTCATCAGGGCCTAGCCATCTTATTAGATCTATGGGAGAATTAAGGACTAATTCATATTAATTTTTGTTTGAGTGGGAGTTTTGTTGCAATGAACTATAAATATTACTTCACAAGACAAACAAGACTAAGAGAAGTGTATGTGTATCACAACTATCATCATTTTATGCCATATTGCCACTTTAGATGGTGTTAATCATCACTAGACTCCAAAATTTGACCCATCTAGGAATGCACAAAAATGGGTAGTTACAATTCCCAAACCATATAATATGATCAAATGATGATGTCTCAACCCTAAATATATCTTGTATACCCTTATTTAATCTATCTTCTCAAACACATCTCCCATGCACAGTTTATCATTGTCATTGAAAATCAAAGGACTTCAAAAAGAAGCCAACAACTTATTAAAAGGTCATGCACCTACTGCTTGAATAAAACTACTCTACTATTAAAATAATGAGATTGATATTTCATGAGATGTAAGAGTTCTAATGCTTGGTTTAACCCTCTATCTCTTCCATTCAATCACACCACCATTTTCCTAAGTGATTGCTTTACCTTCACAATTTGAACAACCATGATAATCTTGTGAAGGAAAGATGTAGGAAGGACAAAGGTGGCTTTTTCACATAAGATGGGGTTAGCACAATATTAACGGTTTTGCAAGGGGGTAAAGGGGGATAAATTAAAGGGAAATTAAAGGTAGGGTTAGGACATTGAATAGGGATAAAAATTAGATGAAAATGGACATATAGGAACTCTAAATGTAAGACCGTGGGAACAACATAGGCAAGGGGAACATGGATGGCTAGGGGCGATTTAGGATAAGAAAAAGGGGCCAAAATGACAGAAGACACACACAAACATGTTAAGGTTGATATGGACACAAAAACATAATAAGGAATTTGTAGGGTGTACATTAATTTCATTATAACATGCATATGCATGCTTGTGTACATCTTATTGTGAGGTCTTGTAGGTTTATTCATGGTTTCTAAGAACTTATTCATATTTCTTCATTTCTTTTTAATTATCCTATTAGAGAGACCTCAAGGATCACCCTCCAAGGTTCTGCAAATCTTGAAAAAGAAGAGGGGATACCATACCCTATGACTTGGCTCAAAGTTGTTCTCTCCTTGTCGATGTTTCATATTCTCTACTTGAGATATTTTATTCCCCTTTTCTTAGTTTGAGTAATATTTCTAGAAGAGAGGGATTATATTTTTAGTAGCAAACAAAATCTAAAGATACATCAAATTTACATGCTTTTGTGGGAGAAATAGAAACTACTTGGCCACATCTTCTTCTCTTCCTATTACATTTATTACATTTTCTGATGGGGAGATTCCACAAAATAATAATTATGGTCCATTGTATTTTGTTGGCATCATAAAGAATCTAATCATTTTAAATGATATACTCAAAGCTCCCATAAATCAATACAACATATGTACTAAAGACTTTTTGGTAGCTAATCATTTGAAACCAACCTCTTGTGCACATTTTCATGAATACCATTAGAAATTATTAATGGGAAATTGATTTGTACTTTTGGTTGTCTCATGCTTCCAATTATAATTAGACCTAAGGAAGTACTTGTGTTATGTCATGGTGTAGCTACTTTTGATAGATTTAATTTTTAGGAGATACAGATGATAAGTGCTTTTAGAATAGAGGCGAAGAGGTTTAATGGAACTAGCTTTGACCTTTGGAATCTTAGGACAAACAAATTGAATGATAAGTTGATGAAAGAAAGACAAGGAGCCTCATTCAGCTTTGCCTCGAAAATTGAATGTTTATAAATATTTTAGGACAAACAAATTGCAAGAAGCCTAAGTAGGTTAAGTTAGGGAATTTGTATTACACAAATTCCTTTGTCAACAAGATTTTCGTACAAAATAATGTTTATTCTTTAAATATATGGGTGATGGTGATTTAGTAACAAAGCACCTAAATTAGTTCAACAACTTAGCTAGTTGGAATTTGTAGATGTGAAAATGGATGAGGAGGATCAATGCATAAATTTATTGTATTCTTTCCCTAATAGTTGGAGTAATCTCATGATGGTGAATAGTAACAATGTCTCAAAGTTGAAGCTTGATGATGTGGTGGGTTTGTCACTGTCGAAGGAGATGAAGTAGTAAAAATTAAATTCCATCAACGATCTTTTGTCTATGAGAACTCATCCTAAGGATATAGAGAGGGACATGAAAAAATACAAGCATGCTAGAAGTCTATGGGGGGGTCTTGGTCTCATTGAAAATTGAATGTCAAATGTTGGAAGTAAGGAAATATTAGGAGCATCTAGAGACTACAACTTGGAGAAGAAGGCAAGGAAACATAAATAGATGATGATATAGACTCTAGGGCCTCCAATGATGATGTTGGTGATACTTTTTTTGTACATCCTTTTAAGCATGCACATAAGGGTGCATGGCAAGTATTGATTATAGAGCCTTTTCTCATGACTCCCAATTAGGAGTCATTCTTGGTTTATGAGAGCTTTGATGGTGGACATGTGTGTATTTAGGATCTAGTAGGTAATGTATATGTTTCTAACCTAGTTGGTGGCACATAGAGTTGGTTATGAAAAAGATAGGCACATCATGCGTTTGTAAAGAACCCTACATGTTTAGCATGCAAACTAAGCACATTGATCTATGTCATAAGTTATTGTGTGTGACATAGTGGAGGATAATTCATGGTTATGCAGTTGAGAAGGTGGATGCCTATATGAATTTGGTGTAGCTAAATTTTCAAATAAACTAAACTCAATTATATAAATTAACAATTTTAGAGATATGATAGACATCATATTGCCACAGTACATAATAAATGTATAAACCCTAAAATTAAACTATAAACCCTAAAACTATTAACAAAAGTATCTCTAAAATGTAGACCCAAGCTTCAAGATTTAACTGTGTGTGAGTTTTTTCCTCAACGTTTTGAATCATACTCACACAATTAAATCTTGAAGCTTGGGTCTACATTTTAGAGATACTTTTGTTAATAGTTTTAGGGTTTATAGTTTAATTTTAGGGTTTATAAAGATTATATTTTTAGGGTTTATAACTTTTAGTTTTAGGGTTTATGAACTTCATAGTTTTAGGGTTTATAGTTTCAAGTTATAGTTTCACTTGTTTAGTTTTAGGGTTTATAATTTGGGTTTTTAGGGTTTATAGTTTCAAGTTATAGTTTCACTTGTTTAGTTTTAGGGTTTATAATTTGGTTTTTTAGGGTTTATAGTTTAAGTTTTTAGGGTTTGCAGTACAACATGATTTTAGGGTTTATCAAGACATACAATCACAAAAAAAACTATAAAACTCTAATTTTACTAAAACCCTAATTTTCATTTTAATCCTACAATCACAAAAAAAAACATAAAAAATAAGTTAAAAACTAGCAAACAACCAACCTGGAGGAGCTCAGTAGTGACAAGGTGGTGGGAGGAGGTGACAGGGCAAAAAAACTCTGGATTTGTGCTGGTAGGGGGTTCAACAACGCGTACCCATTCTTTCTTTGTCGCTAGAGCTATCACTGTCACTGGAGGTGGAGGAAAATGAGCCCACAGGGCTTTTTTTTTAAATATATATATTTTGAAAATGGGTACCCGTTTAGTAACGGGCACCCGAAGCTAAACAAGTACTCGTTTAGGCTCGAGTACCCGTTTAGGTTCGGGTGCCCGTTCCTGTCAGGAATTTTTTTCCCTACGCGACTTCCACTACATGTGGACTGAGTTTCTTGCTTTTACCCAAGATCTGCTTTTTCAGTGTCATCTAGATTTCCAGCCCTTTTTCCAAAGTTGATATTTTTGTCCAGCTGATCATATACTTTCTCCAATTCTTTTTTGAGTGAAAAGATTTCTTCCTTGAGTTTTGGGCATTCATTTGTCTTGGCTTCAATTTGGGCTTTTTGTTCTTTATTCTCTTTCCTTACACATTTCATGTCTTCAAGTGTAGAAATAAGTTCACCTTCAAAATCAACTTCACATTCTTCTTCATCAATAGTCTTGTCAAAAATGTCAGTGACTTCCATAGCCATGAATAAGGATTATTCTCTTTCATCATCTAATGAGTAGTGATCTGCTTCTTCTGAAGAGCTATAGTCTTATTTGGAAAGGAGATTCCTTTTGAAGTTGTTCCTTTTGAAACCCTTACTGCTATTTTCATTTTCTCCAAAAGGACATTTAGATGCATAATGACCAATCTTTCCACATTTAAAACATTTGAAAGGTAACTTACCTTTATACTTGCCTAAACCCTTCTTTAGATTTCTCACAAAGTTTGCTTCTTCTTCCTCAAACTCACTGTGTGGACCAAATGTTCCTTCTTTCTTCGCAACTTTGAAAGCAGCTTCCCTTTTGGATGTATCTTTAACTTCACTTCTCATCTCATAGGCAGTAAGGGACCCAAATAGATCATCCATGGTAAATGTCTTCAGATGTTTGGCTTCTTCAATAGCAAAAACTTTTGAATTAAATATGTGAGAGAGAGATATCAAAACTTTCTTCACAACCACTAAGTCATTCACTTCTTCGCCTAACCCTCTAATTCCATTGACAACTTCATCCACTCAGAGCAAATAGTTAGAAATGCTTTCCTCTTCTTTCATTCTCAAATTCTCAAACATTCCTTTGTAAGTTTGTAATTTTGCTTGCTTTACTTTGTCATTTCTTTCATATAGATTTTTGAGTTTATCCCATATATCCTTGGCCGTCTTGCACTGCATTACCTTGACAAACTCTGAGTTGGTTAGACCACTTAAGATAGCATTCTTAGCTTTAGCATTGTTTTCACGGGCCTTCTTCTTAGCCAGATCTGTAAGAAGATGAGTAAGATCAGTATAAGTATTGATTGCAACTCTCCAAACATCATACCTTAGAGAGGTAAGATAGGCTTCTATGCTTATGCTCTAGAAGGTGTAGTTAGTTCCATCAAATAGAGGTGCTCTGTTAGAAGCAGATCCTTCCTGAGCCATGTGTTCTAATTCAAGATCTACCTTCAGATGATAGGCTGTACCAAGGAACCTTGCTCTGATACCAATTGTTGAACACACAGATATACTGGGGGGTGAATCAGTATATATCCAATTTCTTTTTCCGTTAGATGCAATCAATGTAAACATTCAAACCACATAAAGCAAATGAGCACATACACACATAACACCAGATTTATGTAGAAACCCAAGATGAGAAAAACCACGGTGATCCAGCTGCTTGGATCTACTGTCCAAATCTAGCCTCACAAATAAAATGAAGTATTACAATGAGTTTTATGGACACCAATCCAAAGGAGACACTAATGCCCTATTTTATGAGGACCAACTCAAAGGAAGCACCAACTCCCTGTTACAAATTTTATGGGCACCAATCCAAAGGAAGCACCAACTCCCTGAAACAAAGTTTATGGGCTCCAACCCAAAGGAAACACCAACTCCCTAAAGTGCTACAACACTTACAAGATGAGGCACCAACCTTTATACCAAAACACTTGACTGATTCTGATGGTTCAATCACCTCCGCAGCATCATCTCCTTTAACTCTTTGATGTTGACTTACTCAGATAACCTCAACACCTCCGCTCTATCATCTCTGTTCAAAACACTTCCGTAATACACTGCTAACTCTGTTATGAATCATGCATCATAGCCTCCAAAGTTACTTCTCAATTTTTCGATCATTCATCTTTTCTGCACATACTCTCACTCACACACACTCACTCGCTTACAACAATCTTCTTACCTTCATAAATATCCTCCGCAAGTCTTCAAAATATCATCTTTGTCGGCCTGAATGTAACATGTAACATGAAACGTGTAACGACCTTGCTTGTTGGCTCCCAAATCATCAACAGTAATGTAGGAATGAAATCCCATAATGTGGTTCATACCAAGAGGTCTACTAGACCCATTTTACCTTCTCCTAGCCTTTCCTATTGGCGCACGCTTCCATACACATGACCCAGTCACTCAAGTATGCCATGTCAACACTGCAAACACTTATCCTTTCATACATTGGCTCCAGACCATATGCAGTACCAGAGGAGAGAGATATCATCATGTGGTTCATGCCATGAACACTATATGACCTGAAAAACCTTCTCATGCACTCCACTTTCTTTTTCATACTTCAGCTTGCTGACGCAAGCAAACAAACTTTGATGCTAATATTCTTTACACTGTCTAGTCAGTCTGTCTTGACATAGAACATTGAAAAACACACTTACGATGATCCAAAACACTTGAAACCTGAACTAAGCATATATACTAACCATCTGAACTTATCATTCAAACAACAAAGCCAATCATCAAAGTGCGGTGAAATGCGGTGTCTTTATGTTCTATCTCTGATAAACTTACACAACAACATGACTTGTTCTTATGCTGCTATCTTTGGAAAACTCTACAGTTCTTTGTGTATACACCTAAAAATGACATGACTCTACTTAAATAAATATTTTAAATATTTATTTCATCTTCATATTCCTCTATCAATAAATAAATTTATTTATTTATTTATTTGATTCACTTCCTCTCATTTAATTAATCTACATCAACTTTATTCTTCTAAAATAATTAAATCCTTTATTCTTCTAAATTTAAATAAAATGCAATTTTATTTAAATTAAATCTTAAATCTCCACAAAAATAAAATATATTTAAATATTTTATTTATTCCTCCAAAGTATCTACAAATAATTAAATAAATCTATTTATTTAATTATGCTTTCTTGTCTTCTAAAAATCTTCAATATCTTCTAAAAAACTCTTCTTATCATACAAAAGCAAAAGCTGAGTTAAAGCAATTTTAAAACAATTTTGCTCTTAAATTAGAAAAATAAATTCTAATTTAAGAAAATGAAAACTCATTCTCATCAAGAAAGCAGTTAACTCAACAAAGCTTCTTTTTGAATAACACGTCCTTCTTCTATTGGTTGCACCTTCCTCAACCATCCTCCTCCGTTGATCTTCTTATTTCTTCTCCACCATTGATCTTCTCTCACACAAGTCTATAAATACAACCTTCTTCTTCTTCATTTCATATCCATCATTCAAGTAAACTTATGCTGCAGGAAATATAGCACGACATTGGCACCCCCACCATCTCTTCACCTATTATCCACTCACATTGTGTTTGAAGCTCATCTTCAAATACAAGTATCAGAGCCAACTTCTCCTTGTCATCTTGAGGAATCGAAGCGAGGAAGCAAGCTTCCTGAGGGCCATTTTCATCTCCATCAAGATCAAGAAAGAAAAGGCGAACAATGGAAGGCGTAAGGTAAGGGTTGTAAGTATCTCTTCTTTATTATTAAATCATTTTTACCTTCATATTTCATTGATGTTTTGGGTTTGTTATTGATTTGATTATTCCCGCATTTTACCCATCAGACTTTGTATCCTTTGAAACTTGAGTATATCATTCTTGTACCTTTGCTTAACCTAATCTCCAAACCGCCAAGTCATACATGTAAATGCGGTGAAATGCGAGAACTTTGAGTTTCATACCTGATCACCTTACACTGTGATAGCCCTATTTTTAGTTTGTTGACTCTGGATGTCGTTATGGTAACTCTTATGCTCTGAAACTTGGATCATGTATACCTCATAGCTGTCTCTGGCTAACCTCCAAACCGTGAGGCCATATCTTCATCTATGGTGGAATGCAGTACAATCTTCTGAGCTTTTGCAATACAATTCCTTGTACCTTTGATAGTTTGATAACTTACACAATTTCCTTCATATCCAATGTAATGCTTTTCATCAAGAGAAACTATATGTAACAATGACTTCACATTATCAATGCATGACATTAATCAAAACATTTTGACAACCTTCACCTCTTCATCATCACTACTCCTCTGATCATCAACATATGCAACAATATGCCTTCCACATCACAACACCTCTGATCACTACTCCTTTGACATCATTGTTTCACATCACAACTCCTCAGATCATCACTCCTTTGACATCAATGACAACATATGTACCATAAAGAGCACACAATACGATCAATAAGTTCAACTACAACATACACAACTCAAAATTTGATATGTTTTGCATATGTGTTTCATGACAAGGTTTAGAGACCATGAAAACATTTAGAAGGAGTTTAAAATGTCTCTTAGAGGTCTACATGACAACTTCTCACAACTAAATCCTTGCATAAACTAGATAACACAAGTTATGACTTGCAATGCACATATATTTCTGCATAAAGGAAATGGAAAATGAGACTAGAAATCTAGGATAAACTATATCATCACAAGATCACATCAATCACTTTCAGAATCTCACACAATACACAGCTCTTGAGAAGGCAAAATAGCTTATCTTTTTAATCAAAAGCTACAAAAATTGAGTACAAGTCTGAGAATAATAATATTTCTTCTTGAATCAAGTTTTTTACAATGCTTGCTCTCTGAAAACTTAGCTCCAATCCTTAGAAAAAACTAGTAAAAATTGCCTAACTAGTTGTCCTCAGTGTCCCCTTTCTCTATCCAACAATAGGAGAGAATATAGGATACGATTCCTAGACAATAAATGATTTTGCTTGCCTTGAATTGTTGTTTGACCTCCACTTGGGCACTTGGAAGATTCATTCTTTGATTTTGCTCCTTAAAATGGTCCATGACTTGAAGAATGAATGTTCTTGCTGCTCTTTGACTCAATCTATTGAAGATGCTCCTGAATCAACTCCTAGATGCTTGCAACTGTCTCCTAGATGCTTGCATGACTGCTCCATCTCATCCAAACTACCATAACTCCCTTCTAACCCCATCTGCAAGATAATATGACATGTGTTTCTTCTGAGTTTGGACTACTCAGGACTCTTTGAGGTGTGGGAGAGAAAGTTAGTCCTTTTAGGACTCCAAACTGCACTAGAAATCATCATTTCATGCCTTTTTCTCTGTCACTTCTTCATCATGATATCACAGTGCATTTTATATTTTGCTGTCCCAGACTCTTTGATAGACCACTTGATCAATTTTCCTTTATATCCATATCTATCTTCTATGGCTCTACAGGTGTATACTCTGCCAAAAACTTGCATACATGCTCTATATTTTGATGCATACCCTTCTTGTTGATTGACTCTTGATACTAGTCTTATTGTCTTAGACCTCTGTATGGTATGGACCCTATCAAACTTTGCATGCAATGTGGATCACTCTATACCAAGTACTCCTTTGTATCTTGTAGACTCCAAATATTTAGCAGACCTCGTGCTTTCTCTGTATACTAAGAGCACCATAATCCTCTACAAACCCTATATCACTACTTAGCAGTGTTCATGATGTCTTCAAGGACTTCAAGGCTCAACAATGCCTTTGATATCTCAACCCTGAGCACAGTTGTGTAAAGCCTTCTTAGGATTGAGTAGGGTGTCCACATATCCTTTTAGCTTGCTACCTTTGTTATCATCCCCTAGGGTCTTCATGACAAAATCCATCTTGTGCCTTTCAATCACTCCCGCCCCTTCATAGATGGAGTTACAACCTTATAGCATAACCATGCTAACAAAGTAATCATACATCCTTGAATCATACTTGTAGGGGATAGTAACAGTCTAAAAATTGATCTTGACTGTCACCAACATGCTTTACTTGTACTATTTTGACGATCTCATTATCCTCATTAACACTCCATACTTGGCAAGCCCTCTAAGGTCAAACAAGGCTCAACAAAAGTATAACATATCCTGTTATTTTTATCACAATTAATCTCTTGTGATGAATTTGTATAAAAGGATGTTGCAGGTATTAGAAGAACAACATTATCATCTTCCATGTTATCATAGATTTAACACCCTTAGAGTCCTGTATAGAAATCTCTTTACTAACAAACTCAATCAAGGCTCTCTTAGCAACTTCATTCAAATTTTTACACTTCTTTGACACTATGGGAGACATTCATAGTCTTGTTGGTGACAGTGATGACTTAAACTCTTTCTTTATGCTACCATTGTACCTCACAAAACTTGGAAATCCTCCTCAAAAGTCATACAAACCTCCATAGCTCTCACAACTCCACATATCAGAACTTGGAATGTTGTGTAGACTTTTGGTCTTGACAGGACCTTTAAAACTCTTTGTAGCTGACCTTATATCTCTTCAATGTGGCTCAGACCTCTATGCTGGCTCCTTGACCCTGTACTTTGCCATAGTCTCTTTGCAAAAGCTTGTTGTGTTTGATGACAAGGCCACTACTATATCTGATGACAACCTTCAAATAAGATCAAATAGGGTCAACTAAGTCCTTGCTTGACACTTATACCATGCCACAGGACTGTGAAGAACCCTTTCCAAAACCTTAACAAACATTCGTACTTGTTATACCCTAGATAGACTCCAAAATGACTCAGCAGGATTTCCTAATGATTTCATAGATCCTTGTTCCCTTGATAGACTTTGACATGGTGCTCTAAAAAAGGTTCAATAACACCCTTAAAAGAATGACAGGATCAATACATTGTCACACCACACTCTTGTTAAGGCTTTAAGATCTATACATGTTAAAAACCCTATAAGCTTTACCTTGCCTCTGTATGATTTAAGGGTAGATCACAAACCTTTTTGGAGGCTAGATGAACCTTATTAGACTTTTTGACAAAATTGAAGACCCATGTTAATGAATGCAAGATCAAACTATGAAGTATCCTCTCAATATCTTTGCTAGATCATTTGACTGTCCAAAACATTTGGCAGGAGTCTTAAATCCTTGACAAACTCAGTGTCCTTGGGGACTGATGTCTTGGTGTTCACTGTGTGGACTTTCTTTGGGAGTGACAGACCACTGTCATGCTTGTTTTAGAGATCTTCTTGTCCTTCATTATGTTTTGGAAGACTACTGCCTACCCTAAACATGATAACAAACCCTTTTATTTGGTATACACCGTCATGTAAGAACCTTGTCTTATCTAAACTAATTTTTTTCCTTCGCTACCCTAAATTTTTTGATTTGATTCTAGAGAGTTTGGTTTGGACTTTTGAGGTTTCATTTTCACAAGTATGTTTACAATATAACAAGGATGGAAAGATAGCAATATCATAGACAATTATATAACAAATCAATGCAAACATAACAAAGACATACCCAGATGAATAGTTAGGCTCCTTTATTGAATTGAAATTGGTTGGTTACAAAATGATAAGGTTTGATATGAAAATCATACTACAAAGTCAATGCAAATGGAGTCCAAAGATGACTCAAATCATGTACAATAGATGCCCAATGATGTCACCACATGTGCCAACCAATAGATGATGAAAACCCATGCATGAATGAAGCCAAATAAGCCTGATTTCTGATCTATAGGTGCTGATGCAAAGTCTGATACCAAAACCCTAGTTGGAAAGTACCAAAAATGCCTCCAAATGCTAACTACTTGGTCTAGATATGGAGCGATTAGACCCTAGATGCCAAATATCATCAAATGCTATCAAAATGTGCCATCAAACCCTCAATTATGAATCTAATATAAACATGTAGATGACCAATTTCACTGATTACAACCCAAATTTCACAAATCATGCCCAAATGTGCAAATTATGCCAAATAGTGAAATCGACTATGAAGATGGGAACTTCTGAAACATAATTCCAACCTGCTGTCATAAAAATCAGAACAACAAATGAAGATGCCAAGCCTCAAATATGCCTCCAATTATTGGCTGAATGACCTAGAAATCCTTGCATGATGTCAATACATGAATATATGATCCAATTGACCTCTGATTTGCCTTGTTCTCCATTAAACCTGTACACAAAGCCTTCAAACCCTAGCTGAAAACAGATTCTTCATGAAACCCTAGATGTTTGAAGCAAATCCTCCATACAAATCTCCAATTACGCTCAATGATGAACTCTAGATGAATTCATCTCCCATGGTGGAATGGGTTTTTGTCCAAACCACTAAAATTCAAGGGTTTTCATCCTTGAACAAACTGAAAATCACTTTCAACCAAGAGAAATCTCTCAATATGCAAAATACCAAAATGATCAAGAAAAGAAAATGATGCAAATGACCTCCTTTTATCTCCCTCAAGATAAACGACCCAATTAAACATAAAATAATCAAATTTGAAGTCCACCGCCAATATCAAATCTTTAATTTGATATTTATTAAATAATTTTCATCAATTTCCCTTAGGTGGCGGTGGCTAGGAGGAAAAATAATATTTTATTTTATTTTTTCTCCTCCTTGGCGTTGATTTCCTTGGACAAAAATAAATAATAAAATATTATACTTTATTTGCTTTTTCAACTTTTCCAATTTCTATCCTTGAGTTGTTCAACTTTTCATCTTCCAATCCTCCAATTTTGGCCTTGGCTAAAAATTATATTATTTTTGGCTTTTCAAAATATTATAAAAATATCATTACCCAAATATACAAGTGAAATAAAGTTAGTTGAGCCAACTTTCCATTCTCCAAACCTTCAAGGTCCTAGCTCAACAACAAATCATTCTCTTACCACTAGAGCTAGCCTACAAGAATGGTGAATAGGCTAACAAACTCCTCCATAGGTGATCATTTCAGAAATGGGGACATGACACGTCATCATTGAGTGAAGGGGCAAATCATTGTGATTGTAATTAGACCTTCTCAAGATTGTGGCTTCATCTTGGAACTATGACTTCATATAACTATCTTCTATAAGATATTCCAAGACACCCATAAGACCCTACCCTCTTGACACACATGGATTTTATGATTGTCACAGCTAATCATCAAATCCTGTAAACTGTGAAGGCCTTTTGACCTTTGAACTGTAGCATACTCCTTGTGACTTCACATGGTCTTGATATGATCTTGGATCTTTATGACTGTCACCATACTTTCTCAGATCTCTGTAACAGGGATCAAACTTTCTGTGGACACTGTGAGATCTTCTTCAGATTGTAGCAAACCTCTTGTTCTATGCATGAACTTCTACTGGTCATACATTGGTTTTGTTATGCATTTTGATAGGTTCCAATGCTTGTGACACCTTCTCAACTCTTCCATGTCCAATTTACTTCAAAACTACCCTCTAATGATTTCTAAAACCCTCTTAAAATTCCTGTGCAGGTCTCTGTCCATTATAGATTGAACTTTTCTCACATTCACAGACCTCTATTTTTCCTCTAGTCTTTTTACTAGTCATTATGCCATCTACTTTTCTCCAAATGTTATCAAACTTTCACCATATTCTTGTACCTTTGATGATACCATTGTTGATGATGAAATCACTCTGCACCATAAAACTTGTCTACACTATTTTGAATGCATTTGGCTTCCATCCTTCGTTCAATGTGGCTTTCAAGGGCTCCCACACTTGGTAAGCCATCTCCATGCATCACGACACCTATAGAGTTAGTAGAAAAACCTAACCCTAAATTGCATGCTTCAATAGAGGCTCGGTAACCTTTTGAAAATGGATTCCCTCTACATGTTGTACGAACTTTTTGGAGAGGTGTAGGTAATTTTTTGAGCTCTTTTTTGACTTTCAACATGAAACATTGACAAAATGAAATACATTTATCACTAAAAATCACCCTACAAATGTATTTAATTTGACATAGGCTTAAAACTCAAAAACACTAAAGAAAGGATAAATCTAGAGACTCAAATTTCACCTTGTAAAACAAGACACAAGCCCTCTCAAACCAGGATTCAAACCAAGAAACACTCCTATGACACCCATGCTGACTATTTTGGCCAAGGAGGCACAAATAGGTAACAGGATGTATGTCATCTATTGTTGGGAAGACCATGGAAATTTGATAGAAATGTTTTACATAATGGGATAGATAATACTTATAATGTATCAAAGGTAAGAGATGCAAGATGATTCCACTGATGTGAACAAAAGGGGAATTTTGTAGTAGTGTCCAAATATGTGTAGGTGACTAATGTTTTGTACTAATTGCAAGGACCTGCGATACCAGAAGTGTACCAAACACCATCACAATTGTAGATAAGATACAACAGAAGGCTATTTCAGGACCAAATTAACAATATATGAAAACAAGGGTCATTATAGAGAAACATCCTAGAGGATAAGAACGATTGAGGATGGGAAAAAGAGCAACATAGATTTGTTTGTGATATTAAAGAGTCAATTCGAGAAGGTGAATGACATATGTGAGAAGAAGGCTGATGAGAAAAGAAGACAAAAAGTGTTTGTTGTAACAAATATGTTAGGATAATGTGGCGTAGAAGTATAGTGGAGGAATAAGGTACCACAACCACAAAATGAGAAGAATGAGGGGATCCTAGATAGTGAGGACGAAAGGATAATCTAGAATAGACAATATGTAGAATATTTGAAAAGATGGAAAGAAAGACCAAAATAAAATTCAAGTTGGATTTCCAAGGTTAAGGTAGACTGTTTTGCTTTCCCTCTAGCCACTGGAAAGTGAGGAACTCACTTTTCATCAACCATGGGTGTGTGATGCAAGAGCATCTCAAAGTGTAAGAGCAATCTTGCATCACCCAAAAATATTTTCTTTTACTTTGTATTATTTGCATTCCAGTCAATAGTTAGTCACCGTAGACCCATTATATTTCACCATAGATTCTACATCTCACCTCGTAGATGGGAGGACATGTTCTACAATGATCCTTTAACATCAAATTCACTTTTCAAAAGTTTGCAATCACTGCAAAGTCATAACTTGGTTTCTAAACCTTACTGGGCTTGACAATATTAGACTCAGTTTCACTGTTCATAGCTTGTGGTAGCTTTCTAGAGTTTGCAACATCAAAGGAACATATTTCAAGATACAGTAGATGTAGGAGAGCTTATGGGGTGATTTACACAAAGATTCATCAATCCATCATCATCGCATTCAATTTGAGAGATTCCACCACACATTTAGCTAACTACATATTTCATGAGGCATTGGGATTTGTGCCAACTTATACCCAACTATGATCATTTCTAAGGCTTGAGACTGCTAAATAAACATTGTTAATAATCATTTGGAAGCAATGAAGTTTGATAAGAGAGTAGAGAGAGATAGAGAGAGAACCGAGAGTTTGAGAAATCAGTTGATTTTTTTAATTTGTATGCTCTATAATCAAATGGCTAAGGCCTAACATGTTGGAAGCCCATTTGTGGAAAATTACATTTCATGTGTGATTGTAAATAAATAAAGATCATATTGTTGTTGTATTGTTTCATTGAGTTTCCACAGTGTAATTTGTGTTGTTTTGTTTTGCTGCATGGCTAGATAGTCCTTCATTTAGACCCTCTATCCATGATTGCATCATTGTAGTTTTTGAAGGCTATATTAGAAGAGGGTGTTTTGGTATTCTTAAATGGAGGAAAATTTCAAAAATGATGCTAAGTAATGAGCTTATCCTCTGCTAACTTTACCAATCCCAAATCTTCCATCATGCCATTAGGTTTAAACATTTTGACCTCAGCATGGATTAGATCCTTGAGGCCACCGGTGAAGCAACTCATGAAAATGAATTAGATAAGTCTTGAGTGTGATTAACTAGTTTTCTAAATTTTGTTTGCTATTTGTGAATTGTTCCTATTTGACAGAGGTTGGTAAGGGCACAATAAAATCCTCATAAGTGCTAGGGTCGAATCGAACTAATAATTATTTGACAAAAGTTTCCCAATTGGATTCATCATGGGATTTTAGATACCATTGATACCATTGTACAACTTCTTTTTCCAAGTGGTTGGATGCAATAAGGACCCTATTCATTGTATAAGTAATTATGGATAGTGAAATATTATTATGCTTTATAAAGCCAATTGGGAGGATTAATGCCATCAAATATAGGAAAGTCTAATTTTGAGCCATAAGGCACATATCTAGATGAATTACTACTCCTAAAGGGCTACTCACTATTGAGTCTACTAGATAGTGCTACATTTGGGACATTAAGACTATGGACCATTTGTGTTAGATCCAAAATTTGCATCTCTAGAGTGGTAAATTTGTTTTATCTCATGGATTCTAGAGTGGGTTGATACAACCATGAGAAGGGTGGTTGGGGAGCAAAAAGGGTGTCTAGAATTATAAATCAAAACGATTAATGTACAATAAGATGGTTACAATGGGATGATTGGTCAGATGTAAACAAAAATACCACTCTTTTTTTTAATTTGTTTTTTTAATTTTAGATATCGTTGGGGCAAATCTTCAGTGTAATTTGTTATGCAATACCCAAATTGAGAATTACTGACTGCATGTTACTCGTGTTGCATAAAACCTACTACATGTATTGTTGCTACATGATATTTTCTACTAATTTAAAAAATAACCATTAGTGGTGGTATTCTCCTGCTTCCAAATAGGCTAGGGTGGGGAAGAGACAATAGGTAAAAACGAAGGTTGTTATAGGTAGTATATGGTGTATGAGCCTACGAATATACAAATCTTGGTGGATCTAGTATGATGTGAGTAACTTCTCAGGGCTAACCACTTTTACTAGTGTAACATAGGTGATAGACGATCGATGGCTTCCTAGGGTTAGGTTTCAAAAATGCCTATGGGGTCTTTCAATATACCCAAGGGTACATGGAACCACAAGACCACATATAGAGGCTATTTGATGGTGTGATTTGGAAGAGAAACCCCTCTGACATTCACTAGAAATTATATGGGAAATCTAACTTTTTCCAAAATGATAGCTCATTTGTGATATTTGAAAACCCTTAGTATAGGATTTATATCCTAAAAATAGAAAATAACTACTATCATGAAAAACTTGGTAAATTTTTAGGCAAAATCTAAGTGTTGTTACGTCTATAGCCACTTTTTGACCACCAACATCCTAAGAGGGTGAGGTGAGACAATACAGTGGGAAATTGTATAAGACTCTAAATGTGCAAAAAGTTGTAGTAGAACTTAGCCCTGGAAAGACTTTGATACCAAATGCAATGTATTTTCCTGCAACAAATTAATCCAGTATAAAATACCAGAAATTATGCATGCAAAACTAGAGAAAAATAATTATATTGCACTTAAGAAATTAGAATTGCATTACGTATTGTGAGACTCTTTGTAGGGGCAACCTCCTTTAAGCAAGTTCAATACAATAAAATTTTTGTTGTCCTTACCATATCATATTTATACTAGTTCTAGTCAAGCTTATTGCTATTTCCCAAGCATGTGGGATTATTCTTAATAACTCAAGGGATGAATTACAAATCACATGCATCCAAGGCCTTTATTATAATAAGGAAAGAGTTGAGATGGCCTTCTAACACACTAGCTTGAGCATAGTAGTGGCTATGCTTGCAAGCTAATTTTAAAATGGATAAAAGTTGATCCTCTTCACCTTTTTGCATTTTTAAAACAACTAGCTCACTTTTAGTTTATAAAAACATATTTAATTCTCATTTACTATCTCTTGGAAGGTGGAATTCTCTTTGGGCAATTCAAAATTATTTCTCAATATTCTTCTAACTCTCTCTACTTTTTTGGCTATTACCTACACTTGGAGATATTCCATTATAGTTGCAATGCCTCTACCTATATGCCATAACCATTACTTCCACCCTACCTTCCTTCCATAGCCAAAACTTTATATCTTATTACTTATCCTCCTAGCCAAGTATCTTTAGTGAATTCATTTTCTTACAAACTCCTCCATTCATAGAAGCACTGTACACACTTATAACAACCTTTATAGGATACTCTTTGCACCTTTGGCACCCACCATCTTCCAAAAAAAGTAATTACGAGATCACATACCCAAAAATCTACTAGTGCTATTGTTCAGTTTGAAAGATACCATTTAGGGGACTAACTGAAGTAGTTTCCCAAGTAGACATAACCCTTTTTCTTGTCCCCATAGAAATTGTAATCTGAATATCTCCACATAGCCGAACTAGATCTAATTTCTGTAAGCACTATGATGATTAGAAAAATAAGGTGGTCATCCTTTAAAAATTTTAGAGTCGTATGAGTAAAGGACACTAATCCTTGTCATTGGTTAGTAACGTAGATTCTATGGTTCGTTGCATGGTTCCTAGGTCAAGTATATGAAAGTTCAACTTTTAGCCATTTGTCCAAGCTCAATGACTCATGTGGTTTATAGGTCACTAGTGTTGTTTTCTTGGTCACAACCACAATTCCTCAAGTCACTATTGTGACTTCTAAGTTGAGATCATCTGTGCCCAAAATCTAGTTTCTAGAACCTTCTAATTTCTTCAACATTCTACCTTCATTGTGTAACATCGAAAAATGTCCTCTTGGGGGCTTTTCCCTCATAAGGTTTAGCTCCCGGGTCTTTAGCATGCATTTAGGACATTTTAGTTCATATTTTGGCACCCCGATGGAATGAGACCTAGGTTCCATGGCAAATTGGACCTAGGTGGACCCCTTGAGCTGTACCCTGCCCAAAATAGGGGGGGGACTTGGGCGCCCGCGCCCTAGTCCTGCCCTATTTTGGGGCAGCCCTAATTTCTAAGTGTCAGTTTATGACCATTATTAGGTCCTTTTCCTGACATGATAAGTTTTGATTTTTAAAATCTTGGCGAGAGTGCTTGTAGTTGCATATATAAGCATGCTTAGGCATTCATTTAGAAGCTAGATGGCAATTGTGATGTTTAAGTGGTTGCAAGGTGATCCAAGGCTTTTATTGTGTTGCAAGAGCAGACTTGTATGTTTTGTGTGTTGATATTTGCAGATTTGAGCATCAATTTCCTTATGGCATTCAGAGCCTTTTCCTCCATGAGAGCTTCACTACAAGGTGACATAATATTGTGTTTTCATCATTAATTCCTTTGATTTTTACCTCTGCCTCACAAGGACATGCACTCTTTATCTGACAATGGTGTTTGGAGACTTAAGTGTCCTCCAGGGCTTGACTAAGGCAAGCCTTTAAACACCACAACCCCCAAACCAAGTCTTGTGATTATAGGTTACAAGTGTCACATTTGGGAAAAGTGGAGTTGCAGGAAAGATTGGCAAGCATCAAGGATTCAGGATTTGAAGAAAAACTGGACACAGGAGCACTTCCAGGACTTGGGCGCTCGTTCTAGTATCCTCTGCAAACAGATCTCTGAAAATAGGAGTTATAGGGCTGATTAGTGTCGGAAGGAGGTCCGGATTCTGCGAAAAAGTAGGTACCTTGAACTTGGGTGCCCGCTCCAGTGTCCCCGACTGTTCCGCTTCAGAACCTCGAAAATAGGTATTCTATGATTTGGTATTTTATTCCTGTTTGCAAGAGCTTTTTCTGTCTTTCGTCAATTTGTTGCCAGATTTGCATAATTAGGGTTTTAATGGTTGATTGGACATAAGAGAAGGAAAATTAATAATTAAAATCCCTAATCCAAGTTTTCCTACATCTGCAAGTGACCTAGGGTATGATAGTGCTCGACACTCGACCCTAGATCCTTGAATGTAAGGTGGAAAGGAGGATTTAAACATCTAAAATCTAGAACATTAACAAATCCAATTTTCCCTTAAACACATTGACCAACGAATTAGGCCCGATATATGTTATAATCTTACCCTCTTTCTTTTACTAGCTTTTGTTTCATCTCAATTCCTAGCTCTTAGTGCTTGTTTTACTTAAATTAAATATGAAATTATTTACTTGGTTGTAATCTTAGAGAGTAATTAGATTTTGTAAGTAGAATAATACATAGTAGGTAAAATAGTACACGTCTTAACATTGGGTATTTATTCATTATCTACGATATCTAAAGGAAAACAATGGTGGTTCTAAGGAACACTGTGGGGTTTGTTATGTAATGGTTGAAGTTTAGGACTTCCTTGCAACTTGGTTAAGTCCTAAGACTAAATTAATAGTAAAAATAAGAAAGATAAGTGGGTGGTAATAAACGTCCTTGAGCTAATTGGTAATGTGAGATGATAAGTGACTATGTTAGAGAATGTCCTTAGAGTGTGTTTTGACAATTAATGTTGCTTGATTAATTGTAAAGAGATTGATTATCGTCAATGCTCTTATAGATGATGAATGATGTACCCGCAAAAGGATAAGAGATTGCATGCTTTTATGAATGTTATTTGATTATTCCATGTTTATTTTTTGTGCAAAATCCCCAAGATGACACCTTTAAATACATAACCCTAGACACATAATTTTGAATTTTTGGCTCCCAGGCTAATAGATAACTATCAAATATTAGGAATGTTGGCCTTGAAATGTAGAAATTCAAAATTTGAAAGTGGGAAATATGATTACACTAGTGATCTTGTCTAGGGATAAAATCACATCTATGATCTTATCCATGATGAGTAAAATGTTAAGAACCATATTTGAAAGGTTCTAAACAAAATAATCTGACATGAAAAAATGGTGAATTTCGTGTTAGGTTAATTAGGGTGCTAAAATAATCAAATTATATACTAGAATATTACATCGAAAACATCTATGCATAATAAGGTAAAACAAAAAATAAAACATATTAGGGTATGCACTTTTCTCCTTTACAATACCTCATATTGAAACATTTTACTTAGGTTGATTTACATTTTAAAAAGGAAGGGGGAAAACAAATCACCTATAAAAGACATGATATTTCCACAGTCCATAATTGTACTTAAGAATGCTTCTGGTTGAAACTATATAATTATTTTTAGCATCAATGTTTTAGATCATGTTGTCTATCCATCATGAAGAGGAGGTTGAACTTGATACTAAAAATCTCTACACAATTTCAACTAGAAACATTCTTAAGCACAAAATTCCCATGTTATAAATTTTAAAATACATATTGTTGAGATAAAACAACTCCTCTAAAGGCACAAGAGATAAAAGAACAAAAAAAACAAATGAGTGTTGTAAATTGACCATGTAAATGTATATAAATTGAAGGCAAACAATCAGGGGTTTGAGACATATATCTACAACAGTAAATACTAAATTCACAAAATTGTGTTACAAAGCAAAGTAGAAGAAAGCATCAATGTTTTAGATCATATTGTGTGATCCATCATGACAAAAGGATTAAAACTATATAAATTTTTTAGCATCAATGTTTTAGATTGTATCGTATGGATTGAAACTATATAAATTTTTTAGCATCAATGTTTTAGATTGTATTGTGTGATCCATTGGGAAGAAAGGTTGAACTTGATACTCTCACACAAAATGCACCGTTATAAATCTTAAAAAATATATTGTTGAGTTACACAAAATGCCCCGTTATAAATTTTAAAATATATATTGTTGAGATAAAACAAGACCTCTGAAGGTACAAGATGTTAAAACGACTTATCGAACGCGTTTTGTGATTTGACCATGCAAATGTATATAAATTGAAGGCAAACAATTAGTGGTATACCTACGCCGATAAACCGTAGATTAGCTGAGTCGTGTTACAAAGCAGAGCAGAAGAAAGGAGGTCGGAAAGTTGAGATCATCCATGGCAGACTCAGTACTGGGAGTAATTAGAGCTTCACGCCCGCGCCTCAGAAACGCACATGACAGAGTGGCCTTTGCCGTCCACGCCTCGTTTTTAACTGCTGGCTATTCTCTAACTGCCACCGGCTCTCAAGCGGCGGCCGCATCAGCACCTTCATCATCAGGTAACAACAATTGTTAAACCTCATCTATGTTTTTATATAGTTTCCTGATAAATTCTGAATGGAAAACGAGAATGAAGAAAAACTGTGGGTTTTTTGGTAGGTCATGAGGAAGTTGGAATTGAGGGATGGAATGAAATGGAGGACGCATATGCTTTTTGTTATGCCAAAAGCGACAAAGGAGAAAATAAGTCTGTTATCGTCAAATGTTTGGTTATGGGGGATACGCTCATAGTCGATGCGGCTCTTATTAGCGCGAAAGAGAATTCCGAGCCTTGCAATTTGGAGATTAAGTACGCCATTATTATCATTTTTCTGATTCAACCTTTTATATGTTTTTTCTAAAGTTTCTCTGTCTTAATTGTCGATTTTGTCCCGGCAAAACCCTAACCTGGATTAAGTGAAACTAATTCTTCAATGCTATATTTGTTTTCTTTCGCATGACTGCGTCATGTTGATTTTGCAAATGGGTTTCTGTCTACAGTGTTAATGAGTATATAAACGATTCTGCCACTAGCAACAACTATGCAGAACAGTATAAGAATTTCCCAACTCTTGTTGAGAAAATAAACTCGGCAATTATTTCGAAGTTGGAAGATTCACCCAAGAAAGAAATTGCTTCAGGCTCCTCAAGGTATGCATGTCTGGTGTAATTCCAAGCATACCTATGCATTTTTGTGTTGGTTATGAAATTTCCCATGCTCAGTTTACTAAATTTGATTAGCTGCTCACTGCAAATCTCAGAATTGTGTGCAGTAGTTCGCATAGTTTTGTTTTGTTCATGAATTTATTCTTTTGGGTATAAATTTTCAGGGTTTCTTTGTTTATTATTATGATTATATTTTGTTTTGGATAAGTCAAAAAATTTGAATCTATTGCGGTATCCTTGTAATGTTCCCTTTTGGGATATTCCTGATTTCTTGACCTGCAAGCAATGATAATCACTAGAAATGATATTAAATATATTAAAGATCAATAAATTAAGATAAAATTCAGTTCATAGCATCGTTCACATTAAATTCATCTATCATAGCATAATTAATATTCATATGAATACATCATAATCTAATTAATAACGAGATCAAGACATCCTAGCATAAACAATATTTGATTCAATCCATGATAACACAATCCCTCAAGCTGTAATGATCTGCCCCTGTTTGTTCTTTTTTAGATTATTATATATTATGTTATTTTTATTATTTTTGTGGTCTTTTAGAACTAGACAGAAGTTGCAGAAGGGGTTTTGTTTTTTGCATGTAATTGTTTTGCCAGATAACAATGAAATATGAGACATGCAATGATAACCCAGAAAAACTATAACAGTTATGAGCAAAATAGCAAAGACCCAGTTCATAAAATTGCTCCAAATGAATTACAGTAACATACCCATATGCAAATCTTCAACTTGATATGTTCTCTGTAGCTGAACCAGCAATACAAGTTTTTAAATCATTTTCAAAACACCATCAAATGAATGTTCTCCTTCAAGCAAGCTGCTGCAAGATGTTTCCTAACCCTAGGCGCCCTTGATGAGTGCATTTAAAGCCACAAAAAAGAGAAGATTCACCTCAAAACTCTCCATGCCCCTGGTATGGGTCTGTGCGGCCCTCATGATGCTGAAATGGCAGATTTACAGCGCTGAAACTTCTGTTTTCTGATGCAGCCTTCAAACTGATTTAATTACCATTAAACCCTTAAGGTAAATCGACCCAAATGTTGCCATTATTTGCTGTTTTCAACCTTGCCACACAGTCCTGAAATGTGGTACGGCCAGCCTGTAGTGTTTTCAATGTGCCAATAAACTCCTCCAAAATCCTGAAATCTGTCCTTGAGTATTCATCATTCGCTGTTCAAAACAAAACTGCATATTATCATTGTAAAAAACATCACCAAATGCATCAATCAAAGCACAAGCGAAGCCTCCGTATGAAGCTCCTAGCAACCCTCCTGATGCTATCTCTCAAGCACAAAGAGAGTGATCTTAGAGGGGTTTCTGTCCCTGCAAAACCCTTGCTCCAAACCTCAAAGCCATGCTTCAGTTTTGCTCAACCAAATATTTATCCAAAGAGAGAGAGTGACAAATGAGCTCACAATGCCTTTTTATAAGCCCTTGGCTTTCAACGCCCAAGGAGGGAAATACTTTATTATTTTTCTTACTTGATTTTTGACCCTGTTATCTCCTAATGAGGCATCCACCCCTAGCACATGACTTTTAAGTTATAACTTAAGTCTTTTTTAAAAAGTTGAGTCACTTTATAAATAAAAGACTTATTCTCACAAGTGTAAATTAAATATTTAATTTAATTTACTTTTCAACCATTTCCCTTAGCCATTTCGAAACCAACTTTAAAGTGCGAGGTGCACCACCTGACAGGCTATAAATAGAAAGTCGGGCCAATGCCACTTGTGATCCCTCCTACCTAACTTACTATTAATAGTAAGTCCTGGAAAAATGACCCAATAAGGTTCCCTAACCACATCTATTAGCCTACAGGAACCCTGGAATAGGCTAATTACTCCATCTATCTGCATGGGCTAAGAAGGGGGCATCACACAAGCCCATCCCATAATGAATTCCTTAGGAATACTTGCGGCCACTAGTCCACCTTGGAGGCACGCCCTCCTCGATCAAGCTCAAGAGGCACACCCTACTTGATGAGGCACAAGAACATGATAGGGCCACACACCCTAAGCCATGCATGGTAGGACCACACTCCCCAACCATGGTAGGGCCACACACCCTCACTACTTGGCTGACTTGATGAGAGCATGAGGGAGGGCACACGCCATCCACTCACCCCTTGTGAACTCGGAAGGGCCATCCTTCCTACCTGCAACATTTCCTTAGCTTCAATATGGATTGCTCAGGAATTTATTAGATGATTGATATAAAGTACCTCTTGATGGATTTCAAGTTTACTCCAATCTGTTATATATGTTATTGCTGCTGATGCCAAACTGCTGATATATTCCTGCAGATTTATCTCTGCTAAAGATATATTTTTTTTCTGAGTACTTGATGCCTTTAAATGTCTTTGGGATTCCTGTTTTATATCCCTATAGGTGAGAAGTCACACCCTTTTCACACATCCGTTTCCTTTTAAATATCACCGCTGCCTGTTTGTTTAACTTTGGTTAAAGTTTTGTCCTCTAGTGCTGACTGTTTTTCTTGTCTTCTAGTGCTGACTATCTTTTTGTCTCCTAGCACTAGCTTTTTTAGTTAATTCCCTTAATAAGATCTGAATCTCCTGTTGGGGGCATGACACTCGTGCTGTCACAAAAAGAACGTACAATATGAATTTTTTGAACGCAAATGGCTGACTGGAAATTACAGGTTTCCCTTCACCTAGTATGTGACTGAGGAAATACAAGTGAGTATTTTATATTTGCATTGACATTTACATACTTATACTGAAACTAAAGCCTATTAACATCTAAATGCTAATGTAGACCGAAGGACTGAAGTGAACATAATAAAATCAAGTAGTAAGTGTCAGCATAAATGAATCACACAACCCTTGAAACTGAACTAATCCATTACAAGCACTGGCATAGAAAGCAGCATCAAAAAGGCTAAAGTGATCAAGGTATTCATACCTGATGTAGCATTGACAAATTGACAGCCAACGAACAAAAACAGGTGATTTTTGTACCATCTAAATCACAAGGATACCGCGATATTTTCAAAAGTGGGCATGAGCTGTATCACTTACAGGTGGCTGAATTCGAAACAGTCCAGTATCATAATGAAAGCAAACAGAAAAAGAAAACAAGTGCTTTCTCCCTTAAAACATCTTCTACAAATTCCAATAAAAATAAAACAATTTTCAAATTTTGCCTCATCAAGCAATGCTATTATTTTTCTGTTCTCAGCAACCAACAGTTAGTTGATTTTTATATCATCTTTTAGACTGGCATCTCGCCATCGAGGACGTGGTTTGTACCTTCTGGTTTCTAAGTCTCTCCAGTTTCGGAGTGATTTTTCCACTATTCTCTTTGTCGTATCCAGTATAAAGATATGACTAAGTTGATTTTAAAGAATTCAAACTTCTGGTATTACAATTTAAGTTGGATTTATATGGGTGTAATGGTTGCTATCCCTTCCCTCATTTTTTGTGTTGTCTTCTTTGCTTCAGTTCTACAGTATACTGATACAATTGTTGATTTAATAACAGTTTGGGAATGTGTCATTTTGTGGAGTAGTTGTTGAGTAGACGTAATCGTAATGCCTATACCCTAAGTCACTAGGTTCGAATTCGAATTCGAATTCGGCAAGGATGAAATTCGGGAAAAATTCGGCAATGAAAAAATTGGAAAAAAAATTCGTGATTAAATTCGCCTTAGCATAAATATGATTTTTTAAAAATATAATTAATAAATACACAAAACATTGGTAAATAGATGCCACATTTATAAACCATAGTAAACTTTAAACCATAAGAAACATATGATATTATGATTGCAAATATTTTTCTTGTCAAAAAGTGACAATCAAGAGTCAAGAAACTAAAACTTCAAAAAAAGTTTCAAGTCATCATGAGCACTTCAAATTTCAAAAAAGTTCCAAGTCATCATGAGCACTTCAAAAAAGTTCCAAGTCATCAAGAAGACTTGGGTGAGATGATGTAGCATCATCATCACTAGATGCACTACTCAATTCATCATCCAAAAAGTTAGGTTCATCTGCTGTGTCTTCTGAAATTTGTTGTGAAGATGAGTGTATTGTTGATTTGTCCATAAATAATTGTAAATTACTACGAACGGAAACAAGATCTCCCAACTTTCCGGATAGCAACTTGTTCCTCTTTTTGGAATGAATGTGGTCAAAACAGCTCCAATTCCTCTCACAAGCTGATGAACTTGTTCCCTGACTCAAAACTCGAATAGCAAAGCGTTGTAATTCAGGGGTATGTGATCCATAGGTCATCCGCCATCTATACCCAAGTATGTCCACTTGTGCCTTGTCATATTTAGCTGATGCCATTCCAAATATCCCTTCTGCTGCCTTGGATTTCCAGCATTGGTCTCTAACTAGACTTGCCACTAGTGGATCTGGTTCAAGCCTCTCAATGGCTTCTAAAAGCCCTGCCATAATTTCACAATCAGTATGTCTATCAATGTCAAATAGCTTAGGCTCCAAATAACAAGCTGTTGCATGTAAAGGTGTGTGCATCATTTTCCATCTAGAATCAATTGTTTCCCATATCTCCATGTAGTCTGCTTCCACATTATTGAGTGTTTTTTGAATAGCTTCCTTACAACGGTCCATGCTCTTATAAAGCATGCCAAGACGAGGGGTGTCACCATCAACCATACGAAGCACATCAACAATCGGTCCACATACATTTAAAACCTTTGTTGCACTTCCCAAAAATTGCTGTTTAAAACGATTTGCTCTATCATCTTCCCCTTAGGACCTTTAGAAAGAGCTGAATTCTCCCACTCATTGTTGCAAATAACAGACCTTATAGGCGCTTTCTCTTCAATCACTCTTTTCAAAGTGATATAAAATGAAGCAAATTTTGTGTACTCCCTAGATCCCTGCTGCCTGTAAAGACTCAATGTGAGACGATGATTTCTTATGAAATTTGCAATTGCTCTTCCTCTATCAATTGCTTCAAGCACCCATGGGAATTTAGCCAAGTCATGAAGCAACAAATCTAAACAATGGGCTGCAAATGGGCTCCAATAT
Source organism: Cunninghamia lanceolata (assembly GCA_027924645.1). Classification (NCBI taxonomy): domain Eukaryota; kingdom Viridiplantae; phylum Streptophyta; class Pinopsida; order Cupressales; family Cupressaceae; genus Cunninghamia; species Cunninghamia lanceolata. The sequence goes on along the minus strand of BSBN01000685.1, from coordinate 8,920,079 downwards.
ATTTGTGGGTACTTTTCTACTATTAGCTTCCCAACTCCCACATAATTTGCTGCACTATCAATTACCATTTGAACCACATTTTCCAACCCCGCTTCAAGAATAGCTTCTTCTAATATTTTAAAAACATACTCCGAAGTTTTCTTATGGTTCATTGTGTCAATCACCTTCAAGAACACAACACCTTGAGGGCAAGCCACCAAAACATCAATCAATGGCCTCTAACATTTATCTGACCATCCATCACTCAATATAGTGCAACCTGTTGCCTTCCAAGAGGCTTTGATCTCAGCTAATTGACCAATCACCCTATCTTTTGACCGCTGCAAAAGAGTTGTTCTAAAAGCCTCTGAACCGGGAGGTGGTACCTGTTGATGTGTTTTTTATGCACATGCAACCTAGAATAAATTACTAGGGTAATCTATCCTCTCTTGAACAAAGATACCCAAAAGCTAAACAATATGATCCAGTGGGTTATCTCCAAGGTTCCAGTACGTTGGTTCTCAACTTGCTCATAGGATAGCCTCAGTTGGTATGATGTGATATTGCTGTTTCCTCAAAGGGACTTACGTAGACTTCTTCTTGTTTCACTAAGCTTATTTCTCCTTTCAGTGTGGATGATGTATGCACGATGTCTCAATAGGCGGATGTAGCAAAGGTTATAACCCAATAATAAAGAAAAATAAAAAAGATAAGGGTTTAGAGAAACTAATCTAAGGTCAATGAGACATGGAGTAGGTGCAATCTCCTAAGGTTAGCGAATGGTTTTCAAATTATGAAAGCTCATATAAGCACCCATTGGACGGCGCAGCTCAAACAAGCATCTACAATCGAACTTAAGAAAATTGTGATGAAGCCCAGACTAGCTTTACACAACACTCCACCAGCGATGGACATCAAAAGCATAACGTAGGAGTTAATCAAATATTCAATACATACATGCATTACATCAATGAGCTACTACTACTCTACTTCTAATCTACTTAGAAACATCTCTCCATTTTATCGAGATACAAGAAACCATGTTATTCCACAAGACAACACCTAGCACCAAACGAGCTTCAATGTCTTTGCATTATTCTTGAGAAATTTTTACAACAATTTTCTAGTACTCTCAAAGAATTTCGAGAGTCTCTTCCTACTCTACTCCTCTACTCTACTGGGAACTCTCTCTCCCTCTACTGCGAACTTTTTACAAATGAGGCAACAAGGCCTTTATATAGTTTTCCAAAATACAACCGACAGGTGAGATTGATTTGTGAATGGACGGCCCAGATCTTTACAACAAGGGAATTATGCCTATTTTTGGTATTTTTCAAATATAGCGGACATATTTTGTACACAGGAAAGAAGAAGGAATGACATCACGCTTCCCAAGGTGATAAAGATGATGAGTTGGAAGACTTCTCCCTTGGAGTGCCCTTATCCTCTTGCTTGTGCATGCAGGTACAATGTACTTAGACAAGGATGTCGTGGCAACATTTGATTGGTGAGGATGATGTGCATGCCATGTAGGTGCCACCTCAGCAACTCTTATGGATTCCAACAATTAATTCAATTTGCTTTTGGGCATATTCCCAAATTGCATCATCTATGTGATGTCTTCGAATGTGATTGCTTTGATGAACTTGAATGTTTGGGAATGTATCCTTGCTGATTTTGCCTTGTGTTTTTTGTACGTCGGATGTGTATGATACATGTTGCTCATTTGCCTAACTCTGTGATACTTCTCCTTGCAGGATATATGTTGATCTTCTTTGAATGCTTATTCATAGAGAGTAGCGTAGATAATGATGCTTCCTTCATATCATGGAGTAGGAGACTTCTCTCAAAGACTTGAAGATTCTGGAAGAGCTTGAAGTTTGATGAATAAATGTCCTCTATGATGCAGATGATGAAGTGCATTGGCATGATGAACTTGAGGTGATCTCTTGGAGTGGTAACATGATGTCTCCCTTGCAGTGACTGCCTCTTGACTTCATTCCTTACTTGAAGATGGTTCCAGGCGCCTTGCTCCTTGGATGACTTCTCAGCCCCATTGATGCTTCTGCAACACAGAGAAAGCAACATATTAAACCATTGATAAACATTCAATTTCATTGCACATAGGAATCATTCCTAAACATTTTCTAGCACATTCAACACCTTACTTAGTCTAGGCGCAAATTTAGGTTTTTGCAGAGAGGTGAAAGTGCGCCTAACTACTTAGTGCAAATTTATGGTTTCAAACTCATGCTTTCAATTTTCAGGAGGACCCTCCATCACTAGGCACTAAACTTCATAGTTTCATGTACTTTGCTTTCAAGGCGCCAAAATTGGTTTGAAGAGAGGTGAAAGTGCGCCTTGACTTGAATGGATGTTCACTTCAACTTTCATGGATATAGGCTATTGTGTATGTTCAAGGAGAAGTCCTGACACTTAAATTTCCTCAAAGTTCATAAAATCAAGCATATTTTGACTTAGGCGCAAGAGTGGACTTCTTCAGAGGTAAAAATGCGCCTTGGTTTGAATGGTGCGCGCTTACAGTTTTTGTGGATTCAAACCATTGTATAGGCTTAAAGAGAAGTCTTGACACTTAGATATCCTCACAATCCATGTATTCGTAGGCGCACATTTTGGCTTCTACAGACGTTGAAATGTGCCTAGCTAAAAGATGTGCATTTTGCGAACTTAATTAATCTTGTGAACTCCAGGAAGGTTATACCTCTTAAGGCGCATTCTGTCATAGATTTAGACACTTTCATGTCAAGGCGCCAAAAGGTGACTCTTCAGGTGCAAAAATTGCGCCTAACTTTGAGGAGGGTGCACTTCAAGTTTTATGAATTCCAATCACTAGAGATAGCCAAGGAAGCTTTATTCTACAAGGCGCCACCAAAATAGATAGCTTCAATCCAAGTTTATCAAAGGCACAAAAAGATGACTCTACAGGGGCAAATTGGCGCCTTAGGTTGGGTGAATGAATTTTTGGACTTAAGCAATTGTAGGTGTGTGTTGAGAGGCTCAATCCTTTCAAGGCGCCCATTCCCTCTATAGCCTCCAACATCTTTTCTCAAGGCGCGCATTGATAGTTCTACAGGTGTGAAGTTGCGCCTAAGCTTACTTGAAGCAATCTTAGCTAAGTTTGAACTTGCAGTATGTCTCCAAATGCACATTTGTCATTGCCAATGATGATTTCATAGGTTCTAACCTTAGGCGCACATTTTGACATGTACAGTGGCCTGAATGTGCCTTCACTTCCCTTGGTGTTTCTCAAAATTTTCTAAGTCATAACACTTCATGTTTCATCCTTAGGCGCAAAATTGGGTTTCTGGATGATGCCTTCGCCTCCACTAAGCCTAGGCGCACTTTGGTGATTCTTCAAGAGTGAATTTGCGCCTAAGGCTATTGTGGTATTTTCTTGCAAATTTTTTTCGAAGTTCAAACCCTTTTGAGGATCAAAACATCATTTTTTAGTAGGGCGCCACAGTTTGGAGTGATTATAACGATGAAAACCTCCTTCTAGATTAAGGTGCACTTTGCTCACAGTCAGACTCCTGAATTGCGCCTTAATGCCAGCTTGTCCTTTGTTAAGATTTCGTCTAAGTCCAGAATATGGACTTTTCACCCTTAGGCGCAATTCCTTACTTGCTTAGAGTCATTCAGTAGTTTGAGGCGCAACTTACCTTGTCATTACTAAGCACTCAGCTTCCATAGACTCAGAATTTGACACCTTCCAGGAAATTATGGTTTTCCACACGAAGTTAAAGATTCAAACACCACCGACTTCATCATGCAATAATCCTAAGACATCATCCAAGACTCATGACAAAGCATTGGAGCTCAAAAAAAGGGGGTCCCCATTTGCAATGGGGCGATGTGTGATTAGGTCACAACAGTACCCTTTGCCAAACTATGATATTCTTTGAATTGCATTTCGAAAATGTGGATTCCTGGCTACATTGAATGGAATGGCACTTGAATAAAACATATCAGCCAATGCATCATCCACATGTTTTTCTACTGGTTTCCAAAAGTTGGTCAATGTTCCAGTGGCTTTCGATCCACCTACCTTGGACACATTGGGAGTGGAAGGCATAACAGATGTGAATCTAGACACATCCTCTTGGAATCTTTGTTTCTTTTATGCCTGCTTCATCTTTCCAACAATTGAACATGATTGGTCTTTCTCTAGAGCAGCTCTAATTTTTGGTGTCACCTCATCACATGCAGTAACACCTTCTCCTGCACCCCCTGAAATGCCAAGCAAGTGGTCCATTACCCTTGTTAAAGTTCCTGTAAAAGGTTTCTGACACAAGTTGCATTTGAGCTCGGTACCATTGCGGGTCACATGTTTCCATCCTTTAGCATTGATTTCTTGGGAGCCATTCTGCATGTTTCAAAAAACAAATAATATTTAATATTTAAAATATTAACTAAATTTTATTTTTAAAAACAAAAAAAAAGCATTAAAACAAAATATATTACATTTTTATTTTATCTTTAACAAACAAAATAAAAAAATACTAAATTTTATTTTAAAAAAACATAAAAATAAAAATATATTAAAATTTTATTTTTGTATTTAAAAAACAAAATAAAAAAAATGCTAATTTTATTTTTAAAAACATAAAAAATATATCTATAAATTTCCTTAATATTTTAAGTTTAAAAAACAAAATAAAAAATACCAATTTTATTTAAAAAACATAAAAATATAAAAATAAAAATATATTTAATTTTGTATTGTAACTTCAAAAATAAAATAAAATGATTAATAATTTTATTTTAATAATATATTAAAATTCATATTTATATTTTAAAAAACATATTAAAATTTATATGTTTATTTTAAAAACAATATAAAAGAAATTATATGTTTATTTTAAAAACAAAATAAAAGAAATACTAATTTTATTTTATTTTTATTTTTTTAAAAAATATTACATATATTATATAGTGTTTACAGTAAAGTTCAAAAAGACTATAAAGAATTTATATTTTATTTAAAAAACTTGAAATAAAAAACAAAAACGAACTATAATAAATATTAAATTTTATTAAAAAAACCCTACCTTTGCGTGGAAGTTTCTGCTCACGAACTCCTCTGCTAACGAACGCTGCACAGTGCAAATGTTTCGGGCCTCGGTGCTATTTTAAAACTCCCTCCGCTCAGCTCCCAAAACAAAACAAATGCTAATGTTTATAAAACTCTGCACAAACTCAGCGGCGAACGACGGCCCACGAGTATGCGACAACAAAAGCGGCGGGAAAAAGGATTTATATGCTTGACGTTGACCGCTTGAAATATATCTAGTGAAACAAAACCTTAAAAAACACTTTATGGCAATAAATTTTATTAAAAAAAATTATTGTACGATTTTCCATGAATTTGAACGATTTTGATAAACTCTTTATGAATACGGCGAATTTCGAATTTCTAGTCGGAAATTCGGCAAATGCGGTGACTTAGCCTATACCAGTAACCTTTGTATGTTGTGCCACTCACTAAATTCTCTTAAATTCCCCTTGCTTCTGTTCTCATCTTGCCTGCTAAAATAAAATTAATTTTCTAGGTTCTTGTGGTTATTGATTTTTTCACACTCATCAAGATATGGTTATTACTTCTAGACTTTGTTACTGAATCGTTCAGTTTAGGGCCGATTTCGGGTACAAAACGTCCCGGAATTGGATACTGATCGGAATCGATTGTAGGTTCGACCAGGGTACGAGTTTTTAGTGCTTAAAACGTTTCTACTATTTTCCTTCTGAAACCGTATGATTCCGAGTTGATTCCTGAGCATTTCGAGCTGTAGGTGTGCATTTCCAAAGGGTTTTTGACTCTGCTGATAGTTTTAGGGCTTTCTCATTTCGTCTTGTGTCACGATTTTCATCCATCGCAAGAGGAAATATTCTGACGCCCTGAAAAGAACATGATACCTGGAAAAAAAACTCGACGCCTTGAAAAACGATGGATGCGAGTGTTCCACGGTTCATAGTATTTAGATATGTGATATCGAATATAGTTAAATATTCCAGTTATTTTTAATTTTTAAAAGATAACAGTGTATTGAGTATTCTATATCTTACACATCTTATTTAATCATATATGCTATAATACGGGTAATGTGAATATAGTTAATTTTAATATAGTCAATATTATTCTATTAATATAGTGAATATCGACTATTTAATTATATAGGCTTAAAAAAATAGTTTATTAAAATGATAATAGATATTTATTATTTAATATTTTTATTAATAATATATATATATATATTCAATATTATTCTATTAATATAGCGAATATCCACTATTTAATGACGTAGGCTTAAAAAAATTAGTTTATTAAAATGATAATAGATATTTATTATTTAATATTTTTAATATATATATATATATATATATATATATATATATATATATATATAATGTTTTTTGTACGGACGTATCCAAAAGTACCCAACCTCCCCCCCAAGAAATGTTGTACCGGCGTACCAGATTCACGTACCCGTACTCGTGCCTGATTCCGATTCGGTAACTTAGCTTCTAGATGCTCTTTCCTTTCTTTTCCTTTTGTGTAGGTTTGAGTCGACCTCTACCTCGATTGCATAGGTACCGATCCTCCTTTGGTCCGTCACTGTCATCTCACAATACCAATTTCATCCTTGATCTAATAAAAGCTAAGACGAGATGTTTGTTTTTCTCATTTTGTTAGAAGTGGTTCTGGGCTTTAACTTTACTGTTTGTGAAGAAGCATGTTTGTGTCCATTATAAATATTGATAGTAATCAGAGATACAAAATCCATGGCACGAGAAGATTTTATCTCCATCCTTTACTAGAGAGTATGTTTATGTCCTACAATTATTAGATACATTGGATTGTAGTGAAAGTGGTATATGCATGGTGTTACAATTAAGAAGGTTTACACCAACTTTATTTAAGAGCATTTTCACCATTTTATATAGATTTCTAAATTTTCAACTCAAATTACTTGGGGGTTTTTGTCAAGATTGATATCATAACAAGTCCTATTTGATTGAAAGTTCAATGTACCTATAGATAAGGCTATCCAAACACAGTGAACAAGAGCAACGGCCTTGGCTTTGTTATTAGATGCCACTCATTGATCTCCATATATGTCTTACCACTTTTTGTTACTGATAACATCCCCAGCTTGTTCACTTGTAGGATTTCCTTTCACAGCTTCATCAAATGATACAGAACTTCATGTTAAGTTTTTCTGAAGCAGCTTGTTAGGATGTATGATACAGACCTTCATGTTATGTCATTCTTTTATATGGGTCTCATTACACGCATATTTTCCTATTTGGAATTTTAGAAACATATTATTGCAATTGTAATCTTATGTTTTGCTTAGCTAATATAGTTTCATCTTTGACAGGTCAAGGATAAGTTCTACTGAAGGACAGGAAGCAAATAAGAGCCAACCAGGGTTAGGCATGCCAGGGTATCAGCCAGATCCATCTGGGTATAACACTTTTGGAGAAATGTGTCTTTTAAGTTCTATTAGACCATTGTATCTTGAGAAATATATTTTTCATTGGGTTCTAAAGGGATGCAAAATGATAAAGATCACATTGTGAAGTGAAGAAATTCGTACTTCTGCTGGAGATATTTAGCTGGCAATTCCTGACTATAAGATGTAAAACTAGATTTGAAAATGAGAAAAATCAGAACCTCTCTTGAGATAAGCAAATCTTGTTGGTCCATCACACCATAAAATAGTTTCTGCAAATTTAAATGAAATAAAATTAAATGTTTCTATGTCTACTAGTAATTACTAACTAGTAAGTTGTTTCTTTTGCTATAAGACAATACAATAGAATGAAGATTAGGTAAATTCTCTTCATATTTGATGCAATAGGTACAATAAGTATAAAGAAAATACAACTTAAGGACTAGAATAAGTGAGCAACAATAGGAATAGCTAAAAAAGCTCCAAATTCTCTATAGGACATTAGAAACAAAAAATGGATACTAGGGAGGGGAAAGTCGGAATGGTGGCCATGATAGGCCAATGCTATCCAAATGCCATCCAATTGTGGTAACCAACTGAAGAAGTTGCAAATGGTAATTATTGATCAATCGTGCCAATATCCCAATTTGATCTCCATTGAACTAATTAACTTGATGACAATGTTGGTCATGGGGTAGCTTGCAACATGCATTTTCTACATAACTGAAGGATGTGATGTCATGGTGGCAAGATACTTTAGGGATTTCAGATGTAAAAGGGTATGGTGTTGTAATTTTCAAATCATGAGCTATGCATCTTTGATCTCGACAATGTCTTAGGGCTGATTGAAACCCTTTCAATCTCTAAATAAATAGGAATGATTCTAGAAGTATATATGATGTGGATGTTGGTTTCTATGGACGGAGTGATAATCAACTTTTGGATGTGAGTTACAAAGCTAACCAAGTCTTTAATTGTGTAGGGAAAATATGATCTTCCTTTTTAGAATGGATGAGATCATACTTTTGGCTAGCCTAGAGAGAAACTTAGCCCATGCAATTTTCGGATGCAAGGTTGGGTCTTTGATGAGCTCATTCTTCATTTGAAGACTCTTGGATGAGCTTTGTGGAAAAGGGCTAATATGCATCAATGGAGGTGATATTCAACTATGCACTGTAGATACTTTGAATATGATATCACTCTTTGACATATGAAGCATTGATATCACTCTGTCCTGAATGATGAAAATGCATCAGAAGTTGGCCCATGGAATGCCATCTCATGTTTATTGCCATAAAGAAAGAAATTTGGTTCCATTTGAAGTATGCACAAGTGTCACTTTACCCAAAGAAGAGATTGATAAGCATTTGATTGAGAGGTAGCATGAGGAAAAATGAAGTTATCATCAAATAAAAGGTCTCCACTCACTTCTTCTCGATTCTTTGCTGATTCCCATGTGTGAGGGAAAGATTAAACATACAGAGCTGAGGGCTAATAATGGGTGAAGGTGTCAAAATCCACAAGATATTTTATGCATCAGGAGTAAAGATTAGTTTGATGAAATTTGATTGGAATCCCAAATCCCAAACTCTTTGAAGGCCTTGCCATCAATCTATGACACCATTGATGATAAACTTGTCCCTTGATTCGATTCTAAATTTTGTGACGAAATTGGTGATAGAATTTGCTTCACAGAAGCAATGCTGGATTGAGACAATTTCAAGCTCCTCGATGATTTTCCGTGCTAGTCTAAGAATATTATCCATCTTCCAATTCATAGAGGTTCTTTTGGCAATGGAGTTTATAATAATCATGGAATCAATGCTAATCTTCTTAATACCACAAAGGGAAACACCTTGCAGACTTAGGATGGAAACTTGAACCCCTTTCTTCATTATTTGTGCCATTTTGAAGTTTTTTATAGGCTGCATGAACCAAATTCTCTTGAAGGGCCAACACTTCCTTGGGAAGCTCCATCAAAATTGACCTTGAAGACTCTTGTGGGAGGAGGAATCCAGTGAGCCAATCTCCTATCTTTATGAGTGGGATTATCCCTCAAAGTCCCATTAATGGGGGGGATTTTCACCAAATGCCAAGTTTTTATCAATTCATAATCTCAGGGAGTAGCTTTCTTACCTCTCTGGTGAGCCAAATCTGCACGGGCATTAGCAACCTCTAAAATCACCACTTCAGCTTTTTTGACAAGGACTTCATCAACAGAGAGGTAAGAAAGCCAAGAAAATTTTCCTATTCCTTTCCTTCTAGATGTGTCAAATGAGGAGAGAAGGACTAACTTCCAAATGCAGGAAAAAAGAGCATTAGAATTTAGAATGGGCCTGTTGATGTTTGTTTTTCAACAAGTCAACAATAGAGTGAAATACAGAGTATCTAACTCTCTCTTGAGCAAAGCCTCTCGAATGCTGAACAAAGTGATCAAACAAGATAACTCCAAGGTTCCTTTAATTATGATTTTGTAAGAGATAGCTCAGTGATTTAGTATGGTTCTAGCTGGTAAACACAAAGGGACTTACATTAGATTCTTCTTCTTTCATTTAGCTTATCTCTCCTTCAGTGTGGATGACATATATACAAGACTTCAATGATAAAGAAAAGTAAAAGGGCAAGGGTTTAGGAAACTAATCTAAGGTCAATGAGGCAATGATGATGTACGAATAGACAAACTCCTGAATTAACCTAACTCCACTTCGCCAAGGATGCCTACAACTGCATGGAGTTGGTGCAATCTCCTAAGGTTACGCGAATGGTTTTCAAATCATGAAGGCTTATATAAGTACCCATCGGATGGCGCAGCTCAAACAAACGTCCATAATCGAACTTAAGCAAATAAAGCTTAGACTAGCTTTACACAACACTTCACCAGCAATGAATGTCAAAAGTATGAGTTAGGAGTTGATCAAATATTCAATACAACATACATTACAATAAAGAGCTTCTAATCTACTTCTAATCTACTTTGGAACATCTCTCCACTTCATTAAGATACAAGAAATCATGTAACTCCACAAGACAACACTTAACACCAAACAATGCTCCAATGTCTTTGCATTAATCTTGAGAAATATTTACAACAATTTCAAGTACTCTCAGGAAATTTCGAGAGTCTCCTATTCTACTCCTACAAAACTATATGTTACAAATGAGGCAACAAGGCCTTTATATAGTGTCCAGATTACAACGAATGGCTAGGATTAATTCATGTAGCCAAGGACTCAGATCATGCCACTTCAGCAGGTAGTTACAATAACTTGCTATTTTTAGTATAAAAGAGAGGCAATGAAGGCACGTTTTCCAATGTGATAAGGATAAGATGAAATCATTTAAAGCATCTTCCACATAGGCGTCCCTTTGGCTTCTTTTATTAAATAATACATTGAATGTAGTCATATGATATGGCTGATTATGATTGGATGATGATGTGTACATGCCACATAGGTGCCACCTCAGCGACTCTTATGGATTTCAATAGTTAATTCAATTTGTTCTGTGGGGCATATTCCCAAATTGTATCAGCTTTTGATGATGAACACTTGAGATGTATCTTGTTGATCTTGCCTTGTTCATTGAATTGATGAGTATGATACATGTTGCTTCATTTATCTAACACTGTGATGTTTCTTCTTCTTGTAGGATACATGATGTTGATCTTCTTCGATGATACTTCATGTAGAGTAGTAGGAGATGATGATGATGTTGCTATCTTCATGTAGAGTATGAGATCTCTCTTGGACTTGAAGTTGAATAACTTGAAGTTGAATGAATGAAGTGCCTTGCTTGATGATATGATGAAGATGAAGTAGTGCACTTGGCATGTTGACCTTGAAGTGGCCCTTTGGAGTGTAGATGATAACACCTTCTTTGGATGTGGAGTAAATGACCTCTCAAAGAGACTTTGAAGCTTAATGAACCTTTGAAGATTGGGAGAACTTGACTTGAAGCTTGGATGGATGAATGCCTTCGAACATGATGCCATTGATGAAGTATACTTGAACTTGATGTGATCTAACATGATGTCATTGATGAAGTTTCCTCTACAATTTGAAGGTGACTCAGGTGCTTGTCCTTCAGATGATTCCTTGGCTTCACCAACACTCCTCTCAATGATGCAACTTGATGATGATCTTGAAGCAGTGATGTCCAAAGGTGGCTAGCATGATGACTCTTCCTTGAAGGTGACTCCTTACTCCTCGCTTAAAGGTGACTCCTTGAACAATTCCTTAGATTTGTTGATGCTCCTACAAGACAAGACAATATATCAATCACTTCATAAGACAGGAATCACTCTAAACATGTAATAATCCTTCTTCAAACTTAGGCGCATATACAGGTGGAAAGAAGAACAAAAGGCGCCTAACACAAGTTAGTCCCACATTCATAACTTTAAATGATTTCTAACAATTGTAATAGTTTAAAGAAGTCAATCTCCCTTATGATGTTCATTCAAAAGGTGTTTTCAATACAATTTCTTCCAAGGCGCCAAAATGAGGTGATTTTGGTGGAAAGTAGCGCCTAACTTCATGACTTTATAATTGTCACCTTAGATGATTTCAAATAGCTTAAAATGATTTCTCTTCTCAAGGCGCCTACTTTTGGGCATGAATTTGAATGATTTTCCCTAGGGCGCCAATTGAGTTGGCATGAAGATAAAAGGGGCGCCTTAATCAACTTGGACTTTCTTTTATCATTTTTCATGCTTAAAGTAGTAGTAAATGTCTCAGAAGGGCCTCCCTCACCTAGGAGCCCATTTTGAGACGTCCTTAGATGCAACTTCAATCTAGGAAACTCAAGATGACTCATACACTTAGGCGCTCAAAGTTGATGGTACTAATGACAATAGGCGTCTAGAGTCTTCATGCAAGGTTCTAGTCATTTAGAAACTCCTAACACTAGGCGCCCATTTAGGTCTCTGCCTTTAGGCACTCAAATGATGTTATTCCATTGTCAAGGCGCTCAAACTCACCTCAATGATCAACCCTTCCCTTAGGCGCTCAAATGGTGTTATTTTGACTCTTTTATCCTTAGGCGCTTATACAAGATGGTTTGAATTGAAATAGGCACCTTCTTCTAGGATGACTTCTCCCAAGGCGCAATTTTGCTGATTGTTTGAACATGCAAAGGCGCCCAATCTCATTAAGTACTTTCTTGTCAGATTTTCAATGTCTAAGGCCTTCCATCTTCAATATCAATCAAGGCACCATCTTTTCGAGTGTTTGAAAGTTGATTTTCCTCTAGGCGCACATTGAAGTCTCCACCTTAGGCGCAATTATGATGTTTACAGAAGTGAAAAAACGTGCCTCGCCTCCTAGAGTGAATTTGCGCCTAGAAGTGGAAGTCTCAGAGCGTAAGGTATATTGAAAAATATATTTAAGTATAAGTTGAGAGATTGAGATAGGTCTCGAATCCACCGGATTTAACATGCAGATTCTAGAATTTGGAGGATCCACCAGATTTCAGACTTAGTCAATTTTTCAGTGTTTCAGGATTTTAGGCTACCAGACTTAGTCATTTTCAGGATCTCAAACATACATCAGGGATTTCATACTCTTTTTTCCTAAGGCGCAACTTGGAGTTAGTTTAAACATCTCTTCATGCTAGGGCGCCAAAATGAGGTAGTCTAATGCATGAAGGGCGCCTAGACTTGAATTTGCTCATTGTTGACATCTTTAAGGCTCTTCAACACTTGATTATACCCCTGTGAGACCACCTCATCCTTAGGCGCCTTCAATAATGATTTAAACTCCATCCCACATCAAGGCGGCTAAAACTGGCAGGAGCAACAAGGAATGGGCGCCTAAGATCATTCACTTCAACTGAAGGCGCTATCTGATGATCATTTGAACATGAAAAAGGCGCCTAACACTCGTGGATCATTCCTTTGTCGAATTCTTTGATGTTTAAGGTCTCTTATGCCAATTTCAATCAAGGCGCCTATCTAGGAGAGGTTGGAAGTGTGTTCTCCTCTATGCGCACATATGAATCTCAATCTTAGGCGCTGGTTTGGGTCTCTGCAAATGGGAAAATGCGCCCAAGGTCTTCAAGCAAATTCGCGCCCAAAACGAAAAGTCCCCAAGGTCAGGTATATTGAAAAATATATTTAAGTATAAGTTTAGATTATACTTTAAATATTTTTCAATATACCTTTCAGGATGTTTGAGATAGGTCTCAAATCCACCGGATTTAACATGCAGATTCTAGATTTTTGAGGATCCACCAGATTTCAGACTTAGCCAATTTTCAGGATCTTCAGGATCAGGATACCAGACTTAGTCATTTTCAGGATCTCAAACATCACTGACTTCATCATGAAATAGCTCTAAGACATCATCAAAACTCAAAAAAAGGGGGGTCCCCATTTGCAATGGGGCGATGTGTGATTAGGTCACAACAGGGCCAGCTTCAGAAAAGTTTCAAAAGTGTGTCTCGAAGAGCTCCAGACCAGTTTAACATGGCACAGAGCCATAACCAACATCTGATAGTGACTGCATAAGGGCAATGAAGAAAATATGCGAATGAGATTCTTCCACTGAACAGCAAAGGTGACACCAAAAAGGGCCTTGGATGCCATATTTCATGAGCCTGTCTTGTGGGAGAATTTTGCCATGCCTCGCACTCCAAACAAAAGCTCTAATTTTGGGTAAACATGCTTTATGCCACAGCTCAGAGACTGGCAAGTGCTGGAAAGAATCATGTTGTTACGCCAAAAGATAACCCAAATTGCTGAGTAGGAACCCATCTCGGAGCTGTTCCACCTTATGACATCATTCTTAGCACTGTAATGATTACTTCTGCCGGAAAGAATCTACGGGAGCTCCCATTTCCGTTCTTTGGGAAAAGGGCAATGAGAGAAATCCTTCCATACAGGGGAATGGAAACCATTCAAATTACTGAGAGCCCAGTAATTGCATATCTTGTAGCCCCATGCTTGAGAGAGAAATTGTCTGGTCTCTAGAAGGTATGGCATTTCTGCCATGGGAGAAAAACCATTCCATGAATCCTTTTCAAAATCTGTAAGTTGACCGTTTCGACCCTCCCTTGAGATATGATTTATGATAATGGGTCTGCAGGACATCATAAAATTACAAATATGAGAGCCTCGAGGGGGATTGGCCGCTGTCAAAATTCTGCTGGGATCATTAGAATCTAAATATTTGCACTGCAATAGTTTGCTCCATTTGTTAGAAGGATGTGAGAATATGTTCCAAACAAGTTTAGCTCCTAGGGTAAGATTTTATTGTTCTAAGCATTGGATTCCTGCTCCCCCTTCCTCTTTTGAAGAGCAAACTGTATCCCAGGCAATTAGCGGGATTTTCCTATTGTCAACTGTGCCCTGCCAGAGGAATTTCCTCATTATCTTTTCTAATTTTCTGATAATACTTGTTGATTTCAGAGCAGACATAAGATAAACAGATAGAGCAGATAAAACTGATTTGATCAACATTATTCTCCCTGCCAAAGAAAGCCACTTTCCTCCCCACGAGGACAGGTGTGATTGGAAGGCTTCAACCGAAAAAAATTCTGTCCACTCCCACAAATAGAGGGACTTCCAAGCATTTTAAGTTTTGCTATCCTAACTTTGAAGTGTGGGAGAAACATTACTAATTTTTTTTTAGATTTCTGGTTATTTATGAACTGGCCTGAAGCCAACAGGTAAGAGTTTAGCATGCTCTTGAATTCCTTGGATTCTGAGAGAGAGGCTTTTTCATAGAGAAATGTGTCATTCACAAATAGCTGATGAGAAAAATCTTTCAATCCTTTAGTCACTAATAGTTCTTTAATTCAACCTCTCTGAATTGCCACCTGGATAGATCTACCTAGCACGTCTGCCATAATGATAAACAAAACGGGAGATACCTTGATGAAGCCACCTGAAACAACCAGCAGAACTTCCATTGATGAGGATTGAAAATACTGGGGCCTGATAAACAGTTGAAAGTCCATTCACACCATTTCGAGCAAAATCCAAATTGCTTCAAAATTTGCACGAGGAACCTCCAATACACTCTATTATATAGGCTTTGCTGATGTCCAACTTTACTAACATTCTTTTAGACTTGTTTTAGACCACTGAATGAATAATTTCATAGGAGATAATAATGCTTTCTGCAATGTATCTGTTTGAGACAGAGCCCTCTTGTTCTGGGGAGATAATATTAGTAGAACCAAACTCAATCTTAATGCTATAGCCTTGATGATGTTTTTATATATGGTATTGTGCAAAGAAATAGAGCAAAAATCTGCAGAAGAATGTGGAGAAGCAATCCTCCTGAATCAAAGCAATGAAAGCGTTATTTAAACCCTTAACACTTTTCTGGATTTCCTAGATGCCTCTACCACCTACACAATCTTCCTCCGTACAATGGCCAAAAGTGCTGACAAAAGGCAGCAGGAAATCCATTAGGACCAGGTGCTTTGTCTTTTTGCATCTGGAAAAGTGTGAAAGTGTGAGTTTGACTTCCTCTTCCATGAAAGGGGCCATGAGAGAAGAATTTTGCTTCTGAGAAATGATAGAAGGAATCAAATCTAGGAGAGAGTTGTCCTCTCTCAAGTTGGAAGCTTCATTGGAGCCAAGTAAATCATGGAAGAAAGTGACAGCCAACTCAGCTATGTCAGTAGAATTTTCCATAGTGGATCTATGAAAGAACTTTGTGTTTTTGTCTCCCTCCTTTAACCAAATTTCTCTAGACTTTTGCAGCCAAAATATTTGTTTCCTCTGGTAAATTTGAATTAATTCTACTAAAAGGAGCTTTTCTTTGATGTAAGCTTCTTGATCCATCCATTCAATGGACAAAATCACACAAAACTGATAGTTCCAATCCCACCTTTTCTCTTTCTTGGAAAATGTTCTTGAAATGATGCCGATTCCACTTTCTGAGTTCTTTTTTAATGTGATTCAATTTCTGAGCCAGAGAAAACATCTTAGTTCCTTTTGTGATAGGTGCCTTATTCCCACAAAATTTGAAATTTGCCTCACAACCAGGATCTCTCAACCACATTATTTCAAATTTGAAGGGGCATTTGCTAGGAGGTAAATCAATTGATAGACTGAAAGAAATAGGAAAGTGGTATAATCCTGCAATGGGGAGAACTTCATGTTCCAGAATCCAGGTGTTGTTGGACCATATGGGGTCGAGAAGGAAACAATCTAGCCTTTCAGCAATATCATATAAGTCCTATTTTCTAATGGTCCAAGTATATCTTCCAACTTTTGGCTGCAAGTCTATCAAATTAGAGCTTGCCTCAAAGGCAACAAAATCCAGTTGACCTTGGGATTGTCTTGTTACTCCTCTTTTATCCGTTGATTTGATAATTGCATTGAAGTCTCCTCCCAAAAAGATCAAATCACCTTTCCTCGCTGCAATGAACTGAGAGATCTCACTCCAAATTCGCCTTTTGGGAATGGGATTGATTGGATCATAAATGTTGAACAAGAAGGGAATATTAGTGATTATACACTATACTTTGCAGAGCTGCCAATTTGAATTTGAAATCTCTATAGAAACATCAGTGTTTTGTTGTGACCAAAGGATGCTCAACACCCTAGAAGCTCCCTTGACACCCACGAAATTCCATTTCCCTCTATACCAAGAGTGATTGACCAAATGATTGGCTTCTTCTATACTCAATTTGGTCTCCTATAACAGAATGATATCAGTCTTTTGTGATTGAAGATGATGCTTGACTAAGTGTCACGTGTTAGGGACATTTAGGCCCCTAACATTCTAGTGACTGTGAGGGGAATTCCTTCCCTCTCTTAGCTGGTTCAAAGAATCTCTTGAGCTTTTTCTAATTCCGATTTTCTGCCCCTTTTATTTCTAGAACCACATTTTGGCCATTTTTTTGAACTCTTAGCTTGAGAGATTGTGAGAGTTTCTTTAGAGAACACTTCATTCTCAAACTCATTTTCCCTTGGTCTGCTTCTGAATTTCTGCCTACTGATTCCTTCAACCGATTCACCTTGAATTGAGATTCAGATTATGAATCTAGTGTAGTTGATTGGGTTTTTTCTTTTGCATAGGGAGGCTGTGCAGTGCGACTTTCTTATAGGAGAATCTTCCAGTGCTAAAATAAAAGCAGGATAACATGAATTTGATCATGGAGGAGAGAAATTGGAGACAAAAGATAAAGACTGACAATTTAATGTCAAAATGTTTTGTGTCAGAAGACTAATCATTCAAAAAAAGTTCAGCAGCCCAAAATCCTCAAATTTATGTGGAACAGCTGGTTCAAAAAAATGAATGGAGGGAATTGGCAAACCCTTCCTGAGTATCACCTAAGGAGTCTATCCTGGAGGAACAAGAGCCAAAGTCTTCCTCACTTCTTGAGACTCTAATGGCCAAGACTTCCTGCTTTGGCTTTTCTTTGCTAGGGCTAGATGGGGTGTTGGCCATTAGAGTCTCAAGAAGTGAGGAAGACTTTGGCTCTTGTTTCTCCAGGATAGACTCCTTAGGTGATACTTGGGAAGGGTTTGCCTATTCCCTCCATTCCTTTTTTTGAAGCAGTGGTTTCTTTTTACAATAAAATTGTGAATGACTAGTCTTTTGACACAAAACATTTTGACATTCGTGCCTTTCAAATTGACTAAATTCAGAGAAGTATCCACATAAAATTGAGGATTCTGGGCTGCTGAACTTTTATTGAGGATTTTATTTTAGCACTTTCCATGGCCAAGACTTCCTGCTTTGGCTTTTCTTTGCTAGGGCTAGATGGGGTGTTGGCCATTAGAGTCTCAAGAAGTGAAGAAGACTTTGGCTCTTGTTCCTCCAGGATAGACTCCTTAGGTGATGCTTGGGAAGGGTTTGCCAATTCCCTCCATTCCTTTTTTTGAACCAGCGGTTTCTCTTTACAATAAAATTGTGAATGACTAGTCTTCTGACACAAAACATTTTGACATTAAATTGTTAATCTTTATCTTTTGTCTCCAAGTCCTCTCCTCCATGATCAAATTAATGTTATTTGGCAAGGGTTTTGAAAAATTTGAGCTAATATAAGTTTGCACATAAGCACTTTCCATGGCCAAGACTTCCTGCTTTGGCTTTTCTTTGCTAGGGCTAGATGGGATGTTGGCCATTAGAGTCTCAAGAAGTGAGGAAGACTTTGGCTCTTGTTGGCTCTTGTTCCTCTAGGATAGACTCCTTAGGTGATACTTGTGAAGGGTTTGCCAATTCCCTTCATTCCTTTTTTTGAACGAGCGGTTTCTCTTTACAATAAAATTGTGAATTCTGACACAAAACATTTTGACATTAAATTGTCAATCTTTATCTTTTGTCTCCAAGTTCTCTCCTCCATGATTACATCAATGTTATCCGGCTTTTTTTGTGAATCTAATGTGGAATTGTATTTGCGCTAGTTGCAAGGAATCACGACTGAGAAGTAGATGCATATTTAGAAGGAGAACTCTCTTTTCCATAGAGCAGAGCTCCTTTCTAATCATTCTTGAACTCTCCTTGCAAGCAAAAAGGAGTCCTTTGCACCTTGTTGTAGAGGAAGCTTGATTGCCCTCCAACATGCTCTAGTTCTAGTAGATTCGTGTGCTGCTCTAGTTCATAAGAAGACCCTCTTGCTGAATCCAATCTTCTAAAAGACCTAGGGCTGGCAAAAAACAAGCAAATTTACCAATGATACCTTTTTCCTTAAGGTCTAAGGATTTTGTTTTTTACATCCGTGTCTTTCAAATTGACTAAATTCAGAGAATTATCCACATAAATTTGAGGATTCTGGGCTGCTGAACTTTTTCTGTGAATCTTCAGTGGAATTGTATATGCGCTAGTTGCAAGGAATCATGACTCAGAAGTAGATGCATATTTAGAAGAACTCTCTTTTCCATAGAGCAGAGCCCCTTTCTAATCATTCTTGAACTCTCCTCGCGAGCAATAAGGAGTCCTTTGTGCCTTGTTGTGGAGGAAGCTTGATTGCCCTCCAACATGCTCTAGTTCTAGTAGATTCATGCGCTGCTCTAGTTCGTAAGAAGGCCCTCTTGCGCCAATGTGCTCTACCTCCTCCCCTTCCCCACCCCAAACACATACACACACACACACACTTGGGTAAGGGACCTAAGACTAGCAAAAAAATTGCCTTAAGCACTATATTCAAATAATCAATCAACTCATTTGAATCTCAAAAAAGGTATATTATCACCCTAAAAATAAACCAAACAAACTCAAGAGCCTAAGCACCCAAGTGGATTCTTCCTTATATTCTTGGAATATCTTGGAGTCATTTGATGAGTAGTCTTCCCCAACGAGTGTGCCTTTTCTTTTTCACCATTGTACATTCATGCTTAGGGGAGTGCACATCTTGCATTGTTATTCACCATTGCCCTTTATCCAAATCAAAATCCATAGCATGGATTGTACCATCCTTTGTAGCCTTCAACACTCAAGGTGTATTTGCATCCACTGTTGAAATAATAGGAGCTTTCTTTAAAGTTTGAGAAGGAACTAAATCAAAATCTCCCCTTTTGGCATCAACGCCTTGTTGTGACCTAATCACACATCGCCCCATTGCAAATGGGGACCCCCTTTTTTTGAGCTCTGATGCTTTGCATTTAGTTTTGGATGATGTCTTAGGTTTGTTTCCTCTGCCAATCCAACAATAAGTCTCTCTCCTAGAAGGTTTTGCTTTATAACTGGAGGTCTCATCTGGAACATGAACTTGCAGTAATGAAGAGTCTTGATCAAATTCCATCCAAATAATGAATTCTGAGATCAATCCTGATGTATGTTTGAGATCCTGAAAATGACCAAGTCTGGTAGCCTGAAATCCTGAAAATCCTGAAAAATTGACTAAGTCTGAAATCTGGTGGATCCTCCAAATTCTAGATTTTGCATGTTAAATCCGGTGGATTTGAGACCTATCTCAAACATCCTGAAAGGTATATTGAAAAATATTTAAAGTATAAGAAATTCTTAAATATATTTTTCAATAGACCTTACCCTGAAGGACACTGAAAAAATGGCTAAGTATTCCAGAGCACAAAATTCCCATCCAGTGCGACAAGACATAAGAGTGGCGCAAAATCTTGATGAAATGCATCACTTTCAACCAGACAACAAAATCTTGATCTAATGCGCCTTAAGCAATGCGCCAAAATGAAAGGATTTTTTGATCATGAAAGGAGAGATTTCAAGTGGAGCATAAAATCGTGATGCAATGCGCCAATTATTTGAGAGGTCTAGTTCGAGTTTTATGTCACCTTCCAGTAAGGATCCAATTTGCCATCCCATGCGCCATTGTTAAAGATGGTTTAACTTAAGGTTTTTTAGACATCTTTCAACCGGAGACTGAAATATGGATCCAATGTGTAATTGGGTGTGGAGTTCAATTCAATTTTTATAAGGTTTTTTAAGCGAGGATCTAATTTGCTATCTAGAGCGCCCTTTCAAGGAGAGGATAAGGTAAGCTTTTGAGTGATACATCAAGAGGATTCAAAACTTCTATCCAATGCGCCAAAAGAGGAGGGGTTAGTTTTGAAGGTCAAAATCCAAATTCAAAGAACTTTCAATGAAAGATCAAAATCATGAACCCATGCGCTTGGAGGAAAAGTTTAGTTACAAGTTTTGGCACCTTTCAAGAAGAGATAAAAAATCTAATCTGCTGCTCCACCCACAAGTGATAAGCAAAAAGTGAAATTTCAGGAGAGTTTTAACCAAAGATCAAAATGCTTATCCAATGCGCCACTCATGAGCATGGTATATAATTGCAAGTTTTTGACATCTTTCAAACCGGAGTCCAAAATAGGCATCCAATGCGCCCAAGGGTGAGATGATTGGTTTCAAGTTTTAAGATGATCATTCAAACTGGTATCCAAATCTCTTATCCAATGCGCCAGCTTCTTCAAGGAATGAACAATGTTGGGTTCAATACAAGTTTCAACTAAATAACAAACTTCCAATCTGCTGCGCCAAAGTCAAAAGGGGCAGATTCAAGTGACTTTCAAAGAAGAAGACATCTTGTTAAGAGGCAGTTTTCAACCAAAATCCAAATTCCTTAATCAATGTGCTCAGTTTAGGAAGAGGCAATTGCAAATCTAGTGGGAGTTTTAAAGCCTTTTCAAGAAGTAAACAAAATGAGCATTTGCTGCGCAACTTTGAGGAGTAAGTTAAACTCAAATTCCATGATGTCTCTCCATCAGAGTTCAAAAACTCCAACCAATGCGCCATCATAAGGTAAGGTCCAAATCAGGTTTTTTTTTTAGAACATGTGTCGAGGTAATCTAGACCCTTAACTGATGCGCCATGATGAAGGAGGTTTGGCTTAAGGTTTTTTTGACCATTTTTCAAGAAGAACTCAAGATCTTCAAGTAATGCGCCAAGGGATGATGAGAGATTTATGTTGAGTGAAAGGAGTAGTTTTTAGGGAGATTATAATGATGATGCAATGCACCTCAACTAGTGTGCCTGGAGTAGGAAGCTTGTTTCAACACCTAAATCCTCATCTATTCTGCCCATACTAAGAATAAACCAAATTGAGCATCCAATGCGCCAAGATGGATAAGGTGGGATACAAGTATCAAAACTTAGATTTCATGAAGTTTCAAGATGAGACCAAAACCTTCATCCAATGCGCCTGCAAGGAGATCTAATATGAGGAGGATGAAGTCAGATTTAAGTTTGGTAAAGTGCTCTAAGAGAAGATTAAAATGTTGATGTGATGTGCCACCATTTGGAGATAAGATAACAAGAAGCAACCAAAACCTTCATCCATTGCGCCTTGACTCATGTGCCATCCACAAAGAAACAAAGTTTAGCTTTTGAGAAGGAAATCAAATGTGGATCTGTTGCGCTGCCTTGATGAGTGTTAGGAAGAGATCAAAACTACTATCTAATGCGCCCTTGGAGAAGGGAAAGGTGAGCTTTGGGAATCATTTGAAAAGATCCAAATCTTTGATCCAATGCGCCTAAGGTCAGAATATATTCTTCAAGCAGATATTAAGATTTGTGATTAGGAGAGGAGAGTGGGGAAATGTAACTTTTTAGAAGAGGATCCAAACCTTTAGGCAATCCACCAGTTTGAGGAAGAAGTCAAAATTGGATCTGCTGCGCTAAATCCAAGTACAGGACGGATTTCTTATCTGCTGCGCCATCCCTAGAAGGAGTCTTAAGTTAACTATTTGATAATCACTCAACTAGATTCCAAAAGTCTTGATCCAAAGCGCCCTTATTAAAGCAAAGAGGACAATTGAAAGAAGAATTACAAATCAAGGAGATCTAGAATTTCTGATCTCAAGCGCCCTCCTCAAAGGTAAGATGGAAATAAAAGTTTGAACATCATTGAAGGAGAATACTAAATCTTCAACTGCTGTGCTTTATCTGCTGCCTTTCTAATCAGGATTCAAAGTCCTCATCTCATGCGCCATTGTAGAGGAAGTTTAGTTTAAGTCTTGAGACAAATCTTAACCAAAACCCAAAATCTTCAACTGCTGCGCCACTTTGGAAGTTGATAACAATAGGTGTTGATTGAAGTTTTAAGCAATTTTTAATGAGGATCCAAAATCCCTATCTGCTGCGCCTGATGTTAAAGTGGTTTAAGTTAGTCTTTTTGAGTGGATTTTTTGGGAAGTATCATTTGATGATAAAGTATTGAATGATTCTTATGTATTATGAAATCAATTGTTTATCAAAAAGGTTTGATGTTGCTTCCTCGTTTGTGTTGCAAATGCTAAGAGGGGGTCGCTGCGAAGAAACGTCATGTAGCTGTTGCAAAGGAACCTTTCATCATCATTGTGTTGGAACTCTTCATCAATGGCATCATGTTAAGATCATCATGTCGGAGCACTTCATCAAACATTCCAAGGACACTTCATCCATTCAACCTCAAGACTCTTTGATCTTCAAGTCTAAAGAGAGATCTTCTACTCCGATTCTTGAATGAAACAACGTCATCTATTCTACTTCATGTCATCATCACCAATCCACTCTTACACGAAGGAAGTAGCATCATCATTTACTCTATACTACACTCTTCAAGAAGATGCATCCAAAGGAGATCATCATGTATCCTACAAGAAGAAGAAGCATTACAAAAGTTAAATCAAATGAAGCAACAAATATCATACATCCAGTTTACAAGAAGAATGAACAAGGCAAGATCAACAAGATACATCTCAAGTGTTCATCAAAGTAATCACATCAAAGATATCATACAGATGATGCAATTTGGGAATATGCCCAAAAGCATATTTAATTAATAGTTGGAATCCATGAATTTGCTGAGGTGGCACCTATGTGGCAAGTACACATCATCATCTAATTACAATTTGCCACATCATTCAGCCACATTCAATGCATTTACAACAAACAAGAAGCCAAAGGGATGCCTATGTGGAAGATGCTCTAAAAGATTCGATCCTATCCTATCTTCTTGGAAAACGTGCCTTCATTGCCTCTCTCATGTACTAAAAATAGCTAGTTGTTGTAACAAACTGCCTTGTTGGCATGATCCGAGCCCTTGGCTATCTGGATTGATCCTAGCCATTCATTGTAATACTGGAGCTCTATATAAAGGCCTTGTTGCCTCATTTGTAAATTCATTAGAAAGTAGTTCAGTTAGTAGGAGTAGAGTAGAGTAGAAGAGACTCTCGAAATTCTCTGAGAGTGCTTAAAGTTGTAAATATTTCTCAAGATTAATGCAAAGACATTGGATCTTATTTGGTGTTAAGTGTTGTCTTGTGAAGTGACATGGTTTCTTGTATCTTAATGAAGTGGAGAGATGTTTCAAATTAGATTAGAAGTAGATTAGAAGCTCTTTGATGTAATGTATGTTTGTGTTGAATATTTGATCAACTCCTAGCTCATGCTTTTAACATTCATCGCTGGTGAAGTGTTGTGTAAAGCTAGTCTGAGCTTCATCATTTGCATAAGTTCGATTGTGGATGCTTGTTTGAGCTGCGTTGTTCAATGGGTGCTTGTATAAGCTTTCATGATTTGAAAACCATTCGCGTACCTTAGGAGATTGCACCAACTTCATGTAGTTGTAGGCATCCTTGGCGAAGTGGAGTTAGGTTAATTCAGGAGTTTGTCTATTCATGCATCGTCATTACCTCATTGACCTTAGATTAGATTCCTTAAACCTTTATCTTTTGCCTTTTCTTTATCATTGAAGCTTTGTATATAAATCATCCACACTGAAAGGAGAAATAAGCTAAGTGAATGATGAAGAAGTCTAATGTAAGTCCCTTTGTGATAATCAGCAAGATCACATGTAATCACTGAGTTAACTCATCATGAATCATAAAAAAGGAACCTTGGAGTTACTTCACTGGATCACATAGTTCAACCTTTGAAGAGTTTTATTCAAGAGAGAGTGGGATACTCTAGTGTTTTACTCTATTGTTGACTTGTCTAAAAACAATCATCAACACGCCCCCTACTAAGTTAGAGTCTCACCTACCACCTAATTATTGGTAGAAGCACTCAAATCCTTGTGGTGGCCTAAATCTTGCTTTGCATCCTCAGAAGCTTCATTCACTTGCCTTGGGAAAATTATAAGATGATGAGGTTCAGCTCCTTTCCACCAAGTAGGTTGGGAAGAGAGATTCTTCTTGAAATCCTAGCGGCGAGGATTAGAGCTCCTCTTTGGGCAATGAGAAGCCAAATATGCCCATACACAAAACAAAATTGACATTGAAAGGGGATATCCATATAATCCAATTTTTGCACCTAAGATCTACCATCATTTTTCAAAATAATTTCTTCAAGCAACCCTTTATCCAAATCCATCTCAACACAAATTTGAGTGTAAGTGATGTGAGAATGCTCCATTGTTTGTTGAGCCACATCCAAAAATTTGCCCAAAGAATTCCCCAATAGCCTTATAGCAAGATGGACAACAATGTTGCAATGGCAAATAAGGAAGGCACACCCAAACAGGTACAATAGAGGAGTCTTGAAGATGATCAAAGGTTGGATACCAAGGTTTAAGGCTTAAAATGTAATCCTCCTAGAACAATGGCCTAGAATTGAGAATAGTTGTTCTATCGTTAGATGACATACAATGAGTCCACAATAAAAAGTCCCTATGCACACAAAATGATATTAAATTTTGCCTTTAGCAAGGTTTACCAAAACTTTGAAATCCACTCATACAAACTACTAAGGTGAGGCAAAAACCATTGAATCTTTGTATTAAGGGGTGCTGCACCAAGGTTTTTTTCTCACATATCCACTTATTTATCTTGGTCAAAAACTAATTTAGGCACCTATTCTGCTTTTTCTGCAATCACATCATCTTTCCAAATCCGAGATATGCATCCTTTTTGTCACTCATCTTGAGCTGAATGATTTAGGTTTGAGCTACAATGATTATTTGGATTAATACCGGTGCCTCTACAGTCACCATTTTTCACATGAAGACTTTGTTTTTCCTACATAGAGCATCATATAACTATTTAGAGGGAACATGATTATGGTTTAGGGAAAAGGAAGCTTCTATACCCTAAGTGTCTAGGACAAATGAAGTAACTGCCTGAGAAGATCTGGGAGACACAAGGGAAGGATTTAGGGCAAAAGATCCCCTTGATCAAGTCCACCAGTGTAGAAGCAGCATGATTAGGATTGCAGCCACAAATTTGGTAAATTTCCTGAGCAAGACTTTGGGTGTTTAGCTGTGGAGAAATGCAGCTCATTGCCGCCATAAAGCCCTACATGGAGAGGGCAGGAAAGGATTTGCCTGAAGACAACAAGGAAACAACTTGCACATGGGAGAGGAAGAAGATTTAGGAATAGCTCTATAATATATTATATTAAATGTAATATAATTGACTTTTTAGAATTTTGATATTTATAAATTATAATCTATTTTTTAGTTTTTAAGTTTACTTTTATTTATTTTTTTTTGTTAATATATTAATGTAATTGTT
Organism: Cunninghamia lanceolata; assembly: GCA_027924645.1. Classification (NCBI taxonomy): domain Eukaryota; kingdom Viridiplantae; phylum Streptophyta; class Pinopsida; order Cupressales; family Cupressaceae; genus Cunninghamia; species Cunninghamia lanceolata. The sequence continues at coordinate 8,893,751 of BSBN01000685.1, read as the reverse complement.
TTTAAAAACAATTTTATTAAACTTATTAAATAATAAACCATAAAAAATACTTAAATAATTAATAATAAAATAGAATATTCAATAAAATATAAAAATTGTAAAGTTAAATAAATTAAAAAAATTAAAACAATATTTAATAATTCATTTTAAATTTTTAATTTTAAGAATCTAATTAAAATAGTAAATTTTAAACTGTAATTTATTGAATTTAAATCCTAAATTTTAGGCATTGCTTTTTATTTTAATGTTTTTATTATTATTTATTTTTGTTTAGAATGCTAGGTGGGGGTAAAGAGAGTTTGTACCCATTGTGGAAGTATTGTGATCGTATTGTACCATCATTAGTGTCAACTTTGTGGGAAGCCATTACTTACACAAGGGTTAAGGCTCATTTTTAATACACAAAGGGAAAGGTATTGAACCTTGCCCAAAAGAGAAGACAATTTGATGCTATTATGGATCAACAAAGGGCTGAGGGGAAAGTGCCTCATTTGAGCTCTCATGCTTTAGCAATAGGAGCAACTCAAAGTCAATAGAGAGTATAAATCAAATAGTTAGATGTGTCTTCTTGAGATGTGACACAAGTGGCACATGATGTAGGGTTTTTCTTGCAACAAACCACACATTGGCAGCTCAAGTCAAATTGGAAAATTGTTTGATGTGCATGATTGAGATGTGGTTGATGCAGCGATCACATGCTTCTTTTATCAAATGGAATAATACGATGTGCAACAGCTTGCTCATCTTACTAAGAGGAGATGGTCCAAATTATGACGGATGGTTGGACAAATGCTAGAAAATGTCCACTTCTTAAATGGTAATATGCAGTAAAGGCCCTTATTTTTTTTTAAGGCAATAGATTGTTTAGGGCAAGAGCAAAATGTAGAGTTCCTTCATAACCATGTGACACCATTGAGTAGGTGGGGGCATTAGATGTAGTCCAGATTATTATAGATGCTGCCTTGTTTGTAAAGTAGTGGGCTTGTTGGTAAAAAAAGTATAAGCATATATTTTAGGTGCTATGTTGAGTGCATGCATTGGATAATGCATTAAATAATGCACTAAAAAACATTAACAAGTTTCAATTGGTCCCATAACTCATTGAAATGGGCAAGGAAATACATATGTTTATATGTAATCGTCACCACACACAAGCCATTTATCGAAAATTTGCCAAGGTGGAACTCCTTAAACTTGTTGATACATGGTTTGGTTCTTATTTCATACTTATTTATTGTCTTTATGTTGTCAAAGGGGCTTTGTCTTTCATAGTAGTTAGTGATGCATGAGCAGCTTGGAGACAATCAACATTAGATAGTATCGTTGAGATGAGAAGGATGGCCTTTGATGACTGTTTTTAGTCGATGTTGAAATTTGTTGTCAACCTTATTTAGCCAATTATGAGGTAATCAAATCTAAAGATTCAAACAAGTCATGTTTGAGAGAAATTTATGAAGAAATTGATTCTCTATGTGAAAGAACTAAAATAATAACAAACATTAGAGATCCTTATCTATATACTTTGATAGAGGAAAAATACATGGAAGATGGAACAAACTTAACATATCTCTTCATTGTGTTGACTATGCTTTAAATCCTAAGTGGTATGATACAAAAATTGCTAAGAAGAGGTCTATATATGAGGACAAAGAGGTAATGAAGTGGTTTTGGACTGCGGTAAAAAGATTCATGGTTGAGGAGAGGATGCTTCAATTGTTAGGACTTGGTGGAATAAGTTTTCACGTAGGCAAGGTGATTTTTCTATTGAGGAAGGCTTATATGATATGTGTGCGACGAAGAGCCCAATAGAGTGGTGGTGGATCCATAGAGGTTAAGCACCTGAATTGAATCATTGGCATCTCTCACAAGTATCTAATTCTTTTTTTGTGAGAGGAATTGGAGTACTTATGGTTTCATTCATTTATTGAAAAGCAACCAATTAGGGTCAAAGAAGGCACATAACCTAGTCTACGTTCATAGCACACTTTGCCTTCTCTCTCTCTCGTATAGACCCTAGATAGAAGGAGGGTTCTTCAACACAATGGGACCAAATTCGACCTAATAGAGTAGTTGCACCCTTGGGGGATGAAGTGATTGACATGAATGGCCTCCATGATTTAACCCTACTTCAATTGTTTGCAAAGGAACTTGAGCTTGAGAGTATTGAGTATTTGGAGAGCATCCTAGTTGAGGACTTGGAGATTGATTGTAACACATTTGTACATAGTCCTAGGTGTACGTAATAAATGAAATAACAATTATTACTTAAATACAATAGAAGTTGGACAGTTATCTTGAAGATGAATTGAATGGTCGTTTCATGTTGATCAATATGTACTATTTAACATATTTTGAAGTTAAGGAGAGTTGGGTTTCACTCTTTTATTTTCAAATTCATTCTCAAACCTTTTCTTGGCCTGCTATTGGTATCAGAACTATAGCAAAATATTATTTACTTCACTTTTTCAATCCTCTGATTCTTGCTATTTGAAATTCTCATTCCCATGTTCATTACATTGAACAATTCTTTTCATTGCTATATGTATGGATGCTTGTTCTATGTGAGTAGCTGTAATGCCCCAACTTTTACATTAGGACATTAACGGACCAACAACAAACAAACACATTTTTTACAATGCAAGTGCAACATTTACATGTCACATTGCACACTCACGCACAACAAGGTGTCATGACAAAGAATGACAACACACAAAATGTTCAATCATTGCAATGAGCACCCTATTTTTTTTTTTTTTGGAATTCCACACTTAGAGAAAGATGCAATGGTTAAGTTCTTCCACACTCTTCTGATCACCCAGATCCCGATATGGGCAAGGTGAGAGCATACTAGTGCTTCAGAGTTAGCATTCAAAACCAAATCAAACTGAAGTAACAATCTTCCACTTATTCAGTGGGAAGTACAAGGAAATGTAAACCAGGTGCATCCACTTATTCAGCGGGAACCTGAGCCATGCATGAAAGTACTAGAAAGAAAGGCACATCCATTTGTTCAGTGGGAAGCCATTACAAAGCAAGATAAAGCGAATCTATTTGGCACATCCACTTGTTCAGTGGGAAGCCATTACAGAATGTTTTACGACCACAGCAACATTAGGATAGAGACACAGAGTGTTCTATCCTCTCTTGAACAAAGCTTCTCAGACGTTGAACTTTGTGATCAAATGAGACTGCTCCAAGGTTCCTTTTGTGTCAGGTCTTGATGGGTGTGGGAAAAGCTCTGTGGAATGATGTGATTTGCTGGTAATCACAGGTGGACTTACGCACGAGACTCAGTTTTTTCTCATAGCAGGGAAGGAAAAGACTTGGATTTCACTATGACTTCCGGAGGCTGGATTCGGATTCTTCTGCTTCTTGCAAGGGAAAGGCTTGGATTTTCCAATCTATTGCAGGGGAACATGCGTGAATTTTATTGGGTTCTTGCGAAGGGAAGGTTTGGACTTCCTAAGCTCTATCTCTACAAACAGGAGAATGATTTATCAATAAGCTCTCTATGAACTAATCCTAACACAGATCTAAAGAAAATACAAAAGAAAGATAAGGGTTCAGGAATCTAATCGATGGAGAGGATTACTGCTGAGGATGGAAACTGAAACCACGCTTCTGCTTCATCATAAGGCAACAACTAGGCAAAGATGGTGCTATCTCCTGAGGGGAAGTAAAGATTTTCAGACTGCTCCTCCAAGGGACATGGAACTGAAACGTACAGAAACAATCGAAGTTAGACTTGAAATAAGTTCAGACCAACCATACACTGTGATTTGCAAGCCACAAATCACAAATGGTGTGAACAATTAGTTTCAATCATGCATCAACAATAGCAATCTCCACTATTCTAACTAACAAAGCTAAAAGATAAAAGGAAATGAAACAATTTCAACACTTGGAGCTTAAGATTTGCTTGAAAGGAAACAGAAAAACCATGTCATGATCCAAAGAACTCTATAAACACCAATCCACAATGCTCATATTATTGATTTGGAAGATGTTTCTACAACAATCTTACTGATCCTTTGAAGTTTTATGCTCCAAGAATGGAGTGATACAGAAATGAAACTATCTAGCTAGGTGCTTTAAGAGCATGAGAAATATGTATGGAAAAAGAGAGGCCTCTTCAAATGAGGCGCCCCAGCCTTTATATAGGCAAGCAAAGTACATAAGAGGAAGAGGAAATCTGATTTCCTTGAAATCTGTGCCCAGGTAAGAAACCCTAAAGGTGGTAGGTGGGGTCGCCAGAATATGGAAGTAGATGACTACCACTTGTCTTGGGCCTTTAGTCTAGGGATAGTTTCCTCTTGGACCACAGTGAATTGCTGACAGACTTCCAGAATTGCCTGAGTCCTATCCATGAGTGCAGCAAAACTTTTGCACACCTGGACGAGATCCTCTATAAACTTATGAGCCCTATCCGAGACCTTCTCCATCCATTCCTTCGTTGCATGACCGACCGATCTCAACACTTCGAACTCCGCTAGAGAATTCTTGGTTATGCTTGCAGGTTGGGCTGTCACTCCTTGGGCAGATTGCAATGGGCCCATGAGATGCTGGATGTAATGCCTTAATTCTTCGTTCTCCCTCTTCAGCTGGTTCTTCTTCTCTTCCTCCTTCCTCAACCTTTCTCTGATGGCGGTAATAGAACCCTCCAGCTCCTCCATTTCTTGTCCCTTCGTGGTGGGTCCAAAGTCGACCGTCATTATGTCATAATCTTCAGGACTAATATCCTCCTTTGCCTTGTCCACTCTTGGAATTGCAATTTCGACCCAGCGAGACCCTGATTCATCTCTAGTGATCTTGGAATACTTCTTTGGCTTCTTCGGGTCCGCGGGTTTTCCTATCTTGGCCAGGAAGTTCCCAAGTTCGGCGGAAGGATCATTCTTCTTGACTGGCTTCTTCTTCAATTTATCTTGTAGCCACTTGGTCTTGTGGACGGATTGACTTCTCTTAGTGGTTCCTGATCCACTTGTGGTATGGATATTGGCACTTCACCGGAATTGAACTCCTCGTTCAGGAATTCCAGATTAGGGTGATGAAGCATGTCCTCAAGTCGAACCTCCCCCAGATTCCGTGATGAAAGGTTAGGATGATTTCCTACAACCAGGCTGGGAGTCTGGTCCCGGGCAGAATCCATGGACTCATTGTCTCCCTTCTCAGCTTGCTCATTCGGGATCATTTCCTCCTCCACGGGCCCTTTATCCTTAGCTGTTTGCATATTGTCATCGGAGAATAGATCAATCTCCTGGACGGAAGAAGTGCTGGTGGAATGAGGTCTACTTGCATTATGCTCATCCTGGTCAGGCCTCCTGATAGACTCCTTCCGGGCCTTTACTCTCTTTGTCGGCAGATCCTCTGTAGTTCTGTTTCTTGCTTCATGTCTCCCTGTGCCTTGTTCCTTTGCGGGTGTTCCTTCGGTCATGTCCTCCTTGGAAGATTGAGACTCTAGATCTCCCATCAAATCATAGGTCGGACGGATGCCCTTCTTATGCAATCTCTCAGTCTGGTGGTTTATCCACTTCTGTGTTCTTGTTAGTACGGGTGCCATTAGCTCATCCAAGTGGGTGACCTCAGGGTTAGACCAAACCAGTGGTGGAAGAGATTTATCCTTTTCTTGTTCGAAGATAGGTTGGACCTGCTTTCCATCCTCCTTAACTTGATCCGGAACTGAAAAGACTTTGGTTGCCCTGATCATGTCTACGGATAGCTGGGAACACATCCTCCTCCGAATCTTGAAGTCAGCCTCAGCATTTGCCTAGTGATCCTCCAGGTGCACCTTGTGTCTATGCTTCCTTCCACATGCAACCTGGGTGGTATTGAACGGATCAAAGTTTGCTCGCGAGGAATGGGTCACTAGGTTGTAAAACTGCAGTTCCTCATTGGACCTCTCCGCAGCCTGGAGGGAAGGACACACCTCAGCTGCATCCTCTGTTTGGATTGGAAAAGTTATCCTGGCCTTCTTCTTCTTCTGAACTTTATCATATGCTGAGAGCTGTCTTGTTAATTCTAGTAGGACCATCTTATCTGAAGGATACCTTGGTAGTCTATACGGGAAGGCAGAGAATCCTTGCACTCGGATGTATGTGAACTTCGGAAATTGGATGTACCAGGAGTCGTATGTCTTGATCAACTGCTTGGACTCGGGTGACAACCTTTGGTGAGTGCCTCCTTGAAGGGTTCTTGTGATGTGCATGGCGAATGCATCGTTATACCTCCTGAAATGAGCTATGTTTTGGAGGTGAAGCTGTGGAAACAGTCAGACTCTGACTTGTCCTTAGGAATTCCCGACGCGTCCCTTCCATGACAGTCCCTTGTATCTATTGTTCCTCGCCAACATTAAATTACGTAGGAACTCATGTAAAATGCCTTCGAATCCTCCAGATTTCGGAACCTGTTCATTAATGCTATCGCTGAGGATTCGAGCCCAGTCTATCATCTTCGTTTTGGCAGTGACCTCAATGTAATAGAACATCCATGGCTCGAAGGTTGAGGATTGAGGACTTCCCATGATCCTGTTTAGCATGACGACGAGGTCTCCATGCTTCTGCTTGAAATCGGATTTGAGGAGTCCCTTGGGCAGCTTGGAATGGTGAGGTCTCTTCTTCTACATCCAGGAATTGTTGATGATTCCTAAACAGATTGCAGGATCAGCCTTGAACGTGTCGGATGCTTCCTCCTTGCTTGTGTACTCGATGGGGCTATAGACAAGAATGTTGAATGCCTCGGCAATCTCCTCCTTGGAGAAGTAGGCTATCACGGTGTTGTCCCGGTCTACAATTATCTGACGTTCAGGATCATAATGCATGAAACACTCCACGATCAACTCGGAACAAGGAATGGCAGGTGGGAAACATGCGGCGGGCACAATTCCACTTCGAACTAGCTTTGCTACGAGCTGGGATGGAGGGTGTCCATCTACTCCGTACATCTGCTTCTTGATTTCCTCCATGCTTGATGGGTTGATGTTGGTATCTCCAATGTTCCCCCATTTTGAGACGATCCTGAACTCCGGAAGTGTTCCCTTGAGGACGTTCCACATTTGAGCTCGTCTTGAAGAACCGGCCTTGGTGCTTGCCATGTACCTGTGGAATCAAGGAAAGAATACAAAGTATAAGGTTCGAGGGGTAAGAGCAAAGGTGGGATGAGAGATTTTATTCCCAACATGAGAAGCAAGTACTATGGATTTATGCATGTGGGACTAAAATATCATAAAGCCAATGCACAGGAAGGAAAGAATAAGAATATTCTAGGTGAAAAGAAACCTATGTCTTACTTGCCCAAACCTGTCCTTGAACAATAAAATTCTGATTTTCAAGTAGATTTCTGATTTTATGATGAATTTCCTGATTTTTGGATGTATTTCTGAGTTTAATGCCAGGGATTTCTGAATTTTTAATGAATTTCAACCCAAAAACTCACACCTTCAACTTCAGAAATTCCTAGTCCACATGAAGAACCTTGCTTGGAATGAAGGATTCTGCCCTTGGATTGCAGAAATCTGCCTTAATCCTACAGAAAATTCTGCTCCTATGGAGAATTTTTGGTTTGGAGTTGATAAAATCTTCCTTTTCCTTGATGGAATTTGACCTTCAAATGATGAAATCTGATTTTCTTGTGCTGAAATCTGCCTTGGAATGTTTACTTCTGCCTTTTGCTTTCTTGGATTTGATTTGGAATGTTATGATTCTAAGAGGTGGGCGCCCTCTTTATATAGGTGCCCAAGCCTCCTTCCAATATGGCCGACCTAGCCTTGTAAAATAAAATCCTAGGCGACATAAGACCTTGGCCGACCTAGTTTTGACTTGTCCCTTTTTTGTCTTTTTCCTCAAACGGTGGCGCAATTTCAAGCTGGTCGGGGATTTTGAGCTGTCGTGGAATCCACATTATCCTTGTCGCAATTTCCAGTTGCAACTGGATTTTCCACTTGGGCGCATATTCCACCTCCGACTGGATTTTTGACCAGGAGCACATTTTCCACCTTCGACTGGATTTTCAGTGTTAAGGTCATATCTTTGCATGGATTTTTGGAATTCATTATTTGGAATTTCACAGTCTTTGAACGAATCCTACAAGACACACAGGGCGCACTTGCTAGTTTGGACTGGATTTTCCCTCTAGGTCACATTTTCCAGCCTCAACAGGATTTCTCACCTAGGGCGCAAATTCCACTATCAATAGGGTTTTCACCTCTGAGCGCATTTTCCAGTACCAACAGGATTTTGGACTTGTGGCGCAATTTCCAGTGGGAACAAGATTTTGGGCTTGTGGCTCAAATTCCACCTGGTCAGGGAAGAATTCTCCAAGGCGCAAATTCCTGTAGTGACTGGCAGTTTCCCTAGGAGCGCAAATTCCAGTTGGAGGTTGATTCATTGACTTTGGCGCATTTGGTCTTGGATCTAATCTTGAAATTTTACTGAGTCCTAAAATGAATTCTTCTAAACAAAGGCATATTTTCCAGGGTGAACTGAGGGATTTTGAATGTCAGGGATTCTTCCCAGATAGAGGAGCGCAAATTCCATGACCAACAGGAACCTGGACCTGGAGCGCATTTTCCAGCAGGTCAGGGAGGAATTTTCTCAGGGCGCAAATTCCAGTCAGTTAGGGAGGAATTTTCTAGGGTGCAAATTCCTGTCTGTCAGGGAATTTGAATCTAGGTCGCGTTTTCCAATAGGAACTGGATTTTCCACCTTGTTGCATTTTCCAGTAGGAACTGGATTTTCCACCTTGTCGCACTTTCAAGTAGGAACTGGATTTTGACAGTTAGGAATTGTTCTCTGACCAAGGTTGCAGTTTTTTCAGGATGGGTCTTGGAATGGAATGAGCCCTGAATTCCTTGTTTATAAATTTGACTAAGTCTCGAAACTTTACTTAGGGAATTCCTTCCTGGCCATGGTTACACTTTCCCAAGGGTCACGGATTCCTCACCGTAGAATTCTTGATTCCTGAGTCATCGGGATTTCCACTTCTCAGTCAGGGCTTCAAGGATTTTGGCAAGAAATATCAAGTCTAAGGTTGCAGTTTTTTCAGGATGGGTCTTGGAATGGAATGATCCCTGAATTCCTTGTTTATAAATTTGACTAAGTCTCGAAACTTTACTCAGGGAATTCCTTCCTGGCCATGGTTACACTTTCCCAAGGGTCACGGATTCCTCACCGTAGAATTCTTGATTCCTGAGTCATCGGGATCTCCACTTCTCAGTCAGGGCTTCAAGGATTTTGGCAAGAAATATCAAGTCCTTGTGCATTCCGGTCTTTGGATTTAGAAGTTCGGAATCGGAATTGGGGTGGATCTGGAAGTGGGACATAAGACGGAGACCTTGAACCTAGATTCTTTGCACTGAAGTCTTGGAACAGGATAGCCATATTTGCCTTGGAATGTTTTAGGGTTTCAAAACATCTTCAAGAGAGATCTTTCACTTGTCACCGCTTTGAGCATCAGTGAGTTAATGGCTTAGAACTTAATTTCTGGTCCAATGGAAACCGAGCAAGAGGCTGTGGGATCAGAGCAGAGCACTGAGCCGGGCTCAAAAAAAAGGGGGACCCCATTTGCAATGGGGAGATGTTGTAAAATGGTCACAACACAGATTACAATGAAGTTTACTTTGACTTTGATATACAAGATCAGCTCCCAAATTCTCAACACAATACTATGCTAGGTAAGGGTCCATACAGAAAATACAAATCAATGATTATAGGATGAGAAATAAGGCAGGTTTTATACCATCTAAGATATCTGCTGTCACAGGCAGCACTCAGACTGCTGCAGCTGCTGATATACGGCAGCCCTATGGAGGAGTAAACACTTCAAATGACTCTGTATATTGTGCAGTCCATGAACAACTATCTCAGCCATGTTTTCTCCATTCTATACGCCTATTCCAACAGAGATTAGACACCCACATACTCAGCAGATACAAAGGAAAGTTCAGACGTCTGGAAAATACTGTACGACCTGCTGAAAGGGTACGGCCATGCTCACATTAACCAGTTTCCACAAACAGTCCCAGAAATGGGTGGAATAAGGTTGCCCAAGGCTGGAAACAATTATCAATGCAAGAGTTCAACAGAGACTTCAAATCCCGTCAAGCCACAAGCAAATATCTCCATAACTGTACGGCCAGCAGGGTGTGTACGGCCAGCAAGAACAGATAAAAGAAAGTCTTCAAACTCGCACTCCAACACAACCAAAATCCATAGCAAACATCACAATATTATCTGGAATTAACAATACAAACTTGCACTCCAAACTGTTCAACAAACATCGAACTCCATAATGGCACAATGTGATTTCTAGATGAAATCACCATAGACCCAGCTAGGGTTGATCTCCCACAACCGAAACCGGATGAAAGATTGAGGCTAAACAACCCCAAGGAGAAACTATGCTCAACAACATAAGTTTACAGAAGTCATAAAAATATATCCAAATGTATTCCCCCTCCAAAATGAGCGAATTCTACTTTTAAATAATCCCACACCAAGCCCAGAATAGCCAAAGAATAGGGTCTGACCCACTTTGGCGCCACTCAGCTAATGCTCATCTAATAATAGCAAAGAATCCTATTGAATGCCTCTACAGAGGAGCGCCTCCTCCCCCCCCCCCCACGGACACCCCAGGGATAGGCAAGAATAAAAATGACAGTGGTCCCACCAACCCCAGCAACCACTCCAACAGCAGGCCCACCACTTCTAAAAAATAATAGTAGTTTCAATGTGCATGATAGGCATAATAATTATTTAACTATTATCAATTTTTAGAAGCTATATTTCCCTCACATATTGTTAGCCTTCGGGAAATAGTAGAAGACTAACCTATTTTTCAAATTGTTTAATGCTGAGGAAAATGGGACATTACAATCACCAATGCACCAAGCACGATGGCACAAGCAGAAGGCTTTACTAAAAGAGAGAAAAGGACTATGGTGCACACACACAAAGATTGGGTACGAGGAGATCAATATCTCACAAAATACCCAAAGGACCAAATGAACTAAGATGCTAGGCACACAAAGGAGAACCCTAGGAACAACTCTTGTCTAGAAACTTTTCTCAAAAAAGTTCAGGAAGTGCCTGCTGTACGAAGGGACATGACTACAATGCACAACTGGACATCAACACACAAACAAGGCGTCAATGTGCCTTGAGGACACCAGTGCACCTGCGTTGTCATCTAGGCTGGGGATATAAGAAAATCAACTTACCAAGTCAAAAACACAAACTAAACTAAGGGTTATCTAGCATAGAACCCAATTCTCTGATGGAGAAAAGCACGAAGATAACCAAACAAGATCTAGGAGTTGTTAGTTTACAGATTTGTCACCTCGAAAAGTCTCTATATATTTTGCCCAGCTTGAGCTAGCAAATGCACTAATCAAATTGTAAATGAATTCTACAATTTGTTCTCTGCATTCTTTTAAAAGGAGCAGCTTCCTTTGTATGATGGGGAGGTTTGTATTTTGTGTACTTTTAACCAGAAAGCACAGAAAGGCAGCAGAAAGAAAGAGAGAGAGAGAAAGAGAAATCTAATTGCAGACATAAGAATACAACTAAATCTCTCAAGAGGAAAGAAAAAGAAATAAATTAGGAGCATAGAGTCTCCCAAAAACCAGAATGAACCAGAAGCACAAAGTCTCCCAGAACACCTATACATCAAGAGCATGCAACAGAGATAGATAAAGAAGATATAACTGATCAGACATACGAGTAATCAATTATAAGGAGAAATGGTGAACATACTGTTGTGACCAAATCACACATCGCCCCATTGCAAATGGGGACCCCCTTTTTTTGAATTCCAGTGCTTTGCTAAGTCCAGGATGATGTCCTTTGCATGATGAAGTTAGTGGTGTTTGAGTCTTAGAGCCCCTTGATGACCTGATCCTGATGTTTGAGACCCTGAAAATGACTTAAGTCTGGTATCCTGATCCTGAAGATCCTGAAAATTGGCTAAGTCTGAAATCTGGTGGATCCTCAAAAATCTAGAATCTGCATGTTAAATCTAGTGGATATGAGACCTATCTCAAACATCCTGAAAGGTATATTGAAAAATATTTAAAGTATAAGAAATTCAATCTCTAAACTTATACTTAAGTCTAGGCGCCCTTCATGCATTGAATTACCTCATTTTGACGCCTTAGCATGAAGAGATGTTCAAACTAACCCAAAGTTGTGCCTTAGCATGAGAGAGCATGATGTGTTTAAACTAACTCCAATCTTGATGTATGTTTGAGATCCTGAAAATGACTAAGTCTGATAGCTTGATATCCTGAAACACTGAAAAATTGACTAAGTTTGAAATCTGGTGGATCCTCAAAAATCTAGAGATCCTGAAAATGACTAAGTCTGATAGCTTGATATCCTGAAACACTGAAAAATTGACTAAGTTTGAAATCTGGTGGATCCTCAAAAATCTAGAATCTACATGTTAAATCCAGTGGATCTGAGACCTATCTCAAACATCTTGAAAGGTATATTGAAAAATATTTAAAGTATAAGAAATTCAATCTCTAAACTTATACTTAAATATATTTTTCAATATACCTTACTCACTTAGACTTCCAAATTTAGGCGTGAATTCACTCAAAGAAGCTTAGGCGCATTTTCCCATTTGCAGAGATCCAAATTGGCGCCTTAGGTGGAGGACCAGTTTCAAACACCTCATTCAATTGCGCCTTGAATTGAAGTAGGCGCACCTTCTTGTTATTATCACCTCATCCTAGCGCCCTACATCTGGATGGTTGGAGGGATGACATATTGGCGCCTTGGAGTGCATGGTGAGGTTGGAATTCAAGATTAGCGCTTAGAGAAGGATTACACTCAATACAATCACCAAAATAGCGCCTTGAGTTGAGAGAATGAAGTTAGGCGCTCCTTATCACTCCTGTCACCTGGATGAACGCCTTGAGGGTAAGTAAAGTAAGATAACACTTAGTGAGTGCCTAGAAAATGAAGTGTTGGAAATTTTGAGATTTTAAGTGCCTAAGGATCAAATTAACTCATTCTGGCGCCCTTCATGGGGAGACACTTCAATATGCGCCTTGAGGTGACTTGAGCACCTAGAGGGAGATTGCTTCCAATAACACTATTGATGAGGCACCTTGCAAGAATGGACCATTGCAAGTCATCTTCACTTGTTTAAAGCATGACAAACTCCAAGGAGGAGGCTATTAATCTTAGGCGCCCTTTTGTTCCTCTGCAAACTCGTATAAGCGCCTAAGAGGAGACTTTTCTAAACACTTAACATAGAGCAACAAGTATGAATAGTGAAGGTGCTACTTTCCACTTGAATAACCTTCATTGGCGCCCAAGGAACAAATGACATTTTCAAGAGTTTAAGCGCCCTTTGTGTTTGGAAACTCATTATTTTGGCGCTTAGAGAAACTTGATTGTTTAGAAGAGTTTTGGTGTTTAGGATCACTAGAAGTTGGGCGCCCTTTGCCTCCAAAACCACTAGGCGCATTTTCTTGTCCTTAGCATCTTGTTTTGGCGCCTTGGAAGAAGTGACATAAAACATCCCATTGAGTGGGCGCCTAGAGAAGGGAGGTCCTTCTAAGACATTCACTACTATCTAAAGCATGAAAATTGACAAATAAAGTCCAAGTTGACCAAGGCGCCTTGCACCTTCATTGGTGCCCTGGGAAGAATCACCTCATTTCTGGCGCCTAGAAGACAAGATGAGTGAAAGTGAAGTATTGGAAACTTTGACCTAGATTGGCGCCTAAAGGAAGGGGAGTCATCCCACAACCTTCACAATTGTCTAGAGCATGAAAAAATGCCAAAGATGAAGCTATTAGTCCTAGGCGCACTTCCACTTATCTACCAACCTAGATGGGCGCCTAAGGAAGAAACTGTGTTGAAAGATACCTTTTGGGTGAACCTTATAGGGGATTGACCTTCTTTAAACCTTTACAATTGCTAGGAATCATTTGAAATAATGAATGTGGGACTAATTTGTGTTAGGCATACTTTGTTCCTATTTTTACCTATATTTGCGCCTAAGCTTGAAAAGGATTATTACATGTTTAAAGTTATTCCTATCTTATGAAGTGATTGATATATTGTTTATCTTGTCTTGTAGGTACATCAAAAAGGATAGGAGTTGTTCGAGGAGTCACCTTTGAGTGAGGAGCTTGGAATCACCTTCAAGGAGTCATCTTCATCTAAAGAATACTTCAAGATCATCAAGTTGCATCATTGAGAGAAGGAGTGTTGGTGAAGTCGAGGAGTCATCAAGAGCAAGTACTTGAGTAGCCTTCAAATTGCAAGAGGAAATATCAATGACATCATGTTAGATCACATCAAGTTCAAGTATACTTCATCAATGGCATCATGTTCGAATACATTCATCCATCCAAGCTTCAAGTCAAGTTCTCCCAATCTTCAAGATCATCTACTTCACATCCAAGGAAGGTGTTATCATCTACACTCCAAGAGGGTCACTTCAAAGGCCATCAATGAAGGATCACTTCATCAACTTTTACATCAAGCAAAGACACTTCATTTATCATACTTCAAGTTCCAGTAAACTTCAAGTCCAAGAGAGACTTCTACTCCAATACATGATTGAAGCATCATCATCTACAAGTTGAGAAATAAGTATCATCATCATCTTGTACTACTACTATACTCTTCAAGAAGGAGCATCATCAAAGAGGATCATCATATCAACTTACCTGCAAGAAGAAGAAAGAATCATGTGGTTAATCAAGTGAAGCAACAAGTATCATACATCCAGTTGCAAGGAGATGTACAAGGCAAAGATCAACAAGTTGTATTCCTAAACATACAAGTTCAAGCAATTACATTGAATACATCACACAAAGATGATACAATTTTCAAAGTATGCTGAGTTGGCATCTATGTGGCGAGTACACATCAATTCAATAGCATTAAATGTATCATTTAATAAAAGAAGCCAAAGGGATTCCTATGTGGAAGAATATTTTAAATGCTTTCGCCTTACCTTATCACATTGGAAAATGTGCCTTCATTGCCTCTCTCTTTTGTGCTAAAAATAGCAAGTTGTTGTAACTACCTCTGAGGTGGCACGATCTAGACCCTTGGCTATCGAATTGATCTTAGCCATTCAATGTATTCTAGACTTCTATATAAAGGCCTTGTTGCCTCATTTGTAATTCGGTAGATCATTAGTAGTAGTAGAGAGTAGATTTTAGGAGTAGAATAGGAGAGACTCTCAAAATTCTCTGAGAGGACTTGAAATTGTTGTAAATATTTCTCAAGGTTAATGCAAAAGACATTGGAAGTTTATTTGGTGTTCAAGTGTTATCTTGTGAAATAACTTGGTTTCTTGTACTTCAATGGAATGGAGATGATGTTTCAAGTAGATTAGAAGTTCATTGTTGTAATGTTTGTTGTATTGGATATTTGATCAACTCCTAGCTCATGCTTTTAACATTCATCGCTGATGAAGTGTTGTGTAAAGCTAGTCTGAGCTTATTTGCTTAAGTTCGATTGTGGATGCTTGTTTGAGCTGCGCCATTTGATGGGTGCTTGTATAAGTCTTCATGATTTGAAAACCATTCGCGTAACCTTAGGAGATTGCACCAGCTTCATGTAGTTGTAGGTACCCTTGGCGAAGTGAAGTTAGGTTAATCAGGGAGTTTGTCTATTCAATCGTCATCATTGCTTCATTGACCTTAGGTTAGATTCCTAAACCTTGATCTTTTTCTATTTCTTTATCATTGAAACCTTGTACATACATCATCCACACTGAAAGGAGGAACAAGCTAAACGTGAATGAAGAGAAGTCTGCGTAAGTCCCTTTGTGTTTAACAGCAAAATCATATTTAGTCACTGAGCTATCTCTTACAAAATCATCAGAAAGGAACCTTGGAGTCATCTTGTTTGATCACATAGTTCAGCATTCGAGAGGCTTTGCTCAAGAGGGAGTTAGTCAAGAGGGAGTTAGATACTTTGTATTTCACTCTAATTGTTGACTTGTCCAAAAACAAACATCAACACATACGAACAACATTCTTCCTGAATATTAAAAACAAAAACAAAGCTCAAAGTCTCTGATAACCCCTTTACATACAGCTCCCTTCTTTGCACAGGGCAGAGAAAAAGATAAATTTTGGAATCCCTTTAACAATCAACTCCCGATGAGTTTTTAAAGCCTCTTTTTCTTTTTGGTAACCGTTTCTTGAAAAACTTCCTCTTTAATTTAGTTACAAATTCCTTTTAGAGGTAACTCTTCGGATACCCAAAAATCTGATGACATTTGTCTCTTCATTTATCTTTTGTCCTTTCTAACTCTGCTTGATTGGAAACATCTTGGGTGCTCATAATCTTGTCTTCCCCTGCATTTATAACAATATGCAGTTTCTTGACCTTCTTGACTACTTCTGTAGTAGCTTTAACAGCCTGGTTGTTCATATTCAGATGTGAACAAAACCCTTTTGGAAAACCTCCTTCAGCAACAAATTCAGCAAAGTCGAAGATGGCATCTTCTCACATACACCATCTGTTGTGTATGCCCAACCTGTTGAACAAAGTGATCCAATGCAATGCGTTGTCCAAGCACACTTCCAATGTTGTGAATCCCATCAATGTCAAATCTTTTCATAACTATGTAATCTGGAACACCTTGCATTCATGTCTCCAATGATGGCTTCTCCACTACTGCATAGTCATCTTTTCTTGAACATAATAAGACTTGTTATATAACACTCGAGATGGTTTTTCAATCCCTTTGTCATAATCATCTCTAATATGTTTAGTTTCCATCTCAACGTGCACAGGATATACCCCACTTTTCCCTGTAACATTTGATTCCAAAAACTGGGCAGCTTTCTCATTAAAATGCGTACAAAGTGAACCTTCTATTTCAGCCTGTTGACAAAGATTACTTGAGATGAACTGGAACCCAACCTCCCCCATTTGCTAATTACCAGAACAAGAAAATCCACATTCTGCCCCATTGGTATTGGAAATATTATCATGCTGACCAGAAACCATCCTCTCTTTAAACGTGATCATCTGAATGTCACAGCCAGTAAGACAGGCTGTAGCATGCGTATGGACTGGTTTCTGTGCACAGTTATGACCTGTTGAAGCAAGCAATTGCTCATCAAAATCCTGATTATCTAGAATTCCTGGTTTTGGCATTCCATCTCTGGCTTGTAACTCTCCATACTCCACAACATTATTCTCATCTAGTATGCAGTTATCCTTTCAAATTGAATCACAAGCTAAAAAAAACATTTAGGTCATCTTTCCAGGAAAATGGAACAACTTTGTCAACAATCTTATCTGCTGAGTGACTCCCACTCATGTGAGTAACACATTTTTGTGTTGACGAGTGCTTTCCAATTAGATCAGAAATGCCCATATTTTTCATGGGTGATATCATCTCCACAGGATTGCTTTTACAATCTTGGACACCTGCTGAGAATTCCAAGGTTATGGTGAAACATGCACTCCTTGCGGTATTTCCTCCATTGGTATGCACAAATCCTTGGCATGTGTCTTGGATGGTTCTACTTATATTCTCATTGTTTTCTTGATAAGGGCTATCTGCTTGATTTTTAATGTTGAAATAATCTGATGCATCGTGGCTAGGATTCTTGATGGCATGGTTTGAAGGACCAAGTGTTAGATCTACTGTGTTGGCTACACTCAGATCACTATGGCAAGAAAGAATGCAACAGTTGTAAGCCACATCTCAGCTGCAAGAAAGCCCAAGGATTTGAATTCAGCTTCTTGACAGGAACTACCACAACCAAGTTAGAATCTGCATAAGGTTGGGTGAATTCCATAGCAGCAATGCACAAACTATGTGACAGAAAGAAATAAACGATCATAAATATAATTATTCCCAAGTCTGCTTCTTCACCAACAGCTAGTTGACGTGGATTTCTCCAGTATATTCGGCTTGCACACCATACACAATAAAGGATTGCAATTATTCCACTAAGTTTTAAGAATTGGTTTGATCGAGTTGTGACTTTACCGGGTTTCACCCTATTTATGTAAGTAAATCCTTCCAATAGACAGACGCACAGAAAGCCAACAACTATAACAGCTTCATTATTGACTGGAGCTCGGCCCTCCCACCATACTCATTGCTTGGGCAAATAAAATGTATAAATTGGTTTGTTGTTGATGTCATGACACAAAATTTCAATCCAACTAGGATAGTCACAATGAAATGTTCCACACAGCTGAGCCTGGGCCACATTGCTTGCCATGGTTCATGTGGCAATGGTTCTCGATCAAAGATCCTTGAGCTCAGAATTTTTTCCACTCCTTGATTGCTTTGTTTATCTGTTGTCAGAACCTTTCCCTCATTCTTTTCACAGTTCTGAGGTATGCCTGTGCTTCCTAGTTCTTCATTAGCAGGAAATGTCAAAAATAGAGTATCAGGATTCGCCTCTTGGTACATCCAGAGAGAGTTTTCTTCGTGTGCTAGAACCAAAGGCCTCACATTGGCTAACTGAAAGGAAGGGGTGATGTCGACACAGCTGCACTAGCAACCTGTCCTGCTGTTTCAAGTGACGATTCCAGTAACTGACCAACACTTATAATATTCGGTGGAGCAAAAGGAACTGAAGCCTTTGAGAGAAGACGGGGTAGATCAGTGCCAGATGTCTCACTTATGAGATCATCATCCATTGATGAACTTGCTGGTAAAACCTCATCAACTGAAAGTGACTCCTTAGAAAACACTGCTTTATGGCCAGACTCCAGAAGTAGTTGTGGACCAAAGGGCAAATTCATTGTCTGGAGAAAATTTTTCCAATAGTTCTTTAGCTATACTTGACTTCTCATGATCGAACATTGTAGACAAACTTTGAATCAGGCTATCGATAAGTGTCTGATTGGATTCACTTTCTAAGAGCGTCAGGGCTGAAAGTGACGTTAAAGCTGCACAGTCATCGGATACCGATCCATACTCCTTATGTAGGTGATTAACAACCTCAATCTTATCAAAGTAAATAATCACTCCACCCTTAGTACCACACGGAAAATCTTTTACCTCATATGTCTGGATGGTAACTTGAATTGGCTTATATTGAGTCAAAATAGGAACCTTCAATATTAAAATAATATGATGAGTATGATGGCGCCTGTTGATGGTGTTTTTGTGCCAACAACAACAGCAGAATAAAACACCAAGTATCCTATTCTCTCTTGAATAAAGTCTCTCAAAGGCTAAGCTATGTGATCCAGTGAGACAACTTCAAGGTTCCTTATTCGTGATTTGCATTGGATAGACTTAGTGATTTGATGTGATCTTTCTGGTAATCACAAAGAGACTTACGCAGACTTATTGCTTCATTCAGCTCATTTCTCCTTTCAGTGTGGATGATGCATGTGCTATATCTCAATAATAAAGAAAAGGAAAAAAGATGAGGGTTTAAAGAAGTTAATTTAAGGTTAATGAGGCAATGATAATGCATGAATAGACAAACTCTTTAATCAACCTAACTCCACTTCGCCAAGAATGCCTACAATTACATGGAGTAGGTGCAATCTCCTAAGGATAGCGAATGGTTTTTAAATCATGAAAGCTTATATAAGCACCCATTAAACGGCGCAACCAAACAAGCATCCACAATCGAACTTAAGCAATTTGTGATGAGGCTCAAACTAGCTTTACAGAACACTTCACCAACGATGAATGTCAAAAGCATGACCTAGGAGTTGATCAAATATTCAATACATACATGCATTACATCAATGAGCTACTACTCTACTTCTAATCTACTTAAAAACATCTCTCCATATCATCAAGATACAAGAAACCATGTTATTCCACAAGACAATACTTAACACCAAGCAAACTCCAATGTCTTTGCATTAATCTTGAGAAATATTTACAACAATTTTCAAGCACTCAGAGAATTTCGAGAGTCTCTTCCTACTCCACTCCTACCAACTTTCTAACTGTTACAAATGAGGCAACAAGGCTTTTATATAGTTTTCAAAATACAACCAATGGCCGAGATTGATCTGCGAATGAACGGCCCAGATCTTTACAACAAGGCAATTATGCCTATTTTTAGCATTTCGTACATAGAAAAGAAAAGGGAATGAAGGCACGCTTCCCAAGGTGATGAGTTGGAAGACCTTTCCCTTGGAGCGCCCTTATCCTCATGCAGGTACATTATACTTAAACAAGGATGACGTGGCAACATCTGATTGGTGAAGATAATGTACATGCCACATAGGTGCCACCTCAGCAACTCATGGATTCCATTAGTTTATTCAATTTGCTTTTGGCATATTCCCAAATTGCATCATCTGTGTGATGTCTTCGAACATGATTGCTTTGAACTTGAATGTTTGGGAATGTATCCTTGCTGATCTTACCTTGTGTCTTTGTGAGTCAGATATGTATGATGCATGTTGCTCATTTGACTAACCCTGTGATACCTTTTATCTTCTTGGCAGGATGTACGTTGATCTTCTTTGGATGCCTCTTTGTAGAGACTAGTGTAGATGATGATGACATGAAGTAGGAGACTTCTCTTGGAAACTTGAAAATGGAAGAACTTGAAGTTCAATGGATGAATGCCTTCTACAATGCAGATGATGAAGTGTACTTGCACAATGAACTTGAAGTGACCTCTTGGCATAGTAGCATGATGTCTCTCTGCAGGGACTGCTTCCTATCTCACTCCTCTCTTGAAGGTGACCCCAAGCACTTTGCTCCAATGTCTTCTTAGCTCCTCAGATGATTCCTTAGTCCATCAATTTTCTTGCAACACAGATCAAGAAACATATCAATCCTTTTGATAAACTCTTTATAACACAAAGGAATCATCTTAAACACTTTCTAATACATTAAACACCTTTCCAAGTCTAGGTGCACATCTAGGTGTCAGGAGGTGTAAAAGTGCGCCTACACTAAACTGGGTTTGTATTGTCATTTCTATGATCTCAATCAATTGAACGTCTTAGAATGTAACTATTCCTCAAGCGCTTACCTAATGATGTGAATTGATGTATTTTCCTCCTAAGGCGCATTTTAAGGTTTGTAGAGACAAGAAAATGCGCCTAAGATAGCTGGCCTTATGCTTATCATGTTTATGATGTCGAATGATTAAGCATGTCCTGGAATGACTTTCTCTTCCTCAAGCTTTCACTTCATGATGTAAATACATATATTCCATTTGAGGCGCAAATTTGGGTTATTAGAAGCGGAAATTGTGCCTCACATTCCTTAGTGCATTTTCATGCTATCAAACAAGTGTTGACGCTTAATGACATTTATACCTAACAAAGTGAGGTCTCTCAACATTGATTCATTCCTCTTTACTTAAGGTGCATTTTTAAGGTTGAACAAGTGGAAAGTGCGCCTAGGATAGATAGTGCATTTCATTGACTTCAAACTCATGTGGATGCTTGTAGATGCTTAGTTACATCGATTCATACCCTTACAATTGAGGCACACTTTTGGGGTTGTAGAGCTAGGAAAATGCGCCTAGACTTACTTGATGCAATTTGTCTCCTTATCAATGATTCATGCTCTTAACTTGAGGCGCTGATTTGAGGTTGCATGGGTGAAAAAGTGCGCCTTCATCATCTTGGCTTGCTTTTTGGTATTTTGGTGTTTAAAACTCATGCTTAAACCTTCAAGAGACTTTCCATCCCTAGGCGCCATCTCTTATGATGTCAAACTCCATACTCTCAAGGCGCCAAAATTGGTTTGCAGATGAGGAAAAGTGCGCCTCACATTCCTTGATGATTTCTTGGCTTAATCAATGATTCCAATTAAATGCATGAGTACTTAGAAGAGTTTTACCTTATGGTGATCAAATTTTGGGCTCCAACTTTCTCTCTTGGTAAGGCGCACTTTTGTGATGGTTGAAGTGTGAAATTGCGCCCTGATACTTAGGAGAGTTTATCCTTCAATCTCATCAATTCAAACAATTGCACTAGCTAAAAGAAAAGTCTTAATACTGAACACTCCTTAAAACTCATGGATTAAAGCATATTTCTCTTTAGGCGCACTTTTGAGGTTCTACAGATGTGGATTAGCGCCTTAGTTTGAAAGGGTGAATTCGTCAAGTTTTGATCAATCTCATGAACTTTAAGAGAGTTCTACTTCTTTAGGCGCAATTCTTCACAAGTTTAGACACTTCTTATGTCAAGGCGCCAAAATGTGATCCTTCAGATGCCAATGTGCGCCTAACTTACTTTGGGTGTTTCTCAAAATTCACGAAGTCATCTTACTTCATGTTGATCTTGGGTGCAAATTGGAGTCTCTAAATGTTACTTCCCTCCTACATTAGACCCAGGCGCACTTTAGTGATTGATCAGGAGCATACTTGTGGGACTCTACCTTAGGCACACTTTTAGGGTTGTTCAGTTGAGATCTAGCGCCTAAGGCTATTTGGACCATTTCCTTCCAAAATTTCCTAAGTTTAGGTCACTTTGAGAGTTGAAACATCAATTTCCATCAAGGCACCAAGGCTTAAGCTTGTCATTGGTTGTGATTTTGTCTAAGATCCCCCATTCGCTAAGAGTCATTCAGCAGTTTGAAGTGCAACTTACCTTGTCATTTCCACCGACTTCATCATGAAAAGTCCTAAGACATCATCTAAAACCGAAGGCAAAACATCGGAGCTTTAAAAAAAGGGGGTCCCCATTTGCAATGGGGCGATGTGTGATTAAGTCACAACAACGCCCTTGTTGACAAAGAAAGGATCTCATTGCTGTAAAATTCTAAAATGTTATTTGTGAATTCCCTTAATCTTATTACACTGAAATAAATTTTTATATCCTCCACAAGTCTTTCGAATCTCACACTTGAATTATTCTTTTCGAATAGGACAAAATAAATATAAAAGAAACTTTAAGTTATAAATTTTATCCCATTTACTAAACTTCATATGAATTTCCGTATTTCTTCCCACCTAATCTTCCAAAACTTGCACCTCACTTTGATCACTTATAATAAAAAAACTTTATATTTCAAAAGTATCAGACTTTCCTCCATGCATCTGAGAATCTAATACTTAGTCGTTCGCACTATAAGAAATATGGGCTAAATAATCGAAGCAAGAAAATATTTTACAATAATGCTTGCTTCTTCTCATTCAATAATACATATTACATATATATAGGATTTCCATATCCTATATTATAGGAAGCCTCTATAACAACTCCTAAATATACGAGTTGTTTTAACCACTCGTAACACTCACATAACCAATACCTTATACAAACCATAAACATGCTAACAATAATATTAAGTTGTTTCTCAACAACTTAATATTTGTTACACGTAATTATAATGCTAATTTAAACATGTGAACACTAATCTATAACACCCACAATAATTACGTGACCTCACACATTATCATTCATGTGGCACTAACATTAATTCCTAACACCCCCCCCTTAGTGCGAACATGGTAAAAACTCACACCTTCCACTGCAGTAAGCCCAACTCTTGTGGCTTGTCCAACTATGTGACTCATGACCTTGATCCAAAAGAAAGGTTCTCTACTTCCATGGTTTTAAACAAGCTTACCACAAACCTTGACGTGATAGGAACTCATCAACTGTCCACCTCGTGTGGTTTTCTGGATCCTCCCACAAACCCTTTCAAGATCCATGAACTGACTTACTTTGGTGCTTTTGTTCGCCACTATGCTTGTACATCAAGGAAGTTATATAGGAATCGGCATACATATCATAAATCTAAAAAACTCACACTGGAAAAGTTTTCACATTACATTCCATAAGAACACAATGTTCTTAATTGTAGTCATTGTTATCGATCGCTGCTACTCAATCTCGAACAGCATAGACAACTGCCACTGCCACTAGAAGCTGCCTTTGACTTTAGCCGTTTTGGCATGAAATGGGAATGGAACATTGGTTGTTATTCCTCCCCACAATGTGAAATTCCATTTATTCACACAAACAGGAATACTGAAAAGAAAATCATACCATACTGCATACTACTGTCTGGATCTTGTTGCACATGGCCATTATTGCCAGTGAACGTATTCACTAGTCGACCATCTTCCAATGAAGTACGGCACTTAGAGGATCTCTGCAGTGATCTGCTCTCCAATATAATCATTTTTTCCAGTATCCACACACCACACTAAAAATCTGAAAAACTAAAATCCACACCAAAAAATTGAGAACACACAGCACACTGGTCACCAAATCAGTTGCGCGGCCCCGTCGTTGGCGACTAATGAGAGGTCACTGGTTGTCCTCCAGCCTTCGGTGCTTCCGTCCTCCAGTTGATTTGCTACTTAGCAAATTTGAATTTGAAGCTCAATTTTTGAATGCCCCCCCCCAAAAAAAAATGGATGTCGCGTACAAGCGAGAGTGCATCCAATTACAATAATTATTTTTGATATTTTTAAATTTTGACAGAAAATTGGACCCTATTATAAACAAAGCAATACAACACATGTACACAAGCTCTTTTGCTTTAATAAGGTCTCTAACTTTTGACATACTAACATTGCTCTAGCAATATTGAGCTAAAAAATAAAAAATGGAAAACTAACATAGAATTGGAATAAGAAGAATGAAATAATTTACATCTGGAGCATTCCATAGTTTTAGAATGTTGTAAACATCCACGGTATGTTCAAAGAAGCTACCGTGCTATTAATGGCAGAAACGAATTCCACTTCTACTTCAATTCCTCTTTGCTGGGCACTTTAGTTTGTATACGAGCTTATTAAATGATCACACTTGTGAGCAGGTGGTTGCTTCATTCACCACATAACACTACACGCTATGGCGCTAAATAGACTCTAAAAGACTGAAAATCACCCCGGAAACCTGTCACTCAGTTTACAGCAAAACAACAAAGGCTGAATCATATGTGTAAAATAATCTGCGACCTATGTGTAAGGAGGTATAGGAACACGTTCGAACGCCCTTCGTGTTGCTGCTGTCAACATATCCACCCATTCATAATGCTCATGCTTTTCTCAGAAAATGTTGTACAATGCACACGGGCGTTTCTACTTCTATCTTCTCCAATGTCTTGGCTCACTCCATATTCAAATACCCCATTGAATGAAAAATTTAAAAACAAGGTACAACAGACCAAACCTCACCTCTCTGTCCACTCTCAGAGGCTCTCAACTCTCCTCTACCCTGATATTATATTGAGATTTTGCTATCAAATGCAAGTATCAGGTTGTCAAAACATGGGCCCACCAATAACAAACAAGAAAGCCAACCTGAGTGAGCCACCAAAATGAAAAAGATCTCGATCCCAGGCTATCGCAAACTAGGAAAATTGAAGCGCCACGAATCTCTAGAACTTCACTCTCCACGGATCATGAGCCAAGCATAGATGTTATCACAGATCAAAAGGCAAGTAAGGAGCACTGAACAAACAAATACAAGGGTTGTTCACATGCAATGAGAGGCCGATGGATGAGAACTACAGGGCAAGATGACCTCAACAAATTCAATATAAACAATAAACTCCCCACAATCTGACAACTTCACATAGACCGCCTAAAGCAAATTAGAACTGCCTGGCTCAAAACGGAAAATGCTGTTGCAACTGTGCCTTCATTCTTTTCTCTCCATTTCTTTGGTGTCTATAATGGCCATGGCTGATCGCAGGCTTCAATATATTGTAGTCGCCCACATATACCTGCTCCAACTCCCCACCAAACCAAAAACACTAATGACAAGTGCCGATGGAAAATAATTGGAGTCACTTCCAAAGATAAAGGATCACAGACTTGTAGGCATAGAATTCTCTTCAATCCCTTTAATCGTGCCTGCTCTGATACCATATAAGAAATATGGGCTAAATAATCGAAGCAAGAAAATATTTTACAATAATGCCTGCTTCTTCTCATTCAATAATACATATTACATATATATAGGATTTCCATATCATATATTATAGGAAGCCTCTATAACAACTCTTAAATATACGAGTTGTTTTAACCAATCGTAACACTCACATAACCATACCTTATACAAACCATAAACATGCTAACAATGATATTAAGTTGTTTCTCAACAACTTAATATTTGTTTCACATAATTATAATGCTAATTTAAACATGTGAACACTAATCTCTAACACCCACAATAATTACGTGACCTCACACATTATCATTCATGTGAGCACTAACATTAATTCCTAACACGCACCAGGAAGGAAAACTAGTGAGATGCGAATTCCGCTTATCCCTGTCAAACATTGTAGCAACGAAAGTCAATAAACCCTTTTATTCTATGTTAGCGAATCAGAAATCAATAAAGGAAAACTATTGAGATGCTAATTGATTTATTGAAATATGGGCAATGTTATTCTAAGGCATCCAGAAGAAATTGGTACTGAATGTTCGCCAAGAGTGGTATACAAAAAATGTTGCCAAAGGAAATAACTACTCTGAAAACATTCTATGCTTGGCTGTGACTCCTGAAGAATGTGTAATGCCTTTTGTTTGCTGTTTCCTGACTCGTCAAACACAATGCAATTGAAAATGACCATTGTTTAAGGTATAGGAAGCATTTTTATGGTCAAAAGTCAAACAAAATACATTGAAATTGTTTCCTACTGCTGGAATCGCCCTGGAAATGCCTCGACCAAGCTGGAATCACCCTGGAAATGCCTCGACCAAGCTGGAATCGCTTGGGTGTGCTCATGGACGATTCCAAATAAATCTGCCCACAAAAAAAGTGCCCTGGGCGGTTCCATAGGTGTTCCGTACCCAAATCTGATTCCAAAATTAATCATACCCGGGTGTGCCTGGTTTTTCTACTGTTTCTGTAACATAATTAATAGTCAATTACATATAAAGATATTTTAATTTTGTGAAAATAGTAGTATAACAAAATTTGAAAATCAAGAACAGAAAAGTTGTAAAATGTCTAATCAGATTTAGTTTGGGACATATTTCAATCAATGAGATTGCAACATTGATATTTCTCATGTATAATGTATCTTAACAGGCTTGTCTATCCTCCAGTTCCTGCAATTGGTGGCAGTGATTTATTTCCAGGCCCTGGGGCTGGCATTTATCCTCGCAGGTAGTACTTTTATGAACCGCTGGCATATTGTGGATTTTAATTGGATTTTTCTGCAACACATGGAGGAGTTGAATTTTTATTATATTACATATGTAAATGTAGGATAAATGGTGCAGTTATTGTAGAACTTTTTAAGGATTGAAATGGAAGTATATGCTTTTGTTGAAGTTCGTCCAAGTTATTTTTGTGTCTAATACTGTTGGTAAACTTGTATTTTCTGAGATTCCAGAAGTGGGGGTGGAATGGGAGGTGGCATGCTTCTAGGTCAGTGTAAATGTTTTCTCTGTGTTGAACTTTGATAATTAGCTAGTAGGTTCGATAGATTTCTGTTTGATAAGCAAAACTCTTAATAATCCAAGATCTGTCAATTTCTACTGGCAGGACCCAATGATCCAGGATGGGGTCATATTGGTATGGGTGGGGATGGAGGGCCTGGATTTCCTGGAGAAGTTCGGTATGATTTAAATTCTAATTATTTCAGTGAACATTGACATGGGAATTTTTGTTCAGTATGATTTAAATTCTAATTATTGCAATGAACATTGACATGGGATTTTTCTTTCTTCCCCCTCCACACACACCAGAGATATGAGAAACTTTCTTAGGGTTTGAGTTTATATTGAAACAGAGGCGTTCCACCTGGTGCTCGGTTCGATCCATATGGTCCTCCAGGTGTTCCTGGTTTTGAGCCTAATCGGTTTACCAGGTAATTAACATATTTTGAATTTAACAATTAATTGGTTAGTATTTTTAAAGGGCATCTTAAAAAACACCAGAAAGCTTGAGACTTGCATCGGTTGAGCATCAAAGTTACATGGAAAGACAACAGCCTCATCCTATGGATAGTAGAAAGGCTAGCATTTGATAAATTGATTAGGAAATATTACCTTGATTAGTTGGTCTAGGACATGGAAGTTAGAACTATTATCAAAGGGCTTATTTGTAGTTTCCTGGTGTTTTTTCAGAGATCAACGACGTCCACGTGGACCTGGCACTCATCCAGATCTTGAACATTTCTCACCATTCTGAATGTCAATGAAAGAGAAACTGAGGGGGAAGGTTGGCACAGTTTTGGCATGGTCTTGAGCCCTTACCATCTTTATTATTGTTTTTTTGGGTTCAATATCTAGATTTTTAAAAAAAAAAAAATACACAATCCAAGGTTTTGGGTTTGGTATAACTCCAGTATAAAGTGTATAAACCATAAAGTCTTGTCTTCTTTCAAGCTTGTAAATGATAATAGAGATTGCTGGTCTTCATTGTAAAGTTTGTCACTTGTCACCATCCTCTTTACTACGTCAAATCTTGTGAAGGATTAATATAAGTTGCTACAAATTTGACATTAATTCACTAAATATTTCAGTTTTTGACATATTCCAATCTTGTTTAGTTTGGCAGGGATGCAAATTCTTGTCTTTGGTTCCCATTTATTAATATGGTTGTACAAATATCTTTTCATTTCATCTGCGACACTTAAGCGAATCAAAGGGAAACTGTTTACAATATGTTATTGTAATTTTTTCATTGATCAGTTTTAGATCAAACTGAAGGGCACATTCACCATGAATCGATAATTCAATTCTTCCTTTCATACCTTTTGATCATGTGACTGGAGATTGAATTATTTAAAATTTATGCTAATATATTATTATTTTTTTATTGGCCCCAATCTATGTTCCTGTTGAATTTTTGGCTCTGCGATAGCTATTCGCTTGGGCTGCAAGATCTTTGGAGACATCTACCTATTTATTTAATGATATACTAATCTATTATGCTGATAGGTGTTCCCTTAACTGAAGTGGACTTGGCAGGCACTGTAGCAAAAGCTAATAACATTTAAAAAATCCATTAATGCAGTCATGATATGCTATGTGCGACCATCGGACAAATGGCATTTTAGTGTAGATGATATCTTTGTAGATGTATAAGCAGTGAATTTAGACATGTGAGAGTACAAATGTCACACAAGGAACCCCCGACATATCCATTTGTGGAGTTATACTTGGTGAAGGAGCATTGCCAGCTCTCTGCAGTACAAGGGTTCATTACATCAGCAGTCAGAAAGTCATAGTTAAGCGTTACAGTCAATCTTCCACACACAAATTCTGACTCTAACCTTTCAGTAAAAGGGTTGAATGGCAACATTCCATTGGGAAATCACTTCCTCGATTGTTTGCATTCTTGAATCTATCTTACAACATGCTTAATGGAAAAGTACTCCTCAAAGTGCAGTTTCTAACCTTTGCGGAGTTGTCCAACTTTGGCAATGCTTAACCTAATGGGAATCCATTCCTCAATACAACCTGCAAAAACTTTTCTGGTTATGTCAACTGCACAAGCGTTGATATAAGGACTGAAGCCAAGAATTCAACTACTGAAACATAAGGGCGGAAAGCGGCAGTGGAATTGCTATGGATTAGAGGATTCCCTATTGTGATTGGAGTATTGGGGTAGTTTCACTATTATAAGCAGCAGTATGCTCTGGTTCGAACAAGCTAAAATATCAACTTGAAATCAACAAGTACATCAAAATGGATGACCAAATATGTCAATCTTTCAGATTATAAAATGAACATGTTTATTAGGCTAATATGCTTACAGCAAATCAGATCCTATTCAATTTCAATAGCGGTTGTTTTTTGACAACACAAAAAGTATTGAAGAAGCTACCATGGACAGACAGTTGCTAAACTCACTACTCCTTGTAGCGGCTCTTAGTCACAAATTTGAATATGGAAAGAATACAAGAGATTTAAGTGGCAAAAAAGATTGTGAGTAGCCAAAGCTATTACAGATTAAGCAACCAGCAATCTCTCCTCCACAGGCGAGGAGAGAAAGCAGAAGAATGAAGACCTCTGTGGTCACTACTTTCTCTCTGCCTCTCCAACGGCTTATAATTGTCATTACAAGAAGGATAGATGGTGTGCCTTGAGTTTCACAGGCTCATCCCCAAATGTAGACAAAAGAAAAGTGGCAAATCAGACCTAAAACCAGCGGCCAACATGCATGTAAGCTCTGCCTCATACAATTTTGGAGCCATACAAGTGTCAACCTTAAAGTTAAAAACAAATAAAATAACACATCTATATTTTCTGACCCCATTGATCTCAATTTAAATAAAAATATAAGCTTTCTGGCCAGCTTTTCCTGGTTTAACCAAAAAATTGCACCATAAGTGGTAAGACCTTGACCTTTACGAGCATAAGACAGACATAAGGAAAAGCAACTTGATCTTGATGAATATCTGCACAACATTTATTATTTACGCACTCCTCATTTTTGAGATCTTAATGGTTGCTATCAACTTGCTGCAAGCATTGTGTCACAAACAGGGAAGTCCACCAAAATCTCTCCAAGTCACAAGAATTCGTTCATTATTTTCCATAAACCTGTAAGTTGTGCATGGGTAGATTAGTACATAGTGAAAAAAATTGGAGCCCTATGTTGTGTTACGATGCTCAACATATAGAAAAGGCTCTGTTTCAAAATTACATTTAATTGCCACCTGCATCAGCTTTGTGTGTCCAGGCATGCTATATCCTCCCACTGTGACAACCCATTCCTTTCCACTTGTCAAAATCAGATTACAGACATGCTTGTCTAATTCATTTAGGCTCTTCTCCGCCACTGATTCTACACTGTTTCCATGGTTTCCACCCATCTCAGTGTACCATAAGGAATGTCGAACAAATTAAGATATTTTCTTTTAAGGTAAAATGCAGTTCCTATTTTTCTGTGGAAAGATGTCAAGATTCTATTGACATCAATTACACCATAACCTAAATTCAAATCTGTCAACAATTCACAGACCTGAAATAAGCCTCAGCATCATCTGATGTGAAGTTAGAACCAGGAGGAGATGTTAGATAACTTTTCTATTTCTGGGGTCTAGGAATCTGTTTGTTCTTCTTGACACTCTTACAGCGGGTACAGATTCATCACACTTTAGCATCATCACATGTCTAGTACAAGCTAGGGATCTTCCTCACAGAATATTATTTGTTCCGTTCCTTAGCTAGAAATAGTGCATAGTGTGCAAGTATCACTTCAACTGCTTTGCCCATTTTGCCATCAAAGCAATTCAAGTGTCAGATTGAAGTGTTTCGTGTCCCTGCCTGGTGGCAGTCCATGTAATAGATCCTACAAGACCTTCAAACTTCACAATCGACTTTTGCACCTCAATTGAGGAGTTGGTTTTTGAGCCTTTACCCTGCCATTTGCTCTTAATGAATTTAAACTGCAACATGAAGCATAGCGAACTTGTTTACCATTTTGTTTACCAAAATCACTTTATTTGCATTCGATTGCAGCCCTCTAGCTCTAATCTGTGGCTTTCCTTCCCAAAAGTTGTGGTACAACCGATCTATAATTATATGAAATTCACACAATGATTTCAATCGCTATGCTCCTCTGACCACATCAATTATATGTTTGTAGCCTTTATGAGGACCTATATCTATTCCATCATCTTCAGTCAAAATAACATCTTGGCTGTGGTCTTCAAATTCATAAGCCTATATGTATTATGTAGTATGACATAATTCGGTGATTCGTGAAGTAAATCTTAAAATAAGCAACTGAGCAATCACTCTAATTCTCTGTTATGATTTAATCTTTCGTTTGTTCTTGATGAAAGGGCCCAGGTTGTCCTAATATTTTTATTTCTCTAATTTCTTTTTCTCCTAAGTTGTGAGTAGACACGTATTGATGAAATCCACCTTAAAATGGAAATGGGTGGCATGAAATTTTTATCCTACAACTCGTCTTAGGTGAAAGTAGTCTTGTAAGGGAATATGTGAGTTACAAGCTACGTAACTTCCACTCTACTTGTCCTTTCCTTAATGGATAAAAAAAAACAAATCCCATGCCACTTGCATGCATACTAGAAAACGAAGGTCAATGGGACTCTAAACACATTCACTTTCAAACTTGTACCAGAGTAAAGGAACTCTAGATTAAAAAAAATATTACAGATCACTAGAGAAACTAAAAAATAACACTATAGTAATTCACAATCAAACCTTGAAAAATAAGAGCTAACAACAAATAGTCCTACGTAGGACAACTCCAAGAAGCATGGAGCTAGTGAAGCCAAGAGTGTAATCATGACAAGAGACTAGTGATGCAACATGTGCATCAAGGCTTGACACCCTAGAACTAACACTACAATTACAATCATTGCAAAAGAGCTAGGTTGGACAATCCAAGGAGGAAGTCAAGTACACCCTCTAGAACATCTCCTAACATGCATGATTAATGAACTATTGATGGTGGTGAAAAAAAGTAATGTGTGGTTGCCGTATGACTTGGCTTGTAGACAAGGGAAATGCTCTCAACTTCAATATTAAAATTGGTCCACTTCACCTAGATTGATGATTGAGGCTGGCAACATGAGATGCTATCCTAAATCTGCACAAATAATGTTTATCTCTCTTAAATCTCACAGTAGATAGGGTACCTAAAAATAGAATGCTCCTCCTCAACTCCTAGGAATAGAGCTGTAGTTCACGTCCCCCCACAAAATATTGTGATTAATCTCGGTTTGTTACTGGTGAGAGCGTATACTTAGCTAACAAATGGGAACCCTCAAGCCATGAGACCGATAATGTGGGAGATGGCAAGATAAAATGATGATGCCATTAACAATCCATAAGAAACGTGCAACATAGAAAGCTAATTTGGTGTTGAGAGACCATGGAGAAGATGTCCAGGAGATGTGCATTGTCTGTATATATCAATCTTGGCAGCCGTGTCAATGATCTCCTTTGAGGGGAGAAGGCAAGGTAGACCTGAATGAAGGAAGATATTATAGAGATGCCAATAAATTGGAAAAGACTAGATGAAGACACCAACAATGTTGATGGGTAGTGGTGACCAAAAAGGCAATCATCTTAGAGAAAGAAGGGCCAAATATGAGGCCAAGTTACCCAAGGATATGACTTGATGAATATAGAAAGCAAGTCAAATGATACTCTCAAGGCAAAGGAGCTAAGCAATAAACTTAACTTTTATAATGCATTGAGTCATCATTTTGTAATGAATCATACATTGAAGCATGAGAGCCTAAAACCAATCAATGTGAGCCCACTTAACGAGTTTCAAATTGGGACCTCAACCTTTAAAACATAGATCAAATTCTTGTTTGACTTGTGCGAACTTGTGAAGTTTTCTTGTAAATGTGTAGGGGAAAGCGGCTAGTTGCTGCCCACACCCCAATAAGGCTATGTTTTTAATCACTTGACCCCCCAATTAAATTTTTAAAAAGAACCAATACATGTAAAATACCAACCTAATAAATTAACACAAATGCACCAATACATGTTCACAACTCCAATAAATTAACCAATGAAATTAAGACAAGTGCACAAATGTGATGGCGAGCAGTTACTGGCACATCGTTGAGCATGTATGGGGCGACATGTTGAAATGACACTTTTTCGACCCATGTGCACATAACGCATCGTACAATGAAATGTATAAGTGCCCAGAAGCTAAAAGAATAGCTTTAAGCTCTTCGGTCGCATACGAAGAAACCCAAAAAAAATCGTCAAAATCTGATATGTCTAGCTATGAGCTTGACGTGCGCGAAGTTAGGGTGGGCGACTATTGGCTCCTCTCCCCTAGCTTACTATAGATTCGCTAGTCAAGTCTTGTGTGAAATTCGTGAGTTTTGCACGTTTTTCATTTTTTCCTCATTTTCATCCTTGGTGGGTGCACACTTAATTGAGTGATTGGAGGTCCAATTTAAAGATTGAATTGATGATTGGAGTCCATTGGTGAAGGTATTTACTTTTTGTTTCTATTATTTTTTCCTTTTATTTGAAATTTCAAATGTTAAAAACTTGTTTTTGATATTCGGGTCAGTCCATAATACTGTCTTCTTTTTGACCAAAGTGGGACATTGAAATCAACATTTTTAACCAAATTTTCGTTTTTGACACCTATAGCAACTAATTCGTTAAGAATTTGAAGATGATGTGAACTAGTGTTTTTTGAGATTTTGTGTAGATTTTAAATTATTTTTTAAAAAAAATTTAAGAAATAATTTGTGAATTTTTTCATGTAACTTTTAATAACTTATTTCTTATAGTTAACAACATTTTTAAAAAGTGATGTATATACTATACAACATAACTTTTTTTTATAGAAATGACAAAATTAAAATTTTTAAACATAGAATTGTAACATTAATATTGTTGGAGTACAGGACAACACTGAGAGCGGAGAGCGGGGGGGGGGGGCGGGCGGGCGAATCAGTATTGTATAAACTTTTACAACTTTTTGCACCTTTTAACTTACAAGACAGAGAGAGAGGAAGACATCAATGATCTGTTAAACACATATGCACAAGTATGATAATGAAAAGTATGAATCAGGACCTTAAGAATAAATCATTAAGACACATGAACACATAAGGACAAACAAGAAACATAACACCTGATTTGATGAGTGGAAAACCCTCAAGGGGAAGAAAAACCACTCTAAAATGCTTCACTAGCTTAATCAAAAACCTCACTGGATACAAACAGGTCTCACTGACCATACAAGCCTCATTGGCTACAAAGAGGTCCTACTGACTATACAAGCCTCACTGGCTACAATACATTCAATTACCTTGGACACATGAAAACAATTCAGGGGGTTTCCCTGATTCACTTCTTCACAAAAGCTTATCTCTCCTTTTGTATTCACTTGACAAAATTATTTTCATTCATAATATGATCAACCAAGCTTCTGAAACACATAACAATCAATCACCTGCACATTACAACCTCTGAAATTTACAATGTCTTCCTCTGTTCAAGAATCAACATTTGCATTTTGTCTTTTGCACTGAAAAATTATCTTCATACCCTAATTCATCTTCAAGCAAAATTCTTTGGCCCTCTGTGTCATTTTTTCATACACATCATATCATGATTTTTGCCATAACATTTCTTCATCTACATATGTCATCCCTGCAATAATATATCTAACACTTCACACAAATTATCTCTTCAATGATGCATATTTGTCCACACACAAAAAATTCCTCCATCAATGCACCTGCAATACCAATATATATGGGATGACCTTTCATATTCTTCTTCTTTGCATAATTATTTCCATCTATGAAGAACTTACAAGAAAAATAAAATCAATTTTCTCTTCAAAAAAACTTCTCCTTTCAAAAACACATCTTCTACAATCTTCAATAATTAAATCAGATTGACATGAAATATTATTTCATCTTCAAATCCCCTTTCACAAAAATCTTCTGTATCAAGATAAAGAAAGAAAACAAAAATCCTTAAAGAATAATATCTTCATAAAGCAATTTTCCTTAAAAAAAAATTCCTCTGTCTTTCCTGCCACGAGAGGAGAAAATAAAATTAGAATTAAATCTCCTAAAAATATTCCACAAAGATCTGCCTTATAGAAATACTAAAAATAGCCTCATAAAAGGCAAAACTCTGCAGTCAACTAATTCTGACAGCCTTCTGCACGTCAAAGGAGAAACAGGGTAGCGAGGTTCAAACTTTAAATATCAACCATTGATTAATAACTGCGCGCTCATAATACTTTTTAACTTC
This sequence comes from Cunninghamia lanceolata, assembly GCA_027924645.1. Lineage (NCBI taxonomy): Eukaryota > Viridiplantae > Streptophyta > Pinopsida > Cupressales > Cupressaceae > Cunninghamia > Cunninghamia lanceolata. Next base: position 8,858,161 of record BSBN01000685.1, on the reverse strand, counting down.
AATCCTTGATCTCCTTTTCCCGCTCATGTGCATATTATAAAGACCGACAGTGTTTGGTGATATTAGACAAGGGGTTGGTTGTTTAAATGTCTTAATAACCCTTAGGCCAGTCACTTTAAGTGACATAACCTATGATCACAGGTGAATGTTAAAACATAAATAAAGTGCTTTCAACATCAGACGGGTTAGGAAGTTTGAATTATGTTTTGATACATAATGCATACTTTAGGGTTTAGATCTAATTTTTAGGGCTTTTAGAGATTTGAACCAGAGATCTCTCTTAGGATTTTGAGAAATTAGAAATAGCATTGACTCTACTACAGATAGATAGGATAGTGGTAAAGACATTTAGGATTTTCGATTTGGTTTAAGACTTAGGTATTAGATCTCAACTAGGATTTAAGTTTATGTCCTTTAATCAACTTCCATCCTGAGTCACCATTGTCAAACCAACATCCAACCTTGCTATCTTGAATAGCTCTATGTCATGAAGAAATCTTGAAGTCCTGATCATCAACAATGTCATGCAAGAATCCTTTCTCCTAAAGCATGAACATATACACCAGAAGATCTTGAGGTATCCTGACTTGAAGTGTTCACATGACATTATCCATCAAAACAACCTATCACATGAACACCACCAACATTTGATGAAGCACAACACACTGTTAATCAAAACAACTTGTCAAATGTGTGTGACCAATACAAATGTCCTTGTTCAACCTTGAATGTGATGTTCAACCTTCATAGAGATGAGTATGCATCTTTTGACAGTGACACCACTAGATGAATCAAAACCATGACATCCTGATGAGATAAAGATTACTATGAAATCCTCTTGTTCTTGTTAGGGAACATCATCACTCCTATCACTTGATATTACAACTTCTAAAATCTTTAAGCCATGATCAATAAGAACCAACATGGTCAATTCGTTTGCACCATCAATGGCAGACACCATCCATCAAACATATCTGAAGCAACTCAACAAAGCATTAGATATGATCATCAACCCTGGACATCTGTGTTACAATAAGACACCAAAAATCACATGAAGCATCTCTTGAACATGAGGGGATAACTTTGATCTTCCAACCCCTGAGACTAACATCCTTGTATTGACATTGGTCCACACAACAAATCTACTGAACTTGCATCATGAGTGCTTGAACATGAACACGCATCATGCATGTGAACCATGTGGACTTTTGTATGATCAACATCATCTCACGAAGCACATGACAATCATTAACATCTAGGACCTCAACACATCACAACACCTTTACTAGTTTGACATCAATGACAATCAACCTCCATCAATCTCCCCCTTTGTCATTGATGGCAAAACTACATGATGCATTCTTTTTCTCTCCCCCTTTTTGACATCGGATGACAAAGACAATTATCTCCCCCATAATCTTTGATACCACTAGGCATTGATCACTTTTGCAATTTGCTGTCCTAAACTTATCCTGAAAGCTCTGTTTGCGTATTGTACAACTTAAAAGCAACAAGTAACCATTAAGCGCACATCTGAAGACATATGTCCTGAAGCACAGGACCTGAGGACAACATAATGTGAGGCACACTAAACAAAGCATCAAACCACTGTTATAAACTTCCCATAGAATGTACCATACTCTCAGCACAATACCATTTCTTATCACAACACCAATATGAAGATAAAGATGAAAACTGACATCATTGAGATCCTCTCATCACTTCTTTTGACAAGATGAAGGCTGACATATCTCTGCTATCAAATACAAACTCCTAATGACATCACTTGTGGTTGTAAAACAAACTTTTCGTGACAAACAATTCTTTCACAATCAACTCTTTTTGACCTAAATGACAAAACTCCAAGATCTCCCAAAGCATAAAGTATGATGTATGATTATGATGGCATAAAAATGACTCTTAGGTTTTAGATGAATCAAGCATTTAACATGACACATATGAACTTGAACACCATGCAAAGATATCATAAACATTTCAACACCCATAAACACCAACATGAAGACTACTCATCACACTATTCACATCTCATGATAACATGATGACCACTCTAGAGATGACCTTGACAAGACTTCCATGATAGTGACAACATGATACATCTTAATGGACAATCAACCTGCAACCAATCTACTTCTGTACAAACTTCTTGACATGATAAAGAATGAAGACCATCTATAAGGAATGAAGACCATCTATAAGGAATGAAGATTATCTTGATGAAAATCATCCTCCTATTCTTGCACAAGACACTTTTTACAACACAATGTCAAATCTGATATATATAGAACCACATCTGAAACATACTGCAATCAACAAGAACCGTTGTCTCTTGACTGTATCATTCAAATCAGCCCATCAAGTTTGCACATCAACAAACTAACTGCACCATCAAGTTCTTCCCGCAACAAGACTTTGCAAAACCAAAAGCAGAGACAAGTGCTATGAATTGACTTCTTCCATTTTCAACCTCCTCAGCCAACATATGCTAACATCTGATAAGAGCTCCTTGAGTACACCTTAACTGGAATTGAACAACTCTTTGCCAAGACAACCAACACTTTGTAAGTATCAACATGATATGACCAAGATATAAATAGGATCATTTATAAACCAAGTCACTCAACATCATCAGACTCTTTGTGCATTGAACTTCTAGACATCTTATCAACATCTTGTGTGCATTATGACATTAATGACAACATGAACCACTGATCACATGTATAACTTGCATACACTGAAGATCAACATAGTTATCAACATCATCATGAACTACATGAACTTCATTTCATAAGATTGATATGAGAAGCATCTTAGTAAACATTATCAGGCAAGAATCTAATAGTATGATAAATAAGACAAGATCACCATATTGTCAAGCATCAAATGATCTCCTCCTAAAACTTCTTGGGGATAAGTGATAGGACATTGGACAACTCCCCCTCACTTCATGCTATATCTTATGCAACTGATGATGTGACTTGTGCAAGATGCACAAGTTTAGGCTCTATCTTCTCTTGGCTTTGTTTCAGTCTCCAAACTTTCACAGGTTCTTTCTTCTATTCATGTTTCTTCTTCCAAACCTTTTCAACCTTTCAAACCAGGTGATACTATTCTTTCATACATTCTGCAACTATATACTTTGTGACCAAGAGAATTGTACTTGAAAAACACAATATTAGCATTCCTTATTGAAGCAAATTGACTTCTTCTGCAATTAACTGCTTTGTGTCCAAAATGATTACATGTATAACAATAACCATTAAATGAATAATTATACCTATACATATATGCTTGTCTTAGTGGAGCAGTTCTTCTAAAATTTCTTCTTTGATTGTGCATTTTTACAAACTCATCTTTGGTTTTCATTTCAGCTTCAATCTTCTTTTTACCTTCAGGAGCAGCAACATGATAACTCAGATCAATTTTCCTTCTAGGAGTCTCTCTCACTTTGGAACACTCTCCTTCTTCGTAACCCAGACCACTAGTGTCCTTATGATACTTTTGTTTGCCCAACATATCATGCAACTTGTTTGAGCTTGCTTCAAACTCCTGATATTTCTTGGACATAACCTTGAGATCTTCATAACCTTTTCTCAGATTGACAATTTTAGCCTCTAATTTCAGATTTTCAATTCTTTTAACCTCAAGGTCAGATTTTGTTACGTCAACTATCCTCTTAGCTTCCTCAACCTCTGTCTTCAGACTGATAATCAAATTGTCTGATTCATTAATTTGTGTCCTTAAATTCACAATCTGATTTCTTGCCTCTTCAAGATCAGAGGATACTCTTTCAAGATTTGAAAGTGCTTTGTCTTTGAAGTCTTTTTCTTGTTGTAGCTGCAACTCTAATATCTGATTCTCCTTTTTTTTATTTCTTGATCTCTGTAACGTCAGAAAATGTCCCCTTGAGGGCTTTTCCCTCATAAGGTTTAGCTCCCAGGTCTTTAGAGTGCATTTAGGACATTTTAGTTCATATTTTAGCATCCCGATGGAATGAGACCTAAGTCCCATGGCAAATAGGACCTAGGAGGACCCCTTGAGCTATACCCTACCTAAAATAGGGGGGAGGACTTAGGCACCTGCGCCCTACTCCTGCCCTATTTTAGGGCAGCCCCAATTTCTGGGTGTCGGTTAGTGACCGTTATTAGGTCCCTTTGCCGACACGGTAAGTTTGGATTTCAAATATCTTGGCGAGAGTGCTTGTAGGTGCATATATAAGCATGTTTAGATATTCATTTGTAAACTAGATTTCAACTAGATGATCATTGTGAACTCTAGGCATTCTCAAGGTGATTCAAGGCTTTCTATTGTGTTGCAAGAGTAGACTTGTATGTTTTATGTGTTGATATTTGCAGATTTGAGCATCAATCTCCTCATGGCATGAAGAGTATCTTCCTCCATGATAGCTTCACTACAAAGTGACATATCATTGTGTTTTTATCATTGATTCCTTTGGTTTTTGGCCTTTGCCTCACAAGGGCATGCCCTCTTTATCTGACAACGGTGTTCAGAGACTTAAATGTCCTCCGAGGTTTGACTAAGGCAAACCTCTAAACACCACAATCCCCAAACCAAGTCTTGTGATTGCAGGTTACAGGTGTTGCATCTAGAAAAAGTGAAGTTGCAGGAAGGCTTGGCAGACATCATGGATTTGGGATCTGAAGAAAAGTCGGACAAAGGAGCACTTCTAGGACTAGGGTGCTCGCTCTAGTGTCCTCCGCAGACAAATTCTAGAAAATATAAGTTACATGGCTGATCAGTGTCTGAAGAAGGTCCAGATTCCCCGAAAAAGTAGGTACCTTGGACTTGGGCACCCACTCCAGTGTCCTCAACTGTTCCGCTTCGGAACCCCAAAAATAGGTATTCTGTAATTTGGCATTTTACTCCTGTCTGCAAGAGCTTTTTCCGTTGTCATATTTGCATAATTAGGGTTTTAATGGTCAATTGAGATTAGGAGAAGGAAAAATTGATAATTAATTCCCTAATCCAAGCTTCCCCTCATTTGCAAGTGACCTAGGGTATGATAGTGCTCGCCACTCGACCCTAGATCCTTCAATGTTAGGGTGAAAGGAGGACTTTGACATCTAAACAACAAAAGATTAACAAAATCCAATTTTACCCTAAACATTTTGGTGAACCCATGTCTTTGAACTTAAATTGTAACTTGCTGAGTATTTGTTTACAGATTTGGTGTGACTTCATTAATTCATATAGACATTTAATTTCTTGCATTGAGAAAATTTAAAAAAAAAAATTGGAAAAATACAAAAAAATTGCATTGTTGGGCTTACTAAATTGTGTCAATTCTTTCTAAATTTTCCCAATTCATAATTTTTGCATCAGATCTGATATAAACTACAGAAAAATACAAAAATTCAAAATCTTACTTTACATTTTCATCATTTAATTGCTAGGGTTTTGTGGAAATTTTGACAATTTTTAGATAACCTAGTAATTCCAAAATCTAGGGTTTGTAGGTAAAATATTTTATTAGATTTTTCTACTAATTTTAAAGACTCATTCAAATTTAAATTTGACTGTAGTCTTGCATTTTAGTGTGAATTTGCATTTGCATTTAAATTATTTGCATTTTTGCATTGAAAATTTCAACAAAAACTAGCAATTTTGATGCATTTTCATTAAATTTGCATGGGCATTTTGCATGTTTAACCTTGAAAATTATTTTCATATATGAGAGTATTTAATTTCCATTAAAAATCAAACTTCAAACCATTCGCATAGCATTTTGTTCCAAAATCTCAAACCCAGGGCTTCGAAAACAATGATTTTCACCAATTTTGGCCTTATCGACTTCATAAATTTGCACCATAGGTGTGTTGTGAAAGATATTTTTGCATTAATTTATTGTTATTAGGGTAATAATTTTCTACCCATCATAAAAATCTTCACAACACCCTTTTAAGGGGCTCTTGTAGTGAAATTTCGGTGAAAAACTACACATTTTGGCTATTTTTGCCCTAGGGTTTGACCTAGTTTGCACTCCAAGCATGTTGTGATCAATTTTATGGATTGAGGTGACTGATATTATTGATATTCTTCACTGTACCTCCTAAAATTCCTTACAACACCTCCTTTACTAGGTCTTGGAATTGAAAAATCATGAAAAATAGCTTATTTTTGCTATATTTTCACTAGGGTTTGACCTAAGTGGTGCTAAAAGCGTGTTGTGTTGAGTATTTTGGCACCAAGAGGCTGTTATTGCTGATATTATTCACTTTCCATCAACATTTTCCTCACAACACCCTTTGTTATGCTCTTTTGCATTGAATTTTGGTGAAAAAGTGCCTATTTTGACATATTTTCATTATATTTTGACTGGGCATTATCTTGGATTTGTATCAAGAGTGTGTTGAGAGTGATTATATTGTTGTTTTGGACTGATATTAGATGTATAACTTGCTTCCTTTGACTAAAATCCTCATAGCATCCTTTGTTTCATTCATTTACATTAAAAAGTATCAAAAAATCAAGCATTTTAGCCTATTTTTTGCTCTTGTCTTGCACCAATTTTGAAAAGATTTCAAAATCTGATCTTGCACTAGTTTGAGCATAAAAGTATGGCCTCTAATCATAACAGCAACAATAGGTTCCCTCCTAGACTTTACATGAAAAGAAAGGCTCCTGAACCTGAAATTATCTTCACTCCTCATGATAAAACAATTGGAGAAAAAGGACCCCTTTACATTACTATGAAAATAATGGGAAACCCTGTGAATGGAACTCTTATCGATCCTAATTGCATGACTAATGTTGCCACTAAGGAGTTCCTCTTTTCACATCAACTAATGCAAGGTTCTTATGACCTCTCGAGCATGATGATTGAGACGCATAAGGGAACCTTTATCAAGCCTTTGGGTAAGATATCTTTGTTAGTAACATTATGCGGAAAACATGTCGAGCAATGGTTTGATGTTGTCCCCATTTCTGAACTCTTTCACATTAAATTGGGACATCCGTGGCTAAAAGAAATGAAAGCTATCCCTTCAACAATACACCATTGTCTGAAATTCCCTTTGGATGGCCGTATAATCACCGTCCCTCGAAACAAGTATAAACCTTTGGTTAAGGAAAAATATTACAAGTTGAATTACTTCTGGGATAAAACTGAAATACCTAGCCCTCCTACACAAGAAATGACAAAAGAGAAACAACCCGCATGTGAAGATAACTTTAGACCGAAAGGACAAGGTCCCTATGCTGAGGTTCCTCCCTCGAAATCCTTACAAGGATCAGGAGGTCATTGCCAACAACAAAGTGCTCCACCACGACAAATGAGGTTTGATCCTGGTGCTTCATCTTCTAATTTGCACAAGCCTATGAAAGAGGATAGACCTAAAGAGATAAGTGGTAAAACAAAATAAAATAGAAAAGCAAGAGAAAGAAGAAAAAGAAGACAAGCTTATGCCATAAACCTTGCCTCTCAATAAGAAAACATTGATCCCAACATTCAATCAAACAAAGATGATCCTAATGATGAACAACATGATGAACAAGATATGAACTTGGCTATGGTACCTTATGTCCCACTATCCTCCATCATTAGGGAATGGGATGATGATGACGATGATTTGCTTATAGATAATTTGTAGCCCAACAGGGGCCCTACAGGGAAGTATCTCCAACCCTTTATCTCTCTTGTGATGTGCTTCCCTCGTGATGTGTTATGTGTTGTTTAGGCCTCCTGGGATGACCTCAGATTCTCCTGTAAGGTTCGAGATACCAGGAGACCACCTCTGTTGTGACCTTCTTCTATTTGTATCATCATTCTTCTATATTGCCTCTCTCTCTGATTTCATTATTGTGTGTTGTGTCTTATTGACATACCGTCATGGTTGGTGACTTGGGGGCACCCTCCTACGTGATTGTCCCTAAGACACTTGTTTCTCCTCTCTTATTTATTGTTTCCCTTCCTCTAGTATTTCCACCTAGCGGGCGGATGACGACAAACATTTATACTGATGTGGACCTAGTGTCCCTTTCGAGAGAAATCAAAAAAATGGACTATAGTTCCTAATATGACGATGGGGTTGTATATCTTATCCGACGCTTGGCTAGTGGAAGTACTCGTGCTTTCCGCGTAGTGAATTTTATGATGTTTCTATCACATTTACAAACCTTAACAATACTGTTGCTCTGTGCACCTTTGTTTGCCTTTGAATCTAGCCTTGGCGGTACTCGATTCAGAGAACTTTGTGATATAGCCCCTGGTTATCCTCGAACTTTGAACTCGTTGTATAACCTTGGCTCTTTGTGTGGTTAATCATATGCATTGCTGTTGTTGTTTATCCTGATGTTGTAGACACTAACATGTTTCTTGCAGGGATGTGTTTGTGGGAACATTTGGCGATCGTAAAGTACATGTCACCTCCGGGGGCATGGGCTTTGCGAAAGTCGGTGTTCCCTTGTGTGTTTTCTTCCTACCTTAACGTGCTTGATATCGATAACTAATATCAACCACCTTAAGGTGGGGGCATACAAGGTAAGCTTTCTGTTATAGATGTTAGCAATGTGTTTGACCTCAGATGCATAGACTTGCGACCCAAAATATTGCATCATGCATCCTGAGTTTATTTGCAATCAATTAATCAATCATGTAAGCCCTTTGTGGAGGCTGAATATCAAGCATATCCTTTTTCTTAAGCCCTCTATGGAGGCGAGGATGGTGTATTTCTCAGAGTAGATTGCATCATCCTGTCATTTTCAAAAGTCCTCTGCGGAGGCGGGGAGCGGTTTCTTGACTAACTCAACCCTTAAGCGTGTCTTCGACGATTGTTGTGGTGAAGCCCAATCGTCAGTGTGTGCCTGTAATGTGCCTAAGATGGTGTTGGACCTAGAAATAGGTACACTCCATCACTTGTCTGCTGTGTGTTCTCCGTGTCTTGAAGTGTGTGTGTTTTGGCGTGCTTGTTTTGTATGGCGTGTTTGTTTCCCCATATGCATAGACTAGCGCCTTTAAGTAGTGCTTCATGCATTTTGGAAGGTTTTGTGTGTATTACGTGTGTGTTGCCCCATATGCAAAGACCAGCACCTTCAAGTAGTGCTTCTTGCATTTTGGGAGGTTTGTTTACTTTCCAGTACTTGCATTTGCATTTCATATATATGAGAAAAAGAAAAGAAAAGTTATCATTTATGTCTTCCATGCATTAACTGTCTTCTCTGTGTTCAGCGTGACTGTAATTGTCTTCTCCATGTTTTGCCTGCCTGTTACTGTCTTCTATGTGATTTGCGTGTCTTCTCCATTTTTGGTGTGTTTGTGACCTTACTTTAATGCATGTATTGGCCTCGCGTTTATACATACATTAAACTGGGGACTAAATGTAACGTCAGAAAATGTCCCCTTGGGGCTTTTCCCTCATAAGGTTTAGCTCCCAGGTCTTTAGAGTGCATTTAGGACATTTTAGTTCATATTTTAGCATCTCGATGGAATGAGACCTAAGTCCCGTGGCAAATAGGACCTATGAGGACCCCTTGAGTTGTACCCTGCCTAAAATAGGGGAGGAGGACTTGGCCACCTGCGCCCTAGTCCTGCCCTATTTTAGGGCAGCCCCAATTTTCAGGTGTTGGTTAGCGACCGTTATTAGGTCCCTTTGCCGACACGGTAAGTTTGAATTTCAAATATCTTGGCGGGAGTGCTTGTAGATGCATATATAAGCATGTTTAGGTATTCATTTGTGAACTAGATTTCAACTAGATGATCATTGTGAACTCTAGGCATTCTCAAGGTGATTCAAGGCTTTCTATTGTGTTGCAAGAGAAAACTTGTATGTTTTATGTGTTGATATTTAAAGATTTGAGCATCAATCTCCTCATGGCATGAAGAGCATCTTCCTCCATGATAGCTTCACTACAAGGTGACATATCATTGTGTTTTTATCATTGATTCCTTTATATTTTGGCCTCTGTCTCACAAGGGCATGCCCTCTTTATCTGACAACGGTGTTAAGAGACTTAAGTGTCCTCTGAGGTTTGATTGAGGCAAACCTCTAAACACCACAACCCCCAAACCAAGTCTTGTGATTGCAGGTTACAGGTGTCGCATCCAGAAAAAGTGGAGTTGCAGGAAGGCTTGGCAGACATCAGGGATTCAAGATCTAAAGAAAAGTCAGACAAAGGAGCACTTCTAGGACTAGGGCGCTCACTCCAATGTCCTTTGCAGACAGATTCTTGAAAACAAAAGTTACAGGGTTGATCAGTGTCCGAAGAAGGTCCATATTCCCCAAAAAAGCAGGTACCTTGGACTTGGGTGCCCGCTCCAATGTCCCCGACTATTCTGCTTCAGAACCCTGAAAATAGGTATTCTGTAATTTGTCATTTTACTCCCGTCTGCAAGAGCTTTTTCCGTAATTCGTTAATTTGTTGTTGTATTTGCATAATTAGGGTTTTAATGGTCAATTGAGCATAAGAGAAGAAAAAATTGATAATTAATTCCCTAATCCAAGCTTCCCCTCATTTGCAAATAACCTAGGGTATGATAGTGCTCGCCACTCGACCCTAGATCCTTCAATGTTAGGGTGAAAGGAGGACTTTGACATCTAAACAACAAAAGATTAACAAAATCTAATTTTACCCTAAACAATCTCACTTAGAGTACATATGAGTTCTCCTTCAACATCAACTTCACATTCTTGTTCATCATACACTTGATCATAATCACTCATAATTGGACCTTCTTCTGAATCAGATTGTACCTCATCTCCTTCATGTGAATGACTTCCATCATTGTCACTCTACTTAGATAACAAGCTGTCCTCTCCTTCAAGTGCATCACCTTGATAGATTCTTATCAATTCCTTCCACATATCCTGAGTTGTTTCACAATTCATAACTTTACAAGAGACTTCATTAGATAATCCAAACAGAATAGCCTTCTTTGCTATATGATTACATTCATAAGCATCTTTGTTATTTGTAGTATTAGGTGATTGAGAGGAAACAAAATACCCATTCTCAACTGACATCCAAACACCATACCCTAAAGAGGATAGATAGATTTGCATTCTAATACACTAGATAGAGAAGTCTGAACCATTAAAGAAAGGAACTCCAAAAAACTCTTTCTCTAATTTAATACCTGACTCAACTTGTGAAACATTTCTATCAATTGATTGAATATCAACATCTGAATTTGGTATAGATGGTGTCTTTTAACTAGTATGTGGCTTGACATTTCTCCTGCCCTTATTTCTTTTACACTTTCCCATGCTACACCACTATCAGGACCTACCCAAGATGGTTAGACTTCTATAGGGAACCTATGCTCTGATACCACTTGTTGGAGTACATGACAACACTGAGGAGGGGGGGTGAATCAGTGTTGTATAAACGTTTACAACTTTTTGCACCTTTTAACTTACAAGACAAAGAGAGAGGAAGACATCAATGATCTGTTAAACACATATGCACAAGTATGATAATGAAAAGTATGAATCAGGACCTTAAGAATAAATCATTAGGACACATGAACACATGAGGACAAACAAGAAACATAACACCTGATTTGATAAGTGGAAAACCCTCAAGGGGAAGAAAAACCACTCTAAAATGCTTCACTAGCTTAATCAAAAACCTCACTGGTTACAAACAGGTCTCACTGATCATACAAGCCTCACTGACTACAAAGAGGTCTCATTGACCATACAAGCCTCGCTGGCTACAATACATTCAGTTACCTTGGACACATGAAAATAATTCAGGGGGTTTCTCTGATTCACTTCTTCACAAAAACTTGTCTCTCCTTTTGCATTCACTTGACAAAATTATTTTCATTCATAATATGATAAACCAAGCTTCTGAAACACATGACAATCAATCACCTGCATATTACAATCTCTAAAATTTACAATGTCGTCCTTTGTTCAAGAATCAACATCTGCATTTTGTCTTTTGCACTGAAAAATTATCTTCATACCCTAATTCATCTTCAAGCAAAATTCTCTGGCCCTCTGCATCATTTTTTCATACACATCATATCATGATTTTTGCCATAACATTTCTTCATCTGCATATGTCATTCCTACAATAATATATCTAACACTTCACACAAATTATCTCTTCAATGATGCATATTTGTCCACACACAAAAAATTCCTCCATCAATGCACCTGCAATACCAATATATATCAGATGACCTTTCATATTCTTCTTCTCTGCATAATCATTTCCATCTATGAAGAACCTGCAAGAAAAATAAAATTAATTTTCTTTTCTTTGCAAGACCATTCATATTCCTCTTCTCTTTGATTCATTTACGCCTTCTCATAAAGATTTCCATCACTTTTTATTGAATGTCTTCAAAATTCAATAAATCAATTCACTTGCAAAAAAACTTTTCTTTCTCCTTTCAAAAATACATCTTCTACAATCTTCAATAATTAAATTAGATTGACATGAAATATTATTTCATCTTCAAATCCCCTTTCACAAAAATCTTCTATATCAAGATAAAGAAAGAAAACAAAAATCCTTAAAGAATAATATCTTCATAAAGCAATTTTCCTTAAAAAAAAAATTCCTCTTTATGTCTTTCCTGCCACAAGAGGAGAAAATAAAATTAGAATTAAATCTCCTAAAAATATTCCACAAAGATCCGCCTTATAGAAATACTTAAAATAGCCTCATAAAAGGCAAAACTCTATAGTCAACTCATTCTAACAGCGTTCTGCACGTCAAAGGAGAAATAGGGCAGCGGGGTTCAAACTTTAAATATCAACCATTGATTAATAACTGCGTGCTCATAATACTTTTAACTTCAATCCTTGATCTCCTTTTCCCGCTTAAGTGCATATTATAAAGACTGGCGGTGTTTGGTGATATTAGACAAGGGGCCAGTTGTTTAAATATACTAATAACCCTTAGGCCAGTCACTTTAAGTGACATGACCTGTGATCACAGGTCAATGTTAAAACATAAATAAAGTGCTTTCAACATGAGACGAGTTAGGAAGTTTGAATTACGTTTTGATACATAATGCATACTTTAGGGTTTATATCTAATTTTTAGGGCTTTTAGAGATTTGAACCAGATATATCTCTTAGGATTTTGAGAAATTAGAAATAGCATTGACTCTGCTACAGATAGATAGGATAGTGGTAGACATTTAGGATTTTAGATTCGGTTTAAGACTTAGGTATTAGATCTCAACTAGGATTTAAGTTTATGTCCTTTAATCAACTTCCATCCTGAGTCACCATTGTCAAACCAACATCCAACCTTGCTATCCTAAATATCTCTATGTCATGAAGAAATCCTGAAGTCCTGATCATGAACAATGTCATGCAAGAATCCTTTCTCCTAAATCATGAACATATACACTAGAAGATCTTGAGGTATTCTGACTTGAAGTGTTCACATGACATTATCCATCAAAACAACCTATCACATGAACACCACCAACATTTGATGAAGCACAACACACTGTTAATCAAAACAACTTGTCAAATGTGTGTGACCAATACAAATGTCCTTGTTTAACCTTGAATGTGATGTTCAACCTTCATAGAGATGAGTATGCATCTTTTGACAGCGACACCACTAGATGAATCAAAACCATGACATCCTGATGAGATAAAGATTACTATGAAATCCTCTTGCTCTTGTCAGGAAACATCATCACTCCTATCACCTGATATTACAACTTCTGAAATCTTTAAGCCATGATCAACAAGAACCAACATGGTCAATTCCTTTGCACCATCAATGGCATACACCATCTATCAAACGTATCTGAAGCAGCTCAACAAAGAATTAGATATGATCATCAACCCTGGACATCTGTGTTACAATAAGACACACCAAAAATCACATGAAGCATCTCTTGAACATGAGGGGATAACTTTGATCTTCCAACTCCTGAGACTAACATCTTTGTATTAACATTGGTTCACACAACAAATCTATTGAACCTGCATCATCATTGCCTCAACATGAACATGCATCATGCATGTGAACCATGTGAACTTTTGTATGATCAACATCATCTCATGAAGCATATGACAATCATTAACATCTAGGACCTCAACACATCACAACACCTTTACTAGTTTGACATCAATGACAATCAACCTCCATCAAATATCTAGTGCGCATATATTTCTTCATAATTTTTTGTTGCATAAATTTTTTAAAATTAATTTTTGAAATGAGATTAATTATAATTCAGACATAGGTTTATACCATACAACATAACATTTTTTGTATATATCCAAATTAACTTTTTTTTTGTCGAAACATTGTAGATATTTTTAATTTTTTAATTTTTTAATTTTATTTTTTTGAGTGTTTGGAATAGAGACCTTGATGTTTGATGAAAAACCTATGTTCACTAGAAAATAGAAAATAAATATAATAATCAAATGAAATATATTCAATATCATACCTTTTGGAAAGCTTATACTAAGAGCTACATATTTACAAAATAGAATTTCTAAGTGACTTCATTTGATCCCCCAAAAGGTGAAGCAAAATTGGTTTTTGTTAGCATTTTGACAGGTGCAAAGGAGACTCCATCGAGGGTTTGATTTAAGACTAGGGGGTTATATCCAAGGGGGTTTGATCTAACCCATTTCAATTAAAACCCTTTAGATGGAACACTTCAAAGCTTAAATCATTAATTTTTTAAAAAATATATCATCTCAAACAAAAATTAGGATGTCCCATAAGTGGGACAAACTATTGTGGCAACACCAATTCATAAAAATGAGTTTTTGAAAGGGCCCAGACCCTTTTACAACAAAACAACCAAAAGATAGATGATGCATCTGTTAGAAACTTAAAAGATTAATAACTCAGAAAACTAGTGCAAACGAATAAATATAAAACTGTGAAAGCAAATGATACAGGATCAAAATAACAAGATAGAATTAGTCTCCACGAGAGTAATGCAAATGCTAGAAGAAAAATAACATTATGAGAATGCAAAAGCAAATATGCCTAATACAAGCTAGGTAGAATGTTTATATAGAAAAGGGAGAGGGTGGAGGTGACAACACCAACCAATATGAAGCAACCATCTATCGGGCTAAAGATAGCAAAGTATCTTCCCAAGATAGCTAATGGATGCTCACTTGTAGGGAGGTGACACCTCATAACCCACTGACCTAATTAAACATGCTTTATGTGTTGCAAATATGTGCTAATTGGTGTTGTCATTGATGTCAACATGCTTGTGTTGTCATTGGTGTCAACTATATCTTCTGATAAGAATACTGTTTGAGTTTTTGCTCTACATTTCTTCTGTGTTGGAGATCTATGTATGTGGTTTGGATATGTTGTGGAGAAGTGTTTGAAGGTGCTAAATCTAGAATTTGGTACTCCAGAATGCTTTATAGTAAAAGTTGTGTTCACTAGTTTGAGAACAGTGCCTGACAGTGTTTGCAGTGTGTCTAGAAGAAAGTATTTTGCTCCACATTTCTCTGCAGTAAGGATTTAGGTGCCACGGTTCTGGATATGTGTTCATAAGGATCTTACCTATCTTCCATCCAAGAGGCTTGTGATTTGGTGCTCTGGAAAACAATTTATTGCGTGGCAGAGTTTGACAGTGTTGTTGTGTTCAGGTGAAAATTGTTATGTTCAAGTGAAAGTTGTTGTAGCTGAATTTGTTGGTTTCCAAGTGACTTCAAGATGTTCATGGATGTTTCTATATTGTGTTAAAGCCCTGTGTGTGGTCTGCAAGTTATGGTTGTGATCATGGAAGCTTGTGATCAAGAATTTCTTATGTTTACATTGTTTGGCGAACCTAGAATGTTTGCACTATTTGTGGAGTTGATTTGATGATTATGTGAGTGTTGTGTAGCGTGCTTGGATAGATTTGGGTCTAAGCTAAGGCATAGAGTGGTTTTCCTTCATTCCCTTGTGCCATGGAATGCTTAGGTCCAGACCTAATTCAAACATCGTGTGTTTGCCGACCTTGGAGATTGTTTCAAGGATTAAAGATTCTGTTGCTGACCTTAAAGATTGTTTCAAGGGTAATGATGGTATAAATAAGTGTCAATCTTTCATGAATTATGTGTGCACATGGAGGATATGATGTTTGTGATGTGAGTGTGATAAAAGACAGTGATAGCTTTCATGAGTTAGGCGACTGGATGTAGTGAGTAGAAGGTGTCTTCTAGCTTTCAACATAGATGTGAAGGTGATGTTTGTTGTGCTTCATTGTAATTGAATCCATGCATGTGTCAGACACTAATATATCAGTTCATTCTTGGCAATGAGCCTCTTCTTTTTTCTTCTTCTTTTGGATAGTGAGTCCTTGGCAGTGAGCCTTTCTTTTTGTGGGCAGTGACCGTGGTTTTTCCATTTTAGGGTTTTCCACGTAAAAATTTTGTGTTCTCTTGTGCATGGTGTTGATGTGTTTAATTTTATATTATCTACTTTTCATGTTTAATATTCATAATAGAATAAGGGTTTAAGTGAACTGATGTGGCTGTGATTATATTTATGAGGGTTTGAAATTTTTGATACAACTGATTCATCCCCCCTCTCAGTTGTCTTGTGCCTTCAACATTATGAACCTAAACAAGATTAATAAAAGGTGTAGGAAAAACCTAGGAATAAAGGGAAAATAAATAACCCAACTACAAAATAAAAACCTACACTAACACCCCCTCTTAAGCACTGCTTAGGTGGGTAAAAGGATGGGTCTTGACAAATCAAGCTTGATGAGGTACCCATGTACATAAAATTCCCCCCCTAAAGAGAAGAAGCCCTCTAGAGAATAGCTCCCCCATATAGAGAGAGAAGAGACCCCCTAGAGTAGAGAGTCAGGACTCTGAGTAAGAGGATGAAGCCCTCTAGAAGATGAGGCTTCCCGCGCTCCCAACAAAGCTCACAAATGAAGGAACTTGCTCTCAGTGAAGGGTTTGGTGAAGATATCAGCAACCTGCTCGGAAGTCATACAATAGCGAAGGTCGATGATGTGGTCATGGATGAGCTCTTGGATATAGTGCATGTGGACCTTAATGTGTTTGATCTGTTGATGATGAACTAGATTCTGTGAGATCTGAATGGCACTCTGGTTGCCAAAAAAAATGATAGATGGCCATCTGATCTGGATACCAAATTCAGTGAGAAGATTATGAAGCCAGATGGCCTCAGTGGCAGCATTCACAAGCTCTTGATACTTGGCCTCAGGAAAAGATAGAGAAGTATTAGACTGCTTCTTGCTTGACCAACAAACATGACTGGAACCAAGTGAGAAGTTGTTTCCTGAAGTAAACTTGGGAACCTGAGAATCACCTACCCAATCTGAATTTGTGTAGTCCACCAAGTCAAGATCAATGCCCACTGCGTAGTGAATCCCAAAACTGTGAGTACTCTGAATGTAGTGAAGTATCCACTTGGTTGCTTTCCAGTGCATCTCATGTGGCTCCTGCATGAAGCGAGAAACCATGCCTATAGCATATGAAATATCAGGTCTCGTATGAGTTAGATAAACGAGACTCCCAATAAGTTGTCGGTACAAAGTGCCATCGACAAATGGTGAAGAACACTGAGCCTCAAGTTTGAATCTAGAAATAAAGGGAGTCAAAGAAGGATTACAGACAACCATATGAAACTGTGAGAGCAAATCTAGAGCATACTTGGACTGTGTGATGGTGATCCCAGAAGTAGACTGGTAGATCTCAATTCTGATAAAGTAATGCATCAAGCCCAAGTCAGTCACCAAAAACCTATCATGAAGGGAAAATTTGACTACCCCAATGGTGGATGAAGAACTCCTTGTGATCAACAAGTCATCAACATACATAACCGGAAATAGGAGTTAATCATCTCGCTGCAAAAAGTAGACATTGGGATCAGAATGACACTAAGTGAACCCAACAGATAGAAGGAATGAGTCCATCCTTGGAATACCAGGCTTGAGGAGCTTGTTTGTGGCCATAGAGAGACTTCCAAAGGTGGCACACAAGTGAAGAATCCAGAATGAAACCCTGTGGCTGCTTCATGTAGATCTCCTCTTGAAGGTCACTGTGAAGAAAAGCACTCTTCACATCCATCTGGTGTACTTCCCAACGATTGGCTACAACAATGGCAAGAACAAGTCAGATGGAGTTCATTTTGGCAACTGGCTACAAAAGTCTCAGAGTAGTCAATCCCAGGAACTTGGGAAATCCTTTGGTGACCAGACGAGCCTTATGATTATCAACTGATTGATCTACTGCAAATTTTGTCTGATAGATCCACTTACACCTAACAAGTTTTCTTCCCTTAGGAAGAGGGACAATATCCCAATTTTGGTTCCTCATTAAGGAACTATACTCCTCTTGCATAGTTGTATCCCACTCAGGAATACCAGAAGCCTATCGAAAGGACTATGGATTGAAGACAGTAGCAATGAAAACATGTGGAGCATCTTGGAATTGTGAATGAGTCCGCCTATTGTTTGATGGATTCCCAATCTAATCACCTACAGACTGCAAGGTCTATCTAGCCCAAAGTGGACCAAAAGTCAGAGAATATGGAGGAGAATTGTCACCCTCTGAATGATGACTAGGAGAGGAAGGAGGTGAATCCTCTGAATCGCTCTCAACATCAGAAGTGGAGGTAGAAGACTCCTCATCATCAAGAATTTGCTCAGGTGAATCTGACTCATCAAAAGATCTATCATGTAGCCCAAGTGACTCCAATGCAAAAGTAGGAGGTGGAGAAGTGATAGGAGTTGAGCTTGAAGAGCCCTCCTCAAACTTAACACTCCTCTCAATAAACAACTCACGTGTAGTAGGGTGAAGCATCTAATAACCATTCACACCATCAAGATAGCCTACAAATATGCAAGGCCTGCTCTATGGATCTAAGACCTTACATTTTTCTGTAGGAATGTGGGCCCATACAGGAGAACCAAAAACTTGAAAGTGCTTAACTACTAGTTTTTGACCACTCCAAGATTCAAAAGGAGTGACTCCCTTCAGGGCTCGGTGAGGAAAATGGTTCGAGATATAACAAGCACAGTTAATGGCCTCTGCCCAATATTGTGGTGCAAGAGATATGGAGTGAATCATGCAGTTCACCATTTCCTTCAAGGACCTATTCTTCCATTTTGCAACACCATTCTATTGAGGATTGTATGGAACTGAATGTTGTAAATCAATCCCCTCTGAAGTGCAAAACCTCTCAAAATGATGGTTGACATATTCACCACCATTGTTAGTGTGCAAAACTTTGATGACTTTCCCAGATTGCTTCCCTACAAAAGTTTTGAAGTCTTGAAAGTGATCAAATCCCTCAGACTTTTGTTTGAGAAAGTACATCCACGTATAGCAAGAAAAGTCATTAATGAAGGTTAGAACATATCTGGCTTTGTTGAAATGGTCCAACCAAATCACTGTGAACTAACTCTAGTATCTGTGAAGCTCTCCATGCCTTACCTTTGTCGAATTTTTCCTTAGGATGCTTACCAAGAATGCAGCCTTGACAAACACCACTTGAAAACTAAACTGAAGGCAACCCTATGACTATGCTCTACTTGTTGAGCTACTGCAAGTAGCGGAAGTTAAGATGGCCAAACCGCTCATGCCATAACTTACTTACATCATCAGAATGAGTGAGAAAAACAATTGAAGGAGGATCAGGAACAAAGTGAGAACAAATAGATCCGTGATTGATGATCTACAATCCTAATTGCGACTGTAGAACCACTGTGCAACTCATGAATCTCCACTAAATCAGGAGTGAACTCAACTCGCTTTCTTGAACTTGTGTGAGTAATCTGATATACTGCCAGGAGATTAGTTGATAATGAATGCACACAAAGAACATCATGAAATGTGCCATCACCCACATCAACATACTCTCTCCCACACACCTCAACAAGAGTGTCATCACCCATCAAAATAGAAGCAATAGTGCATGGCTCCAAAGATACAAGTTCATCCTTAGATGAAGCCATGTGGTGCGAAGCACCTGAGTCAAGAACCCAAGTGGATTGTTGTGAAGCAACTGCTACAAGGGCCTTGCCCTTTCCTTTCCCCTTGCTATTTTCTTTTGCCTTGTTAGACCATCATTTGAATTCTATTTGATAGATTCAGGAACACTGATATTCTTCTTCTCAAGAATGTGTGTCAAGTGATCAATTTGTTTCTTCAAACACTTATGTTCATCATGACCAGGTCTTTTACAATAGGCACATTAGACCTTCTCTTTCATAGACTTGTCACCTTTAGAAGATTGGGTCTCATTAGTTGCTTTTGAAACAACTGGTATCTGATCATTCTTTTCCTTGCTATTCTTTTGTTTCTTATCCTTATTGTTACTACTTTTTCCTTTTTGTACTTTTGTGCCTTGGTTGGTAGCTAGGGCATGTGACTTAGAGGATTTTAGAGTGCCCATCTGGATTAGCTTATCTTGCTCCTGTGTGAGAGAGATAGCAAAGTCATCCAAAGATGGCATGGTGAATTATATCCCAAGTGCACCCTTAGTAGCATAGAAGGTAGAAACAAATATAGAATATTCTAAACTTAGCTTAGAGAGAATACTAAGAATCAATTGTTCATCTTTCTTTTCAATTCCACATTGTTTTAAACTGCAGGCTTAGTGATTTCAATTTTGTGAAAAAATCTTGAATTGTGTTGAAGTTGCCCGGACTCAAACTAATTAGTTCATTTTCAAACATATGATCCCTCATTGAATTTGTGTGTCAAATAGTGTTTCTAGCTTTTTCCAGATTTCATTTGGCAAATTCAAAGACTTAATGTGAAAGAACAAATCAGGAGAAACAAATAAACACAATGTTCCATAGGTCTCATCATATTTGTTAAACCACTTATGCTTATCTTCATCTTTAGTAGGTTCAGTTTCAAGTCCCATTGTTATCTTATGTAATCCATCTTTCCTTAAGTAGATTGTCATGTGTGATTTCCACTCAAATTAGTTGTAGGGAGTTAAGATGGGTACAATTGTTTGATCCATTATGAAGAAATGCTGAAAAGAAGAGAACACACACAAGACAACCCCCCTTCTCACTCAATCAAAGAACTGTTGCAAGTATGAGGATAACCAGTGTTGTCATTGATGTCAACATACTCATATTGCATTAATGAGAAGGATTGGATGAGCTGTGTGCTGAGGATATTGAGGAAATTAGTCTCAATCAGGAACAATGGAGAATAGTGATGACATTAAGGTAAAAGTCCAAGATAAGGTGAAGATCAGAGGATACGTTTTAAAGGGTTTGTAGATATGAGTCTTGAGATGATCCATTCAAGATTTTAGAGGTCCGCATGAAGATTTGAAGAAGTTATGGTCACTCAAGTAGAACTGGTTTTGACAGATGTTCAGTGGTGATAGAGTGTCACAGATTGGTTCGGTGAGCTCCAGAATTGCATTATCTCATTCTGCAGATTGGAGAGAGAGTTGAAGAAGTCCGTGTGAAGTCACAAATAGATTTGTTCATGGTTTGGAGGTCCAGAAGCACCTTATTCATTATGATAGTGATGACATACTGTGTTCTTGAAGTTCTGGATGAAGAAGAGAAGAATTCCAGTAAGCTGATAAAGTGCGGTTGTTCCTGATGACTCAGGAAAGGTTTTGGTGATCTTTGGATCGTGTACAATTCTTATTGGCAGTCTGCATTGAAGTTTGAGTTTGCATTTGAAGAATAACCATGGATATTGGTGTTCTTCCTAAGACAGGCTGACTGGATGTATTACACGTCTTGCGAATGATCTTATAGGTGTTTGCTGACTTAGATGATTGTTCCTAAGTCGATGCCTTGTATAAATAAGGGATTGTGAATTCATTTTGAAGTGTGTCTTGGTGTGGATGAGTGTGGCATAGCGAAGAAGAAGAGCGAAAGGCAGAGTAGGAGTTTTCAGGCTTAAATGGAACTGATCCAGACATGGTAAAGATATCAATCTCTAGTTCAAGTTTGTGATACTTGTTACTTTGTAGACAATGTGTCTCTTGTAGGCAGTGTGCCTCTTGTGAGTAGTGTGCTCGGGCAGTGAGCCCTAATTGGCATGTGCCATCTATTTTTCTTATTCTTCTAACAGAGAATAATCCTTGGGTTAATCACCCCGTGGTTTTTCCCTTGACCGGGTTTTCCACGTCAAAATCTTGGTGTCTCATGTGTTGATGTGTATCTGCTCTGGTGTTTATGCTTTATGCTTTCATGAGTGATCAATTGATATGCTATTATATAACAAAGAGGATTTATGTAGAAGCAAGTTTTTGTACAACTGATTCACCCCCCCTCTCAGTTGTGTTCCCTAGATCTAACAATTGGGATCAGCGCCAAGTTCCTCTAAAAAGAGCTTAACTGCTTGAGGAGATCCAGGATGTCACCATACAAGAAGGATAGTCCAAAGTTTGATGGAACCAACTTCTCTTTGGAAAGGTCGCATGAAATGTCACTTGGATTGTATGGGAAAGGCGTACTTGTCCATGGTCACAAAAGCATATACACCTCCACAGGGTAGTCTGACAACTCTAAATGAAATCACAGATGTTGAAAATAATCTGCAGACCAAAGAGGCTCTTCTAAGCGTATTAACTGACTCAGAGCTCTCAAATGTTATTGACCTACCAACTGCCTATGAGATCTGGATTAAACTGGAACTTTTGCATGAAGGAGATGAGTATGTTAAGAGTGAAGGTTGCAGAGTCTCAAAGGGAAATTTGAAAGACTGAAAATGAGAGATGATGAAAATATTACTACCTTCATGCCAAGAGTAAATGACCTGGTGTGTGGAATTAGGAATGCTGGTGGAGTTTTGGATGAAAATAAGATTGTTGGCAAAATTCTCAGATCCCTTCCTACTGCCTACAAAGTCAAGGTTGCTGCCATTGATGAATTCAGAGCTCATACAACTGTCACATGAGACTAATTGGTTGGCAAACTGGCTGCATTTGAAATGACCGAGTTTGGAGATGATCCCCCCAAGACTGAATCTGCATTCAAAGCCAGTGCCTATGTGAAAGGTAAACAAAGTTTTGATCCGGGAGAAAACTCTTCAAGGAAGCTGTCATGGTATGATCAAGCAAGAAGAGACATGGAAGTGGAAGAAGTAGAAACAACTCAACTTGAAGCCCTCATTGCAAAGAGATTGCCAAGAGGATCCAGTAAGTATGAAGGAAAATTACCCTTTAAGTGATTCAACTACAATAAGATTGGTCATTTTGCCTCAAGATGTCTAGAAAGATCTACAAGGTCAAATTCTAACAGACAAAGGTTCCAAAAGAATTGTTATTATGTTCATGAAGAAGATGATAATGAAGGAGTAACAGATGATGAATCAGAGATAGGAAACAAATCTGAAAATGAATGGGTGTTTATTGCCATCAAGGAAGAAGATCCAATATCCTCTGAATCTGTCAATCATAAGGTTGTAGAAAGAGCTTTGGCTGCCCAAGTTGAAGAAAATGATGATTAGGTTATTGACAGTGGATGCTCTCACCATATGACAGGTGATAAGAACAAGTTCTTAGATTTGGAAAGGTATGAAGGAGGAGTGGTAAAGTTTGGTGATAATTTTGCTGGTAGAATCAGAGGAAGAGGAACTATTTCTTTTAATGGAAGAAACAAAACTGGTAATGTGCTATATGTTGAAGGATTGAAGCATAATCTTCTCAATGTTGGACAGTTGGTGGACAAAGGCTATGATCTCCGATTCAAGGATGGAAAATGCAAAATCCTTGAAAGATCTAGAACATAGATTGCATCCGGTACTCAAACTAAAGGTAATATCTTCCACTTGGTTGATGCTGATAAAAGTTGTCTGTTTGTTCAAGTTGACCAGAGTTGGTTATGGCATAGAAGGATGTGTCATGTAAATTTTGATAACATCATCAAGATAAGCAATACTTAGGTTGTAAGAGATCTTTCAAAATTGGTAAAACCCACAAATAGTTTGTACAAAGAATGTCAGCTGGGTAAACAGAGCAGAGTCTCATTCAAAAGAAAGGATGCTACGCCCTTAATATTGGTGTACATAGGGTTATGAATAGTCAGCTTGTGGCTATCTTAACTCCTAATTAAGTCATATTATCATTATTATATTGTTATGTAGTTGTTTAGGTTAGCCTAAGGCTTCTATAGGTCTATCTAAGTCAGCCTGGGTGATATCCTAGGCATAAATAGGTATATATAGGAGGTAGTGAGTCTCATTTCATATCATATTCAGTATTGTGTTCTTATTGAAGACTATTGGAGGTATCCCCCTCGAAGTGGATTAGGAGGTTGCCCCCTCGAAGTGGCATATTATTATCAAGTATTTATAGCATATTTTCTATTATATTCAGATATTGTGCAAGTTGTTTCATTACAAGTGGTATCAGAGCATGATCTTGGCACCATAGAGGCAAGATTTTTTCTCAACATTGGAGGCGATTTTGGGAAGAGCATAACTTTCAGATTTTAGCGAATTTTTTAAAGATTTTTAAAGGGTTTTTGAAGACCATATTAAAGAAGATACAGTATAGATTTTAGAGGAATTGAAGCAAAAATAAGCGAGTTATTGCAAAATTAGGGTTTCCAACAAATTCACTCTCAAGGCAGAAAATTTCCTATATTTTTGGATTTTTTTCTGGGTAAGTGGTATCTTGGCCTTAGTAAGTTACAGTAAAAATTTTAGAAAATTTCCATTTCATTTGTGTGATTTATTTAAAAAATATTGGTTTCCATCATGACGGGGCCTGTAACAAGAGGCAAAAAGAATGCTGCCACACCAAGGAAATCCTCTGATAAGGATGAGGAAATAATAGAGGATAGTAATCCCAATGAGGAAATAAGTATGGTCAAAGAAGAGGTGTCCTCAATTAAGAGGGATATGTGTGACCTAAGAGGAGATATATCAGATCTACGAAGCATGTTAAGCACCTATATGAATGAACCAAGAAAGGAGTTCTCAAGCAACCAAGGTGAAACCTTCAAGTCGGCTAATAATGACACAAATTTTAATACTCCTATGGGATCTAGGAATTTCTTTCCAAAGGTGGATATGCGCAAGTTCGATGGTAAGGATCCTCTAACATGGATTAACCAAATGGAGATTTTTTTTGAAGTACATCAAATCGCATATGGACAAAAGGTCACGATGGCTTCCCTATATATCGAACCAGATCAATTCATTTGGTATCGTTGGCTTTGTACTCATTGGAAAAAAAAGGGTCTCACCGTCTCATGGTCAATTTTTACAGAAGAACTCAAAGCACAATATAGCAATAATGTGACAGACAACTTCTTCAGCCCGCTTGCTAAACTTCAACAAACATGATCGGTTAAGGATTATATTCAAAAATTCCAAAATCTATCATTAAGAGTGGACACAATTACAGAGGAGAACTTGAATGATTTATTCTTGGGTGGTCTCAAGGATTACATTCAACATGAGGTACGTATGTTTAGTCCTAGCTCAGTAAATGAGTCTTTTATCTTGGCACGTAGGGTAGAGGAGAAATATTTGATTCCTAGAAAGCAAGGGGCTAATATGACAAGAGAGAAAGGATATTCAACACCTTCTCTTCCTCAACCTACTAGGTTGACTCCACAGCAAATTGAGGAGAAAAGAGAAAAAGGGTTGTGTTTCAATTGTGATAGCAAATACAGTCGAGGACATAAATGTAGTGAAAAGAAATTGTTCTATATTGAAGGTCCAAGTGAGGAAGAAGAGGAGGAATCCATATTAGAGGAGGATAGGGAGTCAAGTGAGGAATCACATGATTCTCAACCAATCATTTCTTGTCATGCACTCTCAGGTTTTAGTGCACCACAAACTCTCAAGGTAGTGGGTTTCTTAAAGAAGCAGAAAGTAACAGTGTTGATTGACTCATGTAGTACTCATAATTTCATCAACAAAAAGTTGGCAACTCGTCTAAATTGTTTTATATATCCAGCCCTAGAGTTTTAAGTTTTGATTGCTGATGGGGGTACAGTTAGTTGTTCGGGGAAGTGTCATAGAATTAAATTATCCATGGGAGATTATCAACTTGATACCCCAATGTATGCAATATCCATGGGTGCAGCAAATATTATTTTGGGAGTACAATGGCTTACTACATTGGGAACAATTGAGATGAACTTCCAAGAACTATTCATGAGATTTCAATCAGAAGGAAAGGTAGTGGAGCTAAGGGGGTTGAAGGCAAAATCCCCACATATGGTAAGCTCTCATCAAATGCAAAAGTTGCTTAAGAAAGGAGTGGATGGATTTGTGGCCCAGCTATGTTCATTAGAAGTCTCTCAATCTAATGTTCCTACTCATCCAGATTTACAAGCAATAATTGATCGTCACTCAGTGGTTCTTGGAGATATGCCTAAAGGACTTCCTCCTAAGGGGGATCATGACCATGCCATACAACTAGTTCCAGGGAGCCAACCACCAAACATCAGGCCTTATAGGTACCCACACACAAAAAAGTGAGATAGAAAAAATTGTTGAGGAGATGCTAGAGGCAGGAATTATCAGGCATAGCCAAAGTGCTTACTCCTCGCCTGTGGTGATGGTGCGTAAGAAGGATGAAACTTGGCGCATGTGTCCAGATTATAGAGTGCTCAACATGTACACCATTAAAGATAAGTTTCCTATTCCAGTCATTGATGATTTGCTAGATGAATTGAATGGAGCTATGTATTTTACCAAGTTAGATCTTAGATCTGGTTATCACCAAATTCGGATTAAGGAGGAAGATATTTGTAAGACAGCATTCTGAACTCATGAGGGTCATTATAAATTTTTGTTGATGCCATTTGGCCTTACCAATGCACCATCTACATTCCAAAGTTTGATGAATTCCATTTTTAAGAAGTTCTTGAGAAAGTTTGTGTTAGTGTTCTTTGATGATATATTGATTTATAGCAAGACTTGGGAAGAACATTTGTAGCATGTAGATCAAGCATTACAATTACTCAAAGATCATCAACTCTATGCTAAGCCATCCAAGTGTGCTTTTGGTCTTAAGGAGGTGGAGTATTTGGGACACATAGTTTCACATGAAGGAGTAAAGGTGGACCCTAACAAAATTAAGGCTATCATGGAATGGCCTATTCCAAAAACCATTAAGAAACTGAGAGGTTTCTTGGGATTGACAGGGTACTATAGAAGATTTGTGAAGAATTATGGTCGTATAGCAGCACCCCTCACCACTCTCTTGAAGAAGGATTCTTTTCATTGGAACGAGTCCGCTAATGTAGCATTTGAGAAATTGAAGGAGGCTATGTGTACAACTCCAGTGCTTGCCACTCCGGACTTCACCAAGGAATTCATTGTGGAATGTGATGCTTCTGGAAATGGGATAGGAGCAGTTCTCATGCAAGAAGGTCAACCAATTGCTTTTGAGAGTCGTCAATTAAAGGGTAAAAATTAGCTCAAACCTATTTATGAGAAGGAAATGCTAGCAATCCTTCACGCAGTTAAACAATGGAGGCCTTATTTAATGGGTCAACACTTCAAGGTTAAGACAGATCATGATAGCCTAAAATATTTTTTGGAACAAAGACTATCCTTTGAAGAGCAACAAAAATGGGTCACTAAGATGTTGGGATATGACTTTGAGATTGTATATAAGAAAGGGAAGGAAAATATTGTGGCTGATGCACTTTCTAGGAAGGATGAGAAAGATGAAGCCTTATTGTGTGCCCTTTCAATATTACAAGCAAATTGGGTGGAAGAAGCCAAAGCAGAATGGCAAAATGATGTTGCAACAAGTAATCTCATCCAACAAATAAAAAGTGATCCTAGTAGTTCAGATAAGTTTTGTTTGAAGGGAGATATTCTTTGGTATAAAGAGCGTTTGTATCTCTGCAAGAATTCCACTCTTAAACACAAGATTCTCACAGAGCTACATGAGTCCCCAGTTGGTGGTCATTTAGGATTTTTGAAGACATATCATCGGGTCAAGCAAGATTTTTTTTGGGAAGGGCTAAAAGGTGATGTTCAAAAATTTGTGGCTGAATGTTTGGTTTGTCAAAGAAATAAGGGGGAGACAATTAAGACACCAGGTCTCTTGCAGCCCTTATCTATTCCTAGCCAGCGTTGGGAAGAGGTATCCATGGAATTCATCACAGGGCTTCCCAAATCTAAAGGTCATAATGTCATCATGGTAGTAGTTGATCGCCTCACTAAATATGCACATTTCATTGCATTATCACATCCTTTTACAGCAAGTGCAGTGGCAAAAGTTTTCTTGGAGAATATCCAAAAACTACATGGTACACCTAAGGTTATTGTCAGTGATTGTGATCCTATCTTTACTAGTCACTTTTGGAAAGATTTATTCTCATGTTTGGGTACTCAATTGGCTCATAGTTCTTCATACCATCCTCAATCAGATGGGCAAACTGAGGTTGTTAATAAATGTTTGGAAGGATATCTACGTTATTTCACTTCAGAGAAGCAATCTCAATGGGTAGATTGGCTACCACTAGCAGAATGGTGGTATAACACTTCTTTTCATAGCTCATAAAAAATGTCTCCATTTTTGGCACTTTATGGATATCATCCTCCTTCCATCACATCATCATTAAAGGTGTCACCAAGAGTTCAGGCAGTAGAGGACCACTTGCATCATCAACAACAGGTACTTTCAGGACTCAAAGAGAATTTAGCTATGGCACAAAATCGAATGAAACAACAGGCGGACCAACATTGTAGTGAAAGAAATTTTGAAGTTGGGGATTGGGTCTTCTTGAGATTGCAGCCTTATAAACAAATCTCAATGAAGCAACACAAAAAGAATAATAGGTTGTCTCCAAGATATTATGGGCCATACCAAATCATGCAAAAAATTGGTAGTGTTGCCTACAAGCTAGAGTTGCCACCAACAACAAAGATACATCCAGTTTTTCATGTTTCTTGTTTGAAGAAGGTAATTGGGCAGAATATTCCTACTCAAATAGTACTACCAGAACTCGATGAAGAAGGAAGAATAATTTTGGAACCAGAGGGCATTCTTCAAACTCGCACAAAGAAGCTAAGGAATAGAACCCTCACTGAGTATCTCATCCAATAGAAGAATTTACTAGTTGAAGAGGCCACATGGGAGGATGAGGAGTTCATTCAAAAGAATCCACACTTGGTTAGCATTGAGGACAATGCTTCTTTGAAGAGGGGGGGCATGCTACGCCCTTAATATTGTTGTAGATAGGGTTATGAATAGTCAGCTTGTGGCTATCTTAACTCCTAATTAAGTCATATTATCATTATTATATTGTTATTTAGTTGTTTAGGTCGGCCTAAGGCTTCTATAGGTCTATCTAAGTCGGCCTAGGTGATATCCTAGGCATAAATAGGTATATATAGGAGGTAGTGAGTCTCATTTCATATCATATTCAATATTGTGTTCTTATTGAAGACTATTCGAGGTATCCCCCTCGAAGTGGCATATTATTATCAAGTATTTACAACATATTTTCTATTATATTCAGATATTGTGCAAGTTGTTTCATTACAAAGGATTAGTCCTCTACCAGATTATTGGAATTAGTTCATACTGATCTATGTGGTCTGACAAGAATCAAGAGTATACAAGGTGATAGATACTTTATATTACTGATTCATGACCATTCCCGGATGATGTGGGTTACCTTTCTGAAAGAGAAATCAGAAGCATTTGAGAGGTTCAAAATGTTCAAGGTTATGGTAGAGAATCAAACCAGATTAAAATTGAAATGTCTGAGGTCTGATAGAGGTGGTGAATTCACATCTGGTGAATTCATAGACTTTTGTGAGAAGCATGGTATAAAAAGATAGTTATCTACTCCTAGGACTCCACAACAGAATGGAGTAGTAGAGAGAAAGAACCGGACCATCCAGGAAGCATCCAGGACAATGATGATGGAAGCAAATGTTCCCCAGATGTTTTGGAGAGAAGCTGTCAGCATTGCAGTCTATACTCTCAATCGAGTTCAAATCAGAAGCAATACTGGTAAGACTCCTTATGAACTTTGGTTTGGCATCACTCCTACTGTGAGATATTTCAGAGTATTTGGTAGCAAATGTTACATTAAAAGAGATGAAGATCTAGGAAAGTTTGATGCTAGAAGTGATGAAGGAATATTCTTGGGTTACTCTACTCAAAGCAAAGCATACCAGTGTTATAGCAAGAGACTAAGAAAGATGATAGAAAGTACAAATGTGAAGGTTGATGAGGGAATAGAGAAACCCTCAAGGTTTTATGAGTATGATGAAGATGATCAGAATGATGTTCTGGTTCAAGGAGCTCAATCCTCTCCTAAAAGTCAGATTCAGACTGATCTAGTAAATCAGGAAAAAGAGACAGGTCTGAATGAGTATGATCAAGAAGCAGAAGTGCAAGAAACTCCCAAAGTTCCAAGGTATGTAAGACTGAACCTCTCTGAAGATCAAATCATAGGTGACAAAAGCAAAGGTGTGCAAACTAGAAGGAATGTTGCTCAAAATTTAGATGAATGTTGTCCGATTTCAAAGATTGAACCTAAGACAATAAATGAAGCCTGCAATGATGAAAATTGGACCAAAGCAATGGAAGAAGAGTTAATGCAACTTGAAAAAAATTACACTTGGGATCTTGTTTCTAGACTTAGAAACAAGAATGTGATTGGAACCAAATGGGTCTTCTGGAACAAACTAAATAAAGTTGGTGAAGTAATCAGAAGGGATTGATTTTGAAGAAACCTTTGCTCTGGTAGCAAGAATTGAAGCAGTTAGACTATTTCTTGCATTTGCTGCCTTCAAAGATTTCAAAGTGTATCAGATGGATGTCAAATTTGCTTTCCTGAATGGTGACTTAGAAGAAAAAGTGTACATTGAACAACCAGATGGATTTCAGTTATCTGAGCATGGTGATATGGTCTGCAAATTAAAGAAGGCACTATATGGTCTAAAGCAAGCTCCAAGAGCATGGTATGAAAGGCTGGACAAACATCTTTTGAAGATTGGTTTCAACAAAGGTACTGCTGATAGTAACCTATATTTCAAAATTGATCATGAAAACATCTTGATTGTTGAAGTATTTGTTGATGATATCATCTTTGGAGGAAGAGACAGTATGTGTAAAACCTTTGCAAATCAAATGAAAAGTGAGTTTGAAATGTCAATGCTCAGTGAAATGAATTTCTTCTTGGGTCTGCAAATTTCTCAATCAAAGAAAGGAATCTTTATTTCTCAGACCAAATATGTGAAAGAATTGTTGAGGAAATTTGGGATGGAAGATTCAAAGCCAATGAATACTCCCATGGCAACCGGATGTAAGTTGAGCAAAGATGATGACTCTCCTAAGACAGATCAGACCAAGTATAGATCAATGATTGGAGGATTATTGTAGCTTACTCAGACTAGACCAGATATAATGCAGGTTGTTGGTCTTGTGGTGAGATTCCAGCCTGATCCCAGAGAATCTCATGTCATGGAAATCAAAAGAATTTTTAGGTACTTAAAAGGAACAGTTGAGTATGGTCTATGGTATCCTAGAGATCACAATTTTTCTCTTCATGCATATACAGATGCAGATTGGGCAGGAGATGTGGATGATAGGAAGAGTACAAGTGGAGGAACATTCTTTCTGGAAAAAGGTTGGTTTCTTGGCTAAGAAAGAAACAAGAGGCAATATCCCTGTCTATAACTGAAGTAGAATACATTGCAGCAGCAGGAAGTTGCACTCAACTTTTGTGGATGAAGCAAATGCTAAGAGATATTCAAGTAGAATATGAGGAGCCTATCACAATTTTCAGTGATAATTCAAGTGCAATAAATATTTCTAAGAATCCGGTGTTGCATTCTAATACTAAGCATATATCTATCAAGTTTCACTTTTTGAGAGAACAAGTGAACAAGGGTGAAGTCAGATTGGAGTATGTGCCCTCCAAGGATCAGCTTGCAGATATTTTTACTAAACCTCTTCCCAAGGACTCTTTTGAGTATCTTAGGGAGAAGTTAGGGGTTATTGCCCCTCCAGTGATGAACTAGGATGCACTGATGTGCATCAGTTCAGTGGATATCACAGTCATGTCTTGTGATCTGGATTGGTGATAGGGAGCTGCTACTCAGGGGGAGCAGCTGGTATGATTCTAATGTGTTAAAGTTGCAAGTATGAGCCCTTTGCCATTGATGTCAAAGGGGGAGAGAAGACATGTGAAAAACAAGTGGTTGATGATCAAAGGGGAGCAGTAAAGAAAGAGAAGACATGTGAAGAGGTGTTGCTGATAGGGGGAGCTGTGACAGAAAGGAGAAGTTCTTGTCTTGATGGTTTTTCACATCATATGTTGCCATCAATGACAAAGGAGGAGATTGTTGCAAGTATGAGGATAACCAGTGTTGTCATTGATGTCAACATACTCATATTGCATTAATGAGAAGGATTGGATGAGCTGTGTGCTGAGGATATTGAGGAAATTAGTCTCAATTAGGAACAATGAAGAATAGTGATGACATTAAGGTAAAAGTCCAAGATCAGGTGAAGATCAGAGGATGCGGTTTAAAGGGTTTGTAGATATGAGTCTTGAGATGATCCAGTCAAGATTTCAGAGGTTCGCATGAAGATCTGAAGAAGTTATGGTCACTCAAGTAGAATCAGTTCTGACAGATGTTCAGTGGTGACAGAGTGTCACAGATTGGTTTGGTGAGCTCTGGAATTGCATTATCTCATTCTGCGGATTGGCGAGAGTGTTGAAGAAGTCCGTGTGAAGTAACAAATAGATTTGTTCATGGTTTGTAGGTTTGGAAGCACCTTTTTCATGATGACAGTGATGACAGACTGTGTTCTTGAAGCTCCGGATGAAGAAGAGAAGAATTCTAGTGAGCTGATAAAGTGCGGTTGTTCCTGATGACTCAAGAAAGGTTTTGGTGATCTTTGGATCGTGTACAATTCTTATTGGTGGTCTGCATTGAAGTTTGAGTTTGCATTTGAAGAATAACCACGGATATTGGTGTTCTTCCTAAAACAGGCCGACCAGATGTATTACACGTCTTGCGAATGATCTTATAGGTGTTTGCCGACTTAGATGATTGTTCCTAAGTCGATACCTTGTATAAATAAGGGATTGTGAATTCATTTTGAAGTGTGTCTTGGTGTGGATGTGTGTGGCATAGTGAAGAAGAAGAGCGAAAGGCAGAGCAGGAGTTTTCAGGCTTAAATGGAACTGATATAGGCATGGTAAAGATGTCAATCTCCAGTTCAAGTTTGTAATACTTGTTACTTTGTAGACAATGTGTCTCTTGTAGGCAGTGTGCCTCTTGTGAGCAGTGTGCTTGGGTAGTGAGCCCTAATTGGCATGTGCCATCTATTTTTCTTATTCTTCTAACATAGAATAATCCTTGGGTTAATCACCCCGTGGTTTTTCCCTTGACCGGGTTTTCCACGTCAAAATCTTGGTGTCTCATGTATTGATGTGTATCTTCTCTAGTGTTTATGCTTTATACTTTCATGAGTGATTAATTGATATGCTACTAAATAACAAGGAGGATTTAAGTGTTTGAATTAAAAGCAAGTTTCATACAACTGATTCACCCTCCCTCTCAGTTGTGTGCCCTAAATCTAACAAGAACCCCCCCAAGAAAAGATGATTTGGCACTTTATAATTAGTGCATTTACAATTGCCACTAGAAAGAAATATTTAGTGGTCTTGATCTCAATGTTTTACAAAATCCTCACAAATTTGGTGTATGTTGAAAGTACAATACTGTAATAAACCCAAGTGAAACTAATAACTCCATTGCGATCTACTAAAAAGATAAAGCACTTTCAAAAAAATAACTGCCTCGATCCGAGGGCGTATGAGAATGTTATGAGTCTCTGAATTTCCAAAAATGAGAACTGTGTAGCGTCACCAGTGAGAATGTACAATTTCTGGGAAATCCGTGCACCGAAATCAAGAATGGTCTACACCACTGCGAAGAGCACGAAAAAATAGCCAAAAAAAAAAAGAAGCTTGAAAATTAGAGATCAGGAGCCCAAGTTATGAGCTTTCAAAGTTGGTCTTCGAAATGGTGAACTCCAACGGAAGGGAGTCTGTGAGCAAAAAGTTGGTCTTCATGAAAAACTCCTCCAAATTTAGAAATCCACAAATTTTAGAGTCCTACCAAATAAATAGGTCTTCCAGCCAAAAATAACCTCTGACAGCTGCCAGGACAACAGAGGAGCAAAAAATAATTTAAAAAAATAAAAAACAAAGAGGCCTTGAAGGCCGTAATACAGGTTTGATGGGTCAGAGATTGAAAGGTCAAATACAATTTACCAGTGGAATTTTAAAAGGAAGGGGAGCATGGGCCACTCCCAGCCAACCCCTTAAGGGTCTGCGAACCCTTCACAAAGGGTCATGAGCCCTCAAAAGGGGACTTGGTCCTCAAAGGGGGGCCGACCCCTAATATAGGGCTGAAGCCCCAACTAAAGAAACACTTTAAGCGCTTTACACATCGCTTAAAAGCACTATATATATATATATTTAATTTAATTTTTTTTGCAAGAATTTTTACAAAATAAGCACACAGATCTACGTGTTGGAGCGCTAAAATGGCCTTTTGACAATTTTTTTTCCTTTCTGACTCTCGACACTGAACCTGGACGTATTATATATGAAAATTCACCTGTGAGGCCTTCCAAACACAATGGCAGGGTCCTTTTGGCCTGAAAATGCTCCAAACAAAAGCTAAGTTTCAGATCTGAGCAAGAAACCCCTGTTCTGCAACTGTGTCAAACGATTTCTAATTTCATTGAAATGAAAGCCAAATCTGACTTTCTCGAGCCTCCTGGATGTGTTGGAACAACTAGAAATGCTACCAGTATAACCATAAACACTACAATCATCCATATCTCACTAAACACATATGCAAAACCCAGAGGTTAAAATGTTTCCGTCAAACTTTTCTGATTCTCCAGATCATCTAAAGATGCAAGAGAAGAGCATACTAGGTTTTTGGAAAAACCCACAACAAACTTATTAGCCCCCCTAAATCTCTCAAATAAGGAAACTAAAATCTATTCTTGCACATAGAAAAACTCTGATACCATGTTAGAATCTAAAAAGATTAATAACCCATAAAACTAGTGCAAATGAATAGATATAAAACTGTGAAAGAAAATGATACATGATCAAAAGAACAACACAGAGTTAGTTTCCATGAGAGTAATGTAAATGCTAAAATAAAAATAGCATTATTAGGATGCAAAAGCAAAGATGTCTAATACAAGCTAGGTAGGATGTTTATATAGAAAAAGGAGAGGGTGGAGGTGGCAACACCAACCAATAGGAAGGAACCATCTATCAGACTAAAGATAGCAAAGTATCTTCCCAAGATAGCTAATGGATGCTCACTTGTAAGAAGGTGACACCTCATAACCCACTCACCTAATTAAACATGCTTTATGAAATTAAGCTTGAGATTAATGAAAGGTGTAGGAAAAACCTAGGAATAAAGGGAAAATAAATAACCCAACTAGGAAATAAAAAACTACACTAACAACAAGTGCCATGAGATATGGGACAAACAAAACAACACTAGAACAATAGACCCACTACAATACAACAAAAAATAACAACAAAAAAAAACCCCAAAGATAAGGAAATCACACCACACCTGATCCTAATCTAGCTAACCTGACTCCTTTGGCTCGAGGATGTGAAATAGAAACAACTTAAGGGAGGCCTTTATTTCTTCGTTGAACAATCATCCAATGCAATTTTGATTCCAAATCCTTAGAACGAGGAGGGAGGAGGAAATCCTCAAGCATTGTTAGAACCATAGACAACATGTGTAATGAGGGGTCGGTCTAGACCCTAAAGTAGGAAGGGTCGATGACAAAACTGGAGCTGAGGACACCACACTACCCACCATGGGGGGCAATAGCCAATGAAGGGGCACACAAAGCTTGGTTAGAATAAGAGGGCTTGGGAGGAGTCATGGGGCATGCCGCAACCTTGCTTGCCACAAGGGGAACCCCCTCAGGACCAGGTCCCATCGTAGGGGGAGAGGACACAAAATCTTGAGAAGGCACATCATCTTGGGAAGATCCATGGAGAGTCTGAAGTGTTGATAGTCAAGTGATCATCAAATGCATTCTTCCACAACATAGATGTACAGGAAAACTAATGCGTTGCAGACTCAACATAATTCAACGGTAAACCTATATGAACAATCCACTCTATCATTGTACTTCCTACATTAAATTATCAACCAAAGAGTGTAAGCTTATGATGGCACTGACTATATGTGCCTTCAGGGCTCATATTCTTCCTAAACTATCTTATCCAAACCTACTTAGGCTATTCTACTCTGCTGGAATTCATAGAAATGCAAGAATAGTGAAAATAGTTACAAAATCTAGTGGCTACAGGTACCTTCAACATAAACTGTAGATAACTGTTAACAATAGAAAATTACAGAACTAATCTAAAACATTCAAAATGATAAGAGAGCTAATGCTAACCTCTGGAGGACTTAAAGTAGACCAAGCATGCACTTGTTCATGAACCATACTATTGTAATTTGACAATCAAAGAAATCTAAGTGATTCGTGATGTATCTATATGCAAATGAAAAATAGATTTAACAATGAATGCATAAAGGAACAAGGAAATAAATGAAGTGAGGATCAGTACCTTGAGTGGCCGGCTCAGGGGACTAACTCACTTAACTAGAAATCAAATCTAATTCGGATTCTTACTCATCTTCATAACACATAGTTTCATTCACTTAATATCATAAACAAAATCTCTTTCAGATTGTATTCTATAATGACATTCCTTAATAAAACATGTCTGGATCTTCCAATAATGAAAAATAGAGTAACAACTAAGTAACTGGAAAATAAATTGACTAACTTGACATCTAACTCATCCCTCCTAACTTATACAGAAACGAGAGAGTTTTATGCAACTACTAACTAACTTCAACCATCAATCCATTCCTAGATACTAGGATACAGGTTTGAGATCAATTTATTAATCTAACTGAACAGAGGAAGAAGAGTCCTATCCCAACAAGAATTCTTATGCAATGACTCGCATAAAGAACACACACTGTGTTTGAAACAAGTCTACTTCTTCTGTATTTAATCCTATCCATGATGGTTCACATTCATCCTCTAGCTGCCTGCACTTTTGGTGTCCTAACTTCACTTCTTTTAATTCTCATGTCTGCAACTTCACTGCAAATGCTCATTTTCCTGATGACACGTTCTTTCTACACAAGGGTTAATTCACAAAACATATGTACATAAATAACCTTCATGACTAAACCATAGGATTCCATCTATATTGCATGCATACTCATATTTAAATCATTCAATTGATAATATCATCACCATATTCCATATTAATAACATAGGTTCAAAGTCTTGCAAAGTATATAAAAAGACATCATATAATGATGGTGATGTTGGTAAAGTGTCTAGAGGATCATATGGAAAAGTTCTAAAAGCATATAAAAATAACATAAAAAGAGGTCAATATTTCAGCCCATCATTCCCCCCAACTTAGCCTTTTGCTTGTCCTCAAGCAAAATCATTGAATTAAACACCTAGAGGAGAAAATTGTAGTGCAAAGTAATCTGCCTTAGGTCCATTACTTCTTTGACTCTTTCACCCTGCTTAAGATAAAAACCATTGTAACTAGCAAGCCTATCCAATCTAATTGATTTTGCATTCCTACATTTGTCACCCTTTTCCCCTGTCTAGTGTGGTACTGGATAAAGGAGAATAGGAGGATGAAAAGTAAGTGGCAGCCATCCCACTCCTATTTGCTCTAAAATCTAGATATACTTGCACAGTCTTTCAAACATATTCATAAAATTTTGAAAAGATTGAGGCTCTTTCCTTTGCAGTACTGGAGTCAGACTGTTCCATCTATCTTGCACATACCTTAGACAATTTTGAAGCATAGGCCTTGCTAACTGTTGTATCCTCTTGTGATCTCGTAGTCTTAAATCCATAATTATTTTTCCCAGGCCTTTGTGTGAGAGAAGTGTTAACCATTGAGTGAGGATTACATCAGGATTTAATGCTTCCCTTCTGACCTGTAGTGCCACTATTTTTTCTTGTTCCTCATACTTATCCATCAATTCCCCTCTGAGATTTTCATTCTTGAGATATGATAACAGTGCCCTAACCTGTAAATCTCCAACATAAATGGAAGGGTTCCATTCTGTATCCTCTGTCATTAAGTAGTTATGCAAACAATATTCACACAATTGGTCTTGCTCCTCTAAACTAACTTCCTTAAAATGGCTGTAGAAAATATGACTTGAATGTAAAGCAGATTGATTATTAAGGAATCTATTAAACTGGAAACTAAGAAACTTTTCTTTTAGGAACAATGCATATACCCTTGGTGGAGGTCTACACCCAATGATATGTATGGCCCTATCAATTACCTCTGTCAGCTTATCCTCCAACCTTTTTATCACCAAATTCTTATCTTCTATTGATGCATTAAGATTCTATTTTTCCCTCTCTCAGTTTTCCTTTTCTTGTTTGGATTTATGAGTGAGTTTCATTAATTCAAAACCCAAAGACAAAGTAGTGTGGTATACTGGAGTTCTTGTTACAGGAGGTTGTAGAGTGAGTACCTCATTTTCTTTAGCATTTATTTTACTTACAGCCATCTGTGCTAACAAATCTAAATTAGTTCCATGGCCATAGGTCTGAATCCTCTACTCCAACTCTTGTATTCTTTTCTCCTTTTATTTGTCCTCTTCATATCCTTTCACCTGCTCTTCCAAGTGTTTTATTCTATCAAGAGCTTCTTGCAGTTCTTTTCTTATGTTTCTATCCTCCAATTATTTTTCTTTATCAAAATTCAGACCTTCATCATTATCATTCCTAGTTATATCAAAAATTTCCTTAGCAGAACTGCTAGGAACTGACTTTCCCATTTTCTTTGCAATAAATAAATCCTCTGAATCATATTTAGAAGTCAAAGAAACATACCTTCTCTTTTTAGCAGACACATTAACATGTTCACAAGCATCAACAAAGACATCCTCAGGAGCATCAATAGGGATATCTTTAGGGGAAATTCCTCTTTTATCTAAATCTAAATTCATTGGTGTTGGATCATGATGCTGCTGTCCTTCACCTTTTTCTTGCCCCTGTTCTTTAACAATTCTTTCCTTTACACTCAGCCTCTTAAATCTCCTTGAGGGCCTCGAAGTAGTAGTCTTCTGTTTGACTTCATTTTTCCTTTTCTTTTTACTCCTCTTCCTCTTCTTTTCCCTTGCATCTTCTCCCTTCTCAGTGCTTTGTTGCTTCTTAACACTTTTCTTATTTCTCTTTTTCTTAACGGGTGTTGAATCGGTGCCTCTCATAGGTTTAGGTTTAGAAGATAAGGGTTCCTTTGCTGTTACTGGCCTATCCTCTAGAGTGTTTTCCTCCTGTGGCCCCTCTTGCTCAAGTTCAATCTTAGGTTCAGGCTCATACTGGGGTTCATTCTCTGCTTCAAGTTCTTCCAACAGTGTTGTGATATCTACACATTGTTTAAAAGCTTCCCAATCAACCCATGGGTGTTGATTTCTTAGGCTCCTCTTTATCAATAAGGCTATTAAACAATGGTGGGACAACGTGGTGTCCACTTGCTTCTTTTGGTATTCAAACGCCATCCTTTTCAACATATTATACAGGAAATTGGGGACGTTGACTAGCTTATCATGGCGTAGATGATTAAGCAACTTAAAATGCACAGTATATAGCAAATTATGCCGGCCATCACAGATAATTTATTTAATGATGTATGAAACACATTTTACCCCAAAAAATGGAAGGGATAATCTCTTTGTACCTTGTGTTATCGAGTCCAAGTGCTCTCCTCGCTCGCAAAATTCTTCCCTTGCTACAGCTGCAGCAGCTCGAGTTGGATACTCGGACCATTTGCGTGGCAATCCTATGACTTGGGCAATGACCATCTCAAAAGCATCTACAATCAATCCCCTGACCATTGCCTCATCATACTGCAGTGTGGCTGTAAATTCCTTTGCCATTTCATCATCATACTGTGTCAACTTCAAAAAGTAGTCCAGCCATCCTACTCTAGTAAAGAGTGGTAGCACCAACAAATCTTCTAATATTTCTTTATGTGTAGATGACTCTCATCTTACCGCATCACCCCCCATTATTTATGTGTTTTGTAACCTGTTCTGTAACCTCTTGAAGTATCAATTTCTGCTAAACTACAATTCTACGGCCTTGAAGAGAACCAACCTTCAGTTCACTGCCCTTTTCTATTCTTCCACTGCAACTTCTCAGGGTAACAAGTTCATATTTTGGTGAAACAGGGTAGGTTTACTTTTTTAGGAAATGGCATAGGATGTTTTATCTGGTATCTCTAAGAACAAGGATGGTGAAAATGGTGAAAATAAAAAAATTAAACCCCTCCCCCCAACTAAGCTGTGAAGTGACCTCACTTCACATGGAAATTGATATAAAAGGAAGAGGATTTATTAAATGGAATGGTGATAAACATTTTTGCATGCATGAAATAAAAAAAGTAACAATGAATATAAAAATAAAGCTAAGTTTAATCATTGAAAGTTACCTTATGTACACATGTTATGGAAATAAATGATCAGTGCATCTCAGAATTTGAGAATACGTACTCAGCATTTGATTTGATATGAGCAAGATGACATGCATACAGATGAATGGTAAGGTGGCGGGGACTGCGGAGTCGATGTGATGTGATAGCTCGCAATGCTCTAATGAACAACTCATGAGCTTGAGTTGACACTTTTACAGCAGCGTTAGAGTTATTTCATAATGAATGAAGCAATGGTTAGAAGATATGGAATGAGTGGGAAAATAGTGTGCTGAGTGCTAAAGTAGTGAATACATCTGTAGACATTTAGTTGCTACGGGTGCCTCCAGCATAGGTCTTGACTGAATGAGTACATATGCAATATGTCAGGTCCCAACTGAAAGTAAAAAAAATAGGTCCCTTTGGAGTTAACTATGGTCATCTTGGATAGTGTGTTGTGTGTGCATGCGTATTATAAAGCAAGAAAAATAAAGTCTTAGCTATAGGGGTTGAGTATTGTAACTCAACCTCTGCATCACTAGACATGATTGGTGGATCATATTTTGACAGTGTATCAGCTAGTGTCACAAAAACTTCATCAGGAGTGCCAGGATTACCATACTAAGTGGCTAGAGAGACAAGAAAATTATCCTTCTGAAGTAGTTTTTTATACAGTTTCAGCCTGTGTCCATTTACTAACAATGAAAACTGGACCTCATCAATGGTTTGTAATTGGACTGCACCATTAGGGAATACTTGTTTGATCTCATATGGTCCCAGCCACCAAGATTGAAGCTTGCGCTTGAAATCCTTGTATCTAGAATCATAGAGAAGGGCCCAATAACCAACAGTGAATTCTTTAGTCTTGATATACTTGTCATTGCATTTAACTCTTTGTTTCTATATAACCTCTATGTGGTAGATGTCTTCTAATCTAATTTCATCAAGAGCATTCAAATGTTGTAGTTTGTCCTTTTGAGCTTCTATCAAATCCATCCCTAATTCTACTGCTGTCCTCAGGGTTTTGTATTCAAATTCTATAGGCAAGACTGTTATCTTGCCATAGACCAATTCATAAGGAGTGAACCCTGTAGTTGTCTTCCATGTAGTTCTATATGCCCAAACAACTTTGGTAACCTAGAAACCCAATCTCTTTTGTGAAGCTGTATTGTCTTTGTCAATATGTTCTCAATCTCTCTGTTTTTGACTTCAACCTAACCATTAGCCTGAGGATGGTAGGGAGTGGACTTCTTGTGTCTAATATGATATTCCTCCACCAGTCGAGTGATTAAATTTGATGTGAATTGTGGGCCTTGATCAGTCACTATCTCCTTTGGTACACCATATCTAGTGAAGATTTCCTCATACAAAAATTTTGCCACATTGCCATCTCTAGTAAACTGCAAGGCTTTAACTTCCACCCATTTGGTTAAGTAATTAGTACATACTAGTATATATTCCTTGTTGTTTGAAGTAGGAGAGATAGGACCAACAAAATCCAAACCCCACTTATCAAAAGGAGCTAATGAGATTTGTGGCCACAAAGGCATTTCATCACTTCATGTGGGTCTCCCCATCCTTTGACACCGATCACAACTTCTAGTATACTTGACAGCATCTTTATGAAGTGTTGGCCAATAATATCCCATTGTCAATATTTTGAAGGTTGTCCTTTTGGCTGTAAAATGTCCCCCACAGGGTTCATCATGACAGGCCTTCAATATATCAAACACCTCATCCTCTCTGATACACCTTCTCATAATGTTATCTAGGCTAGTGTAGAATATGAATCCAGAAATCTAAGAATAAGGAAAACATTTGTGAACTAGCTGCCTTTTCTCCCTCAGAGAAAAGTAACCTGGAATCTGCCCTGAAACCAAATAATTAGCTATGTCTGCATACCATGGAGTGTGTATTGTTAGAGAAAATAGATGCTCATCAGGAAAAGAGTCATCAACCACTCCTTTTGACGATTGTGTAGGCAGTCTAGATAGAAAATCAGCAACTACATTAGC
Source organism: Cunninghamia lanceolata (assembly GCA_027924645.1). Taxonomy (NCBI): domain Eukaryota; kingdom Viridiplantae; phylum Streptophyta; class Pinopsida; order Cupressales; family Cupressaceae; genus Cunninghamia; species Cunninghamia lanceolata. The sequence goes on along the minus strand of BSBN01000685.1, from coordinate 8,815,702 downwards.
TTTTCCTAGTTTGCCAACAATTGTTATGTCAAATTCTTGCAGTAACAATAACCATCTTACAAGTATACTACCCACTATTGGCTTATTCATCAAATATCTGATTGCTGTATGATCTGTATGTATGAACACTTTATAACCAGTAATGTAGTGTCTAAATTTGTTAATGGCATAAACAACTGCCAACATTTCCTTTTCTATCACAGTGTAGTTCAAATCAACTCCCTGTAGGTTTTTACTTACATAGTATATTGCATACTCTTTAGTTCCTTCTTGCTGGCCTAGGACTGCTCCAATGGAAAAGTCTGATGCATCTATGTGGATGTGAAAAGGTAGTGTCCAATTTGGACCTCTGAGAACTGGAGCTTTTGCCAAGGATGATTTTAGCTTTTCAAAGGTATTCTGGCAGTTTGGTGTCCATTCAAATTCACTATCTTTTGTCAACAGAGTAAACAGAGGTGCAAAATTTTTGCTAAAATCTTGAATAAACCTCCTATAATAACCTGCATGTCCCAGGAATCTCCTTACATTCTTCTATCTCTATGGAAGAGGTAGGGTAGAGATAATTTCAATCTTCTTTGGGTCAACTTGTATGCCTACACTTGAGATAAAATGTCCCAAGACTATCCCCTATGTCATCATCATAAAACATTCTTCATTGCTCAAAGATAGATTGTGCTCTGTACATCTCTTTAGAACTTTCTCCAAGTTATCTAAAGATTCATCATATGTTTCACCATATGTGGTGAAGTCATCCATATAAATTTCCATGCTGTCATGGGCAAAATCAGAGAAAATACTGAGGATTGCTCTTTGAAATGTGGTTGGAGCGTTGCACAGACCAAAAGGCAAGACTTAATATGCATAGGTCCCCCAAGGGCATGTAAATGTTGTCTTATCTTGATCTTCTGGGGCAATCTTGATTTGGTTATAGCCACTAAAACCATCAAGAAATGATAAATATTTCTTACCTGCTAAAGAGTCAAGAACTTGATCAATGCAGGGCAATGGAAAGTGATCCTTCCTGGTGGCAACATTTAGTTCTTTGTAATCAACACAAACTCTCCATTTGCCACCTTTCTTGGGCACTATGACCAATGGTGAAACCCATTCACGGTCTGAAATGGGGTATATAAATCCCGCATCTAAAAGCTTTTGAAGTTCTACTTTCACTATCTCTCTGAGAGCAGGATTCATGCATCTCTGCTGTTGTCTTATAGGTCTGTGGCCATCATCAATATAAATTTTATGCATACACAAATTAGGATTTATGCCCTTCATATCACTGTAATCCCATGCGAACGCTACTGAGTGGGTTTGTAATACCGCATGCAAGGATTGTTGCTGCTCATCAGTCAATGCATTATTAACAATCAACACTTTTACTGGCTTGATTTCTAATGGCTTAGAGATTTCTTACATAGAGGACAAATTAAGGCTAGGTATTACTGGTAAACATTGCTGGGGTAACAAAGTATGAGATAATTGAGATACCTCCTTTGAGGAACTGGTAGGTACTATGCTTTCTAAGGGATCTTGTAAGCAAGATAAATATTCTTGTTGCTGCGGGTGCCTTCCACAGTCGTTTTGTATAATGTGAGCGATCAACTCATCTTCATCTTGAATATCTAGTAAGGTGCCACGTTCAATAGTCATCAAGATTTACAGGGAATAGCTGTCTTCATCTTCTAGGGCAGGCCAAATGGTCTGCTCGAGCTTATGGTATGGTTGGGCCGGTGGATATAGAACCAATTTCTTGGTCACAGTCCCATTGGATATGATCATGTTACCAGACCTGCAACCTATAAATGCATCTACTGTGGCAAGCCATGGTCTGCCTAGTATAAGAGGATAACTAGCAAGATTAACCTTTGGCTGTAGGACTATGAAATCAATAGGGTATTCCCAAGAATCTAATGCAATGACCAAATCCTCAATGACTCCTTCAGGTTTAACTATAGACCTATCAGCTAATTGCAAGACTGTCTGAGTAGGCCTAAGGTTGCTCAACTGGAGTGTCTGTATTGTTTCCTTAGTCATTACATTGATTGCAACACCTAAATCTATCAGAGTATTCTTAATCAGAGCCCATTGATTTTGACATCCACCACTGGACTACTTGGATTGGTGTATTTGGGAACAATTATATTCCCCAACATTATGTTAGCTAGGTTACCCAAAACATGAACTATCTTTGGGTCTATCCTCTTTCTTCCTGGTTTCTTTATGCATAGATCTCGAATAGTCTTAGTGTAGATGTGAATATCTTTGATGGATTGGATTAAGGGAATCTTTATGAGGTCATTTTCAAACTGTACTGGTTGGTTCTGGATAGCCACGCATTCAGGGAAAGGAGGTTTAAGATATGAAATGGTCTGAGGTTCCTGAGTTGATTTAGGTTCCAAAGGTGGTTTATCTGAGGCTTCCTCTATAGGTTCTTCATCTTCAAGTTCTATAATTTGGGGAGATGAAGGGCTTGCAAGTTGCTTCCCTGATCTGAGATGACCATTATTCACTTCTACCCCATAGGTGGGGTATTGCACCACCTTGTTAGTATAAGCCTGTTGAATAGGCTTGTTGTTAGGGTTAGGTGCAGGTGGGGCAGGGATTTGGGTAGGTCTAGGAGGTGGATTTTGAGGTGCTAATGAAGGCATTATGGATGGCTGCTGTGGTTGAGATGGAATCATAGGTTGCTGGTAATTTACATTTTGTTGCCATTGATGGTTCTTGTTCCATTGAGGCTACCATTGAGGTTGTTGTGTAGGCCACTAGGGATTATAGTTGGAACCTTGAAAACCTTGTTGGAGCCATGGGTTTGGCTACTATTGGTTCCAACTAGGTTGTGGAGTAGGCCATTGTGGGTTCTGCCAGAGATTTTGATTACTAGGCCATGGCTGAGTGTTCCAAGAAGAGAAATTTTGGTTTACAGCAGGAAAGGGTGAACTAAAATTATTGGGATAAGGTGCCATTAACCTTGTAAATCCCAATATTGTATTTATTCTATTTATTATTTGTTATTTGTAATTACCCATAAGGAGATGTAATAGTTTCACTGATAGTGGTAATTTCAGAGTTACTAGCAGTAGTTACGGAGTGACATTTACTGTTGCCAAATGTAAAAACTCAAAGTAAATGAGCGTAGGCATGCTCCCTTGAGGAATATACTATTTTTGGCATCTATGACAACTATCATAATGTTTGGTAAGTGAATCTATGATAGCTGCAAGTTGTCATAAGATTCTGAGATTCTATGACAGATATGTTAGTTGTGTAGACACCCAAAATTGACTCATTATCATTAATATCAAACATTGCATTACCCATCATCTGCATTTGTCTAACACACTTGAACAATATCCCTAACACATCTCTTTCTTCTATTAATTAAATAAATTTATATTTATTTAATTAATTCATTAGCTATTTCTTCTAAGCTATAATTAAACAATCTTTAATTATTTAATTATCTTCTTTCTATCTATTTTTAATTAAATAAATTTTATTTATTTAATTAAAAATTCCTTTCATAAACCCACTTTCCAATTAATTAAATAAATTTTGTTTATTTAACTAATTTCTCTTATCATTTATCTCATGAGCTGACATGTGTGCCTCTTTCATTTAAAAAAGATAAGTGGTACTACATCTTTTATTTAATATCTTTCACATGTAGTACTTTTTATGTACACAAGCACACATAAGCCCTATCTTCCCTCCACTTGTCATCTACACATTCACCTATGTCTATCATTCAATCTTAGTCATTCACATAGCCACCGAATCTCCACCGTTGATTGATTTTGGTTGAGTTCTATATAAATACCCTCTCATTCCATACTACAATCCAACATTCATATAGCATCTACATTATCATCTTGAGCATATTGAGCACTTGAGTATTCATAGCATCCATTGAGCTTATCATCATTATCATTTATCCATCATGGCAGCTTTTATCTTCATAATTGTTCATTGTTGAAGAAGCAATCCACATCATAAACAAGGAATCACACAATCTAGGTGATATTGTGCTTGAATTGCATGCTTTTGATTTCATTTGGATTAGATTCTTTGATGATGGTAGGGTTAGGTTTTCATGGCTATGCTTGATCTTATTAACCTAATTTTTTACCTATCACATTTTGGCACGCCTGGTAGGGCTCACGTCCTTGATTAACTTTGCTATTTGAAGTTGTTTTTATGAAGATTAGATTTTTTGAGCGCTTACGGCAAGTTCTAGTCGCTTTTGAGTGAAAGCTAGTTGCTATCTGAATATACACATCACTTCTGAGCTGAAATGTGCCGCCTTTAGCATTTTCCAGATCACTTATGAGCGAATAGTAGTCACTTTCTGTCTATTTTGCATCACTTATACGCTAACAGTGGTCGCTTATGCCTTTATTTGAATCACTTTTAATCTGATAGTGATCGCTTTTAGCCAATTGAATCGCTTATTGCAAAACTAGGGTTTTTTTTGCATTCTATTTTTCTTGCAGATTTGAGTCACTTATGATCTGTAACCAGTCATTTCTTTCTTTTTCACGTCACTTGTGAGCTTTATCAATGTGCATCTGGTGCTCTCGACATCGCTTATGATCTGTAACATTTCGCCTATGGCAGAATATAGTTCACTTTTGATCAATAGTGGACCGCCTCTGGTAAACTGTGTCATTTTCAATCTTTAGCATTTGTAGTTTATTTTTCTTGGCTACTAATTGGGTATTTGTGCGGCATCTTATCGATTGTCCAAGAAAAGGAGGTTATCAAACTACTATCATATCTGTTACAACTTTGATCGGTCCAAGACTGGTGGTTTTTCACTAAATTAGGAACATTTGGGCTTGGTACTTAAAACGAATCATTGCTTGCTCCGTGCTTGATTTATCTTTTTTGATTGCTTGCATGTGCTTGATTGTAACCCAAATTTAATAACAAAAGTATCCTCTCCCCTTGCCTATCAAATGGATCTTGGGTGTATGAGAACTTGTTATTATCTTTAGAGGTCCCGCCTTCCCAGTGTGTGAAGGGATACGACCCAAGTGGTAATGGGCTAAAGCCAAGTCCTTCCAAACTGTTATATAAGAAAAGTCTTTGTGTTGAAAGCGATAAACAATGGGTGTTGTTGTGTTATACCGACAACCAACCTCCCCCAAAACCCTCCAAGGTGTAACCCTTGAAGGCTGGGAGACTCCATAACGGAGAGTAGCACTGCTGCACGTATAGCCACCCAAACGGATGCCCTTATTAGCAACTTTGTGTAGTAGCCAAAAACCTTCTATTTGTTGACGCAAAAGGTGGGACCTTTGAAGCCACCCCAATTCACGTGGTTCTTAGAAGAGATAGTAGGGACAAGCCTAAGGTTTGGTGAGGGACAGGCCCTTTGGGAAACCCAGATATTGGTATGTGTGAGAAGTGTGTGCTGTGGAGAGGAATCGGTGCTACCAAGATCCTGAAGTTATTCACTTTAAATAAGCACGGCTAGGGGATTCAACAAATACAGTCCTTTCCTAGCCTAGGTTGTACAAGTTTGTGATTGTTGTGAGTGTGTGACCGCAATTACTATTTTTTGTCAAAAAAAACACAAATCAGACATATTTCCTGACAGACATAGTCACTTTTGAGCTTAAACTGCCCGCATACAGACAACTGAATCACTTTTAAACAACAGTCAGCCACTTTTTGCCTAAATTGGATCACTTTTTAACAATAGTCAGCCAGTTTTTGCCTAAATTGGATCACTTTTAAATAATAGTCTGTCGCCTTTGGTCTAAATTGCGTCACTTCTGATCAATAGTAAATCACTTTTGAGTCAATATTAATCACCTGTGGAAAATTGGCTCGCCTCTGGTTAACACTGTAACCTACTATCAGAACCAAAACCAACTCACATTTAAGCTGTTACCAATCACCTTTGGCCTTTTTTGAATAGCATTTGAGCTATTACTTGTCACCTGTGGTCTAATACCAACAAATCTTAATGACTCAGTCAAATTAGCCACAAATCTAGCTTGCTCAGTCTCAGCATTAGCTTTCAAACCTGTCTCTGATCATTAGCAGATACCTAGACTTTGTCTCCTACTTTGAGATTACCAACCATCGAATTTAATGAGCTTTTCATCTTCTTGAGATCCCAAACCAGTAAACCAAGCATCAAATCAATCAATTCGATCAATCATCAAAACATCATCTCCTAGCTTGAGCTTTAGCAACATTAGCAACATAGCAACCCTTAGAAAACAACTTTTCCCTTGAATGTGTGAGCTATTCTCTAGGGAAGTCCAACCAACAACAAAATCAATAGCAAACAACAAACCAACAACAAAGCAACCAGCAACCAAACAACCAACAAACTATCATCTTTTTGGGTCTCAAAACCTTGACAAGCTAAAGTTCAGTTTCAACATCATTCATCATGCCTCAAACTAGGAGTCAATATAGAGCTGAAATGGAAGTTAAATTGCGAGCTAAAATGGAAGCCAAATGGCAAGCTAAGATGGAAGCTAAGATGCAACAATCTAGATCAACACCTCTTAGAGACGCGACTCAATTTACGACTGGTATGCCTCCTCATATGTTTATGCCTCATGGGTATACCATTGGAGAGTCATCTTCACAACAAGTGCAACCTCAAACATTTTTGGAGACTTATAAGGAACAATCCCAAGAAGACTTATCAAAATTTCAGGATACACATGTGTGGGATCAAGTTGAGAGACTTGTCTTATTGTCGTATGGGTGCTAAATTACCAAGAGATTTTGATATATCCGCTATTAGAGAGCACAATCCAAACACTCCCACTATTGTTGCAAAGGGACCATCCACTATAGTCACACCATCCCCTATCATATCACAAATTCCATCTTCCAACACATCTCTTTCACTGCCTATTGTTACTTCATTTGATCCACCACGCTCGGAGTATACTCTAGAACCTTTGATAACACCAACCAATGTGCTCCCTTTCATTTCACAAAATTTGAACATTCCACCTTTCCATGTTCCTCAGCATACTCCTTCTCTTACCATGACCGTTTCCATACCTCAAGTAACACAAGCTGTTCATGTGGCCCAAGTGCAAACGCCCCAAACATCACAAGCTATCCCCATATCCCATAGTGCACAAGCTTCCCACACTATCCCACCAACACCAACAGTCCAAGCTTCACAACCATCGTAACCCGCTATATCCCATGTGGATACCACATCTCATATACCTCCTACTAATATGCTTTCCACTATCTCCACTAATCCGTCCAATACATCATATAATCCCAATGTTAGTCTTATTGACATGAGTGACCCTCCTATTATTTCTGAAGCCACTCCTAGAACTACGGTCACTTATGTTGAACAACTTGCATCCATTCCATCATCTTCTTACAATCCTTCACAAACTATCAATCCATCTTAGGCTACCCAAGGTTTGCCTATTATCACCCAACACATGACACATATCAACCTCATGTTGTCCAAAATACAAATCCAAGTGTCCACACTTCTTTCGCATCCACCAATCCTTCCATCACTTACCATGTCACAAACCCAACTCCAAATTCACAACCATTAACTAGTGTCAATCCATCTTCCACTTCTCATGTGATGCAAAATCTTGGTGCCAATTCGTAGCAATATACCCAACCACCGCTTGTGTCTCAAGGACAACACTCCTCAACCACATATGTGTCACATACCAATCCTTTGACATACATTGTGAGTATGCAACCTCAACAAATGGTCATGACTTCATATATCCCACAATAGCGAGCTCAATATACATCATACCATGTTTCACCCCCTTTGCAACAACAATTATCTCCAGCAAATGTTCAACAAATGATCAACCAAGTGGTAGGACAAGGCAAGAAGACATTTTCCTTAGAAAACATATGCGCTTATCCATTTGACAAGTCACTTCATATGACACCTTTTCCACCACACTTTGAAATTCCACAATTTAACAAGTACAAAGGAAAAGGAAATCTGAAAGACCATCTTAGAGTATTCTTTGTGGCATGTCTCGATGTTGCTCATGACGATACATATCTTTTGAGACTATTTCCTCGAAGCTTATCAGGACAAGCTCTTGAATGGTTCTCTCATTTACCTCCAGGAATTAAGTCTTTTTCGAAGTTAGCAAATAATTTTTTATCACACTTTGCTTTTAACATTGAACATGAAGTAAACATGAATAACCTTGTCAACAATAGATAGCGCAATGGTGAAGCCTTTTCTTCATTTACTCAACGATGGCGTAATATGGCTAGCATACTATCATGGGAAATACCTGAGAAACAACAACTTGATATCTTTGTTCAAAATCTTCATCCTGAGCTATCATTCCAACTATAATTGCAAAGTGCTAGCACCTTTGATGAACTTGTTTCCAAAGGAACCATCATTGAACCTGCTTTAATTGCTAAAGGTACTATTAAGATCTTTCGCGATAACAAAGACTATCCTCAAAACTTCAATGATAAATCTCACTTTTGGAACAAAAATAAGAATGTTGTCAATGATGGTGTTGTGGATGTAAAGAACATACAAACTATGAAAGCTCCCATCAACATTCAAGCTGCTTCTACAACAACACAACCTTTTCAACGAACGCGACAACGACAAACTTCAAATCTGTGCCGACAATTTACACCATTAGCGGAACCTATGGAAGTTGTCTTTCGAAAGCTTCTCCAAGCGGGCAATATTATGTTACCAGATGCACCACCCAACAGTGAACCAATCTTCAAAGCTCCTTGGTATAATTAAAATGAGTATTGCGATTACCATAGAGTTAAAGGACACAAAACAAATGGTTGTATGCGCTTAAAACATGTGATCCAAGATTGTATCGATCAAGGTTTAATCAAAGTTACACCTTCAACAACTCAACCTGCACAACAATCAACATCGAACTATGATCTAGATGCTTTCAAGAATCCACTTCCATCTCATGACAAATCAAGTAACCCTCATGCTGAGAATGCCATTCAGTACAACTATGAATCATCTACTATTGGCCGCATTGACCATGCTCGCATTTCTACCATTACTATCCAAGGCAAAGCACCTGACTACGCTGTAACCACTCGAAGAGGTCAAGTCACCATTCAAGGAGCGCCTGTCCATCCTCCTCGACCATTCTCTAACTATAATATCTTGGATCACCTTGGTAAAACACCTACGCACATATCCATTCTTGAGTTGCTTTGCATATCCCCCGCTCACAAAGCTATCCTTGACAAAGCCTTACAAGAATCTTCGGTGCCCAATGATATTGATATCACACAATTCCAATCTATGGTCGCTAGCATTGCAGCCCCTTGTCATTTAACCTTTTCTGACAAAGATCTTCAGCTTTCCATTCACCCTTCACACAATGAAGTGCTCCACATTGAAGTGTTTGTTAAACAATGCCGTATCAAATGAATCTTGGTAGATGGTGGAGCTGGTCTTAATATATGTTCTTTGAAATTAATAAAACAATTGGGATATTCTAAGAAATATGTTGACACCTCCAAGGTTATTACTATTAGAGCATATGATGATATCGAGTGAGATACTAAAGGGATTATTTACTTGCCTATCCAAGTTGGGCCGGTCACTATTGAAACCTGTTGTCAGGTTCTTGATATTGACCTTCCTTATAACACCATCCTTGGTCATCCATGGATACATGCCCTCAAGGCAGTTCCTTCTACATACCATCAATGTCTTAAATTTCCACACAACGGTGTTGAGATTACTATCCATGTTGATCCCAATCCATTTGAATTTTGTCATGCCTTTCAAGCTAAATATTAGAGTCCGTACCGCATTCCCATCAACATCGAGGCATATCCATCTTCATCATATGTAGATCCATCTGACCTACTCAAGCCATCACCTAGCAAAGCCGCTTCTGATCTCCGTATCAAGTACACTGAAAGTGGTCTAGGTGAATTCACATTGCAAGAACCTTCATCCATATCTATTTATGATATAGAAGTTGGATCTTCTTTGGTAAGAGAGACTTCTAACTCTGATACCGTCGACTCCTCCTCCTTTCATTTCACTGACCTTTTTCTGGGATCCTCCATCTTCATGCTTTCTGCAACCCCTTCATCTCCATCTAATGAGGAACTCAAGTCTAGTTCTCCAAGCACTCCTAGTCCTAGTGTCAAATGCTGGCTTCCCCAAGATAAAGATGTTGGTAATTCCTCCATCCATCCTAAGTCCACCATTTCCCATAAAAAACCCCATTCTAAACCCCATAAGCATGCGACCATACATCTTCCTCCATCCAATTTACCTCCGCTTCTTCCAACTCCTAAACTCTCACCATCAACTTTATTTCCATATCCTCCACTTCCACCATCCTATAACCTACAATAACATGTGACCATACATCTTCCACCATCCAATTTACCTCCACTACTTCCAACCCCTAATATCCCTCCATTTTCCTCACCTCCATTATTACCAACACCTAATTATCCCCTTATCCATCAGTACCATTACATTCCTAATCATGACCAACAAATGCACATATCGTCTAAGCATAAAGCTTCCACTCATCCCACCAACCCCGCTTCCATCAAATCCATGGGATTCAAAAATAATAAAAATTTGGATGCCTTTACCTCTAAAGCTAAAAATCCTACCAAGAATCCTAAAGATTCTCATGCCTTAGGGCATCAAAGCAAAGAATCACAGCCTAATACATCTAAAAATCTAGTTGAGCCTATAAATCCACAAGAAGAGCCTACGCCCCAAATGGTTTGGGTTCCTAAGCAAACAAACAAGCAGGTTGAATGAGGCATCCTTATCCATATCTCAAACAAAAGAATCCCAATTTTCTTCTTCCATCTCACATTCCAATTCCTTCCAAACATCACATTCCATCTAAAAATCCCACAAGCAAAGCAAAAATCATAAAAATTCTAAGTATCTATGGGTTCCTACATCACTCTATCACCCATCTCCTAAGCAAGTATCTGTTTCACTCCCTACACTGACCTTTCCATCTAAAGCTTTAATGTTTAGTGGTGTGTGCAACTGTTGGTCATGGTTCCCTTCCATCCCATATTTTCACATACCTCCATACCTCCATCCTTCATCCATTATCCTACATATCTCCCCTATCACCTTCCTATGGTCCATGCTTTTGCATAAGCCTTCCATAATCCACTATCCCATTCATCAATCCTTGCATGAGCCTTCCATCTATCCTTGTGTGAACCTTCAATCATCCTTATCCTAATCCACTATCCTACCTAATCCATCTCTCACATGCAAACCCTTATCAACATCGATGAGCACACATGACATGGTCCATACGATGAGATCATTCTCTCTAGCGAGACACTATCACCTTTCATAGCACTAGACACTTGAGTCCCTCCTATTCATTACCATGGTGAAAACTTGGCAAACAGGCGCCATGTGTAATTAGCTATCCCAAAAAAAAAAAATCCATCCAATAGTGAAAACCACTTTGTGGCGCTTTGGATAACAGAAAAATATGATAATATAAGATGAATAATCAGTTTTCTGGTGAAAACCTGGTAAACAGGTGCCTTGGATAAGTACCATAGTGAAAATCTGGCAAACAGGTGCTATGTGTAGTGACTAGCCTCCATTATCTGCTTGGTTTGTTTGATCACCAATCTTCCTAGCATATTCTGCCATCTTATCCCACATAATCCATATCATAATCCACATGTCATCACAATAAACAACTTTTCCCTCTTCACCTCTTTCAATGCTAGCTATCATAGTTGAGACATTGTTGTGATAACTATCTCTTTTGGCACCTTAGCATCTTGACCACACGCATTCTCCATCATCACTCCTTCATAATAAACCTCATCCCGCACTGGGGGAATTTGTTGAGTCTTATTTGGAAGTGGATACCACTATCTCTAGCACATAACACATCAAGCACTTTAGCTTGTAGCACAACAAACTTTCAACTTCAACCATAGCATTCATCCAACGACAAACATGGCAAAAACTTGCAACCAGGATTCATAACTTTGCAATCAATTCACACTCATTCAACATCCAAAAATAGAAAAACATTGCCAACACAAACATTTAAGCACTCAGTTGATTCTTTCAACATCACTCACCAGTGTAATAAGTAAGAACTACATCCCAGCTCTATCGTTAAAGCCTTGATCCCATGGATATAGGGTATGTAGGCAATCTGAGATGCGAAGGAAGCACTCTGATTCAGGCTAAGATGATAGCCCCTCTCTTCATCATCCATCTTTCATCTTTCTTCTAATCATCCTTAAATCTTTCATTTCACATTCTTCTATTTTTCATCACATACATCATCAATAAAACCTAGAACTACATATTCATCATGTCTCATCTTCATCGTAAACGTGCTTTGATCTCGTGGATACAGGGTACGTAGGCAATCTAGAATACAAAGGAAGTTTCCAGTACTCAAGCATAGATGATCCACCCCATCTTCTTCATCTTCTCTTCATCTTCCATTTTCTTCTCTTTGATTAGCTCAAGCAAGAAGCAAACTATGTGTATACTGAAAGCTCAAGCACTTTAACCAATCAAGAATCAGCCAGAAGCTATTTGTCTGCATGCCTTAAGCCAACATTTGCTATAGCAGTTTATCAACATCTTTAGCCTTCAACAGGATGCAACTTTCCTCTTAACAAGGCCCCAGCTTAAATCCATCTAAGAGCACCTAAATTTGGCAAGAGAACATGATGATAGTATCTTTTATTTTATCTTTTGATTTATCTTTTGTCCCTTTTCTATTCCTAATCAAGACTACCTTGATGTATCTATATCTTGGTATGTTGCGATGAAGTAAAGAATGGGGTATGGTCACATTACTTTCGTATGCTATGTTTGCGGGATGATCTTATTCTCTTCCTAAGCATATTGGTATCTTGTACATGTTGGGATTAGCATCTTACATATCAATATCTCTAGCATCTAAGAAGCTAAATAGTCTCTTATGCACTTGAGACTATTCTATGTCAAGACTAGCTCCATACATATAACCAGCAAGGTGTCACTGTGCATAGTGGAGATAAGCTCAAACCATTGCTTGTAGCGTCAAAGTCCATCTTGAAATACTAGTTGTTATTCATATCTTGTGCATGTTGGCTCAACATCTTGACCTCATGTGTTCAGACAAGATTGTAGCATGTTAGTTTTGCATTAGATATCTCGACACCTTGGTCTTCTATACCCTAATGCATAACATCCACATGCTATATCAAACATAAGGATTGCATTTCTTTTCATTTTGAGAAATTATTTAAAAATCTACCCATTGTACCCTCTATTCATCCTATTATTTGTCTATATAGTCCTCAGCCAAGATTAATCATTTTCATCGTCCTTCTTCCACATCTCTTATCCTACAAAACAAGTGTGCTAGACATACATAAGTCCATCACATATCATCTCATTACCGTCTATCTATATGCATAAGTCCATATCATATCATTACCATTTACATATTTGAATTATCATACATTTCCATTTCATTTGCATAAACATCCATACATAATCCATGAAATTACAAATACAACATGCATAACTTGTTAGATTTAGGGCACACAACTGAGAGGGGGGGTGAATCAGTTGTACAAAGCTTGCTCTCAACTCAAACACTTAAATCCTCTTTGTTATTTAACAGCATATCAATTAATCACTCATGAAAGCATAAAGCATAAACACCAGAGCAGATACACATCAATACATGAGACACCAAGATTTTAAAGTGGAAAACCTGGTCAAGGGAAAAAGCACGGGGTGATTAACCCAAGGATTATTTTGTGTTAGAAGAATAAGAAAAATAGATGGCACATGCCAATTAGGGCTCACTGCCCGAGCACACTACTCACAAGAGGCACACTGCCTACAAGAGACACACTGTCTACAAAGTAACAAGTATCACAAACTTGAACTGGAGACTGACATCTTTACCATGTCTAAATCCGTTCCATTTAAGCCCAAAAACTCCTGCTCTGCCTTTTGCTCTTCTTCTTCGCTATGCCACACTCATCCGCTTCAAGACACACTTCAAAATGAATTCACAATCCCTTATTTATATAAGGCATGGACTTAGGAACAATCATCTAAGTCGACAAACACCTATAAGATCATTCACAAGATGTGTAATACATCTGGTCGGCCTGTCTTAGGAAGAACACCAATATCCATGGTTATTCTTCAAATGCAAACTCAAACTTCAATGCAGACCGTCAATAAGAATTGTACATGATCCAAAGATCACCAAAACCTTTCCTGAGTCATCAGGAACAACCGCACTTTATTAGCTTACTGGAATTCTTCTCTTCTTCATCCGGAACTTCAAGAACACAGTCTGTCATCACTGTCATAATGAAAAAGGTGCTTCTGAACCTCCAAACCATGAACAAATCTATTTGTTACTTCACACAGACTTCTTCAACACTCTCTCCAATCCGCAGAATGAGATAATGCAATTTCAGAGCTCACTGGACCAATCTGTGACACTCTCTCACCACTGAACATTTATCAGAACCGGTTCTACTTGAGAGACCATAACTTCTTCAGATCTTCATGCAGACCTCTAAAATCTTGACTGGATCATCTCAAGACTCATATCTACAAACCCTTTAAATTGCATCCTCTGATCTTCACCTTATCTTGGACTTTTGCCTTAATGTCATCACTGTTCTTCACTGTTCTTGATTGAGACTAATTTCCTGACTAATTTCCTCAATATACTCAGCACATGGCTCATCCAATCCTTCTCATTAATGCAATATGAGTATGTTGACATCAATGACAACACTGGTTATCCTCATACTTGCAACAATCTCCCCCTTTGTCATTGATGGCAACATATGATGTGAAAAACCATCAAGACAAGAACTTCTCCTTTTTGTCACAGCTCTCCCTATCAGCAACAACTCTTCACATGTCTTCTCTTTCTTTACTTCTCCCCTTTGATCATCAACCACTTATTTTTCACATGTCTTCTCTCCCCCTTTGACATCAATGGCAAAGGGCTCATACTTGCAATTTTAACACATTAGAATCATACCAACTGCTCCCCCTGAGTAGCAGCTCCCTATCACCAATCCGGATCACAAGATATGACTGTGATATCCACCGGACTGGCATCCTAGTTCATCACCGGAGGGGCCATGACCCCTAACTTCTCCCTGAGATACTCAAAAGATTCCTTGGGAAGAGGTTTAGTAAAAATATCTGCAAGCTGATCCTTGGAGGGCACATACTCCAATTTGACTTCACCCTTGTTCACTTGCTCTCTCAGAAAGTGAAACTTGATAGATATATGCTTAGTCTTAGAATGCAACACCGGATTCTTAGAAATATTTATTGCACTTGAATTATCACAAAAAATTGTGATAGGCTCCTCATAGTCTACTTGAATATCTCTTAGCATTTGCTTCATCCACAAAAGTTGAGTGTAACTTCTTACTGCTGTAATGTATTCTACTTCAGTTATAGACAGGGCTATTGCCTCTTGTTTCTTGCTTAGCCAAGAAACCAACCTTTTTCCCAAAAAGAATGCTCCTCCACTTGTACTCTTCCTATCATCCACATCTCCTGCCCAATCTGCATCTGTATATGCATGAAGAGAAAAATTATGATCTCTAGGATACCATAGACCATACTCAACTGTTCCTTTTAAGTACCTAAAATTTTTTTTGATTGCCATGACATGAGATTCTTTGGGATCAGTCTAGAATCTTGCCACAAGACCAACAACCTACATTATATCTGGTCTAGTCTGAGTAAGATACAATAATCCTCCAATCATTGATCTGTACTTGGTCTGATCTGTCTTAGGAGAGTCATCATCTTTGCTCAACTTACATCCGGTTTCCATGGGAGTATTCATTGGCTTTGAATCTTCCATCCCAAATTTCCTCAACAATTCTTTCACATATTTGGTCTGAGAAATAAAGATTCCTTTCTTTGATTGAGAAATTTGTAGACCCAAGAAGAAATTCATTTCACCGAGCATTGACATTTCAAACTCACTTTTCATTTGATTTGCAGAGGTTTTACACATACTGTCTCTTCCTCCAAAGATGATATCATCAACAAATACTTCAATAATCAAGATGTTTTCATGATCAATTTTGAAATATAGGTTACTATTAGTAGTACCTTTGTTGAAACCAATCTTCAAAAGATGTTTGTCCAGCCTTTCATACCATGCTCTTGGAGCTTGCTTTAGACCATATAGTGCCTTCTTTAATTTGCAGACCATATCACCATGCTCAGATAACTGAAATCCATCCGGTTGTTTAATGTACACTTCTTCTTCTAAGTCGCCATTTAGGAAAGCAGATTTGACATCCATCTGATACACAATTCTTTCTATCGGAGCAAAGGTTTCTTCAAAATCAATCCCTTCTATTTCAGAGTAGCCTTTGCAGACTAATCTGGCCTTATTTCTGATTACTTCACCAACTTCATTTAGTTTGTTCTGGAAGACCCATTTGGTTCCAATCACATTCTTGTTTCTAGGTCTAGAAACAAGATCCCAAGTGTGATTTTTCTCAATTTGCATTAACTCTTCTTCCATTGCTTTGGTCCAATTTTTATCATTGCAGGCTTCATTTATTATCTTAGGTTCAATCTTTGAAATCAGACGATATTCATCTAAATTTTGAGCAACATTCCTTCTAGTTTGCACATGTTTGCTTTTGTCACCTATGATCTAATCTTCAGAGTGGTTCAGTCTTACATACCTTGGAACTTTGAGAGTTTCTTGCACTTCTACTTCTTGATCATGCTCATTCAGACCTGTCTCTTCTTCCTGATTTACCGGATCAGTCTGAATCTGACTTTCAGGAGAGGATTGAGCTCCTTGAACCAGAACATCATTCTAATCATCTTGATCATACTCATAAAACCTTGAGGGTTTCTCTATTCCCTCATCAACCTTCACATTTGTACTTTCTATTATCTTTCTTAGTCTCTTGTTATAACATCAGTATGCTTTGCTTTGAGTAGAGTAACCCAAGAATATTCCTTCATCACTTGTAGCATCAAAATTTCCTAGATCTTCATCTCTTTTAATGTAACATTTTCTACCAAATACTCTGAAATATCTCACAGTAGGAGTGATGCCAAACCAAAGTTCATAAGGAGTCTTATCGGTATTGCTTCTGATTTGAACTCGATTGACAGTGTAGACTGCAGTGCTGACAGCTTCTCTCCAAAACATCTGGGGAACATTTGCTTCCATCATCATTGTCTTGGATGCTTCCTGGATGGTCTGGTTCTTTCTCTCAACTACTCCATTCTACTGTGGAGTCCTAGGAGCAGATAATTGTCTCTTTATACCATGCTTCTCATAAAAATCTATGAATTCACCAGATGTGAATTCACCACCTCTAGTAGACATCAGACATTTCAGTTTTAATCTGGTTTGATTCTCTACCATAGCCTTGAAGATTTTGAACTTCTCAAAAGCTTTTGATTTCTCTTTTAGAAAGGTAACCCACATCATCCGGGAATGGTCATCAATTAGTAACATGAAATATCTATCACCTTGCATACTCTTGATTCTTGTTGGACCACATAGATCAGTATGAACTAATTCCAATAATCTGGTAGAGGACTAATCCTTGCTTTTGAATGAGACTCTACTTTGTTTACCTAGTTGACATTCTTTGCACAAATTGTTTGCAGGTTTTACCAATTTTGGAAGATCTCTTACTGCCTGAGTATTACTTATCTTGATGATGTTATCAAAATTTACATGACACATCCTTCTATGCCATAACCAACTCTGAGCTACTTGAACAAACAGACAACTTTTACCAGCACCAACCAAGTGGAAGATATTACCTTTTGTTTGAGTACCGATATAATCTCTGTTCCAGATCTTTCAAAGATTTTGCATTTTCCATCCTTGAATCGAAGATCATAGCCTTTGTCCACCAACTGTCCAACACTGAGAAGATTGTGCTTCAAACCTTCAACATACAACACATTACTAGTTTTGTTTCTTCCATTAAAAGAAATAGTTCCTCTTCCTCTGATTCTACCAACAGAATTATCACCAAACTTTACCATTCCTCCTTCATACCTTTCAAAATCTAAGAACTTGTTCTTGTCACCTGTCATATGGTGAGAGCATCCACTGTCAATAACCCAATCATCCTTCTCTTCAACTTGGGCAGCCAAAGCTCTTTCTACAACCTTATGATTGATATATTCAGAGGATATTGGATCTTCTTCCTTGATGGCAATAAACACCCATTCATTTATGGATTTGTTTCCTATCTCTGATTCATCATCTGTTACTCCTTCATTATCATCTTCTTCATGAACATAATAACAATTCTTTTGGAACCTTTGTCTGTTAGAATTTGACCTTGTAGATCTTTCCGGACATCTTGAGGCAAAATGACCAATCTTATTGCAGTTGAAGCACTTAAAGGGTAATTTTCCTTCATACTTACCGGATCCTCTTGGCAGTCTCTTTGCAATGAGGGCTTCAAGTTGAGCTATTTCTGCTTCTTCCACTTCCATGTCTCTTCTTGCTTGATCATACCATGACAGCTTCTTTGAAGAGTTTTCTCCCGGATCAAAACTTTGTTTACCTTTCATATAGGCACTGGCTTTGCATGCAGATTCAGTCTTGGGGGGATCATCTCCAAACTCAGTCATTTCAAATGCAGCCAGTTTGCCAGCCAATTGGTCTCTTGTGACAGTTGTATGGGATCTGAATTCATCAATGGCAGCAACCTTGATTTTGTAGGCAGTAGGAAGGGATCTGAGAATTTTGCCAACAATCTCATTTTCATCCAAAACTCCACCAACATTCCTAATTTCACACACCAGCTCATTTACTCTTGGCATAAAGGTAGTAATATTTTCATCATCTCTCATTTTCAGTCTTTCAAATTTCCCTTTGAGACTCTGCAACCTTGCACTCTTAACATACTCATCTCCTTCATGCAGAAGTTCTAGTTTAATCCAGATCTCATAGGTAGTTGGTAGGTCAATAACATTTGAGAGCTTTGAGTTAGTTAATGCGCTTAGAAGAGCCTCTTTGGTCCACAGATTATTTTTAGCATCTGTGATTTCATTTAGAGTTGTTGGACCACCCTGTGGAGGTGTATATGCTTTTGTGACCATGGACAAGTACACCTTTCCCATACACTCCAAGTGACATTTCATGTGACCTTTCCAAAGAGAGAAGTTGGTTCCATCAAACTTCAGACTGTCCTTCTTGTATGACGACATCCTAGATCTCCTCAAGTGGTTAAGCTCTTTTTAGGGTAACTTGGCTTTGATACCAATTGTTAGATTTAGGGCACACAACTGAGAGGGGGGGTGAATCAGTTGTACAAAACTTGCTCTCAATTCAAACACTTAAATCCTCTTTTTTATTTAATAGCATATCAATTAATCACTCATGAAAGCATAAAGCATAAACACTAGAGTAGATACACATCAACACATGAGACACCAAGATTTTGACGTGGAAAACCTAGTCAAGGGAAAAACCACGGGGTGATTAACCCAAGGATTATTCTCTGTTAGAAGAATAAGAAAAATAGATGGCACATGCCAATTAGGGCTCACTGCCCGAGCACACTACTCACAAGAGGCACACTGCCTACAAGAGACACACTATCTACAAAGTAACATGTATCACAAACTTGAATTGGAGATTGACATCTTTACCATGTCTGGATCAGTTTCATTTAAGCCCAAAAACTCCTGCTCGGCCTTTCGCTCTTCTTCTTCGCTATGCCACACTCATCCACTTCAAGACACACTTCAAAATGAATTCACAATCCCTTATTTATATAAGGCATCGACTTAGGAACAATCATCTAAGTTGGCAAACACCTATAAGATCATTCGCAAGACGTGTAATACATCCAGTCGGCCTGTCTTAGGAAGAACACCAATATCTGTGGTTATTCTTCAAATGCAAACTCAAACTTCAATGCGGACCACCAATAAGAATTGTACACAATCCAAAGATTAGCAAAACCTTTCCTGAGTCATCAGGAACAACCGCACTTTATCAGCTTACTAGAATTCTTCTTTTTTTCATCTGAAACTTCAAGAACACAGTCTGTCATCACTATCATAATGAAAAAGGTGCTTCTGGACCTCCAAACCATGAACAAATCTATTTGTTACTTCACACGGACTTCTTCAACACTCTCTCCAATCCACAGAATGAGATAATGCAATTTCGGAGCTCACCAGATGAATCTGTGACACTTTGTCACCACTAAACATCTATCGAAACCGGTTCTACTTGAGCAACCATAACTTCTTCAGATCTTCATGCAGACCTTTGAAATCTTGACTAGATCATCTCAAGACTCATATCTACAAACCCTTTAAACCACATCCTCTGATCTTCACCTTATCTTGGACTTTTGCCTTAATGTCATCACTTTTCTTCACTATTCCTGATTGAGACTAATTTCCTCAATATACTCAGCACATAGCTCATCCAATCCTTCTCATTAATGCAATATGAGTATGTTGACATCAATGAAAACACTGGTTATCCTCATACTTGCAACATAACTATCATAATACCAACAGTACATCCAGTACATCATCATGTAGAAAAGTAATATGCCATCATATATATATACAAGTGTCTACTTATACAAGCTGAGCCATAAAGAATGTATGTACAATCGACTCTAGGCCTCATCATGATACAACATAAACAAGGTAGCCCTAGTGACTACTAGCAACTCCCTCGCCTTGACCACCACCACTGGGTCCTACACCTATCCCCCTATCTCTTAGGGGTCCCATCACTGAGGCTACCGATCGAGATCCACCTGTCCTCTATGAACCTAGAGCTCCTGATCTGCTTCTGAAGCTAGGCTGCCTCTGCTCTGCTGGCACAACCCCATAGTATAAACCTCTATAATAATCTGCCTCACCCTGTACTCTCCACAACTCTACCTGTACCTGTGTCAACTATGTGGCCAAATACATCGTAGCCCCATCTATACCCAATGCAGTCACTGCTCTATCTCGCTCACTAGTCATCCCCTATAGCTACTGCACAAGTGTATCCCTCTTTACCCGCAGACCATCTCTCTTCACCCTCATCGCCTACATCTACTATATAGCAGTATCTCACTCTAATCTCATCATCTACTCACTCTATCTAGATGCATCTCTCTCTCCTGTCACTCTAGCAAGTGTACCATCATCCTACTCATCCCCAGCCTGCACTCTCACCTGTAACTGAGCCTGGTATATCTGAGACTGAGCCCTAGCATGTCGCAAGCCAATCACTGCTTGGTGTCTATCCAACTCCACTCTCCTCAATCTCATCTCCTCTCTAATCCTCCTCTGCAGCTGCTGAATCCCAACATCATCACCTCCTAATATCTGTCCCTAAGGCTGTGCAAGTATCTGAGGCTATCCCTGCACCTGTCCTTGTATCTGTATCCCTGGCACTATTTGTACAACCACCTGCACTGGTGGATCCTATCATCGCCTCCTTCTGATTGGTCTCTGCATCCCTATCTCTCCTATCTCTCCAACCCGCGTCAACCGCGTCAGTCTCACTGTCACCCAGTATGCATCATAATCTGGTAGCATGCCTGGATCTGCAGGACCCTGTCCCCACTACCATACAACTGGCTGTAGCCCCTCTCTCTCTGCCAAAACTGTGTCAACCACAACCTTCGGCCCCTAATCAAACACCTCCTGTCTAGTCCTACCAAAAATGGCATCACCAACTGGTACTGCCTGTGGTAACCCAAACTATGTCAAAACCCTCTTGGGCAAATAACACTCTATAATGTATATCCCACATCCAAAAATATATCTCGCCTGCCTAGCATAAACAAGCTTAGTATCCTCCTCATCCCATCTCTCACATCCTAGCCATGGCTTCCATATAAATCTATTTACCTCATCCAACATCCTCCGCCAGTACACTAGTCCTCTGCACTGCCAGTATGTCAAAGTTCCTCTATACATCCTAGCATAAGGCTCTCCTGCTGCTCTAGCCACCCATCCCTCTGGTCTCGTCACTGGAATATGCTCATAAGCCCACACATGCAAAACTATAACTCCTGCTGACATATTAGCCCTGAACATATATACACAATCATGCAGGAAATGATAGAGCTGTCCAAGCACACACTCTACCCATGTATATCTTGTCCCATAGGAGAACATCCCCTCCATCACTATCCCCCATCCTATCGGAAACCCTCTCACTCATCTGTCTCCCACTAGCCATATGATAATAGCTACTACCACTCACTGCAATCTATCACATAACTCCTCCATCCTCGCCATAGGAATCTCTGAGCCATCTGCTCCAATGTCTGGTGTCCTGAACAATCTCCTGAATGCAGCTTGATCCATATCAGGATCATAATCTACTCGGTCCTCGTCTATACGAATCCACAGAATCTGAAACACATCCTCCAGTGTGATCGTAGCCTCTCCTGTCGGCAACAAGAAAAAACTATGCTCGCTCATCCATCGCCGTCATCAGTCCTCGATGTGTCTGCACCGACTCCAATCTAGACACATGCTCTAACCTGAGGATCTCTAACACTAGCCGCTCCTCTGCATCCAACAATCTCACCAAACACAAATCCCTAGGATGTGGCTCTCATGATAACAAAGGCGGTAGTATATCCTGCATCATTTCATTCATCATGTTAGTCCCTTGTACTACATACAATTGCTATAAAATTGGATCATTTACTGCTATACTAGCTTTTATCTACTAAAAGTGACTCATTTTTCCATATACGCCTATCTGTTGATCACAAGCGACCTATTGTACTCCATGCACTTATTTCTCGCCCATATGCGACCTATTTTACCTATGCGACTTCTTATTGACCAAGTGTGAGCTATACTTCTATATGCATATACCTTTAGCCTATAAGCGATCTATAGCCTACAAGCGAGCATCTTTTCTTCACAAGCGAGCTGAACCTATGCATGCACCTGATTTTAGCCCATAAGCGACTTGCTTTTATTTATATGCACATTTTGCCTATGTTTACCTAGCTGACTGGAAGTGACCTGTTATTTCCATATGCGACCAAGCCGTGCCTAAAAGTGACCTTAACTACCTTAAGCGACTTTTTTCTTCTCCTAAGCGACCTGAGCTGTCTATCTTAAGATCTAGTCGCTTATGGTGATGTGTGTGCAGTTATGATGCTTCTAGCCTATCAAAATCATGCTTTTAGCAAAATTTTTGATACATATTGGTATGCCTTCTCCCTCTGGTCATCCATGTGTCCTCACTCACTTGACACAATGATCTCTGCATGGAATCACCATCCTGATAGCTCTCCAACTTTCGTCGCACACCAACTCTAAGGAGCTCTAGATATCTATAAGCAAATGAACACAACTAAGCACAAATGAGCCTATTTGCCCTTGTATAACCTATTTATAGCCCTATCCAAACCCTATTTCTTCTATGCCAAAGCCTCTTTTCTTCTACCTCATCCCATTTTTTTCCCACCCAACCCCTTTTTCTTCGTGTTAACCTTGTGTCCTAGCTTTTTCTTCTATCGCGAGCCAACCCAACCCTTCCTGGTTAGCCTGGCTTACCTCTCAAGGGGGCATCACCTACCGGTTACACTGGGGTATAACCTTGTTTATCGAAGGCATATTGTATCTTCTTTGACACAACGCTCTATCGAACATTATATCAAAGAGGGGCAAAATGTAGACACTCAAAATTGACTCATTATCATTAATATCAAACATTGCATTACCCATCATCTGCATTTGTCTAACACACTTGAACAATATCCCTAACACATCTATTTCTTCTATTAATTAAATAAATTTATATTTATTTAATTAATTCATTAGCCATTTCTTCTATTTCTTCTAAGTTATAATTAAACAATCTTTAATTATTTAATTATCTTCTTTCTATCTATTTTTAATTAAATAAATTTTATTTATTTAATTAAAAATTCCTTTCATAAATCCACTTTCCAATTAATTAAATAAATTTTGTTTATTTAATTAATTTCTCTTATCATTTATCTCATGAGTAGACATGTGTGCCTCTTTCATTTAAAAAGATAAGTGGTACATCTTTTATTTAATATCTTTCACATGTAGTACTTTTTATGTACACAAGCACACATAAGCCCTATCTTCCCTCCACTTGTCATCTACACATTCACCTATGCCTATCATTCAATCTTAGCCATTCACATAGCCACTGAATCTCCACCGTTGATTGATTTTGGTTCAGTTCTATA
This sequence comes from Cunninghamia lanceolata, assembly GCA_027924645.1. Lineage (NCBI taxonomy): Eukaryota > Viridiplantae > Streptophyta > Pinopsida > Cupressales > Cupressaceae > Cunninghamia > Cunninghamia lanceolata. Next base: position 8,791,450 of record BSBN01000685.1, on the reverse strand, counting down.
TAAACACCCTCTCATTCCATACTACAATTCAACATTCATATAGCATCTACATTATCATCCTGAGCATATTGAGCACTTGAGTATTCATAGCTGGTGCAGGAGCACCAAGGGTTTGGAGCCCATGTATATACCTTCACATTTTTGGTGTGATGTTTTTGATTTTCTTTTGGTTCAAGTGTATCAGGTTGACCGAATTGAAGTGAAACCACAGACTATTGCATTGGAGTGAGAGAGCTCATCAGTGAAGCCTTTTGAAGTTATACCGATATCCGGTGTCCCACCGATAAAATAGTATATCAGAGGAGGACAAAGGAGGTCTCACTGACGAAGACAATGTTTATCGGCGTGGCTAGTTGATGGAAGCACATCGGTGTGAGATATGATATCAGTGAGCGAAGAGAAAGGTTTCGCCGATATGGAAGGTCACACTGACAAGTGCGAAGGGAAGAGTCTCCATCGGGGAGAAGATAGATATCGGTGAGCGAAGCTAAAGCTATGTCGATGTTCAAGGTCTAGCTGATGATACTTGTATTGGCATATCGGAGAGAGATGTAGTATTGACGGATGAGGAGGAGGTGCTATTGACGGTCCAAGTCATGCTGATGGATCAATGTTCATCGGGGTAAGTTGTGTATATCAGAGAACAAAGGAAAAGTCACGCTAACTGTATAAGTCTGAATGATGGGTTATATCCATCGGGAAGAGTTCACATATCGGTGAAAGAAGTTATGAAGTGGCCGATAGTTGATGTCTCGCTAATAGGCGAAGACCAAAACCACAAGCTATTGTATCGGGGTGACAGTTAGCAAAAGCAAACCACATTAAGTAGACTATCGATTATTAGTAAAAGAGCTCCAGCGATGCCAATGTGTTAGGCCAATGGAACAGCCAGGAGTAACACTAATGCAGGAAACCCTAACTGTCTGATAACAGACATGATGAATGGTATAAGAACTATTCTTGGCTTTGTACATGGGTTGGAATGTTGGACAAAGATTGAAGTACATACATTAAATGTAATAGAGAAACTTCTGATAATAGAAGCATTGACAGTTTAAATCCATTTGTATATTGTTTGTAGAGTACTTGTATAATCCAATTTGCAGTAGAGTAGACAATTTAATTTATGTTCTTTTGTTTCTATTTGTACAAGATGTCTCTGTCGTGATGCCCCTGCATTTTCCTTGTATAGTCATGGAGGGCCATCAAGCAGAGACCTTGTTTCTTTTGTTTCTGCTTGTGTTAGTGATTGGATTGTCAATGGGAGACAATGCGAACTTGTCCTAGGCGAGCTCTACTATAGCCCGGCTAGGTATGCAAGTTGCAGTCTAAGTAGACAGGGGTGAAAAATAGAGAAGGGAGAATTGAGCACTAAGCAATCAAAACCCTGGACCTAAAGAGGAGGGTTGATAATGGGCTCAAGAAGGCTATAAGCCTTGGATATTGAGAATCTTGGTACACAGTGAGGACAAAGAAGAATACCTCACACCAAGAAAGCATTGTCTGTACTGAAAATAATAGGCAAATAGGTCTTTCACCTCTGTAATAGATTGTGTAGGTTGGATTAGGCATTTTGGGTAGAAAATGTCTTTAAGCACTTGAATTGGTAGGGAGACTTGGGTATGATATAGGTCTTGAAGTGTTAGTCTAAGATAGGTTTTCTAAGCCCATAGGCCTCCCCATCAAATTGGTATTAGAGCAAGTTAAAGATTTGGGCTATGCCTAGATTGGAATAGCAGAAGTTGTATGTCATCACCGAGTTTAAGTGAGTCTGTAGGTTCATCCAAGAAGATGGTGACTAATGCAGAATTGGAAAAGAAGGTTGATGATCAAGAAGAGGAGAATAGGCTCCTACAGGAAAGACTAGCTGAAATGGAAAGTAAGCTAGGTGCAATGATAATAAAGATTGAAGAAGTCAGTCAGAAAGTCAAGAGTTCTGAAGGTAAGGAAGAAGGTGTGTCTATAGAAGATGAAGAGCCCACACCTGATCCTAAGATGGGAGAAGAACCTTTCTTGAAGGCCTTGAAAGCCATGAGTGGCAAGTCATTGGAAGGAGTTCCTCTTTTTAGTGGAAAGATGGAACCTGATTTAGTTATGGAATGGATAGAAGGTATAGAAAATCACTTTGAATGTGATGGAGTGACTGAAGCACACAAGGTGAAGGTGGCTAAATCAAGACTCAGAGGAGCTGCCTTGACATGGTGGAAATTTGTTCAAACAGAAAGAGAAAAAGAAGGCAAGAGACCTATAGCTTCTTGGAAAGGTATGGTGGCTAAAATCAAAGAAGTATACATGCATGGAGATTATGAAGTCCAGTTGTACAAGAAACAACAAAATTTGAGACAAAGGGAATTAGATGTTAATGCATACACTGAGGAGTTTCAAAAACTATGCCTGAGGTCTAAGGTGATGGAAGATGAAAATGTAAAAGTGGCTAGATATCTCAATGATTTGAGATGGAGTATTCAAGAGGAGATCGGCTTGTTCTGTCCTACAACAGTGCATCAAAGCTATTAGGTAGCACGTAAGGTAGAGGAGAAGAGCAAGAAGAAATAAGAGTTAAACAGCAGTTCAAGAGGAAGAGGTAGAGACAGCAGAGGAAGAGGAAATTATGGTGGTAGGAATACTGATCAAAGACCCCAAGGAGACTCCAAACTCACAGAGCAGAGTGGGGAGACTAGTAGTAGAGGAAACTACAGAGGAAGGGGATCTAACAGAGGAAGATCAGGAGGATCAGGCAGAGGATCCTACTTTACCACTATGAAATGCTACAATTGTGGACAATTAGGCCATCCAGCATATAGGTGTCCTGATAAGGGCACATCTTCTTCTCAAGGAGTTGATAAAAGAAATCATTATGTGCAAGATGATGTATCAAACAGCAAATTGCCTAAAGTTTGTCTAGCCTCAGAAGTGGGAGAGAACATCATGGTAAGGAGAACCTTGATTAAAGAACCAGTGAAAGCTGAACCAAGCCAGAGGAGAGAATTATTTAGAATTAGATGCAAGATTATGAATAAGGTATGTCAAGTAATTATAGACTCAGGGTCTACTAATAACATAGTGTCTGATGAAGCAATTAGGAAATTAAATTTGCAAAGAATACCTCATTCAAATCCATATAGAGTCACATGGTTAAATAAAGGTCAGCATGTGATAGTCAATGAGCAAACTTTGGTAGAGTTTGGTATAGGTGGATACAAAGACAAGGTACTCTGTGATATCCTACCTATGGATGCATGTCATCTATTATTGGGTAGACCATGGCAGTATGACCGGAAGGCCATACATGATGGTGAGAAGAATGCATATTCTTTTCAAAAAGATGGTGTCACCTATAAAATTCAATCATTGAAAGATGAAGAAGCAAATAAGACAAAAAGTCCTAGTGTCTTAATTGTGAGTGGTAAAAAGTTTTTGAACACTCTTAAGGAGGATGGTATTGGCTATGCTATCATAGTAAAGCCTAAGGAAGAGCAGAAAGACAAAAGGTAGTGATCCCAAAAGAGGTACAAACTATACTGGAACAGTATAAAGACATCATTTGTGATGGAACACCAGCAACACTACCTCCACAAAGAACTATAAGCCATCAGATAGATCTGATCCCAGGAGCATCTTTGCCAAACAAAGCCCCTTACAAGATGACTCCAGAACAACATAAGGAGATAGCTAGACAAGTGCAAGAGTTGCTTGACCAAGGATTGGTTAGAAAAAGCATAAGTCCTTGTGCAGTGCCTACAGTGTTGGCACCAAAGAAAGAAGGAACATGGAGATTGTGCACAGACTCCAGAGCTATCAATAAGATCACCATAAGGTATCAGTTTCTAATTCCTAGAATTGAAGATCTTATGGACTGTTTAGGAGGAGCTAAGTATTTCATTAAGATAGACCTAAAAAGTGGTTATCACCAGATCATAATCAAGGAAGGTGATGAGTGGAAAACAACCTTCAAGACTACAGGACTGTATGAATGGCTTGTTATGCCATTTGGTTTATCAAATGCTCCCAGCACATTCATGAGGCTCATGAATGAAGTCCTCAAGGACTATACAGGTAAATTTGTAGTTGTTTATTTAGATGACATCTTGATTTTTAGTCAAAATAAAGAAGAGCATCTTGAACATGTAAATACTGTTTTGAAAAAGTTACATGATGAACAACTAACCATAAATTTGGAGAAGTGTGAATTCATGAAGCAGGAATTGGTATACCTTGGTTTTGTGTTGTCCAAAGGATAATTGAAAATGGACAAGTCAAAGGTAGAAGCCATATTGAATTGGCCTACTCCTAGAGCAGCAACTGAGGTGAGAAGTTTTCATGGCTTAGCATAGTTTTATAGAAAGTTCATAAAGAATTTTAGCGCTATTTGTGCACCCATGCTTGATACAATAAAAGGTGGAATGAAAACAAAGTTTCAATGGACACAAGCAGCTGATAAGAGTTTTGAATTGTTGAAGAAAGGAGTAGCCACACAGCCAGTGTTAGTGCTACCAAGTTTTGATAAGTTTTTCACTTTAGAATGTGATGCTAGTCATATTGCAGTAGGTGTAGTACTCAACCAAGAGAATAGACCAGTAGCCTTTTTCAGTGAGAGGTTGAATGAAGCAAAGAGCAGATACTCTTCATATGACTTGGAGCTCTATGCTCTAGTCCAAGCACTAAGAAAATGGAGACATTATCTCCTACCTAAGGAATTTGTTGTGTATACAGACAATCAAGCTTTGAGTTTTCTAAACTCACAAGATAAGTTGGGCCATCGACATATCAAGTGGATGGAGTACTTACAGTCCTACACATTCACAATTAAGCATAAGAAGGGACAACTCAACAAAGTAGCAGATGCTTTAAGTAGGAGGCTGCTCATAGTGCAAGAAGTGCAATTAAGAAGTATAGGGATGGAAGAGTTTAGAGCTCTTTACAAAGAGGATGAAGATTTTGCTGAAGCATACAAGGTCTGTCAAGACTTTGAAAATCACTTTCATAGTGAGTTTGCAGATTACACATTGCAGCAGGGATTGCTGTTCAAAGGTGGACAGTTGTGTGTACCAAAAGGATCCATGAGGGAAAATCTCATACAGGAGAAGCATAATGGCAGTTTGAGTGGACATTTTGGTCTGAATAAAATATTGGAGTTAGTTCAAAGGTTCTACTATTGGCCGAAGATGCACAAAGACATCAGAAAATGTAGAATAGTGTATCATCTGTCAGAAGGCTAAGGGAACTTCTTCAAATGCTGGACTGTATCAACCATTACCCATTCCTTCCAGACCATGGGATTGTGTAAGTATGGATTTTGTAGTTGGTCTACCAAAGACTAAGACTGGTTTTGATAGCATTTTTGTAGTTGTTGATAGATTCAACAAGATGAGTCATTTCATTCCCTGTAAGGTGACTCATGATGCCAGTCATATAGCTCATTTGTTTTTCAAAGAGGTCATAAGGATTCATGGACTACCAGCAAGCATCGTGTCTGATAGAGATGCTAAGTTCATGGGACATTTCTGGAAAAATTTATGGCAAAGGTTAGGAACAAATCTGTCTTTTGGATCAGCATATCATCCACAGACAGATGGCCAAACAGAAGTGGTGAACAGGACATTGGGCAACCTGTTGAGGTGTTTGACAAAAGAATATGGATAGAGTTGGGATCAAGTCATTCATCAGGCAGAATTTGCCTATAATGACAGTGTGAATAGGACTACTGGAAAAAGTCCATTTGAGATAGTGTATGGAATGCATCCTAGAGGTGTATATGAACTCTGACATCTTGGAGACATGGAACATAGAAGTGGTCATGCAGAAGATTTTGCACAGTCTATGAAGGAGATTCATGACCAAGTGAAACAACAATTGATGGAAAATACCCTGAAAATCAAAGATAGGGTAGATGCACATAGGAAGGATATTCAATTTGCAGTTGGTGATTTAGTCATGGTTCATTTGAACAAAGCCAGATTGTAGAAAGGGATGCCAATCAAATTGCAGATGAGATGGATTGGTCCTTGCAAAATTCTGAACAAGTATGGCAACAATGCTTATAGGATTGATTTACTAGCAGACTTGGCAATTTCACCAGTGTTCAATGTTCAGGACCTGGTACCTTATAAAGGTCCTCATCCAGTAGCAGGGGGATCTAGTTCAGAAGCTACACAGATAGTGAGTGATGTGACCTTGCCTCCAAAAACCAAACCACAGGCTGAGAGAATTCTGGATTCTTGAGTATAGAAACAAACCAGACATGGCATGTACGTGGAGCATTTGGTCAAGTGGCAACAGTTGCCTGAAGCAGAGGCTGCCTGGATCACCAAGTCTGAGTTCAAGAAGCAGGGCATTGATGTTGCCTTGTTATCACCGGAGGTGACTTGACTTTCTCTGCGCAGCGGGAGTATGGTGCAGGATCACCAAGGGTTTGGAGCCCATGTATATACCTTCACATTTTTGGTGTGATGTTTTTGATTTTCTTTTGGTTCAAGTGTATTGGGTTGACCAAATTGAAGTGAAACTATAGACTATTGCATCGGAGTGAGAGAGCTCATCGGTGAAGCCTTTTGAAGTTATACCGACAGCCAGTGTCCCACTGATAAAACAGTATATCAGAGGAGGACAAATGAGGTCTTGTCGATGAAGACAATGTTTATCGATGGGGCTAGTTGATGGAAGCACATCGGTGTGAGATATGATATTAGTGAGTGAAGAGAAAGGTTTCGCCGATATGGAAGGTCACACCAACAAGTGCGAAGGGAAGAGTCTCCATCGGGGAGAAGATAGACATCGGTGAGCGAAGTGAAAGCTATGCTGATGTTCAAGGTCTGGCCGATGATAGTTGTATCGGTGTATCAGAGAGAGATGTAGTATCGACGGATGAGGAGGAGGTGCTACCGACGGTCCAAGTCATGCTGATGGATCAATGTTCATCAGGGTAAGTTGTGTATATCAGAGAACAAAGGAAAAGTCACGCTGATTGTATAAGTTAGAATGATAGGTTATATCCATCAGGAAGAGTTCACATATCGGTGAAAGAAGTTATGAAGTGGCCGATAGTTGATGTCTGGCTGATAGGCGAAGACCAAAACCACAAGTTATTGTATCAGGGTGACAGTCAGCAAAAGCAAACCACAGTAAGTAGACTATCGGTTATTAGTAAAAGAGCTCCAGCGATGCCAATGTGTTAGGCTGATGGAATGGCCAAGAGAAACACTAATGCAGGAAACCCTAACCGTCCGATAATAGACATGATGAATGGTATAAGAACTGTTCTTGGCTTTATACATGGGTTGGAATGTTGGACAAAGATTGAAGAACATGCATTGAATGTAATAGAGAAACTTCTGATAATAGAAACATTGACAATTTGAATCCATTTGTATATTGTCTATAGAGTACTTGTATAATCCAGTTTGCAGTAGAGTAGACAGTTTAATTTCTGTTCTTTTGTTTCTGTTTGTACAAGATGTCTTTGTCTTGATGCCCCTACATTTTCCTTGTATAGTCATGGAGGGCCATCAAGCAGAGACCTTGTTTCTTTTGTTTCTGTTTGTGTTAGTGATTGGATTGTCAATAGGAGACAATGAGAACTTGTCCTAGGCGAGCTCTGCTATAGCCCGGCTAGGTATGCAAGTTGTAGTCTAAGTAGTGGTGCAGGAGCACCCCTACAAGACAGGATATAGGTTCATTGTCCGCATGACAGGACATTAGTCTATTTTTAGCATGTTTGACTTCATAATGTAATAAGGTCCATTAGACCAATGCATATGTATTAGATCAGCCTAGGAGAGTGTGCAGGTAGTTAGAGTTCATGATCAGGTTGTCTGAGCTGTCCTCTCCTAGCCGCTTGGAAGCTCCCAGCCGCTGGGAATCGAGTTGGTAGTACTCGTAGGATATTGCTATAAATAACTCAGATCAGTTAGGGTTTCAGATCAGATCATATCATATCAGAGGTAGTAGTTGTGTTATGTTGTACTGGTGATTGAGTGAGATCCAGAGATCAGTCCAGACATTGTGAAACATTGTTGTAGAAACAGGACATTTGTGTTTCATCTAAATAAGATCTCATCAATTGCATTATCTGGTTTATCAGCTGTTTATGTTTTGATTCCGTTCTGATTACAAGTTGATGGATTCTTTCAACCATTCCACCGGTTGATTCTGTGAATCGGTGGAATGGTCATGCATGTTAGTTTAGGTTGCATTTTAGTTTTCTGTTTATGCATTTCATTGTGTGGGAGATCAATTGGTAGCATGCTATGAATCAACCTAGCATCCTCATGTGCTAGGGTTTAGGAAGATAAACTGTTAAGTTTTGATCTGAAGGTGATCCGGCCCGATCATCATATTTTCTTTGTGAAATTGTGCGGTTCTGTGAGTTTGCATGCAGCTGACGGATATAAAGGGATCTGCATGTGCTTTTCCAGATGGAGTGAATCGCATCGTCATCTGTGAGTATATCGCTATCCGGATCAGGTTATGAAGCTGATGAAGACTGTATGTTTCAAGTGCATCAGGATGATATAGGTTGGATATATACTTAGTGTGTATATCGTCGTCAGGATCATCTTTCGTGTGTATTCATCATCCGCATATCGCTATCGCATGCAGGAGTGAAAGTTCACTTTTCGGCTAAGGACCGGAAAGATCATCATCAAGATATTGAAAAGATCACAGGATATTCATTATCATGTTGTGGAGGATATAAGTGTCTTATATCCTGTTGACATCATCATCAGGTGCATTGACATCATCATCAGGTGCATGTGACGTCATCGTCATCAGGATATTGCGAATATCACCCTATGCAAGTTTATCCTGCTGTCGCTAAGTGTTTTGGCATCGGCGTAAGTCATCGGCATAAAGTTTGGTTAACATCATTAGGATGTTTCAATATGACCGGATAAGTCATATCCTGATGCTGTTGTTTGTGTAGTCGGATATCGGGGTGACGTAAGCATCAAAGGAAAGGTGCTTGAAGTTGTCGTCATCAGGATATATCAGAGGAACCAGATATTTTATATCCTGCTGATGAAGGTGATGCTGAACATCATGATGATGAAGATAAAGTTTGGCGGTAAGGTGAACAGTGAACATCAGGAGGATGTTCGCGCTTGCCGAATATGATGATGCTGCTGACAGGCGAAAGGCGAAAGGCGGAGGAAGTGAACAGTAGTCAGCAGGAGGATATTTCATGCTCGTCCGAAATATGATGATGCTGTCTGTGTTAGCAAGAAATATGATGATGATGATAAGCCGATAGGTATTATAACATGTTGGTTGTGTTAGTGACTCCTCCTTCCCATTTGTAAGCTCCCGTTGCGTTTACCTCTGCATCAAGTAGACAGGGGTGAAAAACAGAGAAGGGAGAATTGAGCACTAAGCAATCAAAACCTTGGACCTAAAGAGGAGGGTTGATAACGGGCTCAAGAAGGCTATAAGCCTTAGATATTGAGAATCTTGGTACACAGTGAGGACAAAGAAGAATACCTCACACCAAGAAAGCATTGTCTGTACTAAAAATAACAGGCAAATAGGTCTTTCACCTCTGTAATAGATTGTGTAGGTTGGATTAGGCATTTTGGGTAGAAAATGTCTTTAAGCACTTGAATTGGTAGGGAGACTTGGGTATGTTATAGGTCTTGAAGTGTTGGTCCAAGATAGGTTTTCTAAGCCCATAGGCCTCCCCATCAATAGCATCCATTGAGCTTATCATCATTATCATTTATCCATCATGGCAGACTTTATCTTCATAATTGTTCATTGTTGAAGAAGCAATTCACATCATAAATAAGGAATCACACAATCTAAGTGATATTGTGCTTGAATTGCATGCTTTTGATTTTATTTGGATTAGATTCTTTGATGATGGTAGGGTTAGGTTTTCATGGCTATGCTTGATCTTATTAACTTGATTTTTTACCTATCACAAGTTGTATATTTTCTATATTTAGCCCAAGGTTCCTATCTTGGAAAGATACTCTTTTGTGGAATCTATGATAGTTATGATGGATCATAAGATGCTGTAAGAGGCCAGATTTAGTCTTGGGTACCCAACCTTTGCATGGCTATTTTTGGACAAGTGTAAGATGCTTGTAAGATGGTAATTAATGTTTACAGGTTGGAGAATATTAAGAGAGAGAAGGTGAATGCCTAGGATGAGTTAGAAAACATTTCTATAAGTATTTTCCATGTATTTATTGCTGCAATACAGATTTTAGGTACTCAGGTGTTGTCAGAATGCTGTTGGATTGAAGACTTGTGGAGAGAGTTATGTAGTTGATGTATTGTACAATCTTGTTGAGATTAATACAAACTTGTGCCTCTTTCTTGGTGGAGTTTTTTTACCCATAAGGGTTTTCTCCATGTAAACACTATGTCATTGTGTTTAATTTTCTGATTTTGCATTTCTTTGAAGCATAGTTTTGTTTCTGTGTTACAATCTCCATTAATAACACACAATTAAAGATTGCTGAAAATTAATCGAATCAGATTTCCATTGAAGTAGTGTTTCTTTCATTTCTAACATTTGGTATCAGAGCCTGGACAACTTTGACTCTTGGGTAGTGGTGTGGAAGTTGTAGCTGTAGTGGGAGGTTTGGTTGTGTTCATTTTGTAGATCTTATGTTGTTATTATGGCTAAATCCACTGTTGAATTAACCTCTCGAATGGACATTGAGAAATTCAACGGAACAGGGTATGAGTTGTGGAAGCTGAAAATGGAAGATTTGTTGGAAGAAAGAAACCAATGGTTGGCTGTTAAAAAAGAGAAAAAACTTGACGATGTCTCTCAAGATGAGTGGGATAGACTAGATAAGAAGGTACAGGGAACCATCTGGTTGTGTCTTTCAGACTCTATCCTGTTGAATGTTGCAAAGGAAGAGACTGCACACAAGTTGTGGAATCGGTTGGGTGAGATCTATCAATCCAAGAGTATGGTAAATAAATTTTATTTAAAAAGAAAATTGTTTTCCATGAAAATGCGAGAAGGTGAATCAGTTGCAGAGCATTTAAATTCTTTTAATTTGTTATTGAGTCAACTTGATTCAGTAGATGTTTAGGTTAGTGAGGAAGATAAATGTATCTTACTTCTTTGTTCTTTACCTGAGTCTTGGGAGAATGTTATCCTTGCTATCATTGCTAACCTCGCGGATCTGAAGTTGGATGCTCTTGTTTTAGTGCTACTATCACATGAATTGAAGAAGAAGAGTTCGGATAGTTCAGGGGATGCTCTTAGTGTTAGGTGAAGGTCTAAGGAAAGGGGACCAAAAGGAGATTAGAAAGGGGCTAAGGACAAGTCCAAGGGCCGGTCTAAGACTCCTGGTAAAAAGAACAAAGTTAAGTGTTGGAACTGTGGTAAAAGGGGACATGTAAAGGAGTGCAGAAACCACAAGAAATAGTGGGAGAGTGCTTCTGATAAGTCTTCGAATGCAGGTGAAGATGTTTTACTTTCTGCATGTAATCTTGTTTTTAATGATTACTGGTTGGTTGACTCAGGATGCTCATTTCATATGACCCCGCATAAGGAATGGTTCTCCACATATGAAGAATATGATGGAGGTAATATCTACCTTGGTGACAACTCTTCATATCTGATTGTCGAGAAAGGAAAGGTATTGTTGTGTTTCAATGATGGGAGGATTAAAACCCTCCCTGGTGTTTTGCATGTTCCTGGATTAGCTAGAAATTTGATTTCAGTTTCGAAGTTGAATGATTTGGGAATGCATGTGATATTTGACAAGCATGGCTGCATATTGGTGAGAGGGAACTTGGTGGTAGTGAAAGGGAAGAGATTTGGGAATTTGTTTAAGCTTAAAGCCACTACAGTTTGTAATGCCTCTTATGTTTCTGAGGCTTCTAAAAACATTTGTATGTTGTGGCATCGTAGATTGGGTCACACAAGCAATAATGTATTAAAAACTTTTAAGAATAAAGAATTGTTGGACGGTTTCTCTTATTCTGATGAGCACTTTGATTTCTGTGAGCATTGTGTGTTTGGTAAACAAAACAAAAAATCATTTCCTTCAGGAAGCAATAGAGCAAAAGAGAAATTAGAAATTATTCATACGTATGTGTTTGGGCCTGTGGATAATGAATCTATTGAAAAATCTCGTTATTTTGTCACCTTCATTGATGATGTATCCAGATATACATAGATTTATTTTATGAAACATAAATCTAAAATTTTCACTAAGTTTAAGGAATTCAAAGTCTTAGTAAAGAACCAATTAGGTTTAAAGATAAAAATATTAAGATCTGACAATGGAGGGGAATATTGCTTTAAGGAATTTGATGAGTTTTTCAAGCATGCAGGTATAATTAGACAAAAGATAACTTCGTATACACCAAAACAGAATGGTGTTGTAGAAAGTATGAACCGATAAATTATGGAAAGAGCCACAAGTATGCTTAGTGATGCATAGTTGGATAAATGCTTTTGGGGAGAGGTTGTGTGTACTACTTGCTACTTGATAAATAGATCTCCTTGTAAGGCTCTTGATTTGACACCTTATGAAGTGTAGACAGGTAAGAAACCTTCTGTTTCACATTTAAGGGTTTTTGGCTATGAGGCTTTTGTTCATGTGCCTAAGGAAAAGTGATCTAAGCTGGATCCAAAGGCTGAAAAGTGTACATTCATTGGATATGGTGATAATGTCAAAGGTTATAAGCTTTGGAATCTACTAACCTGCAAGATTATCTTTTCTAGAGATGTTATTTTCAGGGAACTTAGAGCTATTTTTAAACCTAAGCAGCCAAAAGAGAAAGAAAAAAAGGTGAAGAAGGTGCACTTTGATTTAGAGCAGCAAGATGCACCTCAAGAAGAATAGATTGATGGATTGGGGGGTGAAGAAGAAGAAGATTTGAGTAGTTCTGATGAAGATGAGTCTGTTGTTACAGAAGAAGTTGGTGTAGATGATCATGCAGAAGAATGAGTAGAGTCTCTTACTCCACCCTTAAGGAGATCCACAAGACAACAAAATCTAGTTGATAGGTATAGCCCACCATATTTCTGTTGTGTATATGCTTTATTGAGTACTAATGATGAACCTAGATCCTACAGGGAAGCTATTTCTGCAGATGATAGTGAGTCTTGGAAGTTAGCCATGCAGGAGAAGATGATGGCTTTAGACTCTTGTAACACTTGGGATCTTGTTCGTCTTCCCAAAGGAAGAAAGGCAATAGGTTGTAAGTGGGTCTTCAAGAAGAAGTTTGGAGCAGACGGGTCATTCGAGAAGTAAAAGGCTAGACTGGTAGCCAAGGGCTACTCCTAGAGAGAGGGAGTTGATTTTGGTGAGATATTCTTTCCTGTTGCTAAATTGACTTCTATTAGATTTCTCTTATCCATTGCTACAGCTTATGATTGGGAGATTGAGCCAATGGATGTTAAGACTGTGTTCTTGCATGGAGATCTTGAAGAAGAAATTTATATGCAACAACCTACATGTTTTGAGGTAAAAAGAAATGAACATTGGGTTTGCAGGTTAAAGAGGTCTCTTTTGTTGCAAGTATGGGCCTAACCAGTGTTGTCATTGATGTCAACATACTCCTGTTGCATTGATGTCAAGGATTGGATGAGCTGTGTGCTGAGGATATTGAGAAAATTAGTCCTATAAGAAACAGAGAAGAATAGTGAAGACAGTGAATCTCTATGAAGAGAAAATCCCAGATAGATAAAGATTAGAGAATGCACATCAAAGGGTTTGTAGGTATGTGTCTAAAGATGATCCAGTCAAGATTCAAGAGGTCCGCATGAAGATTTGAGGAAGTTATGGCCATATGAGTAAAACCCGTTCTGGCAGCTATTCAGAGGTGACACAAATAGGTTTGGTGAGATCTAGAAATGCAATATCTTGTTCTGTGGATCTGGTGAAATGTTTAGGAAGCTAATGTGAATTGACAACTCAATTGGTTCATGGTCTGGAGGTCTGCAAGCATTTATTCTAATGTGATAGTGATGACAGACTATGTTCTTAAGGTTCTGGATGAAGATGCAAATGATTTCAGTAAGCAAAAGCGGTGTGGATGTTCTTGGTGATTCAGGAAAGCTTGTGGGAGTCTCTAGATTGTGTCCAATTCGTGTTGGCGGTCTACATTGAAGATTGAGCTCGTAATTGAAAATTTACTCTCGAGTGATGGTGCTCTTCCTATTCTTGGCCGATCGGATGTTTTACACATCTTGCAGATGATCTTGAAGATGTTCTACGAAGAATGGTGTGTTCCTCAAAGAAGATTGAAGTCCAAGATATGTGTGGCTAATAGTGTGATGATACACATGAAGCTTTGTAATAAGTCAAGTTGTATTTGTATAATTACTTTGTAATAAAATAAAACATGTATTGTGCCAACTTGGATGATTATCCCAAAGTCAATGTCTTATATAAATAAGATTTGTGAAGTCATTTCAAAGCCATCCGGGTGGAGATGAGGGTGTGGTAGAGAAGAGTAGAGCGAAAAGCATAGCAGAAGTGTTGAGCTTAAATGGAACTGTCTCAAGCATGTTGAAGATGCTAATCTCCAATTCAAGTATGTAATATTTATATTATTCTGTAGACAGTGTGTCTCCTGTAGGCAGTGGGCCTCTTGTGAGCAGTGTGCTCGGGTAGTGAGCCCTAATTGGCATGTGCCATTTTGTTCTTCTTATTCTTTTAACAGAGAATACAATCTTGGGTTAGTCACCCCGTGGTTTTTCCCTTAACCAGGTTTTCCACGTTAAATCTTGGTGTCATATGTGTTAATGTGTTTCTACTCTTGAGTTATTGTATTGTGCTTCCATGATTGAATCATTATTATGCTGTTGAGATATAAGAAGGTTTTAAGTGTTTAAAGAAAAGAAAGTTTTTGTGACAACTGATTCACCCCCCTCTCAGTTATCTGTCCTAAAACCAACATCTTTATGGTCTAAAACAGTCCCCTAGAATGTGGTATCAAAAGTTTGAATCATTTGTTTTGAAATTGGGTTTTGTTAGAAGTGAGGAGGATCACTATGTTTACATTTATTGTGTTGATGATTCTATACTGTTATTGCTTTGTATGTTGATGACATGTTATTTTTCAACAATACTAAGGGTATGATTAGTGAGCTTAAAACCCAACTTTTAGGTGCATTTGAGATGAAGGATCTTGGTGCTGCAAGGTATATTTTGGGAGTGGAGGTTAGGAGGGACAGAGTTAACAGAAAGCTTTGGTTGTCACAAAGTAAGTATGTGAATACTATTTTGCAGAGGTTTAGTTTGTAGGACTGTAACCTAGTTAGAGTTCCTTTACCCATTGGTACTAAGCTTTAATTAGATATGTGTCCAAAGATTGAGGATTATCTTGAGGATATGTCTAATGTGCCATATGCTAGTGCTATAGGGAGTTTGATGTATGTAATGGTTTGCACTAGACCAGATATTGCCCAAGCAGTGGGAGTTTTGAGCAGATTTATGTCTAACCCTGGTAGACAGCATTGGAACTATGTGAAGATTGTGTTTAAATATCTTGCAGGTACTCTTGATCATTGTTTGGTTTATTTTGGTACTGATAGTACTGATAAATATTTGGACATATAGGGTTTTGTTGATGCAGATTGGGCAAGTGACTTGGATAGTTGAAGGTCTACTAGTGGCTATGTGTTTACTTTGTTTGGAGGTGCAGTGAGTTGGATGAGTAAGAGGTAGCCCATAGTTACTTTGTCCACCATAGAAGTAGAGTATATGGATGCTACTCATGTCTCTAAGGAGGTAATTGGGTTGAGGAGAGTGTGTACAAGTATTGGATTTGATTGCAGGGTCATTCAGATTGGTTGTGATAGCCAGAGTGCTATCTGTTTGGCCAAGAATCCCATTTATCATGCTCAAACTAAGCATATTGATGTTTAGTATCAATTTGTTTGAGAGTTGGTTGCAAATAGAGAGATTGAGTTGAAGAAGATAGACACTCAAGAGAATGTTGCAGATTCATTGACCAAACCTGTGAGCACAGAGAAGTTCGTATGGTGTAGAGAGGCCATGGGCCTTGTTTCTAGTGCCTGATTATTTTTTCATTTGATTTCCTATGGGTTGATTTACAATGTATAATGTCAAGTGGGAGAATGTTGAGATAAGGTGCCATTAACCTTGTAAATCCCAATATTGTATTTATTCCATTTATTATTTGTTATTTGTAATTACCCATAAGGAGATGTAATAGTTTCACTGATAGTGGTAATTTCAGAGTTACCAGCAGTCGTTACGGAGTGACATTTACTATTGGTAAATGTAAAAACTCAAAGTAAATGAGGGTAGGTGTGCTCCCTTGAGGAATATACTATTTTTGGCATGTATGACAACTATCATAATGTTTGGTAAGTGAATCTATATAGCTGCAAGTTGTCATAAGATTATGAGATTCTATGATGCATATGACGGATATGTTAGTTGTATATTTGCTATATTTAGCCCAAGGTTCCTATCTTGGAAAGATACTCTTTTGTGGAATCTAGGATGGTTATGATGCATCATAAGATGTTATAAGAGGCCAGATTTAGTCTTGGGCACCTAACCTTTGCATGACTATTTTTGGACAAGTGTAAGATGCTTGTAAGATGGTAGTTAATGTTTACAGGTTGGAGAATCTTAAGAGAGAGAAGCTGAACACCTAGGATGAGTTGGAAATATTTATATTAGTATTTTCCATGTATTTGTTGCTGCAATACAGATTTTAGGTACTCAGGTGCTGTCAGAATGCTATTGGATTGAAGACTTGTGGAGAGAGTTGTGTAGTTGATGTATTGTACAATCTTGTTGAGATTAATACAAACTTGTACCTCTTTCCTGGTGGAGTTTTTTATGTGCAAGGGTTTTCTCCACGTAAACACTATGTCATTGTGTACAATTTTCTAATTTTACATTTCTTTGAAGCATAGTTTTGTTTTTGTGTTACAATCTCCATTAATAACACACAGTTAAAGATTGCTGAAATTTATTCAAATCAAACTTCCATTGAAGTAGTGTTGCTTTCATTTCTAACAAAAATTAGTGGATCAGAGGGCATACCTTGTCTTTGCTGCCAAGGTCTTCTTTGACCTATGAAGAACAATTGTCCATTCTCTCCTTCAAATGGCTAAAATTCTGGTCTTTCAACCTTCTCTTGTTGGATACTTGCCACCCTTTTGCATTTACAATTGGCCTTCCTCTGCCTACAACTGGGACAGTACTCAGTAAGCATTGCATCAGCTTCTTCTTATTTCTTCTTGATGTGAAGAGTGTCCAACTATGTTGCCATATGGCTAATTATGTCCTCCTTCATGTTGGACAAGTTACTGATTTCCACTCTTGAAACTCCATTGGTTGCCTTGTTTGTAATTGATGTTCTTTCTCCCCTTGGTCATCTAGTGAAAGTCCTTGAATTATTTTGGCAAACTTTACAAATTGACTCAAAAGGTAGCTAAGAAATATCACCTTGCCCAATGAGATTCAAAGCATCCATGCAATCATCCTTAACCCCTCTCAAGAAAGCCAGTTTTAATGATTCTTCAAATAATCTATTTTGAGGGTTTTTCTTCAAAGAAAATTGGAATCTTTCAACATAATCTTTAAGTGGCTCCTCCTCCTTTTGTGACATACTGAAGATGTCATCTCTCCTCCTATCATGTCCTCGGCAGTAATCTTGGTATTTCTCCAAGAATTTCTCCTTCATTGTATCCCAGTCTGGAATGACATCTTTTCCCAGCCCCATAAACCATCTCAAGGCTGCATCCTTGAGGGTAGTAGGAAAGAGTTTTAGCCTGTGAGCATCGGAGGTGTAGTCATAGCTCCTACACAAGATATCAAACTCAAATAGAAACGTATCTGGGTCCTCTGTCACCAGGCCATAGAAGACTGGTAATGCTAATGGTGGAATAATTTTCAGCACTATAGGCCTCTCCTGATCAGTGATAGGAAACTTGAACGTTGCTTTCTCTTGTGGATCCTCCATCACAACATCTTCCATGGTTCTGAAGGTCCCTTCTGTAGTTGTGGAAGAAGCTGATGAAGATGTAGAAGGTGTTGATGAAGATGTAAGAGGAAATTCTTCTTCAACACTTTCTACTATATAATTGATAAAGTCAGCTATTTCTTCTCTATCCTAAAAATTTGAAGGGAGGAATTTGCCGCGGTTATTTCTCTGTCTCCGCATACAATGAATTTGGCTTTATATTCTAGCGGTCTTGTACAATGTTAGTATAATTTCTGGTGTTTCCTGAAAAGTGAATTTATTAATCCTAATACTGGAATCAAAATTTAAACTATGAAAGCATGTAAAAATGAGCCTATGAAGGTAGCACCATCCTTGACAACGCCACCAAAAATGTAGAGGAAAACTAATACGTTGTAGACTTAACATAATTTAGTGGTAAACCTATCTGAACAGTCCACTCTATCATTGTACTTCCTACATTAAATTATCAACCAAAGAGTGTAAGCTTATGATGGCACTGCACTGTATGTGCCTTCAAGGCTCATATTCTTCCTAAACTATCTTATCCAAACCTACTTAGGCTATTCTAGTCTGTTGGAATTGACAAAAATGCAAGAACAGTGAAAATAGTTACAGTATCTAGTGGCTACGAGTACCTTCAACATAAGCTGTAGATAACTGTTAACAACAGAAAATTACAGAACTAATCTAAAACATTCAAAATGATAAGAGAGCTAATGCTAACCTTCAGAGGACTTAAAGTAGAACAAGCATGCACTTGTTCATGAACCATACTATTGTAATTTGACAATCAAAAAATCTAAATGACTCGTGATGTATCTATATGCAAATGAAAAATAGATTTAACAATGGATGCACAAAGGAACAAGGAAATAAATGAAGTGAGGATCAATACCTTGAGTGGCTGGCTCAGGGGACTGACTCACTTAACTAGAAATTAAATCTAATTCAGATTCTTACACATCTTTATAACACAGTTTCATTCACTTCATATCATAAAAAAATCTCTTTCAGATTGTATTCAATAATGACATTCCTTAATAAAACATGTCTGGATCTTCCAATATAGAAAAATAGAGTAACAACTGAGTAACTAGAAAATAAAGTGACTAACTTGACATCTAACTCATTCCTCCTAACTTATATAGAAACGGGAGAGTTTTATGCAACTACTAACTAACTTCAACCATCAATCCATTCCTAGATACTAGGATACAAGTTTGAGATCTATTTATTAATCTAATTGAATAGAGAAAGCAGAGTCCTATCCCAACAAGAATTCTTATGCAACGACTTGCATAAAGAACACACATTGTGTTTGAAACAAGTCTACTTCTTCTGCATTTATTCCTATCCATGATGGTTCACATTCATCCTCCAATTGCCTGCACTTTTGGTGTCCTAACTTCACTTCCTTTAATTCTCTTGTCTGCAACTTTGCTACAAATGTTCATTTTCCTGATGACATGTTCTTGCTACACAGGGGTTAATTCACAAAACATATGTACACAAATAACCTTCATGACTAAACCATAGGATTCCATCTATATTGAATGCATACTCATATTTAAATCATTCAATTGATAATATCATCACCATATTCCATATTAATAACATGGGTTCAAAGTCTTTCAAAGTTTATAAAAAGACAACATATAATGATGGTGATGTTGGTAAAGTCTTTGGAGGATCATATGGAAAAGTTCTAAAAGCATATAAAAAACAACATAAAAAGAGGTCAATATTTCAGCCCATCAATAGCCACACCCTTTCTACGAGAGAGTGCCCAGACAAAGATGACCAATAGAAAAACATCATCTACATATGAAGGGAAGAACTTCATAGTCCAGCTGTTGTGTCCAAGGTCTATCCCTTACCATCAGAACTATAACTCCATGAAGAGGTTTGGAGATATCAATATCTACCATAATACAAGCAAACAAAGAATCAACCATGAATGAAGTAGTGGACTCAACCTTTAGGGATCTACCGATTGCATTACTGATGGCCTCGTAGTAGGAATATTCCCAAAACTAGAGAGGGAGATTTGGAAGCCTAACCCATATTGGTCTAATGTTGAGAGGTTCAATGAGTGGGTTGGAGAAAATTAACCATGGTTTAATCGAGGTGTTGAAACCCCACAACTAAACCCTACCATCTAGCTCTAATTCCCTCTCCTTAGGGGTTGCAAAAGTTATAATAAAGAACCCCCTTGCATAGGGGAAGAGCTCGATCTTGCCCTCCATGAGGGGCTTCCATGAATCAAGGACCTATTTGTGTAGATCGGGGAGGGAGAGCCACAAATTATTAAATTCGCATATCACCCTATAATGAAGATACAATTTTTCATTTTCGATGATGTCCTGGCCACACACTACAATTGGGGATGAATAGTCACATGGCAATGGTTGAAAATTGCCACTCAGAGAGGGGCGAGCTTGAACCCTTGAGACAACAACAATTGCATAAGATTGAGGGGGACCAACCTTTACACCTCTAGAATCACCTTGTTTAGAAGAAGGCACGACCTACACCCACGTCGACAACAAAACAATCCGTAGGATACCTCCCATGCCACAATTGAACTCTAACTCCAAAACCAAGGAATATGGCACACAAATCAGGCATAATGTGCCCACCATCACTGTTTGTAGCACTAGCAACACGCACTAAGGGGAAACAAAAGTAGGAATATCTACAATTTGGGCATCATGAAAGTCATTTCCTATGCCACCCCTCATAACAAAGAAGTCACTCCTAAGATTGGGTGAGCCACTCTATGGACAATACTAGTAAAAGCATCCAGGGAAGGAGAAAGTGTTCAAAGGAGCTAAGGAACTGGCCCTGCAGTAGCCTATGTGGGCAAGAAGAGGAGTAGCAAGGGGCATTTTCAAAAGCTTTAATGTTAAAAAACTTGTTATGTTGCAATTTTTTTTGGTTTTTCCCAACCCTCTTTGCTACATTTGTTTTATTTTATTTTTGTAATGTTATTATTATTTTTTTAAAATTACATTTTCATATGAATGAGAACCCTATAAAAAATTTCCATTCTTTTTAATGTCCAAAATCAACAACGACAACAAAAGACAACAATGAGAAGAACCTTGCATAGAAGCTTGGTACACCAAGTGAGACCAAGGGCATGCTGATGACTTGCAATTTTTGTTGGTTTAGTATGAGAGGAGGTATGAATAGATTAAAAGTCCATCTTACTTAGATTGTTGGCCAAGATGTCAAGTGTGTTGTCAAGTGTAGGTAGAAGTGAAGAGAGAAATGAATGCCCTACTTTGTAATTATGAGGACAAGAAGTTTGAAAGGAAGATGACAAGGGAAGCAATGACATCGGTGATGAATCCCACAACCAACCTTGAGTCATCATTTGGAGATTTTTTTATTGGGCAATGAATTTGACATTTCTTTGTTGAGGAGAGTTCTAACTATGTACACTCTCTACTAAATTTCTTTATTCCTCATAATGTTCCGAGGGAAAAACCTTGTCACTATAAAAGATCCAAGATAATATGATCAAGCTATTGGAGCAAAAATTGCAATTGCAGAGCAGCATGAAAAACCCAATTCCAAATAAAACATCATAGAAAGAGGAGATTAAAAGAATCTTTGAGGAGTATCAAGGGAAGTCTGATGCTTTCAATGTTACAACAACTTTTGATGATTACTTGGAAATAATTGGAAAGAGTTTTCTCAATAAAAGAGAGTTGAAGTAGAAAGAAAAAAAAAGAACCAAAGCCACAACAAGTTATTTAGGATCAAATCATTGAGCATGAACTAGAGAAAGTTCACTTACATATGGGTGAAAGAATTAAACTGGAGGTACAACAAGCTATAGAGGTTGAAGGTAAAAGTTCTCTCATTGAAAAAGATATTCTAGTGATTTCTAATGAATTCTCACATCAAGGAATATTTGTCTTAGTGAAGTTGTTGAGAAAGTAGCATTACATGTTAAATATAATGATTCTATTATTTTTGTGATTTCTAATGGTGTCCAAAATACACCATAGAAATTTCAAATCTTGAAAATTTTGAGACATTGTCATATGAAATTGATTTACAAAGTAGCCATGTTAATGAGCATCAAGTTGTGAAGGGTGTTGATTTTTGTTCCACTAATCTTCATTTTGAAAATTTGGGTCACAAGAATGTTAGTGTTGCTTCAAATCAACAATAGAAAGTAAATACTTTGATGGCCCTTTTGATAAAGAGGATAGTAGTGGTAAATATTTATTGCACCATTTTCATACCATATCACTATAAGATTCTTTTTTTCATGAGACACATTCTAATAGTGATGAAAAGATGAAGGACACATCTTGTATAAAATAGCATAGAGATCCTTTCTCTTAAGTCCAAGATTGATCATACATGATCATGTGGGATTATGATGTTATAAACAAAGAACTCCAAATAGAAGAAATTGTGAGACACACAAAGGTTGAAGTTTTTAACGAGATCAATTTCATGGTTTCTAATAGATTCACCATTCCATGCACTTGGATAAGAAAACAACTCAATGTAACCATTGTTGAACATAATGACCTTATGTAATGCATTCTATGTTATGATGATTGAAATGGTTATGGGTACACAATGGCTGCATTTCATTGGTGAGTTTCTACAAAATCATTAAAATAGGGAGCTAAAGTTTACAATTGAAGGAAACCTTGTGGTGCTTGGAGGTGTCTCTAATGGATCTTTGAGAGTAGTTACAAATAAGAGGACTTCTTACAACAGATAGGTTGCTTGGGTAGCAAGTTGCTTGGTGATGGAGGGCATGCATATTATTTCACTTTTTGGAAAGCAACATAATCATCATTTTGATATTCAAACTCTTTTGAATCAACATGGTGTTTGGTTCAATAATGTGTTTCCAAGATTGCTACCATATAGAGGATTCCAACATGTCATAGAGTTCGAGAACTAGGCTGTAAGCATATCATGAGCACTCTTTACCACCACTCAAGGAAATATAGAGAGGAGATAACTCTCAAGGAGTTTCTTAAAATGGAACACATCATTTATAGCCCATTTGCTTCATCTGTGGACCTTAACAAGGAAGAAGATGACATCATGAGGATGTGCATTGGCTATAGAGCATTGGACTAGAAGACATTTAGCTACCCCATTCCTAGGATTGGTGAGCTCACTGATGAGTTGCACAAAGTAGTATATTCCTCACAAATTCATTTGAGATCAAGATACCATTAGATCTATGTCCACAAGGAAGATGTGTACAAGATATTTTTAAATGCCATTTTGAACACTCTAGTTCTTGGTCATGCTATGTGGCTTTACTAATGTATCACCATTTCCCAATCTGTAATGAATAAGGTATCTAGTGGTTAGTTGAGACAATTTTTTTTGATAATTTTTGATGATATTTTGATGTATTGAAGAACATGGAGGCACCTAGGTCCTTGGAATTCTAAAGCAACATGCTCTATATTCAAAAGAATCTACATGTGAAATTGATGTACAAATCTTTTATTCTTGGGCTATGCCATTAGTGCTCAAGGCATGTAGGAGGATATAGCACAAGAAGCATTTGATAAGCTTGAGAAGGTAATCAACTCATGTCATGTACTTACTATTCAGATTTCTCACAACCATTTGCTGCAGAATGTGATGCTTCAAGAAAGGGAGTTGGATTGGTTACAATGAAAAGGAGGGACCCCATAGAAATTGAGAGTAGAAATTTGAAAGGTTTAGAAAAGGGTTTCTCTATGTATGACAAGAAGATGCTTGCTATCAAGCATTGTTTTGGCAAAGTTCATAAAAATAGTCTGTGGTAGATGCGTGGTTGAGATAGATAACAATGGATTGGAGTTCTTCTTGGGTCATCATGATTTGGAATATCTGCAACAAAAATGGGTAAGGAAACCTCAAGATTATGATTTTGATATAGAACATATGAAGGGTAAAAAGAATGTAGTTGTTGATGCCTTTTCTAGAATGCCCACTCTTTGTTCTATTTTTCATTTATGATGCTTGGAAGGTTTCTATCATTGTAGAATTTTTCAAGAATATACTTGCTACTAGCACCCTAAATAGAGATGTGGAAGATGACAAATTTTTAGAATCTAAAATGGAGGAACTTTAGAGAGTGTTGCATGGTGCATCACTAGCTAGGTACCCGAGATCCTACATGACTCATAGGCAAACAAGATGGAGATATTCTTGGAAGTATTTTAAGGAAGATATTCTCAAGCATATCAAGGAATACACTACTTTCCATTATAATGAAATAGAGTACGTCTTTCCTACATATTTATTACCATTTCTTATTCCTGAAGTAAATGGGAAAGTGTGACCATGGACTTCATAAAAAATCTTCCCGCAATAAAGGGTAAGGATTGCATTTGTGTTGTAGTGGATAGAATTAATAAGCATGCACACTTCTTTGCCATCCCTAGATAACATTCAAATTATATTGTAATGGGTAAAATGGGATAATAAAATAAATTATAAAACACCCAATAACATCAATGAAATGTGCAAATAACAAAAGCTTTAAAATAAGAATGATACTTACAACCTTTGTTACCTCACGATTTCCATTTCCTATTCTCTTTTGATCTTTTGGTGATGAATGCAACCCTCAGGAAGCTTACTTCCTTTCTTTAATTCCTCAAGATGGAAAAGGAGAAATGGCTTGGATACTTATTGTGTTGAAGATGAGCTTCAACACAATGTAGGATGAATAGTGAATGATGTGAGAGTGGGGGTGCCAATGGCGTGCTATGGATTCTACAGCATAAGTTTACTTGAAAGCTTCATTCTTATGAAATGGAAGGATAGAGGGGTATTTATAGGATTGTGACGCAGAGTGAGCAACAAAAAAGTGGAGATTCGATGTCAGCTCCTCATCAACAACATTTATCGTTGTCTGTTTACCCATCGGTCAGATACATTCAGTTTTGTAGATCAGAATTGCCGGACTGCCTCTGTCCATTTAACCCGTGAACCCGTCGAACCAAATGAACCCCTTGAATCTTTTGAGTCGGGTGAACTCATTGAACCAAAGGGACTAGATGAACCATTGAACCTTTAACTATTGGTTGAACCATTGAACTGTCGAACCGTTGAACCCTTGAACTAGTTCAACCGCCAGTTCAACTATCGCACACTTAAATGCTATCAACGATGAACCTGTTGAACCGTTGAACATTCAATTATTTGGTTCAACATACACTATCGGTTCAATATACTCCCTTCACATAGACTATACCGATTGGACCTTCAAGTTCATTGAACCATTGAACCCGATGTTCCTTATTGAATTGACAAACCAACTGTACCCACTGTATCTGTTAAACTGTTGAACCGGTTCAACTAGCGATTCAACTGTTGGCAACCCTTACTACGATGAACCATTGAACTTGTTAAACCTTTGAATTGGCTCAACCACCTGCAAACATCTACTATCGGTTCCCCTGATATGCTTCAACCCGATACACAGATGCAGGATATCCACGAAATGTATATTCACATACAAACGTGATATATATATATACATGAAATGTACCTTCATACATGTGTGATATAGATAGGAATTGTATATTTAGTGACCAACACATATCTGACTCAAATAGACTTTTATACGTACCATTTTCATAGCATATATACAGGAAGTTACTTGCCTGCAAATGCGATATATATTCACAGACTGTCTCCGCATACAATTGATGTGTATTTGTACTTCCTGCTGATAACTTCCTCTGCGATGAATTCTATAATTTCTATTATGTCATGTCCATCAAACAAAAGAAAAACAACCAGAAAACTAATATACACAATGCATTCCACTGATTTCACAAAAATCCACCAGTGGAATGGATTTAATCGTGCATCTCGACTACAAAAGAACTAAATTAATTTGTTCCGTGTCTTTTTTATCACTCTTTAGTCTAAGATCTTTTCTAATTTCGGTGGATCATGCTTAGGAATATCATCAGCTGCTACATCTTGTAATGATTCCTGTGTTACATCTGTATTTTGCTTGTATGGAGTTAAATCACATACATTGAATATGGGTGACAATCCAAGATTAGGAGGAAGTTGGATCTCATAGGCATTCTACCCACACTTCTTCAAAATCTGACATGGTCCAATCTTCCTTTGCATTAGCTTGGTATATTTACCTTTTGGGAGCCTCTCCTTCTTTAGATTGACCCATACTAAATCTCCAACATCAAATTGTACATCTCTCTTTTTCTTGTCAGCATATACTTTGTATTTCAATGTAGTCTGTTGAAGCTGGTTCTTTACTTGCTCATGCACTTCTTTGATAGAAGCAAAAGCTTCTCCATCTGCACTAATAGGCTCTCCTATAGGCATATCTCTCAGCTCCAAAATACCTCTTGGATGAATACCATATACCACCTAAAAAGGTGACTTCCCTGTACTCCTATTGATGGTGTCATTATAGGAAAATTCTGCTTGTGGTAGGATGTTATCCCACTTATCTCCATGCTGCCTTGTCAAACATCTTAACAGATTTCCCAATGAATGGTTAACTACTTTAGTCTGCCCATCTGTTTGAGGATGGTAGGCTGATGAGAAGGATAAATTGGTTCCAAGCTTCTTCCAAAGAGTCTGCCAAAAGTGGCCAATAAACTTTACATCTCTATCTAAGACTATGCTCAATGGTAATCCATGTATCCTCACTACTTCCTTGAAAAATAGGTCTGCAACATATGAAGCATCACAGGTGGTTTTGCATGGCAAGAAGTGTGCCATTTTACTAAATCTATCTACTACCACAAAAACACTGTCATATCCTTTCCTTGTTCTAGGTAAACCCAATACAAAATCCATGCTTATGCTCTCCCACGACCTAGAAGGAATGGGTAATGGCTGATACAAACCTGCATTAGTGGATCGTTCTTTAGCTTTCTGGCATATCACACATGCCTCCACAAATTTCCTCGCATCTAACTGCAACTTGGGCCAATAGTAATGTCTCCTTACTAGATCAAGAGTCTTATCCAGACCAAAATGTCCTGCCATGGCCCCACAATGTTTCTCCTAAATAATATTCAGTCTCATAGAACATCTTGGGATACACAATTGTCCACCTTTGAAAAGTAATCCATCTTGGATCAGAAATTCAGAGAACTCAACATGATATTTGTCTCCAAAAGAAGTACATATGTTGTAGATCTCTTCAAAGTCTTCAACATCATCATACATGGCCTTCAAAGAATCAATGCCAATGCTTTCTAATTGAATCTGATTTACAGTTAGAACCCTCCTGCTCAAAGCATATGCTACTTTGTTCTTGACCCCTTTCTTGTGCTTGAGTGTGAAGGTGAAAGCTTGCAAAGTTTCCACCCACTTCATATGCCTATGGTTCAGTTTCTCTTGACTGTTTATAAAACTGAGGGCCTAATTATCTGTGAACACTATGAATTCTTTTGGCATCAAGTAATGCCTCCACTTTTTAAGTGATAGTACTAGAGCATACATCTCCAAATCATATGATGAGTATCTCTTCTTTGCATCATTTAGTTTCTCACTAAAAAATACAATAGGCCTACCTTCTTGACTAAGTACTGCTCCAATTGCCACATGACTGGCATCACATTCTACTTGAAAAACCTTGCTGAAGTCAGGAAGTGCAAGAACTAGCTGCTCTGCCACCTTCTTCTTCAATGTTTCAAATGAATCATCTGCCTCCTTTGTCCAAGTGAATCTGCACTTTTGTCCTCCTTTTATGGTGTCAAGCATGGGTGCACAAACATGACTAAACCCTTTTATAAACTTCCTATAAAAGGTTGCTAACCCATGGAAACTTCTAACATCGCTCAAGGTTTTGGGAGTTGGCCAAGAAAATATGGCACTTACCTTCTCTTGATCCATTTTCAGTTTGTTATGTGAGATAACAAATCCCAAGTAGATGATCTCTTCCTACATGAACAAACACTTTGCTAAGTTGATCATTAGCTGCTATTCATGTAACTTTTTGAGGACCAAGTCTATATGGTTGAGGTGCTCTTCCCTTGCATTACTGAAAATCAAGATGTCATCTAGATATACTATGACAAATTTACCTATGTATTCCCTCAAGACCTCATTCATCAACCTCATGAAGGTACTAGGGGCATTGGACAAACCAAAAGGCATGACCTTCCACTCATATAACCCCTCATTGGTCTTGAATGCAGTTTTCCATTCATCTCTTGGCCTAATCCTAATCTGATGATATCCACTCTTTAAATCTATTTTTGTGAAATATTTAGCACCCCCCAAGAAATCAAGTAAATCTTCTATCCTAGGGATTGAGAACCTATACCTGATTGTTATCTTGTTGATAGCCCTTGAATCAGTACAAAGTCTCCAAGTGCCTTCCTTCTTTGGTGCTAGTACAGCCGGTACTGCACATGGACTTAAACTTTTGCCAATTAGGCATGTCTCCAACAATTCCTCAATCTGCCTTGCTACCTCTATATTCTGCTCTGGGGTAAGCTTGTATGCTACTTTGTTTGGGAGTGTAGATCTAGGGATCAGATCTATGCAGTGGCTGATGTCCCTCATAGGTGGTAGGGACCTTGGTATTCCATCAGAGATGATGCCTTGGTACTTGTCCAATTGCTCTTGGACATCAAGATCTATGAACCTTTGCCTTTTCTCTCCCTTGACTTCTTGCTGCTATTCCTTGTTCACCTTTGGGCATGGAATTAGAGCATATGCAACTACTCCTTCTTCTACTATCCCTTTCATGAATTGTTTGCCTTCTACCATCACCTTAACTTCTTTTCCTTTTGATTCCACCTCATTCTCCATTAATGGTAGTAGCTCTATCACCTTACCATTCTTGGTGATTGAATATGTGTTTCTAACTCCATCATGGTATGCTTTCAAGTCATATTTCCATGGTCTTCCAAATAGGAGATGGCAAGCATCCATCTTGGCAATGTCAAACAGCAACCTATCCTTGTATGGTCCAATTTGAAGTTCTACCCAAGCCTGTTCTTCTACAATTGTTTGCTGACCTTGAGTGAGCCATGAGATTTTATAGGGGCAAGGATGTGGCAGTCTCCTAAGCTTAAGCTTTTCTACCATCTCAATGGACACAAAATTCTCAGTAGATCTAGAGTCAATTAGAACTTAACATACCTTTCCTCCTGCCTTGCAAGTAGTTCTGAAAAGAGACTTCCTTTGTGGAGGTTCTTTTCCAGGCACCTTCATGGTGGTCATTTCTCTCTGAATCATCAAAGATTCTCCATTCTCAGGATACCCGTAGCTGTCAGGAGCATTCACACTTTGATTAGTGCTTGAGCTTGCTACACTTTGACAATCAAATTCTTGGATCAGATTGATCCTTTTTTCTCCTATTGGACTTGTTGCCTTTGTTGGACATCTACTGGCTATGTGGGCTTCTTGATTGCAATTGTAACATCTGATAAGTCATCTGCCCTGAGATCTTCCTCTAAATGGTGGTCTTCTGGCCTTGAAGTTCCCTCTTTGATTGTAGCTTCCCCCTTGGTTTTGACTACTGTCTCCTCTACTGTTCTCTTGATTTGATTCACCTTGATATCCAAATCCGTTTCCTCTGCCTCTGAAAGGACTTCTTCCTCCCCTTTGTTGTCTCCCTTTTCCTCTATTGTTCTGCTCATGCCTTATTTTTAATTTCTCTTCCACTTTGAGTGCTAACTGGTAGCACTTTCAGACTATATCTGGGTTATACAGATTTAAATCTTCTTGGATGTTAAACCTTAATCCATTGAGGTACCTTGCTACCTTCTCTTCCTCACCCTCCTTTACCTTTGTTTTGACACATAGTTTCATGAACTCTTCTGTGTATGAGATGACAGCTAATTCCTTCTGCTTAAAATTTTGTTTCCTTTTATGTAATTGGATGTTGTAATCCAATGGAACATAGGCCTCCTTTACTAAAGCCATCATTCTCTTCCAAGTAACAACTCTGTTCTTTCCCTCTTTCACCCTGTCATCTTGGATGAAATTCCACCAAGTTAGTGCAACTCCTTTCATTTTGGACTGAGCAATCTTCACTCTTTGGTGGTCTGGTATTTCCTCGGTCTCAAAGAAATTACTCAAGGAGTCTATCCACTCCATCACCGAATCAGGTTCCATTTTTCTTGCAAACACTGGTAGGTCTATTTTCATATCCATGGTTCTTCTTTCCATGGACTTGAGGGCATTGAGTAAGGGTCTCTGGTCTGCAGGAACCTCTATCTCTTCTTGCTTAGGGACCTCCTCTTCATCCCTATCTTCTCGCTTACCAGAATCTTCTTCCCCCTTCTCTACTCTGTCCCTCAACTTCTCTACCTCTTCTTTCAATGCCTGATTCTGAGCTTGATCTACTCTGCTCTCTGCCATTTACTTTCTTACTAAGGCCGTCAAATCAGTGTTGGTCATCTTTGTTGGGTATGTTTTTGACCCTTGTCCTTCTGACATCTTATCTTCTTCTTCTACCCACTTCTACCCAAAGAACACTCCTTCGCTCTGATACCACTATGACGCAGAGTGAGCAATAGAAAAGTGGAGATTCGATGTCAGCTCCTCATCAACAAACATTTATCATTGTCTGTTTACCCATCAGTCAGATACATTCAATTTTGTAGATCAGAATTGCTAGACTACCTCTGTCCATTTAACCCGTGAACCCGTCGAACCAAATGAACCCCTTGAATCTTTTGAGTCGGGTGAACTCATTGAACCAAAGGGACTAGATGAACCATTGAACCTTCAACTATTGGTTGAACCATTGAACCATCGAACCGTTGAACCCTTGAACTGGTTCAACCGCCAGTTCAACTATCACACACTTAAACGCTATCAGCAATGAACCCATTGAACCATTGAACCTTCAATTATTCGGTTCAACATACACTATCTGTTCAATATACTCCCGTCGCATAGACTATACCGATTGAACCTTTGAGTTCATTGAACCATTGAACCTGATGTTCCTTATTGAACCAACGAACCAACTGAACCCACTGTATCCGTTAAACTGTTGAACCAGTTCAACTGGCGATTCAATTATCGGTAAACCTTACTACGATGAATCATTAAACCTATTAAACCTTTGAATTGGCTCAACCACCTGCAAACATCTACTATCAGTTCCCCTGATATGCTTCAACCTGATACACAGATGTAGGATATCCATGAAATGTATATTGACATACAAATGCGATATATATATATACATGAAATGTACCTTCATACATGTGTGATATAGACAAGAATTGTATATTCAACGACCAACACAAATCTGACTCAAACAGACTTTTATACGTACCATTTTCATAGCATATATACAGGAAGTTGCTTTCTTGCAAATGCGATATATATTCACAGACTGTCTCTGCATACAATTGATGTGTATTTGTACTTCCCGCCGATAACTTCCTCTGCGACGAATTCTGCAATTTCTATTCTGTCATGTCCATCAAACAAAAGAAAAACAACCAGAAAACTAATATACACAATCTATTCCACTGATTTCACAGAAATCCACCAGTGGAATGGATTTAATCATGCATCTTGACTACAAAAGAACTAAATTAATTCCAAAGCAAATCTATACAAATAATATACAAAACAATTTGATATATATAGGGAATTCACACAGAATCTAGAATTGGTAGCACACAATTTACATAATTTCTATTGGTTCCCTTCAACTTTTTTGACCACAGACTAATTACAAAGATTTTTCTGAAGGTGGAAGAACTCTCTTTCCTCGACCACCTTCCCTATTTTGTTACCCCACTCTCCTCTCCTCTATTTTTCAGGATTTTGCTAAAACCAAGATTATAGTCATAAACCCTAACTAATCCCACGACACCTGTTTTGCATAAGACAACAAAACACTTAATACTAAGACACCTAGGTTTAATTCTCCACATACCCAACATGTCTAAAATGTTAAATTTGATGTTTACAAACATGAAATGCTACATTTGTCAATGACATATAAATGCTGCATGGTAACATGAAAGGTCTAAAACATAATAAAATCTTATTCTTCTCCCTCTTGTGCATATTTATATTGTTGAAGGGGTGCTCCTACACCAGATTGTATGAGAGAAGATCAATGGTGTAGAAGAAATAAGAAGATCAATGGTAGTGTCACGCCTGCATCTCCTGTGCGGATGCGACGCGTAAAACACCTATGTCACAACCACATTCACCATGTGGTCACAACACGGGCCACGGAATTTTTTTTCTTTCTAACCCTAAGAAGCCCCTCGCACGCGTCTGCGTGCTCGGTGGCTATACGCAATGGCATAAACATGTCGACATAGCCGTGTTGGTGAAGGCCGTCTAGGGGTAAGCGACACAAAGTGTGTCGCTTCTAGGGTTAGGTCGATTCCATCTTGTACCCTGAGTTACCTAAGTGAAACTGGATTCAACAACGAACCCTAACTAACTCCAGTCAAAAAGTGATTAATTATGATGACATGATGGCGCACGATTGAAGGAGAAAAGATGGAAAAGAACTTAATAAATTGGTGTAAATTCAACCCTAGGAATCTAGGAAATTTCGGCGGCGTAACGCGTCTTGATAAACGCAAAAATAAATAAATTTTTAAATAAAACACCAATAGAAAAGAAACTAAATAAATCAATTAAAATATTTAAATAAAAATAATTAAGCACAAATAAAACAATTGATTATTAAATTAGTTGAGAACAAAATCAACGATAAGGGTAAATAATAAAATTAATTAAGATGTCAAGATGTCGGTTGAAATCAACCTAAAAGTCGAATTCGTTATTAAACATAATTTGACATTACGTTTAATGATTTCACTCAAAAACTAATGGATGAGGGTGGAGGGTGTTAATAACCCTCCTTGTAAAAATAATAGTAAGGAATCAATTATAATTAGCAATGTAAAGATTAACGATAAAATAACTCAATAATTTAAACGGTAAAAAAAAAAAGAAAAGAAAACGTTCCCTAATGCAATAAATAATTCCTGAATTAAAATAATATCCAAGGCAATTAATTTAAATGCAAACCCCATTGAAAGTTAAAACAAGGTTAAATAAACATCCCTAAGGTGAAATGAATTAAGGCAAATAGGCAAAACAAAAAAAAGAAAAAGAAAAAGAAATAAAACCTCTCCTCACAAATCCCTCTCAAAATAAAATAAAATAAAAAAAGAAATAGTTTTCTAAAATAGAAAACCCTAATTGCTATAACTCTAAGTGGTTAATATGAAACCTAAACAAACTCTAAAATCCCTTCTTCTCTAATCTGCCCTAATCACATTCACATATCATTTGCCCTAATCTCTAATTTCCATATTTTTCTATTACCTTCTTTTGATTGCTTGTGTGTAGGTAGGTTTCTTTTGAAGGCACCCATGGATGCCATGGTTAATACCCGGAGGTATATACAGAGGAAACCCCCCTTTTTTTTGTTTGAGAATTTGAGACAAAAGATTTTGTTTGTAAATATGAATTTGTTGAGTCCGTGAGCTTGCTGTACAGGGTTGAAAGAGGCCATGGAGGGAGGCATGACACGGCTGTGCTCATACTACAGTGGGGCGGAGGTATAGAGAGGGCGGAGAGAGGTAGTGGT
This sequence comes from Cunninghamia lanceolata, assembly GCA_027924645.1. Lineage (NCBI taxonomy): Eukaryota > Viridiplantae > Streptophyta > Pinopsida > Cupressales > Cupressaceae > Cunninghamia > Cunninghamia lanceolata. Next base: position 8,757,942 of record BSBN01000685.1, on the reverse strand, counting down.
GGTGGTGGTGTGGCAGAGGGAACATAACCGGCGGTTGGGAAGTGCGCTACGCGTAGGGAGGAGGAGGGTGTTGGCCGCGGAGGGCGGCAGGAGTGGTGGTGGCGTGGGGAACTGGCGGTGCGGGGGACGGCGGTCGCAGAGGTGGTGAGTGGGGAGTTCGGGGGGGGAAGGATGCAGGCTCGACCTGCGGGGAAATGGGGAAGAGGGTGTGGGTGGAGGCTAAGCCTCCTCCCCCACACCCTTGTGTTTGCAATTGCTGTGGGCGGTGCCGCCGCCCACAGCACTGTGTTGTTTTTTTTTTTAAATTTTAAATTTAAATTTAAATTTATTTTTTATATAATGTAAAACATATATATATATAAATATATATATATATATATAAATATATATATATATATATATAAATAAATATATATATATATATATATATATATAAATATATAAATACATTTATGTATATTTATATGTATATATGTATTTTTCGGAATGTATTTATATTTTTTTTTGCATAATATATATATATATTTATATATATATATTATATTTGTAAATTAATGTATATATTGTCTATTAACCAGCAGCACCCTTTTTTTTTTTTTACAAGAATCAATATATATATTTTTTTGTAATCACACAATGGCAAAAACAAAGAGACATCAATGATATATATATATATATATATTTTAACATTAATACAGTCAAGTACATGGAAACTTAATAACAACTTAACTATTTTCACTTGTACAATTCGATGACAGAATGCAAGTATTTTTTTTGAGCAATTTAACTTATACAGAAATACATCCTCCTTCTCCTATTTTCTGCAACCCTTTATTATAGCTTTCTACTCCACAAATCAGAAAATTACTTTAACCCCTTTTCTTTTGGAACATTACTCAAAATCAGAAAATGCATTTCCTTCCTTTATCTACAATAAAATCTAAACAGTGAACATAAATTTATTTCTCATGCAAATCTCTATTCTTAACTCATCTCTTAGGAAAATTAAACAGTATTTAAATAGATTGAAAACATTGTTTTCATACACAAATTTGTTTTGATAACCAACTTCATAAAACATGATCTAAACAACATTGAATAGAATAACACAAGGTTTACATTTCTCTATTTATTTCCAGGCAACTCTGTGGCAGATATCATAGCATCCTTTACAAGAATTTTATCAAGCAACAAGGCCACTAAGGCCATGGCTAAATCAGCCACTGGAATACTACAAAGGCCACACAAAAAGGGGCTTTATGAACTCCAACTTGAGCTCCAAAAACACTCCACCTCTTCACTTAACAACCTGCAACTAAACACAGCAATGAAACAACAAAAAGACTAGCCACTATGAAAGGAAAATTCTCCTCCCTACTGTAGACCCACAAGAGGGTCACCCCCGAGCTAGGGAGGTAGGGATTTCACACAGGGTTTCATTCCACAACAAAAGCACTCACAATAACACAAAAAATAGAACAACCCCATAGGTTTCACACATAACTTAACTCATAAAAATGAGTTTGGTGAGGGTAGGGAATAGACCTCTCAACTTAAAAGGGCTCCCAGATGATAAAACAAAGTCTCAACTCATAAAAGCCCTCAAGGCACAAATACAACTGTGGGAGAGCCCCCAAGGATTGTTCCTCTCCCCTACCCATACAAGTTGAGCATTACCTCCATTGGAGGTGCTCTCACCATAACACCCATCCCAACATCACAATGCAAACATCACAATGCAAACAACACACAACCAAATCTAAACATTAAACATCATATAAGCAAGGTGAGAAGCAAGTTAAGAGGCCTACCTTCAAGGCCCTGACAATGGAAGTAGAATTGGTGAAGAGCTCCAAGCCTTCCCAAGCCTTCCTTTCTTCCCAAAATTTCCTCAACCTTCTCCTAACTCCTCCAAAAATAGAGAGAAAACTAAAAAATTGCAAGAACCATCCAATTGCAAGGAAAAGAGCTAGAAAAGAAGAACCCCCACTCCTCTACAAGAGGAGCTATTATAAGCCATCAACTTGGCCTTGAGGGAATGAGAAGGTGACATTTGTCACCATCTCCTCCCTCCTCCAAAGCCACTTGTAAGAGTGAGAAGGTAAGAGGATGACAAATGTCCTCCTCTCACTCCACGTCCATCTCCACCTCATCCACTTGTGCTTCCATACAAGTGGGAGGGGGACAAATGGTGAGTTGGATTCCCACTCACACCACCAAGAAGACAAGGGTCTTGAATGGTGCTCCCACTCACTTGGGAGTTTGGGAGGACTCTTGGAGACCTCCCAAGTCCTCCTTGGGAATGATTCCCAAAACTTTAGGATGGGAGATGAGTCCTTCCCAAGGCAAGGCCCATCCCCCATCTTCCCTCTTTTCTAAATTCTTCACTTTTACTCAACCATGGTTTAGGGTGACCTAAGGTGAGTCAAAACTAGGGTTAGATAGTCCAAGTTGACCCTAGACTCATGGTTGACCACCTAGGGTAACTTTTGGGACCCTAGGGTTCATGAAAAGGGTTAAAAATCCACATTTAAATGGCCCAAAAAAATAATATAAATACCAAGTGGCATAAATCAAATAAAATTTTACAACACTTATTATTAATCAATTTTAAATAAACAAAAGGGTACTAAGGCTAAAAATAAATAAAATTAAATCAAGCACTATAATTCATCATTCAAATTCAAACGTGATCCTTATCCCTCTTGGGAATGGATCGGCTTTACAGGGGATAACATAGTGTGAATCCTACCTCTGATTTCCCGTGGCTAGGGAATGTAAAACCTGCACATCTTGATCAAGTGTCAGTTCTTTCATGAAAAGTGATAGCTGAAGCAACTGGAATTAAAATTCACACAATCAAATACAACAATAAATATCAATACATAAATCCAAATTAAACTGCACTATCCAATCACATGTCAATTAATCCATATCACATAAACAACTAGAATCTCATCACAAAACATCATCAAATATAGACTCGCATGTCAAATCACAAGGATAGCGTCACTATGATCAAAACAAATCGCATATGTCAAATCAAAGTCCTAACATAATCAGTGGATCAAATCAAGTCTACATAATGAAACATAATCACTAAGGTCTGATAGTGTCATCTACTGGATAGCATAGCGATCAAAATATGGAAGGTAAAATAATCGGCCTCACATCCTCCCCCCCTAAGACTAAACTTCCTCCTGAAAGTCGTCAACAGGTGAGGATAGAGTGCCCTCAAACTAGATGCATACTTCCAAGTCGCTGTGACCTTGCCATAACGATCCCACTGGATCCTAACTGGGTCCAGGTCTCGACCTCGAAGGTCCAGCATTCGATGAACCAAAATGCGAATTGGCTCCAAAGCCAATTGTTTGTTTACCTCTGCTCGTAGTCTCAAGGATGGGGGTCTGAAAGTCAGCCTCGCAGTTGTCAACCGCTGCCAGCATGTGGTGGGATCTACCCACATCTCCAACTGTCAGCTCGGATCCTCCAGCACGAGGCTGTCCCCTTGCTATAAAGCCCTGTGGACACTCTCTGGCTAGATGTCCCACTCCACCACAAACATAGCATGGCCCCCGAGCCTGAATGTGTACCATCTGTGTCCTGCTCGATAGCTGCTGCTACATAGGTCAGCCCATGGAACTCTGTGATCCTCCAAAAGACTGCTGCAATCGTGCAGGTCTTGCAGCTCGTGGCTGCTATCGCTGCTATGGCTACTGCTACTGTGGGGGCTTAGAAGGTAAGGGTGCAGAACTAAATCCTCCTCCCCTAGGTAGCAGAGGTGGCCTGCGGTGACTCTGTTGATGCTGCTGCTGTCCACGATCCTGAAATTGAGGGCGTGAACTCTGCCCTTGTCCCTGGATCTCCTCAGCGATATATGCCTTCTCGGCAGCATCACTCAGGGTCTGGGGATCTGCCATTTGAACATGCCCTGCTATATTGTGGTTTAGTGCTCTGATAAACTTATGTACCAGGAGTTTCTCGTCATGGAGATACTCCGCATATCTGGATAACTTTGTAAACCTACTCTCATACTGTGCCACTGTGAGTCCCCTCTGCTGTAGGTCATGGAACTTGTCTATACGACGTTGTCTGTAATGGTCTGATAGGTATCGCGCATTGAAGCACTCAATAAAGGTCTCCCATGAGAGGGTGTCTAAAGAAAGGTGGCGCTTGCACTCCTCAGTGCGCCACCAGGTAGCTGCTACATCTCATACCAAGTGTACTGCCACATGGGCCTTCATGTTGCCCTCGTAGGGGTGCAATGCAAAGCACCTGTCTAAACTGATAAGCCAAGCTTTTGCCTCCACTCCCTCTGTGGTCCCAATGAATGTAGGAGAGTTCAACCTCAATATGTCCCTAATGGGATCTCCTCTATCTCTGTGCCTATTGATAGGCTCATCTGCATGATAATCATAAGGCCTGTGACCAAAGTGCTCTACTCGCATTGCCCTGTCATGCCTAGCATGATGTGTGGGACTCCTGCTACGGGTCCTGTTGGCCGAACCAACCTCCTCTGTCTCTGGCAGCTCGACGTAAGGCTCCACACATGGTCCCTCTCGCGGCTCTACGCGGGGCTCTACACGTGGCTCTACTACAGCTGGTGGAAGCCTATCTAAGATTGCCTATAAGGCCTGTAATATCTGGGGTCCCATATCTGGTGGGGCTGGTGGTGCCTGCGGTACCTGAGGAACTGGTTGTGCCTGTGGAACTGGCTATGGCGGTGGAACTAGCTATGGCTGGAGGAGTGGCTGTAGGAGTGGTTGCTCCTGTTCGTCAGCTGAAGAGTCAGTGTGCACCATGGGGGGTGGAGTGCGGAGGGACTGTATTCACCGAACTCGTCTGGGAGGCATCCTACAAAACGAGGTAACCACCAAATCAGTAAAGTTGCGGAAACAATAATGTGCCTAAAACAAGCCCAGTGTTTTAAAAACCTGGCTCTGATAGGTAGAGGATGTTCGAGAGAACATGCACAAATAGAAGAAGGACATGTGTCATTCAAAAGGATGCTTTGTTGAGTTAACTACTTTCTTGATGAGGATGAGCTTTTATTTCTTAAATTAGAATATATTTTTCTAATTTAAGAGTTTTGTTGATAAAAACAAAGTTGTTTTAAATCAGTTAACTTAGCTTTTGCTTTTGCATGACAAGAAAGATTTATTTTTAGAAGATTTTGGAAGATAAGAAAGCAAATTAAATAAATAAATTTATGTAATTGTTTGTGCAAGATTTAGAGGAATAAATAAAATATTTGATTATATTTTATTTTTGGAGATTGATATTTAATTTAAATAAATTTGCATTTTATTTAAATTTGGAAGAATGAATGATTTAATTAAATAATTAAAATTATTTAATTGTTTAGAAGAATAAAGTTGATATTGATGGAATTAAATAAATAAATGTAATTTATTCAATTAATGGGAGAAAATGAATCAAATAAATAAATTGATTTATTTATTTATTGATAGAGGAATATTAAGATGAAATAAATATTTAAAATATTTATTTAGGTAGAGTCATGTCATTTTTAGGTGTATACATTTTGCCCCTCTTTGATGCAATGTGTTTATCGCGTTGTTTCAAAGAATAAGAATTTTTGACAATGATACATGCCCCAGTTTGCCCCTGGTACAAGTTTAACGATAGGATGCCCCCTTGGGAGATTGGACGAGAAGAAGGTAGAAAGTGTGAGATGGACAATCTCATGAAGAAGTAGGTGGAAAGCGGGTTAGGATGGAGAAAAATAGGACATGGTTCAGACGAACTTTTTTGGGAAGTAGTTACAGTTGTCACACAGTTAGCTCTGGTTCCCTTGCTATATATAGGAGCCGGGCCCACAAGTCCTAATCATTTGCACACTTGTCCTTAGTTGATTGGTCTTTGAGAGCTTAGGAGAGTAGAGGAGCTAGAGCAGTCGATAGAGATATGGATATTTCGCGTGAGGAGCACCATTTTGAGTGAGTTTGACGGTTCGATTGGCCACCCGAGGTAGGACCACCGGTATGTAGTTTGTCAAATCTTGCTAAAAGTCATTTATTAGGCCAATAAATGCTTAGGAAAAATAGCTAGGATAGATGCGCTGAACTGTAGTTCGGCACATATGCGTCTCAAAATGGCACATATGCTGTGAAACTACACATCTGAGTGATCTTATGATGCATATGATATATGTGCGCATATAGGCCAGGAATTGGTGCATCCACTGTGGAATTGCGCATGTGACACAAAAAGCGGCGCATGTGACACAAAAAGCGGCGAATGTGCCAGAACAATGCATATATGTCAAGGATTGGCGCATTCACGGTGAAGCAGCGCATCTGATATGAATCGGTGCATTTGCCACCTGGTTTGGTGCATTTGCACTAGGATAGTCAGTTGACTTAATGAAATTAACCCAATTGGCACCTTGATCGATGCATCAATTGATAAGCAATCTCTGAGATTGCTAAGAATCTAGTCAAGAGATGATATGCTGTTTTGATTAATTTGATATGTTAAGTCAATGACAGGATAGTTTGATTGCTTTGAGTAGGTTTGCTTGGATATGGATTTCTTTGACACTATGCTTTGCTTGGTTGCAGGAGGATATCCGTGATACCCTGATGTCACGAGAGCAATTCCCTTTGCTGTTGTTGTAGCGGTATATGCTGACAAAGATGGACAACGAGGCTCTTGGTGCTATGGGTCTACATTACATTTGTTTCATGCTTGAGGTTCACGTGAACCATAGTTTGTTGACTGCAGCGGTGGAATGATTCCACAGCAAGGATGGGACATTCCATCTACCGACTGGGGAGATGGCGATCACTCTAGAGGACATGTATCAGATTCTGCACCTCCCTATTCAAGGAGTGTTGGTAGAGTATGATCCACAGCGTGATACGGGATTGGCTGAGTGCAGACGTATTTTTGATGACCCAAAGCTGGTTGAGCAAGTGATTTCATGGCAGGACATTCATGACTGCTATGACTACTTCCTGGGGATAGTGGCGGGATTGATCGGTGGCATAGTATGCCCCGATAGGAGGTCACACGGGTTCTCGATTGGCTAGGGGAGGGTGCTGGAGAGAATGATCACCGATGGAACTCGATACTCATGGGGTGTGTACATGCTATCACTTTTTATAGGGATATGCACTAGGTTGTGTACACTTGTCAATAAGTGTGTCTCTTTTGTAGTTTTGGTTGTGGGAGCACATAGCGATCACACGACCGATATGTGTTTTTCATAGGTAGAGAGGGGAGCCCTACAGCTACAGATATGCAAGCGTGATTTCCCATCACAAGTTGGGGAAGCTCGAGTATTGGAGACACACACTAGATAATGTGGATCTAGTCATTTGGTGCCCATACCTAGACTGCAAGGTATGGGAGGATGAGGATGACGAGTTGCCGTATTGTTTCCAGACTCAGTGGCTTATTGGCAGGATGCAGTACATACTAGAGCATCGGATTGTCAGCAGAGTACAGAGGTAGTTTGACAGAGTACAGGGCAGGCCATAGGGGTAGGCATGATTTGTGAGGACCCATGCAGAGAGACTGAGGTGGGGTCCTGTGGTATCGTATGAGGAGGCCTTGGCAGACTTTCGTTAGATCCCCTATGCAGCTTGGTCTATGAGGAGGGAGATAGTAGATGTGGGTATGATGCCATACTATGAGGAGTGGTTCACTGCTCATCCATTTCCCAGATATTCAGGACCTAGAGAGTTAGCTCCTTGTATAGACGAGGAGGATTCAGATGACGAGGGTGGAGTTGGCAGGAGGAGGAGATGGAGGGGGGAGAGGAGGTTAGGGAGATGATGGTGAAGATGGTGGAGGAGGAGGAGGAGATGGTAGACAGAGACAAAGGAGAAAGGTTGGGGAGGGACCTTCGGGTCAGCAGCATGTTGCGCAGCCACAGGCTGCAGGATAGGTGTAGGTGCCAATACAACAGGTGGCACAACAATAGGTGTAGGGATAGGGAGGGTAGGCTCTGCATCCTGACTTATAATAGCAGGCCATTATTGCGTTAATGGGTCAGGTTAGGCAGTTGAGGGCCCACCTAAGAGAAGCAGATTCTTGGAGAGATACAGATGCAGGACAGATATCAGAGATCTCCAGAGAGAGGGACTCAGCCTTGGCAAGGGTGTGGGCGATCAAAGTGGAGAGAGATGCAGCAGTGGGAGCCCTGGGTACAGATAGTACTTCAAGCTTTTTGGCTGCCCAGGTGCAGTAGGCACAGACACAGCTAGCATAGGTACAGACACATATGGCCCGGGTACAGGGTGAGCTTGCTAGGGTGCAGGCTCAGTCTCAGTATTACAGAGGATTATATCACGGGGTAGTACCAGTGGACCAGTGTGCGCCTAATTATAGGAGTCAGTTTGTGGTATCACAGAGAGCAGGTGGATCTTGATTTGTAGCATCAATGAGAGGCCCCCAACAGTCAGGGGGTGACAGAGGGGAGGGCAGCACAGGGAGCAGTGCTCCATGGCAGCAGGGTTAGCCAGTTTTTGACACTTGTACCAATTTTTTGGCTTGATGTACACATTTTTGATGGCTGAGATAGCCTGTTATGTACTATTTTGCCCTGAGACATGTATCATTATCTTTTTGTACTTTGTATACATTTCATGACATGACTTTGAGAGATGGACAGATATTTTGATATATTGCACATTTGGACATGTTTTATGTTTATATGACGATGCAGGTATTTGATGTTCTATATGCACATGTTCTATGTTTATATGTTATGGATGTAATCTATCTTATGATGCTTTTATATATGTGATGTATACTAGATGGATTAGGATGATTTTATATGCTAATGCAAATGTGAAATGTTATTGATATGATTATGCAGCTCTATATGTATTTGTCTATGTATTTGATTTTTGATATGATATACGGATATAAATGTATGTGGATGACCTGATGCACTTATTATGTATGCAAATGATTTAATCATGTGAATGACTATCTCATGTGATATGATATTTTATCTATGCTATGTTTTTGATATGTCCAAATGTACTCAATCGACATAGAGATGATATAGATAGGCGGAAGAAAAGGAATGAAAGAAATACGGGCTTTCCTTTGATACTCTACAGGATTTTCTTATTGCATGTTTGATATGGATTTCTAGATAGGGGACGGATGTGGATACTTTGTCATCATTAGAGTGCAAGTACTTTTCTTTCATCATTGGGCACTTTTTATTTCTTTTTTCTTTTTGAAATGTTGTAAGAAAATACAAGCATCTAGGTATAATTAAACTGAGATGACCTGAGTATTCCTTACATGGATTTTGATATAGCAAGTTGATACAAGCATCTAGTCAAACTTGAATCTAGATGACCTGAGTACTTATTGCATTTCAACAAACAAGGATTGCCCTTTTTCATGTTTAGACCTCTGAAGTCCTCGATGATCTTTTGCTGATCATGTCGTTAGACAAAAGTCATCACATTACTGAAGTTTGATCCACAAACAACAGACAAAGAAAAAGATTATGCCCCCATCATAGCATCTCTAGCTTTTGGCGTCCTTGAGTAGCATAGGAAGACATAATGACAAAAATCCAAGACCTTGTAAGTTAACATGTTCACAAAACATTCTTGCATTAGATGTGTCTTTTTGCCATAATTGATATAGAGTTAATCTGAGTGTTTCGGTATACGTTTTTACTTTGCTTTGGACAGGTTGATGCTTTTGTGCCAAGATTTTTGTTTTGGGAAGCTTGCTTTGCTGCTCGTGCTTGTCTAGTGAAAGGTATCACAATCCTTATTGGTATCCTCTTTTAGAAAAAAGTGGCATTCAAGAATATGAATCTACAACCAGGTCGAGGAGTTGCCCCTAGTTTAGACAAAGGATCGACTTATTATGGGTGACATGACAAACAGATATGGACCCTAAGGGACTGACCTAGTGCCTCGGGGGATCATTGCTAAATGGCCTTGCCTATGTGACGACGCAAAGGAAATGTAGTTCGGGGTGAACCTGATGGACCTAAGACCTAGGCGATGACATAGATGTAGAAATAGAATGGACAACATGACAAATGACACTCAATGGATGGAAAAGAAGTGGAGCGGAGTGGAGCCTTGGGGGTGCATTGAGAATGGACTTGCCTACATGATAACTTAGAGGTGACGTAGTTTGACAACAGTTCAAAGGACTGGTTCAAGATGAATGATATGATGGACACAAGAGAAATGAGGCCACAATAGATGGAGGAAGTGGTTTGTCATAGATAGCACCTATTTACCAGGTTTTCACCACTTGCTTTTATTTGCACGAAGGATAAAAGTACACATGATGTTTGTTTGCCAGGTTTTCATCATGGTACCTATCCTAGGTGTCTATTTGCCAGGGTTTCACCAGAGGATGATTTTTTTGTTATTTTTCCATTTGTTTTGATTTTTTTTGTTTTTTTGTTTTTGATCACTTTTTCAATTTTTTTGAATTTTTAAGGACTCCCTTGCATTAGAGTTTTTAGGTATAGAACTTGTGAAGATGCATGCTGTTGATAGGATCATCAAATAGTTCACCTTCAGATGTAGCCAATTTATATGCTTCTGACCCATAGGCTGCAATGATGACATAGGGACCCAGCTAGTTGGGTTCGAACTTGCCTTTCTTTTCTCGATCTTGCTGATTTCTGGGATTTTCTTTGAGGACTAGATCACCAACTTGGAATACTCAGGGCTTTACCCTATGGTTGTAGCTTTTGGACATCTGTTGTTGATAAGATTTTAGGTGGTTAAAGGCTTGTTGCCTTCTCTCTTCGAGCAACTCTAACTCTTGAGGTTTGGACACTCTATACTCTTCATCAGATATGAGGCCTTTTAACGAAACTCGCAAGGATGGGATCTCAACTTCAATGGGCAAGATGGATTCAGATCCATAGACCAGGGAGTATGGTGTTGCACATGTGGGTGTGCAGATCCTTGTATGATAGGCCCACAACACAGGATTTAATTGGACATGCCAATCACAATCGACATCATTGACAATCTTCTTTAGGATTTTCAAAATGGTTTTATTTGATGCCTCTGCCTGGCCATTGCCTTGGGGGTAATAGGGGGTAGAAAAGCAGTGCTGTATATGGAATTTCTCACATAGTTCCTTGACATCTTGATTTTTGAAAGTTCATCCATTATCTGTGATAATGGACGAAGGATACCATAGCGACAAATGATGTAGTTCAAGATAAAGGATGCAATCTACTTGCCTGTGATATTGGCTAATGGCACAACTTCAATCCACTTTGTAAAGTACTCAGTGGTGGTGATTATGAATTTATGGCCATTGGATGAAGGAGGGTGAATCTTGCCCACTAAGTCGAGTCTCCACTGACAGAAAGGCCAAGGAGTCGTTAATGGCTACAGCTCCTATGCTGGTGCGTGTATTAGGTTCCCATGGATTTGGCACTTCTTGCACTTCTTTACAAAATGATAGGAATCTTGTTCCATGGTTGGTTAGTAGTATCCCATGCATATGAGTTTCTTGGCTAGGGTAGGGCCACTAGAGTGGGTTCTACATATACCATCGTGTACTTCATTCAGGGTGGTTTGATATTCCTCACTATGGAGACATCTAAGGAGAGTACCATCAAGACCTCTGTGGTATAGGGTATTGGTGACAATGGCATACTAGGATGCTTGACAGATGAAGGTTCATTTTTGGTTACTGGAGAGATCAGGTGGGAGGGTATTCTCTTTAAGATAGGAAAATATTTTTCCATAGAGGGGGGAATCAGCTCCAACAATGTGCAAATGATATGGGATTCAGGGGTGTCATATGAAGGATGGGATGCTGGCTCTACCAAGAACTCATAACGTGATTGATTATTTGGAATATCGAGGAGAGATGCAATTGTTGCCATGGTGTCTGTAGCTTTGTTCTCAATCCTTGGTATTTGCTCAAAAGAGATCTTGACAAAGTATTCTTTGAAGTCATCTACCATTCATTTGTAAGGGATTAATTTCTCTTCTTTTGTCTGGTAGTCATCATTTACTTGATTTATGACTTGCTGTGAGTCACCATACACCTGAAGTTCTTGGATATTCCATTCAACTACTAGCTTGATGCTAATGACTAGGGATTCATATTCTACCACGTTGATAGTGTAGGGAAATAGTAATCTGTAGGATTTAGGAATGGTGTTGCCACTAGGGGTGATCAACAAGATACCTGCTCCCGATCCATGCTAAGTATATGAGCCATTGGAATACATTTTCCAAGTTACTGTGGTTATGTGAAAGATAGATTCATCTAGAAAGTTAAAGCACAAAGGGCTATCATCTGTTAGAGGTGCATCTGCCAGTTGATCTGCAAGTACTTGGCCTTTTATTGCTTTCCTATCTACATATTTGATGTCGAATTTGCTGAGAAGCATGACCCATTTGGATAATCTACCTGTTAGGGCTGCTTTGTTGAGTAAGTACTTGAGTGGATCAATTTTTGGACCAAATGTGACATGTAATGTCTCCACTTTTGTGAGGTGAAGACCACAGCGAGACATGCTCTTTCAATTGGCGTGTATTGTAGTTCATATCCAACAAGTGTTCGACTGATATAGTAGATTGCTTGTTCTTTCCCTTCATAATTTTGTTGTGTGACAAGAGCTCCCAGATCTATTGGTGTGGCCAATATATACAACAGCAGAGGTTTACCTTGAATCAGTGGCATCAATACAGCTGGTTTCATTAGGTATTCTTTTAACTGCTAAAATGCTTACTCACACGAATCATTCCATTTGAAAAGGACATTCTTATGTAGGAGGTGGGAAAATGGGTGGCACTTGTCTGCCAATTGAGAAATGAACCTTTTGATAGATTGTAGTTTTCCCTATAGGGACCTTAGCTGAGTGAGATTCTTAGGAGGCAACATTTCCATGATGGCTTTCACTTTAGCTTGGTTGACTTCGATTCCATTAGCGGATACTATGTATCCAAGTAGCTTACCTGAGGAAACTCCAAACATGCACTTCTTTAGATTGAGGCACACATTAAACTGTTCCAGTCTTTTGAAGATTTTGTCCAGTACTGCCAGGTGTCCTCTTGTGAGTGATTTTGCCAGGATGTCATCAACATAATCTTTCATTATAGTGTGCATCATGTCATGGAAGATTGTGGTCATACCTCTATGATATGTTGTGCTGGCATTTTTCAAACCAAATGGCATGACACACCAACAATAGGTGCCCCAAGGACATGTGAATGCAGTCTTGTGTTGGTCTTCAGGTGCAATTTTTATCTGGTTGTATCTGGAAAAACCATCCATTAGTGACATCATGGTGTGCCCTGCCGTGAGATCTACAATAATGTCAATGTTTGGCAGGGGGAAATCATCTTTTGGACAAGCTTTGTTCAGGTCTCTGAAGTCATTACATATTCAAACTCTGCCATCTGGTTTGGCAACTGGTACCACTCAGGATAGTCTATTGGTCTGATGAATCCGACATCTAATAGTTTCTTCAGCTCTTCTGTCACTATGAGGGCCACATGTGGGTGCATCTTTCTGAGTTTTTGCTTTACTGGCTCTACTCCTAGAGCTAAGGATAAGTGATGCATTATGAGATTCGGATCTAGCCCTGGCATGTCCGCATATGTCCAGGCAAAGTTGATTTGTTTTCTTTTGAAGAATTTGGTGAATGCTGGCTTTTCTTGTGTTGTTAAATACTGTGCCATGTGTATCATTTTAGGACTATCACCTGTGTTGACATTGATCAGCTCTACTGGTTCTATCAAGATTGAAGATCTCTCCTGATGTGTGAGATTGGGTAGAGGGTCAAGCCTTCCATCCTTCAGTGCTTCAGAGAGGTTTTCACCATTGGACACATCTATATTTTTACTTTTTTCTTGATCTAACATTGCTGCATAGCGGTTTTCACCATTAGATCTTTCTTTCATTTTGACATTTTTGAGACTAAAAGGCTTGGCACTCTCTCCAAAATAGGCCTTGTCATTGAGTTCTATGGCATAGCCAGCTCTGTGGTCCCATGTGAGTATGTGATCTCTAAGCTCAAGATAGTCAAGATAGTCTATGATGGCTTCATCATTTTGAAAGGTATCAAGCTTAGGGGTAGTGTCTTGTAAGTCCCAATCTATGAGTTCAGGGTGCAACAATGGTAAGGGGTCATTGGGTTGGTCTGGTTCGATGGTATTGATGGTTAAGATAGAGGTGTTGTGGAGGTCATTATAAGCATGGACAAAGTCTGCGATGGTACTCTCCATTAGCTGATCTGTCAAGGGGGGTATCATTCTCTCCTCATGACTTTCACTATTGTTATTACATGGGTCAGACTCTAGTGGTCTAGCCCTTGGACCTTGTCTCTCATTTGCATGGGTTGGGTCATACTCATGGACAACATCGATACCTTTTTCGTCACAAGATAGCTCCGAGAGACTATCCCACTCATATTCATTGGAATCAGTTTCACTCCCCATTTGCAGTTGCTGAATTTGATCAACCAGATTACTAGCAGATGTTTCTAGTTGTTTTCCTTTATTCTTATTTGCTTTGTTGGTTCTTGTTGTGCCAGTGTAACCTAGCCCTATAGTGTCTCGGGCTGTCAAGGTATGAGGTTGGATGGGTTCAGTGATACCATCTTTTCTTGAACTGAGTGGACCATGTCCTTCATACCCCATTCTTTGTAGCATTTGGAATCCTTGACCATATTGTTCAGTTTGTATAGTGGTGTGATGGTCTTGTTGTGTTGATGAATTGCCTTCATCCTTATATAACCATTGAAGGATATCCTTTTCATCTCTCTCATCTTCGAGGCTTCCCCATTTGATAAACAGACCTTTGGTAGTTTTGACTGCTTTGGATTTGCTCAGGGTAGGTGTTCCATATGATTTGGGAGATAGGGGGAGTTGTGCCAAACAGAGGGATTGGGAGATTGTGTACTCACCTAGGCCCTTATCTTTGAGTCTGAGGTCAAGTTAAGATGCCTTTGAAGTGGAAGCAAGTGAAGATGGGTCAACACGAGAGGAAGATGAAGCAGAAGTGTGGTTATGAGGAATCACAACTTCAGGTTTAGGATGAATGGAGTTACAATACTGAAATGGATTGGGGTCACCTTGGATGGTGATCTCTTGACCTTCATAGGGGAATTTGATACACTGGTGGTATGTTGATGGCACTGCTTTCAGAGCATGTATCCATGGTCTCCCAAGAAGAATGTTATATGCTAGCCCCATATCAAGGACTTGGCATGCCACATCTTTTACTATAGGTCCCACTTTGATTGGTAAAATAACAGTTCCCTTGGAAGTTCTCTCCTCCTCATCATAGGCTTTGATAGTGATTTTCTTTTTTGGATCTATAGCTTTCTCCACAAACGCCAATGCAAGGATTAGCTTCAAGGTGTAAATATTCAAACTAGCTCCTCCATCGATTAAAACCCTTTTTATCTTGTGTTTGTGGATGAAGGCTTCGATATGAAGAGAGGCATTATGAGGTTGGGTAATTTACATATCATCCTTTTCAGTGAATGATAGGGAGTGAGGTGAGGTAATGTGACCTACCATGTTTTGAAATTATTCTTTGGTGAGGTTCATTGGAATGGAGGCTTCAGAAAGAGCTTTGTCAAGTATGGCCCTATGGTACGGGGATAGATGTAGAAGTTCCAAGATGGAGATATGTGCTGGTGTCTTATGGAGTTGATCCAGGATATTGTATTGATTAGCCAGAGAGGTGGGGGCTCCTCTAAGAGTGACTCTATTATTGAGGCTGGTAGCATTACAATCTGAATCTTTGTTTATAGTGATCACATTGATGTGTGAATCACTTTCCAAGATGTGGTTAACAACATAGTCAAAGGTCACGTTTGTGTAATTAGCGTTGTTAGTTCCACTGTTGTTTTGGTTGGAAGACCCTCCCTGCTCATAGTTTGGAAGAGGATCCTTGAATGCTCGGTGATCATTATTAGAGGTATGTTTGTCAAGTGACACTTTATTTTGCTTGATCAAATCTTGGATGGTGTGCTTGAGCGCAATGCAGTCGTTGGTTTTGTGCCCCCTGTTTCGGTGGTACTCATAGAAATCATTGTTGTTCCACTAAGGAGGTTTGACTTTTGGTTCATATTCCCATGCTGTTGGAAGTGTTATGATCTTACTTGTGATTAACTTCCATAGGGCAGTTTCCAATGATTCTCCCAAAGGTGTAAATTTTCTCCTAGGTTGAAAACTTGTAAACTGTGATTCAGTGTTTCTTGGTTTGTTTTGTGGGGGGTTATTTTGAGGATTTGATAAGTTGAAGATTGGTTTTTTTGGTGCCGCATTCTTGGCATCTACCACCCCATCATTCACCATGTTTTTGTTATTTGTCCAGAATCTTGGTTTATCTATGTTGGTATTGGTACTAGGAGTGTCCTTATAAAGCTTTATTTGAGCCTTTGTGATTAAAGCCTTTTCGATGATTAGACCCATCTCAATGACCTTACTAAAGGAAGTAGGACATTGGATTTGTATCTAATAGCTTAGGTCGGTTTGCAGGTTATGGACAAACATTTCCAGAATTTGTTTTTCAGGCATTTGATGTGGGCATTTACTTGCCAACTATCTCCATCTTTGTAGGAAGGTGGCGAAGGATTCTCCACCTTTTTGCTTGGTGTTACAAAGGTCTAAGATTGAGGTGTCATGCTCAATATTATAGGAGAAGTGTGTGATAAATTTGTCCACAAGTTCGTTAAAGGTTCTAATGCTAGGCAGTAGTCTAGAAAACCACTCCATGGCTTGTCCTCCTAAGCTTCTTGGAAACAGTTGCATAAGATAAGTATCATTATGGGCGACTTCAAGACATGCAACATTAAATTCCCTAATGTGGTCCCTTGGATCACCCTTTCCTCGATATTTATCAAATTTTGGCACCTCAAATTTAGAGGGGAAAGGTATCATGATCAAGGTTCTATCAAAAGGATATGGTGAAATATCCTCTAGGGAATAATGCTTAGTTGATGTTCCTGTTTACATGTCTGTGAATTGTTGTTGTAAAGCTTGGATCTATTAGGTCATTAAGCTTAAGGCATCCATAGAATCAATGGTTGCTTTTCTTTTGTCTGTTGGTATTTCCTCTTGTGTGCTTCCCTCAGGGTTTCTTTCTTCCTCAGGTTCTTTTAGAGCTTCTACGTCAAAATCTTTAGGGAGCTTGACTCCTTGTTGTGCCAAGTGGAGAAAGAATTTAGTAGGGTCTTGGGCAAGTACCTTATCCATTATGCGTTGAAACCTTCAGTCTTGCTGAGTTTGGAGAATCTCTTCCATAGAAATTTCCTCATCACTGTCGTGAGAGGACATAATAGTTTTCTCAGCCATTTCAATATGTTTTTGTTTTTGGGACCTCGTTAAGACCATGCAAGGTGACTTGAGATGGGATGGAGTGAGTTTGAAAGACTCGAGCAAGAAGTGATGAAATGCCAAGGTTTGAACAAGGTTTTCCTTAGATCAATTGGTGTTAAACAAGACGGGTGAACAAAATGATAGTCAAAGTAAGGATGATAGAAATCTGGTTACTTGATGTAGACTAGTTTTGCACAAGCCACTAGTGGAGTTCTGAGAGAAAAGGATGATTGATCCTTGATAGTGGAGACTCACTAGGTTTGTTTGAGGGTGATGTGATCAAGGATAGATTGGTACTGACCTAGTTTTTGGATATCTTGCTTGATTTTGGAAAAGCTTGGATGATGCGCGTGTGGGAAAAGCAGCTATGGTGCGGAAGATGGTTGATTTGCATGATTTTAATCAAATCTTGGGAAAACTGACACAAGTTTGAAATGGGTTCTTGAAAATTTGAAAGTTTTTCTCCTAGGAAGTACGGAACAACTCTCTAGAATGGACACATAGTAGTAAATGCACTGGAACAGAAGGCAAAAGTGCCGTAGGTCGAAGCACATGTACAGATCTGGCAGATTTTATATGCGCAACAACAATAATTAAATGCACAACAAGTCTAAATGGATGCGCCACAGGTCACAGCGGATGCGCCGTTCTGGTTTTTAGTTTTGTTTTTGCAGAGTTTTCAGCATTTTTTCAAAAAGTTTTGTCTTTTTGTTTTTTTTTGGTTGAAAACTTGGTCTCTTCTTGATTTTGATTTTCATATATGGCAGATAAAGACACATCAAGCACATAGAAGTTTTCATGAATTTTATCTTTTATTATTTTTTTGTATTTTTGTGGACTTTTTGACACAAGAACAATTACAACCTAGGCTGGAAAGGACAGTATTTGTTGAGTCCCCTAGCTGTGCATATTCAAAGTGTGTAGCTCCAGGATCTGGTAGCACCAGCTCCCCTCCATGGCACTCACTTCTCACGCATACCAGATCTGGGTTTCCTTAGGCTCGTACCCTCACCGAACCTTGGGATTGTCCCTGCTACCTCTACTAAGAATCACATGAATCGGGGCCGCTTCAAAGGTCCCACCTTTTGCGCCAACAAATAGAGGATTTTGGTATACTAGACAATGGATAAATAGTTAGGGCAACCGTTCGAGTGGTTACATGTGTGGTAGCACTACTCTCTGTTATGGAGTCTCCCAGCTTCCAAGGGTTACGCCTTGGAGGGTTTTGGGGGAGGTTAGCTGTTAGTGTAACACAATGGCACTTGTTGTAGGAAGCTTTTGCCTCAAGCACAATTTATTTAAAGTGGATTGGTAGGGCTTGGCTTTAGCCTGTTACCACTTAGGGTCGTTCCCACTTGGATAGACGGGCATCCAAGGGCAGGCCCCTCTAAAGGTTATACACAAAGAATAACAAATTTGGCGTTTTGGTCACCTAGTAAAGGGGAGAGAATAAGCCTATTGTCATTCAGCAGACACAGTAAACAGTGGTTCTTTCACCCCTATTTAAAAGGAAAAAAAACTATGTGTTATACTACTTGGGCACTCACACAGTTTGTTAACTTTGAAGTGGTTAAAGATAGCAATGGTTCTTTCCTTTTTGTAAGATAGTAATGTTCTAAACCAAGAGAGATAGCAATGATGTTTGTTTACTATCCTCCTAGTTAAGAACTATGTGAGATTGGCATGCACACTGTAGACACCCTAAAATGACCAAGTTGTCAAATCACTTGCATTCCGTTATTTGTCTAATCACCTGCATTTCACACATTAATTAAATAATCTAATTATTTAATTAATTATCATCAAATTCTTCTAAATCTCCTAAATTCAACATTAATTAAATAAATCCTCTTTATTTAATTAATTAAATTAAATTCCTCTATATTCTTCCACAATTAAATAATTTTAATTATTTAATTTGATCATTATCCTCTTTCCAAAAATTAAGTCCACATTAATTAAATATATCCCATTATTTAATTAATTCATCACAATTCTATCTTATCTACAATTAAATAATTTACATTATTTAATTAAATCAATTGTTCTTCTAAATTTAAATAAATCAAATCAAATTTATTTAAATTATCTCAATCCTCTAAAAATAAATAAAATCAAATATTTTATTTATAATCTTATGTTCTTCCAAAATCATGCACAACAATTAAATAAATTTATTTATTTAATTTGCTTTTCAAATCTTCTAAATTAAATAATTCTAATTATTTAATTACTTCTTCCAAAATATCTTCTCTAAATTTAAATAAATCAATTATTTATTTAAATTGCTTTTCTTCTAATTTGAGTTATCTCTAAAATAACTCAAGCTTTCTTGCTCATCAATTAAATATTTCTATATTTAATAAAGCAAAATATCTTCTTTTTTCATGCAAATCTCTTCTTCTTGTTTTAAATCACTTAACTGATTGCTTTATTCTTTTAATTGATTTATCTCTTCAGTTAACTTATTCTTCTATTCTTGATAACTCCTCTCATGCAAAAGCAAGCAAGACACGTCTTCTTCTCATTCGTTGCACATTCCTCAACTTATCTCCTCCATTGATTCTTCTGAATTATCTGGACCGTTGATCGATTTGCCTTGAAACCTATATAAACCCCCCTCATCTCCTTCATTAGCCCTCTCTCTTCGATCGTATTCTTAGGCATACTTAACAGAGCTTCGAGCATACACAACGCGTCGATTGAGCAACCTTACGATCATTTGACATTGATCTCTTGAGCACTACACTTGCTTGTTGCAGCTATGGCTTTGCAATTTCATTGAGCAATTCTACATTCAATCCAAAGGAAACAACACAAATTTCGGTAAAAGTCTTTATTGCATTGATTATTTGTCATGGCTTTTACTTAGATTCGTTTTCTTTATGTTATTGGGTTTTTTAGTTTTTATTAGTTTAGAATAGATCGATTTTCCATATACACATTCTGGCACGCCCGGTGGGACCCACTAATCCCTTGGTTTCTTTGAGAAATTTGTTTTTTTTGAAGACACAGTACGGCACGGCGCTTACGGCACTTCACAGCGCTTCTGGCAGTATATTACAGCGCTTTTGAAGTAACAGTTCAGCGCCCTTGGCAGCATGGCCGCGCTTCTGGTAGCACAGAGAAGTGCTATAGGTAGCACAGAGAAGTGCTACTGGCGAGGTTATTAGGCGCTTTTGGTTAAAATTAGGTTTTTTGACTTCATTCGGGTTTTGCAGTGATTTCTCATTTCAGACCTGTCGTTTTGTCAGACAAGCTATTATATTTGTCTTTCAGAACCTGATTTTTGATATCTCCTAAGCTGATTTATTTAGGAATATCCTTGTTTCTGGTGCTAATCTATTGGTCTGATCCATTTTTTTCTGCGTTTCCAGATTACACAACCCAGATCTATCAGATATCATCCTTTAGATAAATAGGTCCACCATGAAAAGTTATTTTGACCTGGTTATTGTTAACAAAACTAATATTTTTTGTATCTGAGACAGAACAGCGTGGTTGGCCACATAGCATCGCGCTCTCGGTTACACAGTGAAGCGCTTTTGGATCTTTTACAGCGCTCTTGTTATTATCGTTGCACGTTTTTGGTATTTATCGCAGCGCTTTTGGAAACATACTACCACGCTTCTGGTTATTCTGCGACGCTTCTGGATATATTCTCTGACGCTTTTGGTCTGTCTGTAAGCACTTTTTGTTTACAGTGTATCGCGTCTGGTAAGACAGTAACACGCCTTTGGTCAAAGTTGATTTATTTTGCTAAACTTGTGAATTTTTTTGGTGGAACTAACGGAATCGATGCAGCTTCTTATTACTCACACAGAGCCAATAGGTATTTTTAACATGTTTATGCAGGACGAGCGTTGAAGACCCTTTTGTGTTACCTTACTAAGTCTTAGAAACACATTGCATGCTTAAAAGGAGTAATTGAACAAATCTTTTTTGCAAATCTAAGTCTTAGGAACATACTGATTTTCTTAAAGGGACAATGGACATGTATGAACAAACACCTCAATTTTCTAAAGGACAATGGACATGAATGCCAAACACTTCATTTCATAAGGGACAATTTACAACTACAATCGTGTGTGTGCATAGCTTAGTTGCACCTTATTTTTCTTATAACGGGACAATTGAACCTTTGTGTGACGTGCTTGCTTTTACTTTTTTTTGTACTTCCTTTAGAAGGGCCTGCTTTTGGATTGCGATTCATCCAAAAGGGATGACCCTAAGCGGAGTTTTCCTTTGAACCGCTATATAAGAGGGATAAGGCGAAAGCCAAGTCCTAACCGACGTCAGCCTTACCTTGTGATGCCAAACTGAAAAGAGGTGTACTAGCCCTTTGTGGAAATGATTTTCACATTGAGCGAAGTGTTTGAAACTCTTAGTAGGATTGGTTAAAGCTTTTAGTAGCTTGTCGCATTGCTCGTAAGGCGTTGGTCCCTCAAAGTTACTAAGAACCAATTTAGTTAGAGACTACCCGACCTACCTCCGAACATTGCGGTAATCATCAGTGCAAGGGAAATCGATTTAAACCCTTAAGATACTCACCATTGGCTCCCTTGAGAAGAGATAGTATTCCCTTGGACATAAAGCTCTTGTGACCTACTTGAGCTTTCCAAGGGGAGAGTGAGATATCCCTACCTATCGTCTCTCGCAAAGATACTAAATATCTGACACCTTTATGGAATGATATTTTTATCGACGGAGTATTAAGCTGTGAGCTGATCTAGTGTAATGAAACCTTGTCTCTAGGGATAAAAAGTGCTTGTTATTGATTGCAACTGTATTGGACCTGTGGAAACATTGGGCTTGTTTGGAGCCTTGAACATACACTATCTGTTGTGTCAGTCCTTGTGCCTTTTTTTTGACCACTTGTTTGCTGTGTTTTCTCTTGCCAAACCAATCCAATCAGAAACAGAAACATCTTGCCTTTGAAAAAAATCAGACACTACTTCAGCGCCCCTGGTATTATAGCAGCTCGCCTTTGGTAGTACAGTAGATCGCCTTTGGTCAGCAGTAACCCGCCTCTGGCAAAACTCTACTTCAGCGCCCTTGGTATAATAGTAGCTCACTTTTGGTCACTGTAGCTCGCCTTTGGCATAGCAGTAACTCGCTATTGGTAGCTTAGTTCGTCACCTCTGGCCCACAGTAGCACGCTTTTGGTAGCACAGTCCTGCGCCTCTGGTTAAACAGTATAGCACCTTTGGTTCAGTACTTTGTGCATCAGAGTTTGTCCGTTTCTTCAAAGCATCTCACAGATTCCCAGCATTACATTGTGTCCTAGGCGTATCCCATGGTCACCACTAGGCTACAGCAAACTATGAAGTCTAGGCAAGTTATCCCTAAGAAGCACAAGTCACCCCCTCGCACACCACAATCAGGTCATCTCAATGTTACTCCCAAAGTGACTCCTAATACACCCGCGGCAAAACCAATCAGCTCTCCAAACATGCCGCACATAGAGGAACCAAGCAATCCTCATGAGGATAGAACCCCTTTGCTAAATGCACCGCAGTATACCACAGGCTTGCCTCCGGATTTTGTCCCACAAGGTTATGTGATAGATCAACCCCCATCTCAAGAAGAGCGACACTTTGAAATAGGTCAATCCTCTCAAGAAGATGGGCAAGATCTTGACGAATTTATACAAGATCCTAGAGCTATAGCGGCCTTTGATAAAATCCTTAGTGAGAACCAGGATCATTTCTTTCACTTGCTTGCAAAGCAAGGTGCCAAGTTACCTCCAGATTTTGATGTGTCCACCCTCAAGGAGAGCAACAACACCCAAGAAACCATACAAGCGGTGCAAACCATGTCCACGGTCACTACGCCCTTACCTACTCAAGGCTCGTAGTATAGGAATCCCCTTTTTCAAAATCCAACAGAGGAGAGGCCCGTATCACCACTTTTGACTCCTATGGAGATCTATCAAAACCAACAAGAAACTCTCCAACGGCAAGCAGAGTTAGCTAAGCAAGCCACCTTAGCTCGATCCAATGTGCAACCACCTCCCAAAGTGTCCACCCCAAGCGCAAGCGGAATCTTGGTTACCCCATCACGCGTAGGTTTCCCACCCAATTACAATCTGGGGAACACGTACGTAGCCATGCAACAAGGGTCTCAACATATGCCACCTCCTATATCATCACACCTGCATGTCTCTCAACCAATTGGAGTCACGCAGCCCCAACCACATCATTCTTCTACTCTCATCTTCAATCAACCCCCACCGTCGCAAATCACTTCTACCTATGTTCCTCCACCACAGCATTCTTCTACTCTCATCCTCAAGCAACCCCAACCTTCGTAAATCACTTCTACCTATGTTCCTCCACCACAGCATTCTTCTACTCTCATCTTCAATCAACCCCCACTGTCGCAAATCACTTCTACCTATGTTCCTCCTCCACAACGTTCATCCACGCTCAACTTCTTTCATACATTGCCTAGCCACTCTCAACATTCCCAACATCAGGTTTCCCATAGCTATGTGCCACCATCACAACCTAATCAAACGCACTTTAGCTTTCCTCCCCCCAATACGTTTCTTCAACCATCGCAAAGCCAACATTCTTACCTAGCGCCACCTCCACCTCTGCCTAATCAAGGCCTCCAATTCCAACCCAATCTGAACCAATCATACAATCCCTACAATCCCAATCAATCTTACGACCCTTACAATACAACTGCGCATGGCTCACATTATAATATTCCATATGGGCAACACCAACCGCTTTTTGGACAACAGGAGACGTTACCAACCCCTCCCACGACTATGGAACTAAAGATTGCGGAGGTGCAACAACAGCTATCTGCTCTTACATTTGGCCACACCAAAAAGACCTTCTCCTTGGAGGAAGTGTGCCCTTATCCTTTTGATCGGTCGTTACCAATGATCCCTTTTCCTCAAAATTTCACTATTCCCAAGTTCGATAAGTACAAAGGAAAAGGTGACCCAAAAGACCATCTTAGGGAATTCTATCTTGCTTGCTTCAAGGTCTCTCACAACGACACATATCTTATGCGTCTTTTTCCTCGCAGTCTTCGAGGTCAAGCAATAGAATGGTTCTCACACTTACCTACGGGTATCAAGTCTTTCAACGAGCTAGCAGAAAAGTTTGCCACCCATTTTTCTTACAACGCAGAGCATGAGATTTCCATGACGGACCTATGCAACAATAAATAGAAAAATGGTGAAACTTTCATTTCTTTCCTCCAACGATGGAGACAAATGGCTAGTAAATTCCCTTTCAAGATTCCAGAGAAACAGCTTGTTAGCATATTTGTGCATAACCTCAACCAAGAGTTAGGTTTCCATTTGCAAATTCTTAGTGCTACAACCTTCGATGAAATCACTTACAAGGGTATCAACATTGAGAAGGCCCTCATTGCTAAGGGCGTGGTCAAAATCTTTAAAGAGACGAAAGATAGCTCTTCTCATCAACAATCGAACGATAAACCCAAATATTGGAACAAGAACAAAAACGTGGTCAATGATGGAGTGGTCGATACTAAGCATGTCTAAACGTTGCAAACACCGCTGCAACTCTCCAAACCAAGTCAATCTCCACCCCAACAACAGCAGCAACAAAGGCAGCCTTATCCCAACCAACAGCAAAGACAACAAGAGCGGCCCCAACAAGATTACCCTCCGCGACGTCAATTTACTCCTTTGGGAGTGCCCATCGAATCGGTCTTACAGCAAGCTTTGCAGAAAAGGCTCATAACCTTACCTGATGCTCCTCCTTATGGAGAACCTATCTACAAAACTGCACGTTACAGAGACAATGAGTATTGTGAGTTCCATAGGAGCAAAGGTCATCGAACTGCATCTTGCATGAAGCTTAAGCACCTCATCCAAAACCTCATCGACGGTAATCAAATCACTTTTGAGAATGAATCACCAGCGCAACACACGAACAAGGATCTTGATATGTACAAGGAACCATTCCCTCATCACGGTCCACCTCCTCCTCAGGATAGAGGTAAAGGTATCAATCACGCTTCCACATCCTTCGATTCCATTGTAGGTCGTTTTGAAGAGAGTCGAGTGTCTACCCTCACCATTAAAGGCAAATCTATAGATTGTGCTGTTACTACTCGTCGAGGTCATGTCACCATTCGTGCACCTACACCTAGGCTTCCGGTTCAGTCTGATTATAATCTTGTCGAACATCTAGGGAGAACACCAGCACAGATCTCTATTTTGGACCTTCTACAGTCATCACCTGCACATCGAGTGGTACTAGAAAAAGCCCTCCAAGAGTCATCCGTTCCTAACAACATAGCAGTCGCAGATTTCCAAGCTATAGTAGGTAATATTGCTTCGCCTTACAATGTGGTCTTCTCTGAGAAAGACCTCCCCTCTCACGATCCATGTCACAATGACGCCCTGCATATTGAAGTTCTCATACATAAGCGCAAAATCAAACGCATCCTCATAGATGGTGGTGCTGGTCTCAACATCTGTTCTTTAAAATTACTAAAGCAATTGGGATACTCTAAGGATCACGTCAACACTGAGCATAGTATTACAATCAAGGGGTATGATGATGCAGAACACCGTTCAGAAGGTGTTATTCACTTGCCTATACAGCTGGGCCCCGTTATGCTTGAAACCAGGTGTCAAGTTCTTGATATTGAGCTACCTTACAACATTATTCTTGGCCGCCCATGGATCCATGCAATGAAAGCTGTTCCCTCCACGTACCATCAGGCCCTAAAGTTCCCATACAATGGTACGGAGATCACCATCCCAGGAGACCCTAATCCTTTTGAATTTTGCCGTGTCTTGCAAGGAAGCTATAAGAATTGCAACCAAGTGCCTAAAAATGACAAAGCCCTTGAGTCCCCTCTCTATGTTGACCCTAAAACTCTCACGCAAGCCTCTACAAGTGAACCTACACCCCTCCCCAAAATCACAGCTCGTGTCCGAGATATAGGGTTTGGCACTTATGATATCTTAGAATCTTGTTGTGTAGGGTGGATGCCTCTATCTCCAAAGTCTTACGGCAAACCACCCATTGCTAAAGTTACCAAAAAAGCAACTATTCCTCCCCCAACATTCCTAACCCAATTCCAACATGGACGGTTATTGGAAGAGGAAACTATTGAGGACATCTCTTCTTGGCTCTACAAGGAGAAAGAACCAGTCATGATACCAGTCAAGCAATATGGCAATGGCTTAAGGATAGTGAAAAACATGGGCTATAAAGGCAAAGGTGGCCTTGGGAAACAGAATCAAGGCACTATGGAGCCCATTGTGGTAACAAAGAAGCTAGACAAGAAAGGATTAGGATTTGGTAAGAAGGTACCACATGCCTTGGACATCGAGTATATCCTCGACGAGGTAGCTGACACTTTTCCCACCGATACGACGTCTACAGAGGATATCACTGATGACTCTTCCCTCCACATGACCAATCTATTCGCAGAATCCTCCATTTTTACACTATCCTTCGTATCCTTAACTTCCACCACCAGCACCCAGAATGTCACGCTTGTCTACCCTGAACTTATCGATTGGGACCAACAAGGGGCCCCCGTTATAGATGTATTTCAGAATGACGAAGCTCTAGCTGAGTTCATGGGACTTCGAGAAGGTATCCCTCTTGGCGATCACAAGGCAGGTTTTGTAATGGAACTTGAGCCCATGGCTTATTTTGGTGAGAATGCCAAATCCTCTAGTCGCCAAAGTGCAAATAAAGAAAGATCTCTAGGTGAAAACCACACTGTGGCACCTCCTGATCATAAAATAGTAAAAATAAAGGACGTATCCAAAGGTGAAAACCCAACTGTGGCACCTGAGGATGGAGGATTTGACCTTCCCTTACCATCTAAGTATCAAGAGAAATCAGCTCTACTGGTGGAAGATTCTACAGAGATCAACCTAGGTACAGAACAGAATCTAAAGACAACATTCCTAGCGGCATCATTATCTGACACAGAGCATAGAAATCTTAACAGCTTCTTCTTACAACGAACCATCAACTTTGCATGGACCTATGCAGATATGCCAGGGCTAGACCGTAAGCTGGTAGTTCATTATCTCACAGTTGATCCCAAGGTGAAACCAGTCAAACAGAAGTTGAGAAAGATGCACCCACAGATAGCTCTCTTGGTGAAGGTGGAAGTACAAAAGCTGTTAGACGCAAAGTTTATACGACCTATCGACTATTCAGATTGGGTCTCAAACATTGTACCTGTGTCTAAACCTAATGGGCGCATCCGCATGTGTAATGATTTCAGAGATCTCAATAAGGCATGTCCTAAAGATGATTTTCCACTACCAAACATTGACATTATAGTGGACTTGACAGCAGGTCACGAGATGCTTTCTCTTATGGATGGATTCTCAGGCTACAACCAGATTAGAATAGCTGAGGAGGATCAACACAAAACAACCTTTACATGTCCTTGGGGCAATTACTGTTGGTGTGTTATGCCGTTTGGTCTGAAGAATGCAGGAGCAACCTATCAGCGAGCTATGACAGTGATCTTCCACGATCTATTTCATCACATCATGGAAGACTATGTGGATGATATATTGGCTAAATCTTCTAGAGCGGATCACATACAGGTTCTAGGACAGATCTTTGACAGGCTTGAAAAATACCAAGTAAGACTCAATCCAAAGAAGTGTGTATTCGGTGTAACATCAGGAAAGCTATTGGGATACATCGTATCTCGTAGAGGCATCGAAGTGGATCCAGCGAAAGTAAAGGCTATAGTGGAGATGCCTCCACCAAAGAACCTAAAAGCATTAAGGAGCCTCCAAGGAAGGTTACAGTCCATCAGGCGTTTCATATCACAGCTAGCAGATAAATGTCAACCCTTTCAGCACTTCCTCCGAAAGGATGTCTCGTTTCGATGGGACAACAAGTGTCAGGCAGCGTTTGATCAACTTAAGGAGTATCTAGCTACACCTCCTGTATTGGTTCCACCAGTTGCGGACAAACCTTTGATATTGTACATCTCCACTACAAATTCGGCCCTAGGGGCCCTGCTAGCACAAAATGATGACTCAGGCAGAGAGCACGCAATTTACTATATCAGTAGAACTTTGGTAGGGTATGAGCTTAATTATTCACCAATGGAAAGGGCTTGTTTAGCAGTAGTGTTCACCTCCCAAAAGTTGCGACATTACATGCTGAACCAACACACAAATCTGATAGCTAAGATTGATCCCTTGAAGTATCTACTAGCAAAGGCAGCTCTCACAGGCAGACTAGCTAAATGGGTTATGATCCTTAGTGAGTTCGACATTAAGTACACAGATCGTAAAGCAATCAAAGGACAAGCCCTCGTGGATCAACTAGCAGATGCACCTATGAAAGATACACATCCTATGGTAGCAGACTTTCCTGACGAGAATCTATTCACTCTTTCTAACTCCATAATGTGGAAGTTGTACTTTGATGGTTCTTACACACAGCATGGCTCAGGAGCTGGCATCTTATTTGTTACACCTCAGAATGACTACATTCCAAAGTCATATCGGCTCGCATTCCCTTGCACCAACAACATAGCCGAGTATGAAGCACTCCTCATAGGTCTCAATACAGCAGTTCAATGGGACATCACAGAATTACAAGTATATGGAGACTCACAGCTAGTCATTCGCCAAGTCACGGATGAATACCAAACCAAGGATGAAAAGTTGGTCCTCTACAAACAACTAGTGGATGCCTACAAACCACATTTTTCTACCATCACATTTGAGCAAATTCCAAGAGAACATAACAAAGCTGCAGATTCTATGGCTTCTGTAAGGTCACTAATTGATATGCCTGCAAATACACAGAAGTGTGAATTCTTGATCGAGCAATTGTTGATACCAGCCGTCGATGTTCCTGTTACTGAAATCATCTGCGAACTTGTTGGTCCCAATTCCCCATGGTACGAAGATATCTATGAATACCTCAAGCACAAAACCTTTCCCCCTGACCTATCATCCACTCAACGCAAAACCTTTATCCGTCGATCCTCTCGTTACATCATTCTGGGTGATACACTATATCGCCGGAGTCTCGATGGTATCCTCTTACGATGTCTTAACGCGGAAGAAGCCGAAGCTACCTTACGAGACATACATGAAGGTGTCTGTGGCACGCATTCTACTGGTCCTAATCTTGCTAAGAAGATACTCAGAACAGGTTATTACTGGCCTACAATAGAGCAAGATGCTGCATAGTTTGCTAAGAAGTGTCTACAATGTCAGCAGCATGGAGATTTGATTCACGCACCCGCTCATGAGTTACAACCTGTGACAACTCCATGGCCTTTTTCTCAATGGGGTCTCGACCTCGTAGGACAAATTCACCCTTCCTCCTCAAATGGCCACAAGTTTATCATTACCGCCACTGAGTATTTCATGAAGTGGGTGGAAGCCATTCCTATGACCTATATCACCGGTAAGCAAATAGCCAAGTTTATCCTAAACTACCTCATATGCCGGTATGGTATTCCCCAAGCCATTGTCATTGATAATGGGAGACCATTCAAGAACCAAGATGTCTATGCTTTATGCATACAATACAATATCCAACATCGCTTTTCAACTCCCTACTATCCGCAGAGTAACGGCCAAGCTGAGGCTTCCAATAAAACCATTCTCAAAATCCTCAAGAAAACAGTCAATGAAGCTGGTCGTGATTGGCACTTGCAACTTAATCCCGCCCTATGGGCCTACCGCACTAGTATCAGAACACCAACTGGTGCCACACCATATGCCTTGGTCTTTGGCTCTGAAGCCATCCTACCTATAGAGGTCGAGATCCCATCCCTCAGAGTATCCATCCAAGACCTGATCGATGGAGATGAGTATCGCACTTCCAGATTAGCTGAGCTTGAACTACTAGATGAGAGGCACCTTGCCGCATCTCCATGTCTATCAAAACCGCCTCCGGCGTAATTACAACAAAAAGATCAAAGAAAGACGATTTCAAGTTGGTGATCTTGTACTTAAGGAGAATCAGAGAAATCAAGCAAATCGCGAGAAGAAGGGCAAGTTTGAGCCTAACTGGTTAGGTCCCTTCATTGTCACAGCAGCATATGGATCAGGAGCTTATACTTTAGCTACACCTGACGGCATTCCTCTAGACGAGCCACTTAACAGTGTCCATCTCAAGAAGTTCTATGCCTGATCCTCAGAGTATTCCAGCAAAAAAGCAAAAAAAAAAAAAAAGCAAAAAAAATAAAATAAAATACAAAAACATTCATCCTTTGGTGACAACCTGGCAAACAAGCGCCTTGGATAAGTACCATAGTGAAAACCTGGCAAACAGGCGCTATGCGTAGAGTCAGCATCCATCGTCTATCGAGTCTTGTCCACTCCTTGTCCAGTTCGCAACCTGCTTCATCCATCCATCCGTAATAAAACCATTGACTTTGTTTGCATTTCCATCTCCCTATCTAGTATAGCTTGGAAATTTGTCAATGTCCATCATCGTCATCCCACGTCTTGATCTGTGTCTACAGTTAACACTGTCTTGTCCTAGGTCAAGTCTTTCGGTGTCTTCTTCGGCGGTCACCCCTACAGTTTCCTCTACCAGAATGGGGGCAACTCTTTCCTTAGCTTCAGTCTAGGATTGGTTCCTTGTTCGTGGTTCGCAGCGCATACTTCAATCTTGTCTCATTTCCACAGGTAACACCCTTTAACGGACACTTCGCTCCTACGATAAGGCTATTATCTTCTCAACACTTGTTCTACATCATCACAATAACTAGAACTACATATCATCTCTTCTCAATCTTAAGGTACCTTGATCCCATGGATATGGGTATGTAGGCAGTCTGGAATACGAAGGAAGTATCCAGTACTCAGGTACATAAGATCTCCCACTTTCACCTCGCCCCGTTCATCACTCTATCCAGAACTACATATTTATCACATTCATCTTCCATCGTAAGTGTGCCTTGATCTCGTGGATACAGGGTATGTAGGTAGTCTGGAATACGAAGGAGGTATCCAGTACTCAGGCACACACGATCCATCATTCTCCACCCGTCCCAATCCATTAGCGCTTCATCCTTCTAGTCTTCCATTTGTCAAAATCCATTTCGCCTCGACTTGACTAACTCAAGCAGCAAGCTAGCGCATCCTTTCAAAGCAGTAGTCCTTCGCAAACCTGAAGCAAAGAGGCCTACTTCCGGAGTCATCTACTGTCCTGCATACCGATTGCCAACATCAGCTAAGTACCGCTTAACCAAGCCCTAGATCCACAGGCTTGTCTTCTACGAAGTGTTCCATTGTCGAGACCAACACACGCGTCTCCTGCGACATGTGGCATTTCCTGTAGTGAGACATTGTCTTTTTAGGTAGATAGCCCCCTTTAACGGACACAGAGCTCCTACGATAAGGCTGTTATCTTTCCTACCCAATCTATCTTGAGCAACCTCTTTGGCAAGAGAATATGTTGGTTGTATGTTTACTTTGTAAGTCAGTCAATTTGTGTTATGGTTTATCTTTTGTTCCCTATTCCCATACCTATTCAAAGCTACCTTGATTTATCTATAATCTTGGTATGTTGCGATGCAGTACGGACTGGGGGCATAGTCATTGCTTTCTGTGTGCCGTGTTTGAGGAATGATCTTTAGTATCTTTCTTAGTATCATATCTATCTTGTGTGTGTTACGGCCTAGCATCTTACATATTAATATTTCTTCTTGCATTTACATGTGTTGAAGTTTATTTTATGTTCAAGACTATGGCTTATTCACATGTTCCAACAAGGTTATATGTTGTCTAAAGAGATCTAAGTTCAAACCGTTTGCTTGCAGAGTCAACGTCCACGCACTCGGATATTACTGCACCTTGGTCTTTTATACCTTGGTGGCGAACTATCCACGTGCTATATCAAACTAAGGATTGCTCTTTATATACAAATGTGAAGCCATTGCAACAAGCTCATTCATCCATTCCCACACCCTTTATATCATTTTCATTGCAGTAATCGATCAACAATCTGCGTCCTCCATCTCCTCCTGTTCTCTTCTCTGGTGCATATCTGCAAAACCCACATGTCAGATATCACTAGTCCTCACATCTATAAGCATCATATAAGCAACATATGTCATCACATGAATCCATAATCATACATACATATCATCACATCCATGACATCAGATAATGCATACACAAAAGCATGAACGGCAGTGAATCGAACAGATCATCATATATATATATCATGTAATGGTCATCATAATACAAAGTGTCTGTGTCTACATCAATAATACAAAATGTGTATACATCCAAATATACAT
The DNA here is from genome assembly GCA_027924645.1 of Cunninghamia lanceolata. Classification (NCBI taxonomy): domain Eukaryota; kingdom Viridiplantae; phylum Streptophyta; class Pinopsida; order Cupressales; family Cupressaceae; genus Cunninghamia; species Cunninghamia lanceolata. The sequence goes on along the minus strand of BSBN01000685.1, from coordinate 8,725,342 downwards.
CAATATAGTACATCAAGGCTATCAAGAGCCCTCAAAATATACATCAGAATGCACGCAGGCATCTGTCCAAAATAATACAATATGATACAATATACATGAGTATGCCCTAGTGCGTAGAGCTACCCTCCTGCTGTGGCCCCTGGCCTCCCCCTGTGCTTGGTGGAGGTCCCCCTGATGGTCCTCCTCCTCCCCCTGGCGGCAAAAGTGGCCCTCTAACCGAGGACGCTGACTGCCCTGTCCTCCGCGATCCAGATGCCCCAGATCTGCTCCCGTCTCTGTAGCTCGGTGCCTGCTGAGCTGCTGGCACCACCCCCACATACAGGCCCCTGTAGTACTCTGCCTCCCGGCCAGCTGATACCAACTCACCCTGCACTCGGACGAGCTCACTATATAGTGTCCTCTGGTCTGCGCCCAGTGCACGACGTGCCTCCTCTCTCTCCCGCCTCACTCTAAAGAGTGTAGCCTCTGCTGTCAGCCGTAGCTGTACCTCTGCATCTCTCTCCCTCCTGGCCTGTGCTACTGCCTCGGTGTCGGCTGCTGGTGCGGCTGGTGGCTGCATCTGTGCCTGTGCCTGTGCATGCACCTGGGCCTGTAGCTGTCTGTAGGCCTGCACCTGTGCCTGTAACTGTGCCTGTACCTGTGCCAGGGCTGTCTGTGCGGCTGTGGCTGCTTGTGTCTGTGGCCTCTGCCTGTCTCGCCTCTGCCCGCGCTGTATCCCTGTCTCTCCTCAGTCTAACCATCTGGAGCTCTAGTCGAGTCCTCTGGGCTATCTCCTCCTACAGCAGTCGCTTGGCCCTCTGCAGATCAGTCTCTACGACTGGGCCCAATGCCTCTGCCATCTCAACATCCTCCTGCTGGCCGCCTGCCTGCTGTACGCCTGCCTGCTGTCTGACTGCCCTGGCCTGCCGCCTCATCCTGGCCTCTCCGCCAAGTACTAACACCTCTCCCACTGCCCCTACTACACCTGGTGTAGTCAATCTCATCGGCCTGTGAGTCTGCCAGTACTGGTCATAGTTTGGCAGTGTCCCTGGGTCTGCTAGCCCAGAGTCCCAATCCCATCTCACGGGGATAAGTCCCTGCACCTCTGCTAATGCTGTCGCCACCAGGATCACTGGGTCCCAGTCTCCTGTCTCTCTCCGCGTCCTGGCATGTGTGGCCTCCCCCACTGGTAGCCCCTGTGGTAGTCCAAACTGTCTCAGTACCCGCTCCGGAAGATATCTCTCTATCATATCTGTCCGTCTACCGAACAGATAGCGCGCCTGTCTGCAGTACATGAGCTGCTCGTGCTCATCCAGCCACTCCTCGCACAATAACCACGGCCTCCAGATGAATATGTCTATCTCGTCAATCTGTCGCCGCCAGTAGCTGACAGATCCCATCCTCCTGTGTGTCATCACCCCATCATACAGAAACGCATACGGCTCCCCTCGGTCTCGGTGGCGCTGTGCCATGGGCCGGATAACTGGAATGTGCTCCCACGTCCACACCTGTAACAAGGTCACCCTTGCTGAGAGGCTCCTGCCTCTCCTGTATACGCAATAATGCATATCATGGTATAACTGTCCTAGGACACAGGGTCCCCACGCATACTGTCGGCCATGTGTAAACATCCCTGATAACACTGTCCCCCAGCCAACTGATAACCCTCTAGATCTCCTGTCCGGGCACAGGAAGCCGCCGATCAATGATGCCACTATCCAGCGGATCCTATCGCAGAGTCTCGGGACGTCTGCCCATCGGATCTCCCCATCGTCTATCCATAGGTCGTCTGTGCAGAAGACCTCCTCCAAGCCAGCCTCGCCCCGTGCCGGGTCGAAGTCCACTATCTCTCCATCAATCCGAATCCGCAGGATGCGATATACATCCTCCAGTGTCACTGTAGCCTCCCCTGTTGGGAAGTGAAATGATGAGGTCTCACTGTGATACCTCTCCATGACTGCTGTCACTAGGGCGAGATTCGCCCTAATGTGAGTCAGGTGTGCCACATGCCATAGCCCTGCATGCTCTAAAAACGCATCCTCCTCCCAGGTCAACTGAACAACCTCCTGCGCGATCGCGTGGTGTCACTCCCGCGACATCAACGGTGGTAGAATCCTCTGCATCCATAAACATATCACTTGTCAGTTTCATAACCAAATCCCTCAAAACCTATCTACCCAGTGGCTATGCTATACCCCACCCCTGCCATCCCTTTTCCCTCTTGTCAGCTAGGCTAGGCGTCTCTCCTCTAGGCCCCCCCATTTTACTAAACCCTAACTTTTTCTTCTATCTAGCCAGAAGCACTTTGTTTATACAACCGCGCTGTTTCTCCCAGCCAAACGCGCTTCACTACTTATCCAGCTGCGCTTTGATTTTTCCTCCCACGTGCGCCTTGTTTTTCAAGCGCGCTAAAACATTATGCCAACTGCGCCGCTCTGTTTTATCAGAAGCGACGCGCTTTCTCCACATACCCGCCACCCGCGCTAACCTACCTTACTAGGTGCGCTGCACCGCCATACTAGAAGCGCTGTGGATTTTTCCACATGCGCTGCGACGCTACCCACATTAACCGGACACGACTTGATTCTACCACTAGAGCTGCGCCCGGCTACCAGACGCGCTGCGGCGCGCCAAAAGCGCGCCGAATGACTACCATACGCGCTGCACTTTCCTAGGGCGCTTTTGGCTAAAAATGCATACCTGCCTAAATCTAGCCCTAATCTACCCCTAATCGACAAATTACAAGGGGGTTTTCGGTCACCTACTGCTGCCGGAGCTCCTGCTGGCCTCCCATAGGTCCGCACCAGCTCCGCCCGATGTCTGTGCACAGGAATCGGCATCTCTCTCCGCTGGCTACTCAACTCTCTCTCCACTAAGTTTAGAAACTCTTTTCTCTAAATTTAGAATCTCAATGGGTGCAAATGAGGATTGTGGTCCCCATGGGACCTATTTATAGTGTCCCCACTCTTCAGCTTTTTTTCCCCCCCTGTTTCTACTTTTTCTTCCTACTGGTCGCGCACCTTTCTAGTCGAGCGTCAACACCTTTCCTCTGTCGCCTCCCTGTCTTCCCGCTCGAGGGGGCATACGCTGGGGCAACTCGATACACTGGGGCATAAAAATTGTATCACGTCTTCAACAATCATTTTCTTTGACGCAACGCTATAAACTGCATTGCATCAAAGAGGGGCAAAATGTAGACACCCTAAAATGACCAAGTTGTCAAATCACTTGCATTCCGTTATCTATCTAATCACCTGCATTTCACACATTAATTAAATAATCTAATTATTTAATTAATTATCATCAAATTCTTCTAAATCTCCTAAATTCAACATTAATTAAATAAATCCTCTTTATTTAATTAATTAAATTAAATTCCTCTATATTCTTCCACAATTAAATAATTTTAATTATTTAATTTGATCATTATCCTCTTTCCAAAAATTAAGTCCACATTAATTAAATATATCCTATTATTTAATTAATTCATCACAATTCTATCTTATCTACAATTAAATAATTTACATTATTTAATTAAATCAATTGTTCTTCTAAATTTAAATAAATCAAATCAAATTTATTTAAATTATCTCAATCCTCTAAAAATAAATAAAATCAAATATTTTATTTATAATCTTATGTTCTTCCAAAATCATGCACAACAATTAAATAAATTTATTTATTTAATTTGCTTTTCAAATCTTCTAAATTAAATAATTCTAATTATTTAATTACTTCTTCCAAAATATCTTCTCTAAATTTAAATAAATCAATTATTTATTTAAATTGCTTTTCTTCTAATTTGAGTTATCTCTAAAATAACTCAAGCTTTCTTGCTCATCAATTAAATATTTCTATATTTAATAAAGCAAAATATCTTCTTTTTTCATGCAAATCTCTTCTTCTTGTTTTAAATCACTTAACTGATTGCTTTATTCTTTTAATTGATTTATCTCTTTAGTTAACTTATTCTTCTATTCTTGATAACTCCTCTCATGCAAAAGCAAGCAAGACACATGTCTTCTTCTCATTCGTTGCACATTCCTCAACTTATCTCCTCCATTGATTCTTCTGAATTATCTGGACCGTTGATCGATTTGCCTTGAAACCTATATAAACCCCCCTCATCTCCTTCATTAGCCCTCTCTCTTCGATCGTATTCTCAGGCATACTTAACAGAGCTTCGAGCATACACAACGCGTCGATTGAGCAACCTTACGATCATTTGACATTGATCTCTTGAGCACTACACTTGCTTGTTGCAGCTATGGCTTTGCAATTTCATTGAGCAATTCTACATTCAATCCAAAGGAAACAACACAAATTTCGGTAAAAGTCTTTATTGCATTGATTATTTGTCATGGCTTTTACTTAGATTCGTTTTCTTTATGTTATTGGGTTTTTTGGTTTTTATTAGTTTAGAATAGATCGATTTTCCATATACACACACACATTGTTTTACTTTCCCCCCTAGTTAATCTTTGATGTGCGTGTTAAAGAAAATAAAACTATCCAGCTCTCAACCCTGCACAAAAATCAAAGAAATCAATCCTGCAAGACAAATGTCAGTGTCAGAAAACCTACAAGAAATCCCTAGAATAACTGTGAAGAATATATGCGCAGCTTTATAGTCTGTATGTGCAGAAACAGAGACTATAAGCGCTGAATTACAAATGCACTAAGACAGGTGTTAAAAGCACAGGAATGAAGGACATATGCACAGTTACTATAGATGCATCATTCTAAAGAATAAAAGTGCTGTGTATTGGGGTATATGGGTAGGAATATCGTAGGCACCGAAACAGGTTGTAAATGTGCCACTTTGGAGGATGTATGCGCCGAAAAGTTGCATGCACTAGAACAGTGCTCAGATGCGCCATAGGATTGCTCAGATGCACCGAATGAACCTGTTTGAAAACTACACGAAGACTGTACGGAACCTGTCACTTAAAAACTTAGTTTTTTGGTTAGATTTGGGGCAAATGCCCCATAGTGGGTGCCAGAAATGTAATGGGTAAAATGGGATAATAAAATGAATTATAAAACACCCAATAACATCAATGAAATGTGCAAATAACAAAAGCTTTAAAATAAGAATGATACTTCCAACCTTTGTTACCTCGCGATTTCCATTGCTCACCTATTCTCTTTTGATCTTTTGGTGATGAATGTAGCCCTCAGGAAGCTTGCTTCCTTGCTTTAATTTCTCAAGGTGGCAAAGGAGAAATGGCTTGGATACTTATTATGTTGAAGATGAGCTTCAACACAATGTAGGATGAATAGTGAATGATGTGAGAATGGGGGTGCCAATGGCGCGCTATGGATTATGTAGCATAAGTTTACTTGAAAGCTTCATTCTTATGAAATGGAAGGATATAGGGGTATTTATAGGATTGTATGAGAGAAGATCAATGGTAGAGGATGTTCGAGAGAAAGTGCACGAATAGAAGGACATGTGTCATTCAAAAGGATGCTTTGTTGAGTTAACTGCTTTCTTGATAAGGATGAGCTTTTATTTCTTAAATTAGAATATATTTTTCTAATTTAAGAGTTTTGTTGATAAAAACAAAGTTGCTTTAAATTAGTTAACTCAGCTTTTGCTTTTGCATGACAAGAAAGATTTATTTTTAGAAGATTTTGGAAGATAAGAAATCAAATTAAATAAATAAATTTATTTAATTGTTTGTGCAAGATTTAGAGGAATAAATAAGATATTTGATTATATTTTATTTTTGGAGATTGAGATTTAATTTAAATAGATTTGCATTTTATTTAAATATGGAAGAATGAATGATTTAATTAAATAATTAAAATTATTTAATTGTTTAGAAGAATAAAGTTGATATTGATGGAATTAATTAAATAAATGTAATTTATTCAATTAATGGGAGAAAATGAATCAAATAAATAAATTGATTTATTTATTTATTGATAGAGGAATATGAAGATGAATAAATATTTAAAATATTTATTTAGGTAGAGTCATGTCATTTTTAGGTGTATACACATATCATGTGACAAATTTTCTTTTCAGAGGTTGTTTAGGCTACATGGGTTGCTTAAAAATATTGACAATACTAGAGATAGTAGATTTCTTAGTTCTTTTTGGTAGAAATTATTTCATTTGACAAGTGCATAATGCACTCCTAGCATGAGCTATCACCAACAAACAATGTGGCAAACAAAAATAGAGAATAAGTGGGTTGAAGGATATCTGAAGGACTATGTTCTACATAAAAAATTAGTATGGGTTAAGTGGTTATACTTGGGAGAATATTGTTACAAGACCACCCATCATATGTCCTTTGGTACGTTTCCATTCATGGCATTGTATTTTCATGATGCACTTAATTGCATTGATTCAATGTTCACAGACAATAGAGTGATACTAATATGGGTATCAGACACCATCATTGATATAAGGGTGAAGAAGAAGAGAAATATAGATATCACAAAGTATTTGGGTTGTTGGAGGAACCCACCTACAAAGGATGCCACTTGGGAAGAATAAGGAATCTTGGAACATTTGAATCTGTATTGCTTGAAGACAAACAATTTTGGGAAGGGCGGACTTGTAATGTCCCATTTTTAATTGATTTAATTTTGTGGACAAAATCTCTAATCCTATTATATATTATACCATGAGTAGAGTTTCCACCATTGGATAATGAAGGGAAGCTAATTTTAGTGATAAAATCCATAAATGATACATAAGAGAAGACGCTAAGGAATAGAACAATCACATAATACTTGGTTCATTGGAGGAACCTACTTGCAAAAGATGCTACATGGGAGAGACTAGAGATTCTTGAGCATCCAACTCTCCATTACTTGTGGGTAAGCTATTTCAAGAAGGACAGACTTGTAATGTTACTATATAATGTTGAATGCACAAGACAACTCAGAGGGGGGTCAATCAATTATAACAAAACTTCAAATCCTTACTAACATTCAGATCAACATTAACCTTTAAACATGTTATGATGATTAAGCATGAAAAGCAAATAACTAAAACTGAATCATAACAACACCACACACAAGAGAATACCAATTATTTACGTGGAAAACCCTAAAAGGGAAAAACCATGGTGAGGATTAGCTCACAATATAATGTAGTAGCAATATCAAATTACAAAGGCTCACTACCAAAGAGAATGCTGACTGTAGGTGGAATCACTACCCACTGAGAAAGAAAGAAAGAAGAGAAGAATGGCTCACTACCAAGCTTTGAATTGATATAGTTGCATCTAACCTATACATGGAGTTCAGTTCCAATGAAGCTCAATATCCATCACAACACCAACAACATCTTCGCAGCATCACTGAAAATAGTAGACACCTTCTACTCACTGCATTTAGTATCATAACACATGAAATCTCTTGCTGCCCCTAATAAAATTTGCATCACAACATCATCTCCCTCATGCACACTCACATTCACGAATCCTTGTCACTTATTTATACCATCGTTACCCTTGAAAACATTCTCCAAGGTCAACAACACCACTTAACCCATAAAATTCAAATTAGGTCTAGACCTAAACATTCCCGCGGAGGAAAGGAATGAATGCAGACCACATCATGCCTTAGCATGAACCTAAATCCACTCTTACACACTTCAACATGCTTTCACAATCAACAAAACATGACCACAATTAGTGTAAACAACCAAGTCGGCCAAACTTGTGTAAACACTAAGAACTATTAAGCGTGCATGCTTCCTCAAACCAAAGGATGACATGCAAACCACGCACTAAACATTAACATGATCTAGAAACATCCACACACACCTGAAAACCAACAAATTCCTTTGCAACATCTTTCACCTGTAGAAACTTCACACCGGAGTACTTTAACCAGCTCTAACAAACTCTGTCAACAATTGTAACTCAAGAACTAAACTTGCGGAGCACCAAATCACAAACCACTTGAACTGAAGAAGGATATAGACCTTATAAGCACAAATCTAGAACCATAGACCTTATAAGCACATATCCAGAACCACAACACTTGAAACCACTCTGCGGAGAAATGCGGAGAAAAACACTTTCTCCCAGATGCACTGCAACCATTATCAGACACAATTCTCAAACTGGTGAACATAACTTTTACTACACAATGATCCAGAGAACCAAATTCTAGATTTAGCATCTTCAAACACTTCTAAACAACATATCCAAATTGCATACTCAGATCTTCAACACAAAATAAATGCAGAGCAAAAACTCAAACTTCATTATGTAAGCCAGAAGACTTCTTCAACACACTGTTTCCATAATTAATCAAATTTTCTCAAAAGCACTTGGAAACCCAACAACAAAAGCATATCCTTAACATCTTCAGCACCTCTATAAAGTAACCAAATCCCTTTTAACTAGACAACTTAATCAAACAACAACAACCTCATCAGAAGACACAGTTGACACCAATGACAACATCGACTAGCACATACTTGCAACATATAATTAATTAGCTTATGTGGGCCCTATTGTTATTTTATTGATATGGATATAAAAATATTTTAATAAAGAGGCCATGGTTTAGTAGCAACTAATAAAATAATAAATAATATGGGGGTGTGGGTTTTTGTAAAAGGTTGTGGTAACCTCCATGACACTTGATTGCTTTTCATGACAAATTCTATGACAAGAAATTAATAAGGAGTTATAAGTTGGTATTCATGACAAAGTGGGGGCTATTTTGAGGAAAGAATCTCATTAATATTTTAATTTTTATCTTTGAAATGGAAAGTGGGGTGTTGGAAATTTGTGTCCTGTTGGTGCTATATACTAAGGAGCTTGGTTGCCTTTGAGACATCTACCAATTTATTTAGTCTTTTCTATCATAGATTGAGCCTTTTGTTCAACTATAGGATTCAAGGATGAAAACCCTTAGATTCTAGAGATCAAAGGATGAAACGCCTTTGGTTTCTTAGAGATTGGAGGATGAAAACCTTTTGATTTCTTGATGGCAATCTCACATAGAGGTTGTCTTTGTACTTCAAAGATTTGTTTAGATTTCAACATATAAATTTGGTATTTGTAGCAAGTTTTATGTTTTTAAAGATTCAACATATTGTGGAAGCATATATTTTGTAATCATTGAAGCTAACATATTATTGTGGAGGAAGCTTTACTCATATTTGTGTGTTATTCTTTGAAGCTTCAACATATCTATATTATTTTTTCTATCTATTATTACTTCTTTTTGGGCATTGTTGTTATTGGAAATTATATATATCCACTATATCATCTCACCTTGCCCTCATGGGATTTGGGTGATCAAAAAGTGGTGAATAATAACATTTACTCACCATATGCTCTAACCTTGCTCTCACCTTGCTCTCATGGGATCTTGGTGATTAGAAAGTGGTGAATATTATATTAAAATTGGTTGAGGATTTACATATATCCCATTTGTGATGGGGCCAACAATATGTTACTACCAAGAGGGGAGAAACCTCAAGCAAACAATAGCATTAAATAGCTCTGCTAGAGGGAAGGGAAAGCATATTCACCACATTTGAAGATTTCAACACAAGACCCCACACAATTAGTTAATTTTTTGGTACAAAGCTTTCAAATAGCTCTCCTAACATCACCTATACAAAAATAAATGACGAGTGGGAGGAGTGTCAACTCTAGTCAAGGTTTGGTAAAGAATATTGTAAAAAGAAATCACATAGGATACCCAAGCTTGAGGTTAATATTTGAAGTTGAAATTTTCCTTAAGGTCCAGGGTGATCCAAACTTTTGGGGGAACAATGGAGTAGATCAAGGAGCTCAAGTCACCATGATGTAATAAACCGAGTTTTCTCCATTGAAGGAGGTTATGGTTGGGTGGTATGGATAGATGGGCATGTGTTAGGACAACCATAAGCTAGAGAGGGCCCACAAGAGATGACACTGAAATTTTCATAATATCAATACCATAGAGAGGGAGAATGCTAACACATCAACCCAAAGATTTGCACTTGAAGCCTACTTTATTATAGTGTGCGTAATGAATCATAAATCGACACTTTTTCACAATTGTAACCTATGTGGGGTTATTTACAACACACAAATACACAATGCAAGAGACTATTAATGTGGAAAAAATCCATTATAGGGATACAAAATTGTATAAATAGCTTATAAATTAATAGATCTCACATAAATAACAACCACTAATCACAGAGGACGAGGCATAACATTAAACTCATTGGTATTGTTAGTATTAGAGTGAGGGAAGGTGCTAACACATCAACTTGAGAGACTTTCACCTTAAAACTTACTTCCATATTAAAAAATATTTTGATATAGAGAATACTTTATAAATGTCTTTCTAACAACTTTTCCATTATCTCTTTGCAATTATTCACAATACACACCCAAAAAAAACAACTACTAAGAAACTAATAGTGATTAAACAAATGTACCACTATCAAAGTTGCATAGACATGTATATAGATACAAATGCAAATGAAGTATTCATACAGATACAATTATTTTTCAAGACCCCCTAATATGAATACGAATATATATATATATATATATATATATATATATATATATATATATATATAAAATTAAAACATATATTATTAAATAATCTATTATATTAAAATATAATTTATTATTCATTAAATATGGATATTAATCAAATACCAAATACATAAAAAAATACTATCGATAATAAATGATATTATATTTAATAAATTACAAACTAATTAAATATAATTAATATTAATAAAATTATAAATTAGATATTAATAAATTTATAAATAAACTTAAAGCTGATATTAATAAAGATAAAACTAAACCAAACTGACCACTCAACTCAAAACAGAGACAACATTACAAATGGGACAATATAGATGCAACAAGATAGGTGGAAAGATATTTCAATTTTTACAAACATGTAATACAGACATGGAAAGATAGACCCAACAATACATTGCTAATTTTATAGACAACTATAAGTATTTAAACTCTTAAGTCAACATAAGACATTGGTAATTCATTTCAAATTTTATAGACACGATGATAAATATTTACAACTCTAAGTCAATATCATCCTAATAAATGCCCTATTTTTTGGCTGATAGGCTATTCTATATGTACACACATCTTGTAACTGCCAAATTTTGGTAGTCCATTTTTTTGGTAGTCCTTCAATTTTTTTTCTCCAAAATTTTAAAAAATAAAATTCTTAGAAAATTTGTCAAGCAAGAGTGGTAGTTATGCATTTTCAAGAGAAAGTGGAAATTGAGTTGTTGTGAATAGTGGGGCCAATTTTAGATAATGAGAGAAGAGGAGTTAGTGGGTGTTTTGGAAATTTATTGATTTTATTTTAGACGTTTCTTTTTAGTTTCTTTAAAATGTCTTTTAAGTTTCTTTCTCAATGAAGAGATGGGGTGGAAGACTCTAGATACAAGAGACTTTGGAGATAAATTTAGTGGTATTGTCAAATGTAACAGGAGTTCAATAATAGGAGGATCGCAATAGTTCTTGCAGAGGGGGCAATTATAACATGTCTCAATCTGATGGCTAAATAATTATCATAATTGGTGTTGAACTACTCATCAACGAAGGTATGTATGCTTGGCTTGTGCTATCCGTGGTCTTTCTTTGTAGCATTTTACCAAACCATCTGCATGTCTTGTCTTTGCTTTCACATTATTTGAAGTTTCTAAAAACCGTTGAGTTAATACAAATTGTGCATATCCTGTGATCATAACGTTCCATGAGATGAAATCTCTAAGGGATTCTATTAATAGTTTGTGTGCTTTGTCTATGCTTGTTATTTCATATCCATTAGCTTGTATGCATTTCAATTATTGCGTACCCTAAAACCGCATTTCTTTAGGACTTTATCAATTAGTCATGGCTCTGTTCATTTTCTTCTCATTTCTACCCTGATAAAATTTAAGGCCTTGATATGTTTCTGTTGCGTATGAATGTTCCTCACTCCATAGATGGTTGCTATATGGGAGAACTTTTTGAGGGAATTTGATAATGATGATGGTATGTAAGGTCTGCAAGCCGCATTGATCTGAAAGTTTTAGTTACAAACAAACTATATTTCCATAAAAACATTCGTCTAACAAGTAGATGTTTTCGGTGTTTTAAGTATTCCACATTCCATGCCAATAGAAAAATCTTCTATCAATGACTTGTGATAAAGTTTTGGAAACATTTTAACATGTGATCCACTGTGATTACATATCCTTGGAAAGGCTCACAACCCAATTAGGCCATAAGGATGTTAAAATATCATCTCATATATTTTAAACGTTAATAAATCGGTTGAAGTAAGTATGAAACTGGTATGCTGAAGACAATGAGTAAGTTATGAAATGGAGAATGTTAAAGGTGTCAGTTACATTATTTGAAATTTTTAGATTCTTTAATACTGTTCTAATTTTTGCATCATGGAATATTTTTAATGATAAGTGTTCATTTTGTTGTAACTATTTCATGCAGTTGTGCAGACTTGTTTACTCAAAAGAGAATATGTGGAGATCTTTAGGACTTGAATGTATCAAGCTACCTAAGAGTTCTCTACTGTATTTGTAGTTGTATATATATTTTTTCCATTTATTTTTAAATTTTTTAATAGGAACTTCTATTATTTGGCCATTGAGCTTCTTTAAAGTTTATGGTTGTATCTTCCATTCAAGGGCATTAGAGTTCTTCAAATAATTTTATGTTTTTCACATATTGTAATTATGAGAAGTTTCTATTAAATTTATGTAGGGTCGGTGGTTTCTATAAATAGCGAAGTGCTTTTCTTTATAAGGCGATGAACTTGGTTAATAACTACTTTTTTTTAATTATTTCCACCTTGATTCCTTTTTGTCACGTAATAGTCTAACTTATAATGCTTTTACATGTTTTATTTCAGCATACTTTTAAAGTTTGTAATTCAGTAAATAATTTGTTCAGAGACTAATTTTTCTGGGAACATCATATGTTGTACCTATTTTCTATTTACTTAGTGTTATGGGTAAAATGGGATAATACTAACATGAATTATAAAAACCCAAAAACATCAATGGAATGTGCAAGTAAAGAAGATTTAAAATAAGAAAGTGATACTCACAACCTTTTTACGTTGCGATTTCCATTGTTCGCCTATTCCCGTTTGATCTTCAGTGATGAATGTAGCCCTCAGGAAGCTTGTTTCCTTACTTTAATTCCTCAAGATGGCAAAAGAGAAATGGCTTGGATACTTATTTGTGTTGAAGATGAGCTTCAACACAATATGAAATAGATGATGAATGGTATGAAAGTTGGGGTGCCAATGGTGCGCTATGGATTCTGTAGCATAAGTTTACTTGCAAGCTTGATATATGAAATGAAAGGATAGAGGGGTATTTATAGGATTGTGTGAGAGAAGATCAATGGTAGAGGATGTTCGAGAGAACGTGCGCGAATAGAAGAAGGACATGTGTCATTCAAAAAGATGCTTTGTTGAGTTAACTGCTTTCTTGATGAGGATGAGTTTTTATTTCTTAAATTAGAATATATTTTTCTAATTTAAGAGTTTTGTTGATAGCTTTAAATCAGTTAACTCAACTTTTGCTTTTGTATGACAAGAAGAATTTATTTTTAGAAGATTTTGAAGATTTTTTAGAAGATAAGAAAGCGTAATTAAATAAATAAATTTATTTAATTACTTGCACATGATTTGGAAGAATAAATAAAATATTTAATTATATTTTATTTTGTGGAGATTAAGATTTAATTTAAATAAATTTGCAATTTATTTAAATTTGGAAGAATGAATGATTTAATTAAATAATTAAAATTATTTAATTATTTAGAAGAATAAAGTTGATATAGATGAAATTAATTAAATAAATGTAATTTATTTAATTAAATGGGTGAAAATAAATCAAATAAATAAATTGATTTATTTATTTATTGATAGAGGAATATAAAGATGAAATAAATATTTAAAAATATTTATTTATTAGAGTCATGTCATTTTTAGGTGTATACACTTAGTAATGAAATTATCAAACCTTCTTTTGCGTTCAATGTCCCACTGCCCACAGACGACTATGTAGAATCCAGATGCATATGCACTTTATATTCACTTGGTAAAGCATTCACCGATTTGGGTTTTGAATTGAGAAATCTCCAGCTTTATATATAAAATTTTGACTTGCATTTAAAAATAATAATTGTCACGTGATGAAGACTAAACTGTAGGAAAAAAATTCCTTGACAAACAAGGTGGACTGTCAAATTTAAGCCCTACTCGGACCATGGCTCCCATTAATATAGCTTGTTTCTATTTAATATTTTACTGTTTCTATTTATTATTCTCGTACGTAATCTTTCTTATTACAATTAGCACTAAAATATATTGACTTTTTCTATGTTAGAATTAAATCTAATACATGATAACTAAAGCATATAAATTAAAAACTAAATTGCAAATAAAAAATTAAATAAAATCTAAAAAAAACCCACAATCTTCATGCATTATTCTAAAATTTTAAAAATTGAATTATGGTTGGCATTTATTTATTAGTCTAATCAGTTTCTAAATAATAGGAGACTTAATGAACATTTTTAAAATATTCGAAATATATAAACCTTAGATTTAAGTCTTAGTCAAATTATTATATATTAATATAATTACATTAAAATTAATGAAATCAAAAACTTAAAATTTTTAAAATATATAGTATAAATTAAAACTAAAAATTTTCATATATATAAACTAAACCTATATCTAAATTTTAAATTCCATTTTATTCTTAAAATTATATAAATACATTTGTAGTCTTATTCTTATTAATATATTTTGTTGAATATTTTGAATTGTTTACAAAAAATTATTCAAGATTTCTTTATTTAGGTGATGAAAAAAATTATAAAACTAAATTAGAATAATTTTATATTTATATTATGTATTTTGTTGAGGAAAAATTAAATTAGAATTATTTTCTATTCATATTATGTATTTTGTTGAGGAAAATAATTATAAAACCTACTTGTAACTTATGAAAAGAATCACAATTATTTTCTTTCATATACAAATGACTATTTTTGGATTCAAAGAAAAATCTATAGGCTTGTCATATATTTTTTATGTGAGAGTAAAATATGTAGATTCACTTTATATATGTGAAAAAATAATTAATAGGTTTACCATCTTAATATGTGGGAGAACATAATTGTTAATTTGTTAATTCATTAGCTTTCTTGGTGAGAAAGTAAAATCAGGTTCACCATCTCAATTGTGTGTAGAAAACATTACTCTTCTTGCAAGGTCAACATCTATTTTCTTTGTGAGAAGACATTTTGTAGCTTGGCCATTGTCTCTTTTCTCTATGATAAAGGTGTATTAGCTGGGCCACCATCTCTTTATTATATAAAAAGACATATTTTATTACTTGGCCACCATCTCCTTTTTATGTGAGAGTGTATTACATATTATTGCAACCATCTCTTTCCTATGTAAAGAGGTTGGCTGCTATTTCTTTTCTATGTGTAAAGGCATATTTTATAGCCCAATGACCTACTTAAATAACATGAGTGAAGAAACTTTATATTCTTTAAGGCTATACAAAAAAAAATTATCTTTTCCATTATGCTTATTGGCCTCATCTTCTTCACATCCTTAGAATTTATTTTATAAATATTTTAAAAATAATTTATTTATTAACTTATTAAAAACTTGTGTATATTATTAACAAACTTAAAAAACTTATGAAAGTGTGAAAAACACCCTACATACCCCCTACATGTGCACCCATGGACCTTGCCATACATGTTTTGTAAAGATTTAAAACTTATGAACCCATGTTCTTTTAAAAAATATCTTGTAAAATATAAATATTTGCTAACTGTAATTAATTTTTCAACTTATATAGTTTTCATTGGTTGTGGAATCACTTTACAAGAAAAATGTCTAAGAATGAGGGTTTGAGATGTGAGAATGTTTCATAAGAGCTATGTGGTGAGTTACTATGGTTTGCTTCTAAGAGAATTTTCATGACCCTAGTGGGCAATGGTTTTTCAGGGCTTCCAAAACATGCAATCTTCATGTGTATGTTTGCCTTTATGTTGGATATAAAGGATCTAGAGATAACAATATTCAGGGTTACCAAAAGGTATTTAGATCATTTAGGTTACATATAAGTTATATTTTAAATAAGAATATGATGTTATTCTAACAACAAATGATATTTTTTTATTCAACTACTAGGGATTCCATGATAAAGTTTTTGTCAAATGTTTTAAAGATCATTTTAAGGACAATTTTGATTAGACATGTTGATGTGGTGAGTTGTGTGATGACTCACACCTCCAAACCTTACGTATATATAGATAAGAGTCAGTTTTAATCTCAAAGTTTGTACTCAATTTTACCTTTGATGAACCACATTGCTATTTCATAATAAGTTCATGTCTTGAAGTTTGAGGATAATACTTTCTTTTAAATTAAGTGGGTGATTAAAGAAAACTATCCAATGCATACTTGCTAATGAGATATGCACTATCTTCAACTTCAGCATACAGACAGTGCATCATGTGTCTGAATGACATTGTAATCATCAGGAAATAAAACTAATTGCACAAATCTTGAGGAGCATACTATATAGAAGCTTACATATAACTATATATTTCATCATTACATAATTTTCAAACAACAAAAGGTTACATACCACATGAAGTGTTCATTACAACATGCATAGTTGTAAATAAGTTTAAGACCTACTCCATGAAGTGTTCATTACAACATGCATAGTTGTAAATAAGTTTAAGACCTACTCCATTCATGCTTCATACATTCCCACTAACAAATGAAGATAATGATAAGTTTAGTTGCATGTATCTATAACTCATTTTCTTCCAACTATTGCTATAAAAGCTAGATTATTTTTTATTAAATTTTCTAGATAAAAGCCACGTGAATGACAATATAAACAATAATACAATTTTTATATGGAAAACATATCGTCAAAAAGTTAAAACTATGCATCATGGAAACTTGACATTTTAAACCAAATTCTTACCAAGTTGCTTTATGCATGTTAGTACACTCTTCACACAAAGTGAATGTGAAAGTTCACGCACACACAGAGTAAGAAAATCAAATCTAAGTGAAAGGTAAAATTCAAACACACTTCATACAAAGTGAATGCCAAATTTATTTCAAACACTCACACACAAAAAGTGAATGCTAAAGTTCAAGCACACACTTCACGCACACACAAAGTTCAAGATGCCAATTTTCAATTTACACCAAGTGAATATGAAAGATCAAACTTATCTCAACACACAAATAGTAAATAGATTTAATAAATGAATGACAAAGGTAGTTCACTCACATTTCATATGAATCCACATCATAAGTAAAGTGGATGTCAATACACAAATAATAAGTGGCTCAAATTCAAGTGAATGTCAAAGTTAGCTCACTCACACACACATAAAGTGAATATAAAAGTTATTTCATACACACAAAGTGAATGTCAAAGGGATGTCAAAGTTCAAATGCATACTTCACACAAACAATAAGTGGATGCAAAGTGTACACACTAAACAAACAAAGTGAACTCCAAAGTTCAAATAAATAATTGGATTCCAAAGTTCAAACACACATAGAAAGTGAATGCCAAAAGTTCAAACAATAAGTGTATACAAAGTAATGTCTAAAGTTCAAACACACTTCAAACAAACAAAGTTCAAAGACAAAATAAAAAATCAATAGATGTCAAAATTTAAAAACACACACAAAGTAAATGTCAAAGCGCAAACATACACTTCACAGAAACAATAAATGCAGACAAAGTGAATTGAATCACATATAAGTCAAGGCTAAAGCTCAAAACCATTCTTTACACAAAAAAAATAAGTATATCAAATTAGAGTGAAAAAGTGAATTCAATTTTAAAAATATAAAAATTAAACAAATATGCCAAAGTTTAAACCCATAATTCACACAAACAATAAGTATATCAAACTAAAGTGGATGCCAAAGTTGTACTACACACAATATTAAATAGATTCCGAAGTGAAACATGGTAAATAAATGTGTTTAAAATTTAACTTACAAACAATATAACACTAATTATGACAATGTCAATAGATTGCATTGTGGTTGAATGGGAGGCCATAGTTCTCTAATAGTTTCTTTATGATTTGGTTCTCTAACTTAGTTCATGTTGTTATTCATTTAATATCATTCCATCATATTTATTTGCCAAAAAAAATTGAATTTATTATAGTAATTATAGTCTTGTCCACCAACTACAAATATAAATATAAACTATCTAGTGATAGGCCTATAAATATGTGTGCCTATTGGCCATTTGATAGCACCTTTAGTGCTTTTACTAGTAGTATTTATTGCAATACATACATGACAACCTTTGTGCATGACTATATTTATACAAAATACATGACAACCTTTGTGCATGACTATATTTATACAAAATATTAAGGTTTTTGTTGAAGTTTTAAAGTTTTTCTATGATGTTTTAGGTTTTTTTTTTTTTTTTTTTAAATATCAAACTTGTATACAATACAATAGATTGAATCGCCGAATTGAGATGTATCTGGCGTGACTCCAAGTTTGATCATATCTTAGGTAAGGGAGACGTGGTACTCAAACGATATTTAGGCCATACCGAACCTGTATCCATACCGAGTTAGTTCAATAGATGGAAAGTAACAACATCACATAAATATACTATTCCTAAATCCTATCCTAGACAATCTGGGAGAAGCCGGGTTCTAAACATTACATTATTCATTCTTTGTTTGGAAATAGTACTAGTCTTCAAACATCCTATGAGTCAACTAAACAAAAGAAAACTCTACAACTACGAGGCGAACTTAAAAATTAAGTAGGATAATCAAATTTCTAAAGGAAAAAGGTTAAGGGATTTTCCATTGTCACAAACCCAATTCAAGGACATCACATTAGACAATGTTTAGAGACAGATGTTCACCAAATAGTGAACTGATATAAATTTAATAATGTTTATAGCAAGGCACAAAACTGTTTGAAAACGGGTCAAACTTCAAATGATTGCAATCCTTACAAATTATACCGAAAATCATTGGTAGCAATCTCTAATGAATATTCTTCCTTGAATAAAGTTTCTTTTTGCTCTACTGCTTAGCTTCATCCTATAGACTTGTTACAACATCAATGGATCATAGAAAGAGAAAGTAACTTAAAGTGATAAAATGCTTGCTTACCTGTATACCAGAACAATATTTCTACACATGAAAAGAAAGCAGTCAATTTCTTATGGGAGCTGTTCAAAGGTTTGCCGAACATCTCTCCATACTTGGCATGTTGAACAATAGATACGCATTGGTATTTGTCTCCCTCTTGGCAGCTCTAGTAATTCGCTCTCAAAAAACTCTACCTAATATAATAACCTGAGCTTATTTTGCTGTCTCCAAATTTGTAATGCAGCTGCTCTGAACCATGCATTCCTCCACTGTATATTGGTTGAAAGGAACATCAAATGGTAATAGAGCTGAGCAATGATTAACAAGCAAAAGAGGCCTGTAGCGAGCAGCATACCAGATGGGCAGGTATCCTACATTATTAAAGACCCCAGCCATATTGTTCCTATTCTATGAATGTAATGGTGCCGCTGCAGATGATGGTTGAGGGAAACTTGGAAAGTTAGAAGGCTTCATATTGATTTTAGGCTTTGGTGATATGAGGAAGTAGTAGTTTTTAATGTAGCCAAGATATTTTTCGATGGCTACAAATAGAAGGCATGGACATGGGTATTGTGCGGATTGATCTGAGCATTTAGGAGAAGCTTGAAATACTGGAATTTCTGTAGGACACTTTATTGAATCTTCCTTAAGAGAATTTATGGTAGGGTAGGGAGGTACAAGAATTGCCTCATCAGTAAGGGGATCACAAAAATTGTAGATATAACAGGATGGCTGGGATATCATTGAAGGTGAGAGTTGATAAAATCTAAGACTTAGTGGTTTTTTAATGTTTTGATTTATGGGTAGTTGTTTTTTATGGGAACTTTGAATCCATGGGTTTTTGAAAGGGTCCAAAGTTCAAACCCTTGTACATGAAACAATGATACTAATGCAGCTAGAGCTGCCACAAACAAACAACATGATGCTGTGACCACAACCCACTTGACCCTGGTTTGTTAATGTTACTGTTATTAGTGTCATAAATTTTTTTTATTGTTGGTTACATCTCCCAAACTGTATATAAGGAGATGAAACTCTTTGTTATTCTTATTCCCCCAATAACTAACAATAATAATTTTTGTACCTATTGGTTTTGGCCTAATGACAAATCTACAAGAATGCTGCAGAAGAAAAAAACATAGCATATGTGTTATCATGTTGAACATGATTGCCTGAATCAAAATTATATAAAGCTTTAGATTTTGAAACAGATTTTCATTTGTAGGAGAGGTATTCCAGTGCAAATGACAATAGTTCTTTGATGTGTGACAAATCTTCTTTTGATAGAGTCTAGACTGCTATCTTTGCTAGCATCTAAAGCTTGCGAGGAAGTAGTAGACTCACTAAAATGGCCGCCCAGCAGGCTCTTGGGGCTATAGCATTTTGAAAAATCAGCGGTCTTCTTCAGAGCCAGAGATGTATCAGTCTCTTCCAAAATGGAAAATTAATAGATTCTATCATTTCTTATATGTCTTACCATGCTTCAATAGATTCAAGGTTCAAATTAAATTTCTCTAACTGGGGTTTCTTGCTTAATAAGAGCTCTGAACATTTCTGCGTCTTACTCAGTTGAAAAGGGAGGTGAAGGAAATGGAGGTCTACCAACATATTCCAGATAAACAGGTCTAGTAAGCCATGTTTTCTGTTGGTAACAATGGCTTCAAGCTACAGATCCTTTTCTATACCTCAAAGGTGCTTGAGACATGGATAGGGGGTCAAATTGGTGATAAGCCTACTCTAGCAGCCAAATCAACAACTAATACCTATAATAAATCCAGATCTTTTAATTCATCACAGCAAAGCTAAACATGCTAGAGGCATGTGTTTATTGTTGCAGAACATTATACTCTACAGATCATTGTTCTATTGTTGCAAATTTAGAATGCTACAGGGAGATTTTAATAGAATATTACAGGACGTTAGAAGCCGCTACAGAACCATTACAGAAAGATAAATAACACCTTACGGGCAGCTGAAGGCTTGATTGTTTCTCCTAATCAGTGAAAAAGCCCCCTTATTATTGAAAAAGCCAATTCTTTTGAACGTTGGGTTTCCAACACAGTTTTTTTTGTCTCTTCATGTTCGGGCTTTCCAACACTTGGTTTTTTGTCTCTACATATTCGTGCTAATTCTTTGTATTTAGGCTCTCTTTGCATTCCTCCGCTTCTTGGGTAGAAATTGTTATGATGCTTCTAAGCCTCGCAATGATGATGGAGCTGCTGTGTTACTGACCCTAATGATGACGCCCAGGTACATCTTCTTTTTCTCTAACTGCTGCACTGACAGATAGCAAACAGTTTTGAAGCTCTGCATTTATTGCCGCCAATTCTGGACTATGCCCGACTGACTGTAATATTCCCTCTGTCCAGCACTTTGCCAGTCACAGCTAATAGAGTGTTGTTTTATATACAGTCAGTACACTGTTTTCCATGCTGTCATTTCATGTCTTCCTTACGCTCCTTGTTGGTTTGTGAATTACAGCGCTTTGGACTTTCATGTTTTGCTTCAACAGTCAAAGAAAGTTGGGCTTTGAAAATGTGAGGTGTATCAGTTTTATGTAGTTCGGATATCAACTTTAACACTGTTAAAATGTGTCATTTTCTTTTGACCATCTCTTCATTGTGACCACCACAAGATTGCCGCGAATGACTTTCTGTAGCAATTGTGCAACTGTTGCAAATGACTTTTCGAAGCGATTGTGCAACCCCTGTGAATGATTTTCCATAGCAACTGTGCAACTATTGCAACTATTGTAACATGGACTGTGGAAATATCATGACTGCTATTTATACTTGTTGTGAAGATCTTTTCACAACACTGTGTAACTACTCCAAATGGCTCTTCACAAATATGAGGCTGCCATGGAACAACTTTCTATAGCAAGGGAGACTGTTGTGGAACTACTTCGCCTCTTATTTGTATGTACACCGTACGCCATTGTTTGAAACTATTCTGCCTTCTTTGTTATGGTGTCTTTTGAAGCCTTCATTTGAGCTCAAACATGACCACAAATTAAAGGGGAATAATTTTAGTCAGTCTACGTGTGCCTGAAAATTATGAATTCTTTTTTTGGGTGTTGCAAAAATTGCATGAGTGATGCAAGATTGCATTTCCCCTCAGTTGCTCTTCCATCATGCACCCCATGTAAGTCTTTGAGGGTGCACCATACGCCTTGAGTAAGAGTATATGAGCATAGTGCACACAAATTTAACTAGATGATAGAACCATCATTTTGACCCACTGAGAGTTTACCCTTCCCTTCCCCATGTTAGGTACCTAAGAACTTTGTCACTTTTAGTTCCTTCCTCTCTCTAGCACCTATTGGACCATAAATTATCTTTCTAGCTTTTCTCTTCATTTTCGCTCTCTATCTTCATGTGGGTTTTTGCTCACCTATATCCATCTACTTCCACCAAGTTCTATTCCTCCTCATCATGTTTTCTTGCTTTCTTTTTTAGGTGCTGATTTCCTTCATTATTTTCTTATGCCTTGGGCTAATTATTTTAATTGCTTTCCATCTTTCTTGGCTCCACTTGCACATCATCATTCTTTTTCCGTTCTTCCTTTCTTCATTGTGTTGCTTCCTTTACTATAACATCACTCACTTCTCCACTTGATCCTCTTTCAAGGTTCTTATTATGTGCATTCACTTCCACTTTATTTGTCTCCATTTCCATGCCAACTAAGGATATATTTGTTCTACACCTTCTTCATACTCGACACCTAGTGTCTCCATATCATCTTATGGGCTTCTCACATCTTTCCCTCTTATTAGTTTAATCAAACAAAGCTTAGGTTCATTCTCATATCTTCTTCAGGTAAGAGATGGCCTTTTAATTTCCTTTTGCTTGATCATATATTAGTGTTACATTTGGACATTCAAAACCTTTTTCCTCATTTTCCACCTTTTGGGCTGCACCTTTTGCATCACTCTTCCTCATCAGCTTGATATCACTTCTCTAGATATTTTGTTGTCAAAACATTCTTGTTAGTACATATGATGAGATGACTCCAATGCTCATGCCTATCTCATCTCTTCTGTCGTGGACTACATCATTGCCCATCCTTCTTGACATAAGCTATCTTGGTTCTTCTATTATACATCATTTCACTATCAAATTGCCAAGGTCTTCCTAACAAAACAGGCATGCATCCATTATTAGGACATCACACAAGACTCTATCATTAGATCTTCGATTTTCATATCAACTTTACAACATTCTCACATCATCATATCATGAACTTCCATCAACCAAGATACGGTCCTATATGGCTTTTGGTGGAGCGTACAAGTGAAATTCAACTTACCTATTATTTCAATAGACACTAAATTATTTTTACTTCCGTTATCACATACAACATTATAAAACTTACCTTTTGTTTTTTATTTGTCTTGAAGATGTGGCTTCTTTCTTCTTAGTGTTCAAGGCCCTCCTCAATAATAGGCTTTCTTCTTGTTCAAGTTCTTCAACATGCTCTAGTGATGCCACAAATGCCATAGTTACTTGCACAACTTGTGCATACTACTTCCATATCTTCTTTCACCATCATTGTGAACATGAAGATATTCTTAAGCATGGTGGTCAAATCTATATCTAAAACATGCTCCACTAAGAGATCAATCTTTTCTTATTCATCTTTCATATCTACCTCTTAATCTTCAATAGCTTATTCCACCTATTCTTTCTTATTTGGCATCTAAGGAGCAATCGATTCTTCCTAATGTCTTTATTGAGTTTTCTCATTGAGTGGTTGGTTTCTACCATTATTGAACCTCCCTATTTATCGCGATGAATTTTGTTGCCTTCTTGATATTTCCTCCCGGCCTTTCAATTCTCAAAGCATTTATGTATCTTGTAACATTTTTTTAGTCTACCTCATGATGACTAGACCATATGGTTATCTTGTAGAAATCCAAGTAGTCTTTCACACTAAACTTTCTTTGCCTCAAATTTTGGAGATTTCTCAATGAGTTCAATTAATAATTTGTAGGAATAAATTTTCCCTTTAATTTGTTAACCGTTCTGTCACAATAGGTAATCTTTTAGTTTATACCTCCTTCCACCATAGCCACCACATTGTAAGACTTGGTATAAAATGCTCTATACGATGCAAGATTTGGCTATGAAGGTAGTCATCTAAAATCTAGGAGCTTCAATGAAAGCACAAGAGAGACCCAACATGAAAGAATAATTCTATTCTATCAAAGGATGCAAATACATAATATACATGAATATACATCAATATTGTAATTACAATGAGAAGCCCTTGGGTATATAGGCCAAGGTGAAACATAGGGCAACATAAAATTATGACAAATGTCTTAATCTTATGACATGAGACACAAAGAAATAACTATCCTTAGTGTACCCTAAGTAAACTTAACTAGACAAGTGTGAATAGGACCTAATGCGGAACCAATTATGTAATATACCCTGTTCACACCAAAATGACCCTTCAATTTGGAGCCACCTCATTAAACTCGAAGTATTATTTCCTCTCTATAAGACAACATATCAATTATTTACGATTCAATTAGCTTGAGAAACTTTAAAATTCCATATTAGTTCCTCTTCAAATTCTTAAATTAGTTGTAATAAGCATATCATCCCTTTCATTTAGTGGTTTCTCATTTACTAGTTCTAAATCTTCTACTATGAACTCATCTTCTACATCAGTCACATCATGTCTTGCCATAAATATTATGTTGTCCTCTTTAACATCTATCCTCACTTGCATAACTCTTAGCAAGTTCACAATGTCATCCAATATTTTAGGAGGCATGTTAACACTTTTGTCAGTCTAAACTCATTGTTGTAATTCCTCTGATTACAATCCTATGTAGGTTGAGTACACACAAACTGGATTTAAACTAGCTTTGATGTTATAGGATGAGACAAGGATAGGAGGCAAATGCTTATTTCTATGAAAAAATACATACTACATAGTATTGTTTAATTTCTAAAATTTAAAATACCACAAGGAGATTTTAACAAAATACTATAAGGTACTACAAAACCATTACAAATGGATGCAAAACACCTTATGGGCAACTATAGGTCAATTACTTATCTTTAGTGAAAAATCTGTTAGTGTAGAATACATTATTGTTATTATATATTATTTAATAAGTAATTATACATATAATCTACACATGGCATTAAACCACCTTAGGTAGGCATGTGGCATCTTGGAGAGTTCGTCAAACTCGTCCAAGGTATGTGGCACCTCTTTCTTGCCACTTGGTGGAGCAAAAATTTCCACCACTCTTTGAGTGTTGAAGTTGACTTCTGATTTGAGTCAATCATATCACTATATATGTACTCTCTTTGTTCATAGGGTTCAAATTTCATCTTTGCAGGGGTGTTTTCCTCTTTGCAAGGTTCAAATTTTCTCTTTGAAGGCCTGAAATTCCTCTTCCCAATGTTCTCCTTTGTGCAAGGCCTCCAAAGGATTTAATCCCATGGTCACAACCTACCTAAGGGGGCTTAAATTTCACCTCCATTTTCTTAGATTTTGTAATTGAAGTTATCAACCACCTCTCAATTTTCCATGCTCTATGCATTTTTTAGAATTTTTGAGGGTGAAATCAGCCTTTAGCGACCTTTCAATTTTCATGTGTTCCATGCATTTTTTGGAATTTTTGAGGGTAAAATCAGGCTTTTTTAAAAGTGATTAATTTTTTATGCCTAATCCATTGGAAATCATATCACACTAAAATTATAAAGTGCATTTTTTCATTCCAATTTGCGTTAGTCTATGCACTAAAATTATAAAGTGCCACAAAATTTAGGGGGGATAAAAATATTGAATCACGGGGGGTGTATTGTGTTGTGTCAAGAGCACTTCCACTCATATATCATTTAATATTTTTTTACATTTGTACAAATTCTGCAACAATTTGGTAAAGCATGGGTCCAAATCATCCTATCAAGCCTCTAACACCCTTTAACTATGATGAGTGGAAACTCAATATTCAACTTATGCTCAAAGATAAAGGGTTGTATAGAGTGACTATGGGCAACAAAAAAGAGCCAAATGCTATCAAAGATAAAGAAAAATGCTTTAATAAGTGTGATCAAGCCTTTGGGTTCTTATATCTAAATCTATCTCATGAGCTTTTATTTCATGTTGAAGCCTTGAAAACACCCAATGAGGTAGGACAAACCTTAGAAAAACTCTTTGGGAAGGTTGATGAATTAAAAAGTCATGAGCTAGAAAATGAGCTCATTAGTTTGAGCTCTAGAGATTTTGATACCTTAGAAGATTATTTCACAAAATTCAAATCATTGAGATTGTAGTTAAAAAGAATGTGGGATAGAAAAAAAGAGAGGATGAATTCATACTTTCTATGCTTTCCAAACTAGGCCCTAAATACTATGTATAAATGCATCTTCTTTTTATAACACCAAAAGGGATTTTGGTATTTATATGGAAAATGCCTAGTTTAGATGAATTTATCATGGACTTAATAAGGGAACAAGATAAGTTGATACAAATGGGAACCATGAAGACTTATAAACCTCATGCTCTCATTGCTGGAAATGGGAAAAAATAAAAGAGAAAAATAAAAGGACAAATAAATTAAGGAAGATAAGAAAGCTGAATCCTCAAAATCAAACACTTCAAGCTTTTCAGATCAAGGCACCTCTATGAAAGAAAAAGATAAGTGTACATTTTGCAAGAAAATTGGGCATAGTGAGCAGAAATGTTTGAAGAAAAAGATTTATCATCTCACAAATCTTCTTGAGAAACATAATATAAGGGATCCTGAATCTAACCAAGAGTCATCACCAGATACATCTAAGGCACCATTAATATTTAAGGGCAATGCTCTTGTTGTATCTGTAGTTCCTGAATTTGAAAGACAGATTCTTGATTCTAGAGCTTCCCATCAAATGACTTCTGATCCGCTTCTGTTCTCTACATTGGAACCTACATATACCTTTGCGATCTTGATGGATAACAACACCTAGATGAGTGTTTGTGGGAAAGGAACTATTAACTTGGGTGAAGGATGTTTTACTAATGTTCTCTTTGTTCTTGAGTTGTCCAGAACTCTCCTTTCCATATATTAGATAATAAACAATAGAATAGGGCAGACAATAGAGTTCACAATAGATGCAGTGATTATTCAAGATTTACAAAGCAAAGAAGTTGTTGTAGTTGGCAATGTTGACAATTTCTCTTGACTTTACAACATTTTCTCCTAATGATTCCTTTTCTATGGTTCACACTCATACATCTAGCATGGGTAGTGCATCAGAGGCTCAGCTTGACTAACATCACCTCCACCATCACCTGTTGCTACATAAGAGTTTCGAGTTGCTTGATAGAAGGCTTCCAGAGATTCTTCACAACAATATTATCACCTTCAGATATTTTGTATAGTGTCTATAACACTTTCTTATTTCTTCTCTCTTTTGGAGGAAAGTTTTTTCCTATAGGGTTTTCTTTCTTTCTCCATTTTATGAGAGATTTCTTTGTACATAGGTACCTCATCAGGCCTAGTTTCTGAGACCCATTCTTATTTGTACTCACTTAAGCTATGCTTAAGGGGGATGTTAGTGTAGAATGCATTATTGTTATTACTTATTATTTAATAAGTAATTATGCATATAATCTACACATGGCATTAAGCCACCTTAGGTAGGTATGTAGCATCTTGGAGAGTTGGTCAAACTTGTCCAAGGTATGTGGTGCCTCTTTCTTGCCACTTTGTGGAGAAAACTTGCCACTACTCTTTGAGTGTTGAAGTCGACTTCTGATTCGACTCAATCACTTTACTATATATGTACTCTCTTTGTTCATAGTTTTAATCAATCAAGCATTGTCATTTTCATGTAAATTCATTGTTTGTATTTTGTGATTTCATCTAAACATTGTATGGCATGTGATTGTTCCACTTTCGTGGCCATTCCAGTGCCAACATTCTGTCTAGTCAATCCTCAACCCAACAAAATCCCCCCTTATTAATGGAAAAGCCAATTCTTTTAAAGATAGGGTTTACAACACTTATATTTTTTCTCTACACATTTGGATTGATTCTTCATATTTGGGTTGACTCTTTGCATGCCTTTGCATCATGAGTAAAGTTGCTACAATTCTTCTAATGATGTGTTTATACTTCACAATGTTGTTGAAGAGATTTTGGAACAAGTGATACGCTCTTGGACATTAGAGTGTGCTTCATACGGTATGGGACATTGATGGACATGCTTTAGTAGAAGGGAGAAATTTAAAAAATAAGTAAAGGAAGCAATTTAAAAAATGAGTATCTTTGGCTTTGTGGTGAAACTAGTGGTTTCCATAGGTGGCATAAGTGAAATTGCCACTAGGAATCTAAAAATGCTACAATGAATTTCAAACCACTAGGGCAAAACACAATTGCCAATCTATAGAAAATAGTGATTTTTCGCATGAAAAATCATGTCCCATGACATTCTAGTTTCTAGTTTTCTCTTCAAAATCTTGATTGTTTAAGCTTCCATAGGATTTATGTGGCTATATATGGTCATTGTACACCGAGAAATGTAACTTTGATGCATGGTAAGCAATTTGGAGGGATAGAGAAGGGGATTTCAATTATTGTTTCTAATTTCCCAATGGTTGTTGCAAGCAACATAGGAGAGGTTGTATGATGAAATCACCAATTTCCATAGGTAGCAAAAATGATATCACTGCTATGAATTTGAAACCATAAGGTTCAAATACAATTGCTGGTTTACAGAAAATGGTGTTTTCGCTTTGCATGAAAAATCACATCCTATTGATTGTTTCAATTTCTAGAGGCTTTGTGTGGCTATATGTGGTCATTCTACACCTAAGAAATTTAACTTTGATGCATAGTAATCTATAGGGCTAGATAAGGTGATTTGGACTATCACTTTTGAGTTCCTAGTAATTGTTGCAAGTAAAGTACTAGAGGTGTTGGACTGTGAGAAAATTTAGGGGCTTAGAAACTAATTCTAGAATTAGAACATGCCTAACAATCAAGCCTAAGAAACTTATACCTATTGTAATGCCATTAGAGTGATTTTAAGTTAGATCAAGCTCACATTTTCTAGAGTTTTGACTCTTAAGTGGGTTTCTTCAAGGTATATTGGTCTCTTACTCCTTTTGGAGTTTTTCTCTCTTAATTGAGTCTTTTTCTCTCTAAGTTAGAAGTTGATGCAATTGTGGTTGAAGGATTTAATTAAAGATTGTCTAACCACATATCAAATGATAAAAATCAAACACTAAACATAGTGGATAATAGAAAATTCACACAAAGAATTGATTTATTTATTCACAAACATAGTTACATCATAGCTTCAATACATTTTATGCTTTAGCCTATCAATTACAAAGTAGATCTATGAGATCTTTCAGTACTCTACAAAATTTCCTATTTTTTCTCTCTCCCTACCATTGTCCTCAAATGATATTAGAATTAGATCTTTATATAGAAAGATAAAAAATAATTTTCATCATATGAAAACATAGTACACTATTATAGAGACATCTGATAAGTATCAACAGTCCCAAAAATTAAATGATTTCACCTTCAATTGGCCTTGAAATCAGGTGTATCACCTCACTATCATGTAAATTCACTTTCTTGGATGTATCTTGAACTAGGCGAAATTCACTTTCTTGGATGTATCTTGAACTAGGCGTCTCAAAATTCAACATGGTTACATATATGACCCCTCTTAGGACCAATAATCAAATAGGAAACCTCAAGATTGGTGTGAGATTTGAATACTTTTCCATACAGTCTAATTAAGGTTTCTTTAGACAATGAAATAAGGATGCAATAAGAAGGAAAGAATCAAATACAAATTGAATCATATGATCATGTTCAAGATTCTTATTAGATGTTATGTTCATAACCATAAAGAAAAATCTCCACATGTGATACCACATTACTCTATGAATGTTGATTGGGCCTAAAATGACTATTTGAGATTGAGCATGAAGTATGCAATTGCAGTGCCACAAAATGCCTAAAGGTGCCATAAAATGACAAAAACAACTAGAAAATACTTGAAAAACACACAAACATGAAAATAAATATTTTTGGTTGATACAAGATTGCTTATATTCCTAGGATGCTCTTGCATCATACACCTCAAGTATAGAAAAATAAGCCTCTCACTTGCTCTCAAGGCTTTCAACTAAAGGAAAACCATAATAGTAAATCTTAACTTTGGACATCCACATAGAGTCTTCAACAATTTTATCTTTCTACTTCATTGAGTATTCCTCATAATGCTTGTTTTTGGTTCTCTGTACAATCCTTTTACTCAAAATATATTCTATCTCCTCAACCTATTCTTTCATATTTGATATCCAATCTCCTCCTACAAGTTCTTTAGCATTTTCTCCATGATAATCATACAAATCTAAAATATTGAATATGGGTGAAATTCCAAATTCCTCAAGTAATTCAACCTCATATGCATTACTAGAAAACTTCTTAATTATCTTGCATGGTCCAATTTTCTTTTTCTTTAGCTTGTTATGGGTTCCCTGCGAAAATCAAATAAATGATGACTAAGTCTCCAATCTCATATTCTTTGTCTCAATTTCTAATTTGCATGCTCTTTATATTTATCATTTATCTTTTCCAGTTGCATTCTTACTTCTTGATGTAACTTCTTCATGTATTTTGCACATTCTTCAAACATATCATTTCTTTTATGATTTGCAGTAAAATCTCAACTCTAAAACATTTCTTGGATTCTATCCATACATAGTTCCAAATGGTGTCTTTCATGCACTTCAAGTTGTTGAATTGTATTAAGAAAACTCAGCTTGCAGTAATGCAAAATCCCAACTTCCTACCTTCTCACTTGATAAAAATCTCAATAAGTTTCCCAAACTTCTATTCATAGCTTCTTCTTGTCCATTAGTTTGTAGATGCTATGTCAAACTAAACTTCAAATCGATATTCATTTTCCTCCAAGATGTCTTCCAAAATCACCAATAAATTTCACATATCTTCTAACATAATGCTCTTAGATAACCCATGCATTTTCACAATTTATTTGACAAATAATTCAACTATATGCACACTATTATTAGTTTTCTTGAAAGCAATAAAATGCACCATCTTGGAAAATCTATCAACAACTACAAAAATATAATCAACTTCTCTTTGAGTTCTCAACAACCTAATAGAAAATCTATACTAACATCATCCCATGGCATCTCTGATATAGTTAATGATTGATATAATCCCACATGTTGACTACTTCTTTTGGATATTTGATAAATTCTTCAATTATGTACAAATTTCTTGACACCCATATAAAATTAAATTTAATACTTTCACTTACCAAAGCAAATTTTATCAATATTAAAATATCTTGCTAATCCACCACTATTTTTTTCTTTGATTAGATTTTTCTCATAGAACTTTTGGGAATACACAACTAGTTTCCTTTGAACCAAAAATTATCTTGAATCAAGTAATCTAATGACTTAGTTATGTCTACAATTATTTGTATCTTACATGTTTTCCATGTCTCAACAAAATCAATGTTAGTTTCATACAAATTTCTCATTTAATCAAAACAAACAACTTTGATTCTCATTTCTACTAGCAAATTATGTCTTCTGATTAACACATTAGCTACTCTATTGGATTTACCACTTCTTTCTACAAATGCATGACTTTGTAGAAATTCAACCCACCTGGACTATTTAGATATTGCAATGCTTGGTTATTAGTACAAAACAAATTTCTTTTTCTTTTATAGATAGAATAGTCGGGGTTTCTATTGGGACCCTACCCTTGAAGCTTAACATAGTTCTTACAATATTTCCAAAAATTCTATAAGATTCTTATCATCTATATACTCAAAACCATAATAACATACTAACAAACTATACCACCAAATATAAACAAAGAAACATCAAAAGGCACAAATGCTAGAATATGCTTCCAAAGCAATAATAAAACTTCATAATTTTGCACCACCTTCACACAACTCCCCACCTCACATATATAGATACATCCTCCTCTCTATCAACCTCATATTCTTACACCCACACAAGTGCTCTAGGGACACCTCTAATTTGTATATTGCTTTGAAATCCAATTGATAATGGTGGAAATAATATAGTGCAAAGTTCACGTCTTTATGGCATCGTGCATGATGGATTGAACTACCAAAAAAAATAGAATGGAGAAGTTTCTCTCTACTTTATCATAGCCATTTTGATGGGTGATACACATACCTATCGACACCTTACCAGTATCATAATAAAAATCCCTTGAAATGAATACCTCATGATGAAGCTCCTCCAATTCTTCATCCATATACATTAAAGCTACAAATGAATCATAGAGTTTGCCTTCTCTATCCCTATTGCTTCCTTCTACTTAGATTCCCTAGGCTCTTCAACAAACTTCATGAACTTCATGTCACCAAATTGACCCGGTAGGAACATTTTCAACAAACAAACCCTTAAGTCTATATTAGGTACAAAATGTGCCTTGAGTTCATGACAAAATCACCATGCAAAATCACTTTTAGCCTATTTATTACATCTAAACCCTTCTCCTAACACTTGATGACCAAACCCTAGAGCTACTTCATCCTCACAACAAAAATATGCCAAAGATGGCTAATCCACACCATACCACTGTGCTTGAAGCCCTTACCTTTTTCCACACTTTGCTTACTAGCCATACCTAAAAATACCAAGAAACCTCAACCACCAAAGAGAGAAACCAACCAAACCCACATTCATCAACATTTTACTGAAACCACTATATAGATGGATATTGGAGAAACCTTTAATTTCCACACAATACTGTAGCACACCTTTATCTTTCCAAGGCTGAATTAGGCTCCAATCAATTATGGATTAATGAACACTCATGAATACCATGCTTTCAATCACTATGAAAGAGATCTTAAAACATTTATATTGATTCTATATTAACTTCCTTAGCTGACAAACTCTAGCAAGACTAGAATGTAATGGATACTAAGATAGCCCAACCTAAACTATAGAGATCATTACAAGATCATGATGGGTGTTGTTGTATATGCTTTTCTCAGTCTTGCTAAATGGAAGTATGATGACTATACTCTACCATAAGAGGATTTGCTCTATTCCTACATTAGCTAAATAATTTGCTTCAACATTCACACTTATTTGACAATGATTAAAATTTAGCATAGAGAAATTCTCTTTCAATCCTTGCACCTCTTCCAAAAAATGATTATAATTTCAGTTAGGACTCAATCCTTTTTTTAGAGCATTTGGAGTCTTCCTCTACTACCACATGTTTTAAATTATGAGATACTACAATACCAATCCTTGCTATTAACACCTCCCATTCCACCTCATTATTAGCTTCATTGTCGAATAATAAGATCCACCATACAAGAAACTTCTATTTAAATATCTTAGAACCAAACCTCCCCTTTCTTTTCTTAGATTACCTTTGGAGGCCCTTGTTGGTTCCCCAAATTACCACAACTCGAAACCCTAAAACATTTTACAATCACCTAGGCTAGGGTTGTTGTCAATCATTTCACAATCACCTAGGCTAGGGCTGTTGTCAAGGTGATTGAAAGAGGTTTATCAACAAGTCAAGGGGGATTTTTGCCAATTGACAGGAGTGGGTATACTCCTCTGCACTTGAAACTCAACTAGACCTAGGAGGGATATTCCTAGAGGCATGAAATAGAACACAAAAAAACAAACATATTTATACCCAATGTACACTTGATCCCCAAAGTTGTCACTAGGTCAAGACAAATTGGCTGCAAAGGCCTATGATTAAGCTAATTACTGACCTATGCATTTGCACCCAAACATGGAAATATTACATTCCTTGAGATGACTCCATTTAACTTCACATACACAAGATACACAGTACAGACATACATGTGTATGATTCCAAAAGATTTAAATAGTTTTGCATCACTTCAGATCTATCCCTGGTTATTACACTGAATCATGAATAGAATGAGAAACCCTAAACTAAACCTACACCTACTCCTATAGCTAATAGGACGACGGTTTGATTAAAATAGTGATTGATCCATCCCCAATATGGAATGGTGCCTACTCCATTGGGAAACTGAGTCATAAACAATAAAGAGGAAGGAAATGGATCGAACCAACATCAACATAAAACTAAAATGTATTCACATACATTTCTCAGATTACATTTCATACACTCAGCATACTTATTAATCTTGAGAAAATTACAATGATCCACTTGCAACAAAATAAATGACCCAACACAAAGCTTGTATTGATTTAAATGATGTCATACATTATAAAATCCCTATTACAACATACCAAAAAGTGTGGTACGAGAAAATACATAACTCGGTTCATATATTCCCCTACATCATCACATTCTACCATGGAGACACACCACTTCATGAAGATATGCATTACCATCCTTTCCTATGCTGTATCAGATGCATTCCTCCATTCACTTCCCAAACTGGCATGATTTGAATCCCTAAAATCAACCTGAGGCACTTGCAGACCAGACAATTGGTTCAACAACCAACCCTTTGAAATGAATTTGAATCTTTTATTTATAGCCTTGGAAGCTCAGATTTGATGTTGGAAAGAGAGGGAAAACCCCACCAACTCAACCAACTACATTAAAGACATCAAATTCAATCACCCACTTTGCATTAATGGCGATCCAAAGAGTAGTTGGAGCATTTCTAGATGTTCCTGGGCCTTCGATGGGTGTCGGGTTGGCAGGAGAACTTAGGATTTTTGGATCCTTTTGGAAAAAGTCCAAAAGTCCTGGTGGGTCCTGAAATCCCATCAGAACCAAAAGTGGAAAAAATGAAAATTGAAAGTTTGACCCGAAGCTGCATGAAAAACTTAGCCCTTTCCTCAAAAAATTATTTGAAAACTCAAATTTTTGCACATCCAAATTTACCTTGAAAATTTAGGGGGTCCAAGAAGATTTTGGACTAGGACCAAAAGTCCCATCGGGCCCTGGAGTCCCAAAATGTCCTCAGGTTCTGAAATGCCCCCAGGTCCCAAAATGCACTCAAGTCCCAAAATGCACTAATGTCTTGAAATTTCGATAGGATAGTATATTTTAAAATAACATTTAAGTATAAGTTTACATTTATCTTTTATCCTTTACCTTTCTTATACTTTAAGTTATTTTAAAATATACTGTCAGGATGTTTGAGAGTGGTTTTGGATCCACATGAGTTGAAATGTAGAAACTAGAATTTGGAAGATCCATCAGATTTTAGACAACCAATTTTTTAGGGTTTTCAGGGTTTCAGACTTAGCCAAAATCAAGAGTCCAGCAACATGCACTAGGGTAAAATCACAAGGCCCCTTAGGAAAATTTGATGAATTTGGCAAGATGGTGTAGATATGAGGTTGAAAACCTAGGTGCCAACACTGGCTCTGGTTGGGGATGTGTGCCAAGTAGTGGCACAATGAGAATCACAGATCTCTGGGGTAGACCAAAAAGCAAAAAATGAACAGGGGGAGCAATGAAAGACGTATTTACAAGGAATACAATCATAAACATGAGGGAAGAAAAGGAAAATTGACTATAATCAAAATTTGTAGTCACTTGCATGTCAAACCTACACAAGATGACCAAGACTACTTGCCTCTGTCAAAGACAAGCTAGTTGAAGGAGCTAGTCTCCCTCAAAATAGATCTGCATTCATCACCTGACTGCAATAACTAAAGTCTTTCATTTGCATGATTCAATATGAAACCATTGCACATGATGTGAAGAACTTGACCATTGAAACCATTGTTGTAGGGCAGCCCCAAATAATAGGTGCTCAATCTATTCCATACTACATCATGCTTGTTCCCAACAAGGGGTGAAAAATATAGAAGCAGGCCAACATCAAAACATATGGATGAAGAAAAATCTCCATTGCCAACTGTCAATTTGTCGTACCTACCTCCATCTCACATGGAAAATAAAAATGTACCTAAATGTACTATTGATCCACAAGAGAAGACACTTCATCTTGCAAAGCAAACTGGAAAGACTTCATCTCAAGTATACCTTCAAGTTGGGCTGCCATCTGTTGAAGTTCAAGCATCACATGCCTCACTACTCATTCACATCAATGTCCCATACAAAGGACTCAACCTCTAATAGAACACCAGCATATCCAAGAACTAATAAACATTCCACATCAAAGTGGAAAGACTCATATTCATTTGCATTTCTAGCAAGCTCTTGAACACAATTTTCATATGTGCTGCTTCAACTTTCAATTTATGAATCATAAGCATGACTCAAGCTACAATAAAAACCATAAGCACACAAATCAATACCATGAGACACCTCACATGAAGAATCAAGTTCTTCCACTTGTCTCTTTGCTTCGAGTTCACCTTGGTAATCTGCTATGTCATACTCACTGCTGCAATGAGACCTATGACACACTTCTTCTTCCATATTCATTTATCTATCATTTCTCAGTGGCTCATATGAAGCACACTCTACATGAGGAAGAGAACATACTTTGCACCAAAGAAACAAGTTCTCATATGCGTCCACATGATTACCATCTTCAGAATCTAGGGCAAGCTCTTCACACTGAAACTCCATGGCTATACCAACATTTGTCTCTGATTGGTTATCATAATGTGCAACCACCTCTACCTATACCTCATGCAAAAAAATACTAATTGCTTCCTCATCACAAATAGGAACAAATGAGGGTAATACATCAAACAAGAAACAAATTCCTTGCTCACAATCTAATTCATTTACCTATGTACACTCAACATGATCAACCTCATAAGATGATCCTACTGACTGTTCATCCCCATACACATTATCCTCCTTGTTCACTGAACCACATACCTCAACATTAGATTGGAGGTCATCATTGGATCTATCATTATAATTTTCACTTGATGAACTGTCCAACAACAGGCTGGTGCATACACTACTTTCATTATTTGCATCACTATTATATAATGTACCACCTTCACTTTCTACCCTCATGACTACACAATCATCATCATTTGATGTTGCATTCACCTGATTGCCTATATCCACACTACTACTATTTAGATCAACATGCTTATTACCAGTAACACATGTACTTGTGGATAAAAAACCCTTTATGTAATCATATTTCATTTTCTCCATGGAGTCTAGAGAAAAATATGCCTGCTACATACTCGTTATTTTGAAATCTTCCTGCACATAACTTAGTCCAGTTTCATATGCTTCAAAAAACATATCAATGCAAGTGGGAATATTAGGTCTAAAACCTTTAGGAATATGGGAAAGAGCAATAGCAAACCTCTGACCTAAATCCTTGCTTGACTCTCCCTCTTGTCTTTTAATTTTTTCCAGCTTTATGACAAGATCAATAGGGTCAAGACCTTTGGCAAATTCATTTTTAAATGCTGCCACAAGTTCATTCCACGAGGCAAAGGACTGTCCAGGAAAACTCTGAAACCATTCTCTTGCCTTTCCATGGAAGGACCTAACAAAAAACCTCATCCACATGTCCTCATCATCAAACTGATGTCCTTCCAATAATTTTGAAAATGAAACAACATATGTATTCCCTTCCCAAATATTGTACCCATCAAACTGTTGGGAAAATGAGTCTCAACCTTGAAATTATATAAGGTTTATTGTTGATAGGATATATATATATTTCCTAGTTACACTGATAGGTGTAATATACAATGGGAGCATGGGGTGGAGTGGGATGCATGTTAACATTTTTTTGTTAACAAAAACTATTAAATGATCAACATACATTAAATTAATGATATATTGTAAATCTGGATTGTTCATGATTAGGTTTTAGATTTGATGGTAGATATTTTGTTGGCTTGTCTTGCCCTAGAAGGTAACCCTTTTTTATGAGGGCATTGTATTACAACAGTGGTATCGTGATGCATTCTGAGAGTCTGATAGTGGTCATGTTGTCTCTAGATCTCTGGTGGTGATACTCCTGTGAGAAGCTTTCTCTGCAAGTATATTGTAATCTTTGTGATTTCTAAATAATATATTGGGCAGCTTTTGGAGTGTGGGGTTTTTCTCCCAAAAGGGTTTTCCCCACGTAAATCACTATGTTTTGGTATGCATGATATTTATGTTTAAGTTTCTGTAATTGTTAAAGATCTGTAAAGTTATACATTATCCTTCTGTCAAGATTAGTGTAGGAAGTTGTTCCACTACCTTAGCTTCCTTACAAGTGGTATTAGAGTCTGATCACCTTTGGTTTCAGTTGTGGGTTTTTGGATTTTTTGAACTAATCTAGATTTGAGTGGGAGCTTGTGCAGAAGACACTTTGTGAACTTGTTGCAGGAATTTTCAGATGGCAAGTTCATCAGGGAGAATAGAGGTGGATAAATTTTCTATAAATAATTTTGAAATATGGAAGCTGAAGATGGAGGATTTGTTGATAGATTGAGATTTGTGGGATGTTGTTGATGAGAAGGTTTCAAGGCCTATAGATCCTACTTTGGCTGCTCAATATGATGCTATGGACCATAAATCCAAGGGTATAATTAGATTGTGTTTGGTAGGCTTTGTTTTAATCAATGTCCATGAAGAGACCTCAGCATAGAAACTATGGAAGAAGCTTGGTGAGATGTATCAAGCCAAATCTTTAGTGAACACAATTTTCTTGAGGAAGAAATTGTATTCCTTGAGAATGGAAGAGGGTGGATGAATTACAAACCACCTGGAAGCATTCAATATGATGGTGGCTTAATTGGCATCAGTTGGTGTCAAAATGGATGAGGAGGAGAAATGTCAGATATTGCTTTGTTCTTTGCCTGATTTGTGGGATTCTCTTGTTATGGCTATTGGGAGTACTTCTGTTATATTGAAGACTGAAGATGTTGTGGGTTCTTTTCTTTCTGAAGAGATGAGGAGGAAGGTATCTATAAGTGCCAAGGAGGCCCTAAATGTTTGTGGAAGACCTAAGGAAAAAGGAAAGAAGAATGAGAAGCATGATAAAACCAAGTCCAAGGGGAGATCCAAATCTCTTGGAAAGTCCAAAGTTGTTTCCTGAAACTGCGGTAAGCCTAGACATATTTGTAAGGAATGCAAAGAAGAAAAGAAGAAGAAAAATAAGAGATTTGATTATGATTCTGAGTCTGAGAAGGAAGATGGTGATGCATTCATTGTAGCTTTGGCAACTCATGCATGTAATGATGCATGGTTAATTGACTCAGGTGCATCTTTCCATATGACCTTTAATAGAGATTGGTTTTTTGAATTTGAAGAATTTGATGGAGGTAAGGTGTACTTGGGTGATGATTCTTATTTAAATATTGTTGGCCATGGTAAATTTAGAATTAGGTTTCCTGATGGTAGAATAAAAAGGATTAATGGTGTGTTGCATATCCCTAGATTAACACAAAATTTTTTAATTGTGAGAAAACTAATAGATGTAAGTGTGCAGGTAGTATTTTCTAATGCAGGATGCAAGATCGTTAGAGGTGCTATGGTGATTACTAGAGGTGTTAGATATGGCACATTATATAAGCTTGATGCATGCACTGTTGAGTGCAATAGTACTTCTATGAAAATCAAGTTTGTGGAAGAGGTGAGGGTTTCATCTTCAACAGATGGTCATGGCTTTTGGGTACCCAAGGGTGCTCTTTCTTCTAAATCAAAGTTACCTATAGAGAAAACTATGTTATGAGACCAGAGACTTGGCCACATTGGAGAAAAGGGTCTAAGGACCTTGAAAAATAAAAACCTTGTTGAAGGGTTGTCTAATTGTAATATTGAGTTTAATTTCTGTGAGCATTGCATTTATGGAAAACAAAATCATGTACAGTTTTAATCGAGTTCTTGTAAATCTTGTGGTGTATTAGATCTTATTCATTCTGATGTGTTTGGTCCTGTAGATGTTCCTTCAATTGGAAAATCCACATATTATGTTTTATTTATTGATGAATATAGTATGATGCAGAAACTTTTGGAGGTCATAACTTTTGACCTGGGGGTCTGTTGGAGCTGAAATTTGGTGGGCAGATGCGTCTTGAAGAGTTTATTAAAACTCCCACCGAATTAGTAAATTTGGTAGGTCACCGTTTTGACACATTTTTGGGGCCTTATCCGATCATCTAGGGCCTCAAAATGAGGTTTTAATGTTTTTTTTGAGAATTTTCAAGTTGTTTTTTCTAATTAGTTTTCAAGTTTTACATGCAATTAGATTAGAAAGTTGATGATTAGTCATCTTTTAGTTAGTTTTGAATAATTGGAAATTTTCATGGTCATACGGATAAGGATGCAAAGTTACCAAAAATGACAATTTTAGGAAGTTGCTAAAATATGCCAAAATGGTAATTTTCATTTTTTGTATAACTTTGGTATTCAGTTGTAGCAAAATGGAAGGGAATGAGAAGGAGGATTCGAAAACATTTCTAAATTTTTGAGTTTTTTTTTCAATAATAATGGTGTTGAATATTATGTTGTAAAGTTTGGCTGCATCATAGTAGAAGGACATGGTTATACTTTCTAAAGAGTAAATCTAAAGTTTTTAGTCGATTTAAAGAATTTAAAGCAATGGTTGAGTTGCAGACTAGAAAGAACATAAAATGTTTGAGGAATGATAATGGTGGTGAATTTTTCTCTAATGATTTTGATAGATTTTGTAAAGATTGTGGTATTCATAGACAAAAGACAACACCATATTCTCCACAACAGAATGGAGTTGCAGAAAGAATGAACAAGACACTGATGGAGAAGGCTAGGAGTATGTTGAGTGGTGCTAGTCTAGAACAAAGGTTTTGGGCTAAAGCTATTGCCACTACCTATTACCTAATTAATAGGTCTCCTACGTCAGCTCTTGTTGATAAGACACCTATAGAGGCATGGTCGGGTCATAAGCCTTCATTAAGACATCTTAGAGTTTATGGTTGTGAGGCATATGCACATGTGCCAAAGGAGAAGTGAACAAAGTTGGAGAACAAGGTTGGGAAATGTATCTTCATTGGATATAGATATGGTGTGAAAGGATACAAGCTTTGGGATCATGTTGCACAAAAGGTAATATATAGTAGAAATGTTATTTTTAGAGAAACTAAGCCTTCTTCTATTGCATTGTAGCCAGAACAAAGTAAATAGGAAGATGTGATTCAATTTCCTTCTACACCTGAGAAAGTTTAATCGAGGCCCATGGATAGAGATGAAGTTGAGGAGAGCTCATCTAGCTCTGAATCTTCAAAAGAGGAGGAAGAACCTCCAACTTAGCTTGTTCATAGGTCTACAAGGTATAGACAACCACCTGAAAGGTATTCACTTGATGATTGGAGATGTATTTTTTCTTTGAATACTAACATGGATGAACCCAAATCTGTAGAAGAGGCATTAGGTATGAATGATGTAGAATCCTGGAAGATTGCTATGGATGAATAAATGACATCTCTGAAAAAGAATGATACATGAGATCTTGTACCACTGCCTGAAGGACAAAAACTTGTTGGTTGCAAATGCACGTTCAAGAAAAAGTTTGGTTTAGATGGAGGTATTAAGAAGTACAAAACAAGGTTGGTTGTGAAAGGTTACTCTCAAGTTGAGGGTGTTCATTATTGTGAGATATTTTCTCCTGTTGCAAAAATGGCATCCATTAGATTTTTGCTTTCTATTGCTGCTGCTTATGATTTAGAGGTTGAGCAAATGGATGTGAAAACTGCTTTCCTTCATAGAGACTTGGAGAAGGATATTTATATGACACATCCAGAGCATTACGTGGTGAAAGGTAAAGGTAATTTGGTTTGCAAATTGAAGAAATCTTTGTATGGCCTAAAATAGAGTCGTAGGATGTGGTCCCTGAAATTTGATACATATGTATTGAGTTTGGGATTTGAGCATTCTAAATCAGATCATTGTGTTTATTATAAAATTGATGGTGATCATTTCCTATTTACTGCATTATATGTTGATGATATGTTATTATTGGTAAAGGGAAAGGTATAATTTTAGAACTGAAATCTCAACTTACTACTAAATTTGAAATGAAAGACCTTGGTACAACTAGACACATTCTTGGGATGGAAATTAGAAGAGATTGAGTGAACAAAAAGCTATGCCTTTGCCAAAGTAAGTATCTCAATTCAATTTTACAGAGGTTTAACATGCATGACTGTAGGCCATTGTGTGTTCCCTTTTCAGTTGGACAAAGTTATCTATTTTAGATTGTCCAACATCTCCATCAGAGATGGAAGAGATGAGCAGAGTGCAGTTGGAAGTTTGATGTATGCTATGGTTTATACTTGGTGCAGTCATGATCGGAGGGTCCACAGAGTGAACTGTCTAGGCCGTGCAACAAGAGTAAACACAACGGAAGCAACTCAAATATAGAATGCAATAAATGACTCAAATGCTCAATATATCATAGATTCAAAATACTTATATGCCAGCAACATGCGGGCTACAAATTAGGGCTCACATGCCTGATTCTTCAGTTACAACAAATACAACTTTGAAACTCAAAGACCTAATGATCACGAACTAAGAACTATCTAACTAATTAACTTATTAAATCCTTTCTAATACATCCTAGAGATCAATATATATATCATCTCCAAGCTCAAGAAATCCTCCACGTCAACCAAGAAAGGTTACAAACTCCAATGAAGAGTGTAACGTGTACAGACAAATAGGTCAGCCTTAAACATCTGGTATTCCTCCACAAATGATGGAAACTTGATGCAGATCTCAAGGGAGGTCGGATAGGTCCCAAACTATCTTGAATGATGTTTCATTTAGCTCTGTATGTCATAAAAGTGCTTCAGAAACCTTCTCCTTCAGCTGACTGTCTATATGCTCTGCTCTGTGAAAAATAGGTGATCTTCTGATAGCGATAACTTTTAGCAGACAT
Organism: Cunninghamia lanceolata; assembly: GCA_027924645.1. NCBI lineage: Eukaryota > Viridiplantae > Streptophyta > Pinopsida > Cupressales > Cupressaceae > Cunninghamia > Cunninghamia lanceolata. The sequence continues at coordinate 8,682,324 of BSBN01000685.1, read as the reverse complement.
GTCCAAATGACCTAAATTTTGGATATGATGTAGATGATGATGTATAGATACTAAGTCCTACTCTGCAAGATCTGAAATCATAATGTGGCAAAATGTGGTACAAAATGCTGAAACTGCTACTGACTGAACTAAACTGTTAATGAACTAGAAAATGAAAGAAAACAAAATGAATGCAAATATTTTTTGTTGATGCAAGATTGCTCTGCAACCTAGGATGCGCTTGCATCAGACACCCAGGGTTGTTGAAAAAGTGAGTCCCTCACTTTGTTGGGGCTAAAGGAAAACCAAAACGGTCTACCTCAGCCTGAGAAATCCATGATGAATCTTCTTTTGGCCTGCCTTTCCACTTTACCAAATATTCTTTATACTACTTGCTTCTGGTACTGCATCCATGTCTGCTATCCAAGATGTCTTCTATCTGCTCTAGTTGTTGATGTGGCAATTGGTTCTTCAATCCATGTTCAATTCTATCACTGGCTTCTCCATCATGATATTGATATAAGTCTGCAATGTTGAATATAGGTGATACCCAATGTCTCCGTTAACTCCACTTCATATGCATTTCTTGAATCAAATTTCCTGAGTATCTTACATTGTCCAAACTTTTTCATCTTCAACTTGTTATACGTCCCTACTAGAAATCTATCTTTTCTCAGATATAGCATTACTTCATTCCCAACTAAATTTTTTTTGTCTTCTCTTCTCATTTGCTTGCTCCTTATACTTACTATTCATCTCCTCCAAATGCTCTTTGACCTAATTATGTACTATCTCCACATGTCCTGCAAATTCTTTTGCTTCTGTACTTCTCTTATTATCCATACTAATATCTCTCAATTCTACAACTCCTCTAGGTTTCATTCCGATCACAATCTCAAAAGATGTCTTTCCTGTACTCTTGTTCATTGAATTATTGTTTGCAAACTCTACTTGTGATAGAATTAGATCCCAATGTCCTACCTTATCTCCTACCAAACATCTCAACAAGTTTCCCAAACTCCTGTTTACAACTTCTGTCTGTCCATATGTCTATGGATGAAATGCTAAACTAAACTTCAAATATGTCTTCATCTTCTTCCAAAGTGTCCTCCAAAAATATCCAATGAATCTTGTATTTCTATTTGAAACTATGCTCTTAGGTAATCCATTCAATCTCACAATCTCCTTGAAAAATAGGTTAGAAACGTGCACTGCATCATTTGTCTTCTTACAAGGTATGAAATGTGCCATCTTTGAAAATCTGTCCACCACTACAAATATAGAATCATGTTCTCTCTGTGTTCTTGGTAATCCTAGTATGAAATCCATGCTTATGTCTTCCCAAGGTCTCTCCGGTATTGTCAAAGATTTGTACAATCCAGTATTCTGACTACTCCCTTTTGCAACTTGGCATACTCTACAACTCTGTACAAACTTCCTTACATCCTTATATATCTGAGGACAAAAGTAATGTTCACTTACCAAAGCCACTGTCTTGTCAATTCCAAAATGTCCTGCTAATCTACCACTGTGTTTCTCCTTTATCAAATTATCTCTCATTGAACTCCTAGGTATACACAATTGATTTCCTTTGAACAACATATCCTCTTGAATGAAATAATCCAACCACTTACTTCTATCTGTCACAACAGGTTCCTTACATGCTTTCTAGGGGTCTATAAAATCAAGATCTTCCTCATACATGTGCTTCAATTCTTCAAAACCTAATACCTCAACTCTCATCTCTATCAACAAATTTCTTCTTTGACTTAATGCATCTACAAGTTTATTTGATTTTCTACTTCTATGCTTTAGTACAAAGGTGTAACTCTACATGAACTCTACCCATCTCATATGTCTCTGATTCAACTTTCCTTGACTATTCAAATATTGTAAAGCTTGATGATGTGTATACAACACGTTTCCTTAGGCAACAAATAATGTCTCCTCTTATTCAAGGCTTGTATTATGGCATAGAATTCCTGATCATAAACTAAATATCTTCTCCTTGCATCATTCAATTTCTCACTAAAATATGCTACTGGTGTACCTTCCTGACTTAACACTTCTCCTATTGCATTTCCACTTGCATCACAGTCTACTTGAAATACTTTGTCGAAATCTAGTAATGCTAACACTGGCTGCTTTGTCACTTTTTGCTTGAACAATTCAAAACTTTTATCTTCTCCTAATGTCCACTTAAAGTCCTTTTTATCACCTCTTATTGTCTCTATCATCAGTATGCATACTGAACTAAAATTTCTAATGAACTTCTAGTAGAAACTAGCTAATCCATGAAATAATTTGACTTCTCCAATGCTCTCAGGTGTTGGCCATTCAACAATTTCTCTTACTTTCTTAGGGTCCATCTTCAATCCTTCTGCATAAATCACAAATCCCAAGTATACCAATTCTTCCTTCATGAAACTACATTTCTTGATGTTTATCAGCAATTTCTCTTCTCTCAGTCTCTACAATACTTGTCTTAGGTGCCACAGATGTTCTTCCTTTGTCTTACTAAAAATTAGAATATCATCCAAGTATACAATAACAAACTTACCCAAGAATCTCTTCAAAACTTCATTCTTCAATCTCATGAAAGTACTCAGTGCATTAGTCAATCCAAAAGGCATTACTAACCATTCATACAATCCTTCATTTGTCTTAAAAGCAATCTTCCATTCATCTTCTTCTCTGATTCTAATCTAATGGTATCCACTCTTCAAGTCTATCATTGTAAAAAAATTATTCCACTCACACAGTCCATAATGTCATCCATTCGAGGCAATGGAAATCTATACTTAACTATGATCTTATTGATTTCTCTAGAGTCTGTACACATCCTCCATTCTCCATCCTTCTTTGGTGCTAGAACTGCAAGTAATGCACAAGGGCTCAAACTTTCTCTGATCAAACCTTTCCTCAACAATTCTTGTATCTATCTATTCAACTCTGCATTCTTTACTGGTGTCATCCGATGTGCTGCTTTATTAGTCAAACTAACTCCAGGTATAAGGTCCATATGATGACTAATACTCCGGATTGGTGGCAATCCTTCAAGTACATTGTCTGATATGACGTCTTCATATTCTGTCAATAATTCAGTTATCTCCTCCAGCTATGATTCTTCAGTCTCTATACTTAGGGTTTTAGGCTTCTTAGGAATCAAAGCATAACACATATTCTCATGTCTCGAACTATCTAGAAATTTCCTTCCATCTACCAAACAGATTCTAGCATTCCCACATACTTCACTTTTAGGTTCATCTTCCAAAGGTATCAAGGTGATTTTCTTTCCATTCGATACTACAGTGTAAGTATTATTTCTCCCATCATGTATAGCTTTTCTATCATACTACCATGGTCTACCCAACAATATATGACATACATCCATAGACATAATATCACACAATACTTCATCATGATAAGATCCAATATGAAATTTCACCAAACATTGTTCACTCACCAGTACCTTGTGTTCATCCTGAATCTATGCTATCTGATAGGGCTTAGGGTGTTTCAATCTCTTTAGGTTCAGCTTAATCACCATCTCCTTTGAAACCAAATTATCAATACTAACACTATCAATTATTACCTCACAACATTTACCTCCTGATTTGCATCTGGTCCAGAACAAACTTTTCCTCTACGGTGGTTCCTCATTTTCCTTTGCTTGAAATAGTGCTCTCCTCATGACTAGTGATTCTCCTTTCTCCAGTTTTCCAACAGAATCAAGTGATCGAATAGTTTCTTCTTCTACATAAGCTATTCTTCCACTGTTCTCTGTCTTCTTGCTTGTACTTCCCTGATGACATTCAAAAGATCTGTGTCCTTCACCTCCACACTTCAATCAAGTTCCTCTGAATGTTCTCTTACAAACCCTCTTTCATCTCTCTTATATCCTTCATTTTGGTATGAATTATGATGTCCTCTGCTGTAGAAAGTTCTATCATCTCTCCGGTATGAATTGCTATCTCTGTCTTCCTTCTTGAATGTACTATCTTGTTTGTTCTACTCCACATATGATCTTTCTCCTCTAGAATATGTTCTACCTCTCTAAAATTTACCTCCTCTACCTCTCTATCTCTGCTCATGCTTCTTATTCAACTTGTCTTCAAATTTCAGGGCAAACTGATATGCTTCTTCTATTGTTGTCATCCTTACCAAACTTAGTTCTTCTTGAATGTTCAATCTCAACCCATTGATGTATCTTGCCACTTTCTCCTTGCTTGCTTCACTGTGTCCTATCCTTATAATTATCTTATGAAATTCTTTAGTATACTCCTTCACAAATTTCTCCTTTTGTCTTAGGTTGTGCAATCTCTTCAACAATTCCAACTCATAGCCAGCAAGTATAAACTAATTCTTTGACTTTGTCACTATTCTATCCCACTTTATGATCTTTTCTTTTCCTCTTCTATTTCTATCCAATTGAACTTCTTTCCACCAAATAGCAACATGTCCCTTCAACTTAGTCTTTGCAAATCTCACCTTCTCTAGATCTTTAATTTCTTCATATTCAAAGTATTCCTCCAGATTCAAATTTCTAGTGTAATTCGGTACTTCCACTCTAGGTCTTTTTCTAATCTTTAAAATAGCTCTCAACATCTTCACTTGATCTGATTCTTCTTCTTCTTCTAGGGTTTCTTCATTTTCATCAGCGGATTGGAATTCTTCATCATCATCAATTTCAACATTAGGTCGAGGTGTTAGTCCTCTTCTTCTATCTTCTTCAATAGCATCCAGTCAAACTTTCATTATTTTCATCATCTCCATCATTTCATCCATTCTTCCAGCCATAGTGCCTACAATAGGTATTCTCCTCGGTGGCATCTCTTCCTAGGATCCAAGTGCAACTGCCTCAAATTTGACGATCAGACTACAAGATAACAACTACCTCACACTTGGCGATCTGTTGACAAACACAAGTAGGCTGCCTCTATTCAGTGATCTGCTTCACCACAAGATCTTACAGAATGCCTTCCAAACTTTACTCTGATACCACTTGGTGCAGTCATGGTCAGAGGGTCCATAGAGTGAATTGTCTAGGCCTTGCAGCAAGAGTATACACAATGGAAGAAACTCAAATATAGAATGTAATGAATGACTTAAATGCTCAATATATCATAGATTCAAAATACTTATATGTCGAAAACATGTGGGCTACAAATTAGGGCTCACAAGCCCGATTCTCTAGTTACAACAGATATAGCTTTGAAACTCAAAGACCTAATGATCATGAACTAAGAACTATCTAACTAATTAACTCCTTTCTAATACATCTTAGAGATCTATATATATCATCTCCAATCTCAAGAAATCCTCTGCGTCGGCTAAGAAAGGTTACAAACTCCAATGAAGAGTGTAATGTGTACACACAAATAGGTCGGCCTTAAACACCCGGTAGTCCTCCGCAAATGATGGAAACTTGATGTGGATCTCAAGGGAGGTTGGCTTGTCCCAAACTATCTTGAATGATGTTTCATTTAGCTCTACAAGTCATGAAAGTGCTCTGGAAACCTTCTCCTTTAGCTGACTGTCTGTATGCTCTGCTCTGTGAAAAATGTGTGATCTCTTGATAGTGATAACTTTCAGCAGACAAGTCCAAATGACCTGAATTTTGGATATGATGTAGATGATGATGTCTAGATGCTACGTCCCACTCTAAAAGCTCTGAAATAATAATGTGGAAAAATGTGGAACAAAATGCTAAAACTGCTACTGACTGAACTGAACTAGATAATGAAAGAAAACAAAATGAATACAAATATTTTTGGTTGTCGATGCAAGATTGCTTTGCAACCTGGGATGCTCCTGCATCAGTACTAGACCAAACATTGCCCAAGCCATGGGATTTCTTTCCAGATATATTTCTAATATTGGTAGAGTTCATTGGGATGCAGTTAAAAAAGTCTTCAGATATTTGTGCGGTACCTCAGAGTATAGTAATTTGACTAAAGATGATATTTCCCTTGATATTCATGGTTATGTGGATTCAGACTGGGCAAATGATATTGATAGTAGATGATCCACCAATGCTTATGTCTTTACTTTATTTGGTAGTGTAATTTGTTGGATGAGTAAGCGACAGGTGTTGTTGCTTTGTCCACTACTGAAGCTGAGTATATGGCAACTACTCATGCTTGCCAAGAAGCCATTTGGCTTAAGAGACTGTGTTCAAATATTGGAATAAAACAAGGTGCAATGGCAATTTATTGTGACAGTTAGAGTGTGATTTGTCTAGCTAGGAACCTGACACTTCATGCTAGGACCAACCATATTGATGTACAATATCATTTTTTTAGAGATATGGTTGAAGATGGCAGGGTTAAGTTGGTTAAGGTAGAGACTTTGATGAATGTTGATGATTCTTAAACTAAGCCTGTGAGTACAAAAAAGTTTAGATGGTGTTCAAAGACTATGGGCCTTTTGGCCCCTAGCAATTAAGAGATGATGTTTACTCCCTCCTGTTGCTCTTGCAAGGTGTTCAACAAGTCAGATATTTGTTGGTAAAATGTGTCTCAACCTTGCAATTATATAAGGTTTATTGTTGATAGGATATATATATATATATATATATATATATATATATATATTTCCTAGTTACACTGATAGGTGTAATATACAATGGGAGCATGGGGTGGAGTGGGATGTGTGTTAACATTTTTTTGTTAACAAAAACTATTAAATGGATATCATACATTAAATTAATGATATATTGTAAATTTGGACCATTCATTATTAGGTTTTAGATCTGATGGTAAATATTTTGTTGGCTTGTCTTTCCCTAGAAGGTAACCCTATTTTATGAGGGTGTTGTATTATGACTGCAGTATCATGATGTATTTTGAGAGTTTGATAATAGTCATGTTGTCTCTGGATCTTTGATGATGATACTCCTGTGAGAAGATTTCTCTGCAAGTATATTGTAAACTTTGTGATTTTTGAATAATATATTGGGCAGCTTTTGGAGTGTGGCATTTTTCTCCTGAAAGGGTTTTCCCCATGTAAATCACTATGTTGTGGTATGAATGATATTTATGTTTATTTTTGTTTAAGTTTTTGTAATTGTTAAAGATCTATAAAGTTTTGTATTATCCTCCTCTCAAGATTAGTGTAGGAAGTTTTCCCACTACCTTAGATTCCTTACACAAACTTGGGCAACTAACTGCAAACCTTGGTTGGCATGCCTCATGTTTTGTAGTCAACCCATGAGAGGTCTATCTGATTATATACTGGATCTAAGGAAGGAGTAGGGGACTGAGCAATTTGATTTTCTAGGGCAGTAGGGAATGTATTGGACTACACCCTTGACATTAACAACCTAATTTGATTTTCTGTTTCTTCTTCTTGCTGCCATAAGGACTCTAGCAACTGTTTAGTCTTATCAATTTCACATTACTACATTGCTAAGTCATTTTGATTTTGCATGGGTGCATATAGGTTTGGATTTGTATAACATGCAAAGCCATGAGTAGAATATGCATTATCACAATGGTCAAAAGCCAAATAGTTTCTAGGGTTTGGAACATAAGAAGATGCACATGAAGGAGCACCCCTAGGGTATCCATGTAAACACTAGTTGGCCATGACTAAAACATCTTACAATGCAGGGTGGAAAAGAGAGGCATACAAATTTGTTCCTTCAACATGACAATAACAAAACTTCAAGGTTAGGAAGAAAACCATGTGTACCTTTATTTCACCAGTTGTTGCACCTTGAAATGGGGTCTTTGATTCACCAACAATAGACAACATCAAATTTCTTCATGTTCTTTGACAGTATAGTTGCCACCTCTTCCAAAGAGTAAAACCTTGAAGTGTGACAATCTTCAAAGCTACAAAATAATTTTGGGCTCTTGAACTAGCAGAGTCATCAAATTCTTTCCAACCCAACAATAATTTGTCCCTGACAATGATGCCAAAATGTTGGTGTAAGTTGATAGGAAACCAAACTTACCCAAACAAAAGGTACAAATGTAGATCACTATTATAGAGGTCTTCAAATCTAAACCAAAGTATTAAATCCTCATCAATCATGCCAAAAATGTTGGTGTTTAAGTTGATGGGAGGCTAAACTTACCCAAACAAAGGCACAAATGTAGATCACTGTTACAAAGGTCTTTAAATCTGGACCAAAGTATTACATCCCCAACAATGATGCCAAAATGTTGGTGTAAGTTGATGGGAGGCCAAACTTACCCAAACAAAAGGCACAAATTTAGATCACTATTACATAGGTCTTCAATCTAAACCAAAGTATTACATTCCTGACAATGGTGCCAAAATGTTGGTTCCCAAAATTACCACAACCCAAAACCCTAAAACATTTCACAATCACCCAGGCTAGGGATGTTGCCAAGGTGATTGAAAGAGGTTTATTAACAAGTCAAGGGGGATTTTAGCCAACTGATAGGAGTGGGTATACTCCTTTGCACTTCAAGCTCAGCTAGACCTAGGAGGGATATTCCTAGAGGCATGAAAAAGAATAGAAACAAACAAACACAACCATACCCAATGTACACTTGACCCCCAAAGCTATCACTAGGTCAAGACAAATTGGCTACACATGCCTCTAATTAAGATGATTATTGCACTATGCATTTGCACCCAAACATGGCAATATTACATTCCTTGAGATGACTCCATTTAACTTCACATACACAAGATATACAATGTAGGCATACATGTACATGATTCCAAAAGATTAAAATAGTTTTCCATATATTTAGATCTATCCTTAGTTATTACATTGAATCATGAACAACATGAGAAAACCTAAACTAAACCTACTCCTACTCCTATAGACAATAGGACGAGGGTTTGATTAAAATAGTGATTGATCCATCCCTAATATGGACCGATTCCTACTCCATTAGACAGCCGAGTCATAAACAATAAAGAAAAGGAAATGTATCAAACCAATATCAAAAGAAAACTAAAATGTATTCACATACATTTCTGAGATTACATTTCATACACTGGGTGTACTTATTAATCCTAAGAAAATTACAATGATCCAATTGCAACAAAAGAAATCACCCAACACATAGGTTGTACTGATTTAAATGTTGTCATACATTATCAAATCCCTGTTACAACATACTAGAAAGTGTGGTACAAGAAAATACATAACTGGGTTCATGTTATTGCAAGTATGTGCTAACCGATGTTGTCATTGATGTCAACATGCTTGTGTTGTCATTGGTGTCAACTGTGCCTTCTGATATTGCTGATTGTTGCTTGATTGATTTGTCATGTTAAAGTGATTTGAATGCCTTATAGAGATGTTTATGATGTTAGCATTATTGTTCCTATTGCTAGGTTTCCAAGTACTTTTGAGAAAATTTGCTCGCCCGATGAAAAAATGTGTTGTAGAGTATTCTAGCTTGTAGGATAATGTCTGAGTTCTTGCTCCGTATTTCTTTTGTGTTGAAGACAGGAGTGTGAGACTTAGATATGTTTTATAGAAGTGTTTGAAGATTCTAAATCCTAAATTTGGTCATCTAGATTGCTGTGCAGTGGAAGTTATGTTCACCAGTTTGAGGACTGAAATGACAGAGTTTTTGGGTTGTACAGAGGTGTTTGGGAGAAAGTATTTTGCTTTGCATTTCTCTGTAGAGTGGTTTTAGGTAGCATGGTTCTAGACATATTTTTATAAGGTCCTTAGCTATCTTCATTCCAAAGGATTTGTGATTTGGTGCATCAGAAATTAAGTTATTGAGTAGCAGAGTTTGACAGTGTTGTTTGTGGGTAGACATCAAACCTTCTTTAGGTGAAAAGTGTCCCAAATGCTTTTGTTGGTTCTTAGGTGACTTAAGGTTGTTCATGGATGTTTCTAGAATGTGTTAAAGCACTGTGCCTAATCTACAAGTCATGATTGCATTCTTGGAAGTGTGTGCCTAAGTGTTCTTGGTGTTTGCACACGTTTAGTTGACTTGGGTGCTAACACTCCTTGTTGATGTGCTTCATGGATTGTGGAAGCATGTTGAAGCATGTGAAGATATTTTTAGGTCCGAGATAAGCTATGAAATGTTTTATCTTCATCCATTTGCTCCATGGGATTGTTTAGGTCAAGACCTAATTTGAATTCTATATGTTTGCCGACCTTGGAGACTGTTCCAAAGATTGTAGAATGTGTTTCTGACCTTGATGAATGTTTCAAGGTTGATGATTGATATAAATAAGTGTAAATGATTCGTGTGTATGTGTGGTTATGCGAAGATGAGAATATTTGTATTGTAAGGCTATGAAGGTGATATGTATTGTGCTCCATTGGAACTAAACTCAAGCATATGGTAGATGCTATCATATCAGTTCATGGTAGTGAGCCACCTCTTTTGGTAGTGAGTCTATTGCAATGAGCATTCTTTTGGGAAGTGAGCCTCTTTGTAATTCGGTATTGATACTACTTTATATTGTGAGCTAATCCTCACCATGGTTTTTCCCTTTTAGGGTTTTCCACGTAAAAATCTGGTGTTCTCTTGTGCATGGTGTTGATGTGTTTAAGTTTCTGTTATATGCATTTCATGTTTAACCTTCACAACATAATTAGGGTTGAAGTGAATTGATGTGGATGTGATTATGTTTATGAGGGTTTAGTTTTTGATACAATTGATTCAACCCCCTCATAGTTGTCTTGTGCATTCAACAATTGGTATCAGAGCGAGGGTTCCTTGGAAGAAAGCCTAACACCTTAAGGTAGATCTAGGATGGCGCACAAGAAAGACATTCCTCAATTCGATGGAACCGACTATGCCTTCTAGAAGGTACGAATGCAGAGTTATCTTATTTCTCTTGGCTATGATGTTTGGAGAATGGATGAAAAGAAATACACCATACCTAAAGATGGTTCGGAGACTACAATTGAGATTAGGGAATATGAAACTAATGGTAAAACTAGAAATGCCCTACTAAATGCTCTATCTAACACTGAAATGGTGAAAGTTTTGGATCTGGAAACTACTCATGAGATCTAGGAAAAAATGAAGAAAATCTATGAAGGTGATGAATTTGTCAAGAAAGCCAAGATGCAAAATTTGAAGTCTAGATATGAAACTATGTGGATGTCTAAAGATGAGAACATAACAAGCTATATGCAGAAGGTTGATGATGTTGTCAATGACATCAAAGGTCTTGGTGGAAAACTGGAAGATGAAGAAGTTGTGAATAAGGTACTCAAAACACTTCCCAAATCATATAGCTAGTCATAAAGTGTTTGCCATTGAAGAACTACTAGATATGGGCAAGCTTTCAAAAGATCAATTGCTTGGTAAACTGATTGCTTTTGAGATGAGAGAATTTGGTACTATTGATGGCCTTGTGAAAGTTGAGACTACTTTTAAAGCCAAATAAGAAAAGACTGCTAGATTAGATAAGTATGTTCTGGAATTAGATGAGGAAGACTTTGATGAGATTGAGGCACACTTTATTAACAAAATGAAGAAGGGAACCAAAAAGCTTAGAGGTAAGTTACCTTTCAAATGTTTTAGTTGTGGTAAGATTGGTCATTATGCTTTAAGATGTCCTAATAGAACTTTGAAGATCAAGAACAATGAAGGTAAAGGTAAGATGATAAGGAAAAGTTACTATGTTAAAGATGATGAAGGTGTAACTGATGATGAATCTAATTTTGAAGATGGTAATGCTAGTGAATGTTTGTTTATTGCTATAAAAGAAGAACCTGTTTCTGCTAACCTTGCAAGTTGTGTGAAGGAAGGAAGTTTGGAAGAATAGAAAGAGATGTCTGCATTTCATGCTAGAAAGGAAAAGGATGAATGGTTCATTGACAGTGGATGTTCAAATCACACATGACAGGAGATAAGAGTAAGTTTGTCAAATTGGAAAAGTATGATGGAGGACTAGTTAGATTTGGTGATGATGCAGCTGGTAAATTTTGTGGAAAAGGGTCTATTACTTTTGATGGCAATCATAATATAGATGATGTTCTTTATGTCAAAGGCTTAAAGCATAATATTCTAAGCATTGGATAGATGTGTAACAAAGGATACAATCTAATGTTTAAGGACAATGGATGTGAGATAAGGAAAAGCTCTGGAACAATAATGGTTGTTGGTAATAAGACTCATGTTAATGTTTATCATTTGAAAGGTACTAACAATTGTTGTTTGTTGGCTCAGACAAATGAAAGCTGGTTATGGCATAGGAGAATGTGTCATATTAACTTTTATAATCTAGTGAGAATAAGCTTAGTTCAAGCTGTAAGAGACCTGCCTAAGATTGTGAAGCCTGCTAATGCCATTTGCAAAGAATGTGAATTTGGGAAGCAAACAAAGATAAGTTTCAAAACCAAAGAATAAATCTCTACTAGCCTATTGGAGTTGGTGCATACAAACTTATGTGGTCCTACAAGAATAAGAATTCTACAAGGTAACAGGTACCTCATGCTACTTATTGATGATTATTCAAGAATGACTTGGGTTACTTTTATTTGAGAAAAATCAGGAGCCCTAGACAAGTTCAAGGCATTTAAAGTAATGGTTGAAAATGAAATGGATTTGAGAATCAAGTGTTTGAGGTCTGATAGAGGTGGTAAGTTTACTTCAAATGAATTCAATGCTTTTTGTGAAGAACACGGGATAAAGAGACAATTGTCTGCCCCCATAACTCAACACAATGGAGTAGTTGAAACGAAGAATAGAACAATTCAGGAAGCTACTAGAATAATGATCAAAGAAGCTGACCTTTTGAAAGTATATTGGAAAGAAGCCATTCATACTTCTATCTACATTCATAATAGAGTGCAAGTCAAAGCAAATGGAATGAAGACACTTTATGAGTTGTGGTATGGAAGAACTCCTACTATCAAGTATTTCAAAGTTTTTGGAAGTAAATGCTATATTAGAAGAGATGAAGAGTTGGGAAAGTTTGATGCTAGATGTGATGAAGGCATATTCCTTGGGTACTCTACTAAGAGAAAAGCCTACCGGTGCTACAACAAAAGGTTGAGGAAGATTATTGAAAGTGCAAATGTAAAGGTAGATGAAGATATTCAGAAAATCTCAGAGCCAGATGGATATGAGTCAGATGAGTCTGCTGATATAGAAGTAGTTGAAGAAGTCAAAGACAAGAAGTTCATATTGATGAAGAAGAAGCTCTGGAAAGAGTTCCTAAAACCCCCAAGTATGTGCAAAAGAATCACTCAGAGGATCAAATCATTGGTGACAAAAATAAAGGAGTTCTAACAAGAAGAAGAGTTGCAGAAGAGCAGGTAAATCTTTGTTTAATTTTAAAGGTTGAACCTAAGACTATCTCTAAAGCATGTAAAGATGAACATTGGGTCAAGGAAATGGAAGAATAATTGATGCAAATTGAAAAGAACAAGACTTGGGAACTTGTCCCTAGGCCTGCAAATAAGAATGTGATTGGAATAAAGTGGGTTTTCAGGAATAAGTTGAATGAGAATGGAGAAGTGGTAAGAAACAAAGCCAAACTTGTCTATAAAGGCTACTCACAAGTAGAAGGAATAGACTATGAGGAAACTTTTTCTCTGGTGGCATGACTAGAAGCTATTAGGTTTCTAACTTATGCAGCACATAAGAATTTCAAAGTATATCAAATGGATGTAAAGTCTGCTTTTATGAATGGTGAGTTGGAAGAGGAAGTATATATAGAGCAACCAGATGGATTTTAGTTATCAGACGAACCATAAATGGTATGTAGATTGAAGAAGGCATTGTATGGACTAAAGCAAGCTCCTAGAGCTTGGTATGCTAGATTATACAAGTATTTGTTGCATCATGGATTCAGTAAAGGGTCTACAGATAGTAATCTATACATCAAGGTAAACAAAGATCAAATTTTGATTATTGAGGTCTATGTGGATGATATAATCTTTAGTGGAAATGAAGGTATGTGTAAGAACTTTGTAGATGAGATGCAAAAAGAATTTGAGATGTCAATGTGTGGTGAGATGAACTTCTTCCTTGGGTTGCAAATTAACCAGATAGATAAGGGCATTTTCATTTCACAATCAAAGTATGTCAATGAGTTGTTGAAGAAGTTTGGAATGGAAGAATCTAAACTAGTTTTTACTCCCATGACAACTGGTTGCAAGCTGAGCAAAGATGATGAATCCCCTAAGGCTGATCAGAAAAAATATAGATCAATGATTGGAGGACTACTATACCTAACTGCTACCAGACCAGATATCATGCATGCAGTCTATCTTGTGGCAAGATTTCAAGTAGATCCTAGAGAGTCACATGCCATGGCAGTAAAAAGGATATTTAAGTATTTGAAGGGCACTCCAGACCATGGTTTGTGGTATCGTAAGAATAATGACTTCACCCTGAGTGCCTATACAGATGCAGATTGGGCTAGATGTGTAGATGACAAGAAAAGTACAAGTGGCGGTGTGTTCTTTTTGGGAGACAAAGATATGTCATGGAAAAGAAAGAAGCATGACTCAGTACCCTTATCTATTGTAGAGGCAGAGTACATTGCAACAACATCATGTTGTAAACAAGTGATATAGATGAGACAAACTCTAAAGGACATCAAAGTTGAGTATAATGATCTAATTCCTATTTTCTATGATAATACTAGTGCCATTAACATTTCAAAGAACCTAGTGATGCATTCAAGAACAAAGCATATTTCTATCAGGTATCACTTTTTGAGAGAGAAGGTTGCAGAGAAAGAAGTGAAGCTTGAGTATGTGCCTACAAAAGATCAGGTTGCTAACATATTCACCAAAGCTCTTCCTAAGGATACCTTTGAGTCTCTCCAGGAGAAGTTAGGGGTTATTACCCCTCCTTTGTTTAACAATGTGCATAAAGAAGTGCTCAATTCAGTGTGATTCAAGAGTCATTTCTTTTTTGGACTGATTGTTGAGGCTACCTCTCAGGGGGAGTAGGTAGTGACATTGAAGAGTGTTGTAGTCAAAGGGAAGTATTCAGAGTAGTTAAGAACAAGTGCAAGTATGTATAGTATCATATTCAGGGGGAGAAAGCTTGAGAAAGGTGAATCACCTTTGCCATTGATGTCAAAGGGGGAGAGAATTCATTTGAAAAACAAAGGGAAAGTAAGATGTATAAAAGAAAGGGGGGGAGTGAGATCAGTGGAGAATTATGTCATGATGCCTTTTCACATCATATGTTGCCATCAATGACAAAGGGGGAGATTGTTGCAAATATGTGCTAACCGATGTTGTCATTGATGTCAACATGCTTGTGTTGTGATTGGTGTCAACCATGCCTTCTGATATTGCTGATTGTTGCTTGATTGAGTTGTCATGTTAAAGTGATTTGAATACCTTATAGAGGTATTGATGATGTTAGCATATTGTTCTTGTTGTTGTGTTTCCAAGTGCTTTTGAGAAAATTTGCTCTCCAGAAGAAAATAGTGTGTTGTAGAGTATTCTGGCTTACAGGGTACTATCTGAGTTCTTGCTCCACATTTCTTCTATGTTGAAGACTAGAGTGTGAGACTTGGACATGTTTTAGAAAAGTGTTTGAAGATGCCAAGTCCAAAATTTGGTGGTCTAGATCATTGTGCAGTAGAAGTTATGTTCACCAGTTTGAATACTATAATTGACAAAGTTTCTGGGTTGTGTAGAGGTGTTTGGGAGAAAGTATTTTACTCCGCATTTCTGTACAGAGTGGTTTTAGGTGGTATGGTTTTGGACATATGTTTATAAGGTCCTTAGCTATCTTCATTCTAAAGGATTTGTGATTTGGTGCTCCGGAAAGCAAGTTATTGAGTAGCAGAGTTCAATAGTGTTGTTTGTGAGCAGCCAGTGAACCTTCTTCAGGTGAAAGGTGTTGCGGATGATTTTGTTGGCTCTTAGGTGACTTAGGGTTGTTTGTGGATGTTTCCAAATGTGTTAAAGAACTATGCCTAATCTACAAGTCATGATTGTGTTCTTGGAAGTGCGTGCCTACGTGTTCTTGGTGTTTGCACAAGTTTAGCCGACTTGGGTGCTAATACTCTTTACAGATGTGCTTCGTGGATTGTGGAAACATGTTGAAGTATGTGAAGATATTTTTAGGTCTGAGCTAAGCTGTGAATTGTTTTATCTTCATCCATTTGCTTCCCAGGATTGTTGAGGTCAAGACCTAATTTGAATTCTATATGTTTGCCGACCTTAGAGACTGTTCCAAAGGTTGTAGAATGTGTTGCCGATCTTGATAAATGTTTCAAGGTTGATGATTGATATAAATAAGTGTAAATGATTTGTGTGTATGTGTGGTAATGTGAAGATGAGAATATTAGTGTTGTAAGGCTGTGAAGGTGATATGTATTGTGCTTCATTGAACTGAACTCAGACATGTGGTAGATGCTATCATATCAGTTTATGGTAGTGAGTCACCTCTTTTGTGAAAGGAAAGCTAAGTGTAGAAATGCCTTCCTGATGCCAATTTTTAGAAGAGAAACATAGATTGCACATTCAATTTCCAATTACAGTTCAATAAGGATGCACATTAAATAGAATAATAGAGTAGACAATTAAGAGACAATACATAGACCAAACCCCAGATTTACGTGGGAAATCCCTTACGGGAGAAAAACCCACACACCAAGCAAAATCACTGTGTATTACAGTAAATAATGTTTACATACAAATTTATAGACTTGTAATTTCATATGTTAATTCACAGCATCAACTTTGACATCAAAACATTTCTCTGATCAGCCTCTTCGACCAATTACTGAACAAATCGATCTCACTTACAGAATGCTCAATGTTCTTTTTTAACATACATTCTTCAATAGTCGTTACAACTTTCTACAACCAGACGAATGGTTCAGTTCAACTTCCACAGAGAAAGTCACAAATGGTTTAACTGCTAAATCCATGTCAAAGTGTTAGAGAGACTCGTAAACCTATCCCACTAAATTCCCTTCGTCCCATCGACATACACATTAGATGCCAAGTCATTCGTCTACAAGTTTTAGCCAATCCCTGCTTTCCTTCAGAGTCTATCTAGGACCCACCACCAATGACATGGGCTAGCAGGCTGAAAAGTCAAACAAACCATTCTGGGGAACTTTATAACACTTCTCACCAACATTGAAAGATTCCCTGGAACTGTTGTTGAACCATTGGATCTTTATAATCGCAACCGTTGATCACCTCTACCAAGTCATCCACCATCAATCAATGCTCAGCCAATAGTGCACTTGAGCATGACTTTGATTAGGCCCCACCATGGAGCTAGTGGGCTTGTGAACTACATTGACAAAGTTGCAAAGTCATAAAAACATTGAACTTAAGAACCTCTTGTCAGAGGTTACAAAGTTTTGAAAACTCGTGACTTGCTGACAACACAGTGACAAAGCCATGAAGGAAGAGTAAGATGAGGAAGTCAGGAGGTTATGAATCTTTAGAATCCCACAACTTAATTTAGGCCGATGAAGAAGTTAAACATAACTTGCAAGGAGAAGATCAAGCCAGTAAATTTGAGTCACATTTTCCAACATGCTCCCACTTGACGAAGAACTTATTGGCTTCTTTCAAACTTGAAGTTATTGAATATCATAGGCCCCAAGGCCCATTGAACTGGCACACCACCTAAACTTGTTTGTGCTCATAGGCTTTATCAATGCATCATCATCATTTTACAGAGTATCCACTTTTTCCAGATTAACCTTTCCATCCTCCACCATATCATGAACAAAATGGTACTGAACATTGATATGTTTTGTCCTGGCATGGAAAGTGGGATTTTTTGCCAAAAAAATAGCACTCTGACTGTCACAGCAAATAGTAATCTACCCTACATCAAACCCAATATCAGAACACAGTCTTCTAAGCCAAATGGCTTCCTTACAGGCATGAGTTTCTACCATGTACTCAGCCTTGGTAGTGGACAAAGTGACTACAGCCTACCACTTGCTCATCCAACTAATACACCACCAAACAATGTGAATACATATCCATTGGTGGATCTTCTACTGTCAATGTCCCCTACCCAATTAGAATCCACATATCCACAAATGCTAACTAAACTCTTAGATCTAGAAGAGTTGCCATGATAGCACAAGGTGTACTTAGTAGTACCCTTTAAATATCTAAAAACTCTTTTTACAGCATCCCAATGCGGCCTTCTTGGATTAGCCATAAATTGACTAAGTACTCCCACTGCTTAGGCAATGTCTAGCCTGGTATAGACCATTGCGTACATTAAACTATCAACTACACTCACATAATGCACCCTGGTCATGTCCTCCATCTCAGTAGGAGATTTTGGACAATCTTCAACAGATAGCTTCGTTCCCTGCAACACTGGAACAACTAGCTGCTTGCAATCTACCATATTAAATCTCTCTAGGACATAATTAATATACTTGCTCTAGCTGAGCCAAAGTTTTCTATTTACCCTATCCTTTCTGATTTTCATCCCCAGAATGTATCTATCTAATCCTACATTTTTCATTTCAAACTGTACTGACAACTGAGATTTTAAATCAGAAATCATACCCTTAGTATTCCCAATGAATAACATATCATCCACATATAGGGAAATAATAAGTAAATGACCATTTTTAGTTTTATAGTAGACACAATGATCTAATTTTGATCTCACAAATCCTAATTCCAACACAAACGTGTCAAGCTTTTGGTACCACATTCTAGGCGACTATTTTAAACCATATAGAGATTTCTTTAACTTGCAAACCAAATTTTCCTTACCTTTTTCAAAGAAGTGCTCAGGTTGGGACATATAAATTTCTTCTTCTAGATCTCCATGAAGAAATGCTATCGTCACATCCATCTTCTCAATCTCTAAGTCATACGCTACTGCAAGTGACAATAGAAATCTGATAGATGCCAACTTTGCTACAGGAGAAAATATTTCTCCATAATTAATTCCCTCTACTTGGGAATAACCTTTCGTGACCAACCTAGCATTATACTTTTCAACACTGCCATCTAGACCAATTTTCTTCTTAAATACCCATTTACAACCAATAGGCTTTCGACATTCAGGAAAAGGTACCAAATCCCAGGTTTCATTTTTCTTCAATGATGCCATTTCCTCATTCATGGCTTCTAACCAGGAATTTGAATCAAACATATTAATAGCCTCTCTAACAGTCCTAGGCTCATCAGTGTTAGTAATCAAAGCATAAGCACAACTAGAATCCAACATAGAATATCCAAACCTTTCAAGTTGCCGCTTCTCACATGTAGACCTCCTCATAGGCTAAGGCTGAGGTTCTTCTTCTTGTTCAGAACTTTCAGATCTGCTTGAGCTCTCCTCAGTATTAGGTACACTAGGAATTTGTAGTTCTTCCTTCTCTGGAGTAAGAGGGATTTCAACTACATCCTTCTTCTTATCTTCTTTCATCTCTAACTGCAGATCCATTGTAGAAGGTTTCAACTCATGAAGGATTACACTTCTACTGTACAATACCTTCTCAGTAACAGGATTCCAAAGCTTGTATCCTTTCACACCAACACCATAACCAATGAAGATACATTTTACAAACTTATTTTCCAATTTAGATCTTTTTCTCATTCGGCACATATGCATATGCCTCACAACCTCTAATGTGTCTTAAAGAGGGCTTCTTACCAGATAATGCTTACAAAGATGTTTTGTCAACAAGTGTCAACGTAGGTGAATGATTGACCAAGTAACATGCTGAAGCCACAGCCTTAGCCTAGAACTTCTGCTCCAGACTAGCACTACTCAACGTACTTCTTGCCCTTTCCATCATCATCCTGTTCGACCTTTCAACAACTCCATTTTGCTGTGGAGTGTAAGGTGTAGTTTTATGCCTTTTAATTCCATGGTCTTTGCAATACCTTTCGAAATCTGCAGAACAAAATTCACTGCCATTATCCATCCTCAAGCATTTAATTTTTCTACCAGTCTAATTTTCTACCAAGGTTTTAAACTCCTTAAATTGACTGAACACTTCTGATTTACTTTTTAGAAAATACACAAATGCTCTTCTCGAATAATCATCTATAAATGAAACATAATATTTAGACTTCAATAACGAAAGAACATTCACAGGACCAAATACATTGGAGTGAACATAATCCAGTATGCCAAAGATTTATGAGGACTAGAGTAAAAAAAACATGGTGTTGCTTCCCATAAATGTAATGTTTGCAAAAATCAAACTCAAGATTACAATCATCAAGCACTTCAACCAGGTTTTTGTTTTTCAAGGCTTTTAAGCCTTTTTCACCAATGTGACCAAGTCTATGATGCCACAACATGGTTTTCTTTGCTATGAGTTTCACCTCCAAGGAATTTGCACCTAGAGGAACAATGTTCTCCTTCCCTTCATGAGTAACTTTACTTGACTTTGTAGAGAAACTATTACATTGAACAGCATGTGCATCCAACTTGAATAGAGTGCCAATGCATGCACCCTTAGCCAGCACCATAGAGCATCTAGTCATTCTATAGCCACCATTCAAGAAAGAAACTTGCACGCCAACATCATTTAACTTACTTATAGAAAGCAAATTACGAGCCAAACCTGGTATGTGCATTACATCATTGATTCCTTTTATTCTTCCATCAAGAAACTTAATTCTGAGTCTTCCACGACCAACAATTTCCAAGTGAGAATCATCACCCAAATACACCCTTCCACCTTTGTATTCTTCATACTTCAAAAATTAATCTCTATGAGATGTCATGTGAAAGGATGCACTTGAGTCAATTAGCCAAACACCATTTGATGCCTATTTTGCCAAGGCTGCTATGAAGGCATCTGCATCGATTTGAGAAGATTCATTACCAGAAGAATTGTTCTTCTTTTTCTTCTTCTTCTCCTCCTTGCAATCCTTCTGGATATGACTAGTCTGCCCACAATTCCAACATTTCACCTTGGAATTTTTACCAGGAGACTTTGATCCCCCCTTTGACTTGGATCTAGACTTCTTGTCTTTCTTATTGCCTTTCTCCTCTAATCTGCCTTGAACAACAAGGGCCTGCTTAGCCATCTCAGAAGACTTCCTTCGCATTTCTTATGATAGCAGCGAAGCAACCACATCTTCCATCTTGAAAGTGGTTGTTGTAATCCCAATAGCCATTACCAGGTGATCCCATGTGTCAAGTAATGAACACAACAGGAGCATGCAATGATCCTCGTGTTCTATCCTCACACCCATAGACATCAACTGAGCAATAATCATGTTAAACACATTCAAATAATCTGCAACAAATGCTCCTTCCTCCATCTTCAAAGAGTACAGCTTCTTCCTCAGGAATAACTTATTTACCAGATATTTCCCCTAATAAATGTCACCAAGTTTCTTCCACAGAGTTTTTGCAGTCTTCTCTTCATGGACATTCAGGAGAACTGAATTAGACAAGCACAGTCTGATCATACCCTTGGCCTTCTGGTCCATTGCATCACAATCATCTTGCAAGGTTGCTGCAGGTTTGTTAGAGGACACTGCAGTCCATAACTCTCGATCCATGAGTAAAAATTCCATTTTGAGTTTGCACAACTCAAAATTGCCATAGTTGAACTTCTCAATCTCTATTCTTCCAGATGTGCTCGCCATCTTAAATCTGCAATAAGATTTCAAATCAATTTCTCTGCAAAACTCCCACCCAACAAAATTAGCACAAAAACCCAACTCACCCACAAGGATAACACAACTGGCTAGGCTCTGATACCACTTGAAAGGAAAGCTAAGTGTGGAAACACCTTCCTGATGCCAATTTTTAGAAGAGAAACACAGATTGCACATTCAATTTCCAATTACAGTTTAATAAGGATGCACATTAAACAAAATAACGGAGTAGACAATTAAGAGACAATACACAGAACAAACACCATATTTACGTGGGAAAACCCTTACGAGAGAAAAACCCACACACCAAGCAAAATCACTTTGTATTACAGTAAATAATGTTTACATACAAAGTTACAGATTTGTGCTTTTGGATGTTAATTCACATCATCAACTTCAGCATCAAAACATTTCTTTGATTAGCCTCTTCAAACAATTACTAAACATATCGATGTCACTTATAGAATGTTCAATGTTCTTTTTTAACATACATTCTTCAACAGTCGTTACAACTTCCTACAACTAGATGAAAGGTTTAGTTCAACTTCCACAGACAAAGTCACAAATGATTTAACTGCTAAATCCATGTCGAAGTGTCGGAGAGACTCATAAACTTGTCCCACCAAATTCCCTTCATCTTGTCGACATACACATTAGATGCCAAGTCATTCATCTACAACTTGTAGCCAATCCCTGCTTTCCCTCAGAGTCTATCCGGGACCCACCACCAATGATACAGGCCAGCAGGCTGAAAAGTCAAACAAACCATTTCGGGGAACTTCATAACACTTCTCACCAACATTGAAAGATTCCTTGGAACTATTGTTGAACTGTTGGATCTTTATATTTGCAACGGTTGATCACCTCTACGAAGTCATCCACCATCGATCAATGCTGATCTAATAGTGCACTTGTGTATGACTTTGATCGGGCCCCACTATGGAGCTTGTGGGCTTGCGAACTGCATTGACAAAGTCACGAAGTTACAGAAAACCCTGTTTAAGGTGAAAAATGAATGAAAGAGGATTTGTTTGTGCTTAGGGTTAATTTGTATGAATCCTCCTTTCACCTGAAACATTCAAGGACTTTAGGCTGAGTAGGAAATCTACTATCAGGCCCGCGGTCACTTGGAATGTAGGGAAGATTGGAATTGTTTGATTTAGTTGTTTAATTAAGCCTAATTATGCTCAAAACCCTAATTATGCAAATTCGGAAGCAAATAGACAAATCACAGAAAATGCTCGCACACAGAGATATCAAATGACAATCAAATGCATACCAAATTTTGAAGTTCAGAAAGCAGAACAATCGGGGACTAATGAGCGGGCGCCCTAGTCCAGTGCCATACTTTTTGTTGGGATCTAGAAACCTTGTTTGCAACCTGTTCCTACTATTTCAAATATTCTTTAGTTGCAGGATCCAGAGGACTAATGAGAGGGCACCCTAGTCCAGGTCCCTATTTTCTTCTTTGATCTGCAATTTTGACAATCTGCACTACTCTCCTGCAACTCCACTTCTTTCGCTTTTGCAACTTATAACCTGCAATCACAGAAAAGTGGGTTGGGGGTTGTGGTGTTTAAAGGCTTGCCTTAGTCAAGCCCTAGCGAGATATTCAAGTCTTCCGAACACCATTGTCAGATAAAGAGTGTGTATCCCTGCGGGATAGAGGCAAAATCCAAATGATAAATGATTGAAAACACAATTGATATCACCTTGTAGTGAAGATCTCATGGAAGGAAAATGCTCTTCATGCCATGAGGAGATGGATGCCAAATATGCAAATACAAACATAAGAACAACACAAATTCTGATCTACAACACACAATGAATTCCTTGAATCACTTCTACTCAAGCTCATGAATCAAAATTGCCATCTAATATCCATCTAGTTTACAAATGAATGCCTATACATGCTTATATATGTAACTACAAACATTCCTGCCAAGAATTTCGTAATAGAAACTTACCGTGTCAGCATAGGACCTAAATAATGGTCACAAAACGACATTTAAAAATTGGGCTTGACCTAAAATAGGGCAAGACTAGGGTGGAGGCACCCAAGTCCACCCTATTTTAGGTAGGGTTATTGTTAAGTGTAACCCCTGAGTCCAAATTGCCATGGAACTTTAGGGTTTTCTCATTGAGAAGTCAGATTATCATGAAAGATGCTCTAAATGCATAAACAAGACATGAGAGCTAAACCTTAAGAGGGAAAAGCCCCCAAGGGGACATTTTCTGACGTAACATTTAGCCCCACTTTAATGTATGTATAAATGTAAGGCCAATACATGCATTAAAGTATGGTCAACAAACACAACAAACACACCAAGCACGGAGAAGACACGCCAATCATAGAAAATACAATAACAAGCATGCAAAACACGGAGAAGATAGTTACAGTCACACAAAACATGGAGAAGACAACATTGAAGACACATAAAACATAGTGAATACAATGAATGCAGAGAAGACAATGATGATTTTCTTTTTCATTTTCATTTTCATATATGAAATGCATATGCAAGTTGTGAGGCCTACTTTTTACACTACTATTCATGAGATTAGTTGCAGTGCTATTGCTATTATTCTTATGTTGGGAGACTATGGATCCTGAATCTTGTTTATTATACCTAATTGATTTTTAAGGAAATAATTGTGCAATGGTAATTAGATGTTGTCTTTAAGGAAATGATGAACGGATATGGAACTTTATTGTGATAGAATATTTAGGTATGCTTATATTAAAGTGGCTTCGGCTATGATATCTCTATGTGTTATTGACTTCAAGTTTGAGTGTGCAGGTATTGCTAACGAAACCACAAATACAGGGGATCATCCATACCCTATGTTGTATCCCTTGTGAGCCGATCTAGTTTCACGAGGAACTAAGATCAACCTCGTGTTTGGAGAAATGTTGTAATGTTGTAATGTGTTAATGTTGCATGAGGTCAAGGGAATTAGGGCTACTTTATGATTTACTTATAATGTGATAAGTGTTGTAAAGAAATGTTGTTTTAAATCTTGTTTTGACTTTATTTCTTTTAGACCCTTTTCTTGTGCTTTTATTTGACTCTGGGAGTTCTAACTAGGTAGAAATCAACCCTGGGTTATACCCCATGAGTCTAGGGACCTTTCTAACTAGGATAACCTTGGGTTAACTTCCATATGGTCACTTAAACTTCATAGTGAAGTTAAGTGACGAATTTGGAAGCATGGGGACAATGGGATGAGTGGAATCCACACTCAGGCCCACTTCCATGTCATGGGACAACTCCATGATCCCCTAATAATGGAGTGCTTGTCTCTTTGTGCCACTCTTTTGGTGGGGTTCCCCTTATTAAGGGTGGTGTGTCTACCACTCCCTTTTTATTTATATTTTACTTATTGTATTTTATTTCTACATGTGGGCTATAATGGGGGACCTCTTGAGTAGGGTTAATTGTTTTAAGACCACTAGGATAATGGATGAGTTGGGGGGATTAGTTGTTGAATGCCACTTGGGAAATAAGGAAAATGGAGGGAATTAGTTTAAAAGAGGAGAGGAGGGAGAGTGTAAGGGGGTTGGATTATTGTGGAAAGAAGGAGATTTTGGAGAAGGAGGCTAGAGGGGAGCTCTTCATCAAATTTCATCCATAATTGGGCTTTGAAAGGTTGGTGAACAAGACTACTCTCTTGTGTGATCTATTGCTTGATATGTATGTTTGTTTCTTGCTTGATGAATGAGTTTGAAATTGTCTTCTATGAGTTTTTTTGTTATTTTTGGGGTTTGTGTTGGGTGTAGAAAGAGCTCCTTCTAGTTGGAAGGCAATGCTCATCTTGTATAGGGAAGGGAAGGTGTGACCCTCCTCGGGTGTCATCTTGTTTTCTTGTTATAAGAAATGCCTAGAGGGCATGTTGGTACTTTTAACCAAAAGGGCTTAAAGGATTTGAGAGCCTATTGGGATATCCTTGGTAATTTGAGTAATTGGAAGGCTAGAGGCCTTGTGGAAGAATAAATTGTTGGCTTGAGGCCTTGTGATCAATTGTGATAAATTTGTAAAGGATGACACCTAGAGGTAGAGATGTCTACTTCCCTACCCTCCCTGAACTCACCTAAGCTGAGTCTTTGTATTGTGAGTAAACCATGGGAGTGTGTGTGTTAATTGCTTTGTTTGTTGTTGGTCAATGTTGTGAAGGGTTTGGTCTATTCTACCCTGGGTATGAGGATGGTCTCCTTAGCTCGGGGGTGACCCTCTTGCGGGTCAAAGGTAGGGAGGAGAGCTAAATGGTTGTTGTTGTCTCCCTTGTTGTCTTGCAGGTTACTGTTGGAGCATGTATAAAGGATTGAAGGAATTTTGCCTTGTTTAAGAGAATGTTCTATCTCGTATTTGCAATGAGAGCTTGGTCCTTATAAGTTTCATGATGTAAGAGTCTTAGAGGAGAGAACTTCTCTCTTGGAATTGTTGTAAAAGTTGTTATCTTGGGAATGGAGAGATAATCCTTCTCTTAATATGTTATTAGTTGTGACTTAGTTGGTTATTGCAATACTCATTTGTGTGAACTGGGAGAAGAAAGAAAATTACACCCTTTGAATGTTTGTGAGTTGTGGGAACTTATAGTTACTTGCTCTTGTTTATCAAAATAGATGATTGTTAGATTGGTTGTTGATTTGAATTCATTTGATAAATATATCCCTGTTATTATCTAGTGAGA
Source organism: Cunninghamia lanceolata (assembly GCA_027924645.1). Taxonomy (NCBI): domain Eukaryota; kingdom Viridiplantae; phylum Streptophyta; class Pinopsida; order Cupressales; family Cupressaceae; genus Cunninghamia; species Cunninghamia lanceolata. Next base: position 8,656,139 of record BSBN01000685.1, on the reverse strand, counting down.
AAGTTATTTTTACAGTGATATGAATAATGCATTTTTCTCTTGAATACAAAACTAAAATTTGAGTTAAGTTGCAATGGAAATTAATCTAAATAAAAAATTTTACTTGACTATTGTGTGTTATTGAAATGAAAAGATTTTTAGTTTCATGTATTTACTTCCGATCTATAAATGGATTTGAAATGGAATATTCACTTGATAAATTACTAATGGCAATACAAATTTAAATGGTTAATGTTCCTTTTCATTTGAATAACTGCTTTATTGAAAATTAAAAAGTTAAAGGTAGTGAGGAAAGAAATTACCTTGATCTTCATTAGATATGTTTTTATATATAAAAAAATATATATAAATATATATTTATATATATATTTTTATTTTTAAAGTATAGTTGATAAAATTTGATATATTTGTATTTATATTTTATTTATTAAGTGAAATTGTGAAAATGGATATATATATTTTAATAGTTCATTTCAAATGAAATTGTGAAAATAAAAATATTGAAATACTTGTGAATATATATAAATACATATATACATATATATATATATATATATTTAAAATAGCTTAAATTAAATGTATTTGTGAAAACAAGATATACACACACACACACACATATATATATATATATATTTAATTGATAATAAATAGAAATTTTGAAATTTCCAAACAAACTATTCTGAGCAATGCTCGCTATGTTTTAACACAGCCGAATGTACATATGATAGGCGGTGGGGTTTTAAACCCCACCAAAATTTCTAGTAAGCCACGGGTGTGGGGAGGGGTGGAGCCCCACCCACACCCCACACAGTGGGATGTGGGTGGGGCTCCGCCCCTCCCCACACCCCCACTGTGTTTCCACCTCCCGTGAGCCGTAGGCCCTCCGCGGCCCCAACTCCCTCTGCATTCCCTGCGCGGCCGAACCTCCAACCCACCGCCTACGCCCTCTGCAACCTCCGCCACCACCTCACATCGCCCCTCTCCAGCGCCGAGCTCCCATGCCACTGTCGCCCACCTTGCCCTATTTCACATCTCAAACAAACACAAAAAAAAAGGGTTAGGGTTAATTGGTAACCAAGGCATGTGGTTTATTTTATAACAAGGCACTTTGTTAATGGAGTGGGTATATATTTAAAATAGTATTTTAGCAATGCTATATATATATATATATAGATTCAAGTATGGGTATATATATATAAATATATTTATATAATTTAGTGGATAGTGAGGTGTGTATACACTCACTTAAAAAGCAAAAAAAAGTTTCTTTTACTCTTATATATATATATAAATTCATATATATATATATATATATAAGGGTATGGGTTGTAGATATGGGATTTTATTTGATCATTGCAATATTATCATTTAAACAAATAGTGAGAGGGAGATTTGAGAATATAAGAATTTAGAAAATAATAATAATATATTCAATTATATAGCTATTTAAATAATTATTTAAGAGAAGATGAGACATTTAAGTTTGACATTATTTTATATTCAACTGATCAATCCATAATAGTTAAGTTAATAATCCAAATGGTAGACTAAGAAATGATGAAATTTATTTAGATAAATAGAATAAATAAACGATGGAATGTAATAAGAGTAGAAATACGAATCGGTAATGAAATAAACTGGGAAAACCTATTTAAAGGTCAATCACCTACTATGGGAAATCTAACGTTGCAAAACTAAACCGATTTTATACATTGTGAACGATATCAACTTACACACGTGAGAAGATTATACCATAGTAACAATCACTTAGACAAACTAAACATATGCAACCGAGCATGCTTACGCATGCGAGGGGAAGGTTTCATGTCGTAAAGAAAATTTTTTGATAGTTCGTATCATGTCTACATGTCATATGTGGATATAACATGCGTGTTTTTTGTGTTGTGAATGCATGTGAAATGTGGGCATGACATTTGGTATCAGAGCCAAGTTTCAACATTGGGATCTCTAGGTTAGCGTGTTGTTGGGCTGACATGGAGTGGGTTGAGTGTGGTTTGACCCTTGTCCTACTCCGTGTAGCTACGAGAGAGTGAGGTTGAGGTTGGGCAACTAACCTTCACCTTGGAGGAATACCTATCCACTTGTGTTATCATCATGATGGCCTTGTCACTTGATTATTGAAGTCTTCCGCGTGTGTTTTGGGGATGAATGTGTTCCTTTTGTTGACCCTCCTCTTGAGTAGGTTGGTCTAGTATGAGAAGGTTGTATTAGGCACTTTCTTGCCCTTGTGTTCTTTTTGTAAAGTGTGGTGTTGTTCTCTAGTTTGCACTATGTGTGATTGGGTTTAAGAGGTTAGCATCATGGGAACAGATAATCTTGTGTTGTGTCTTGATATATATTGTGAAATTAGAGGTGAAAGAGATGATGATGCATTATTATGCTTGGACTATTTGAATGAATAATGTAGTCTTAATGACTTGTTTGATTGTTCTTTCCTTGTGTACCTTGCGTATGTTTATCATGATGTTTGAATAGCAGGCCTTCTTGACTCTTAACTCTAGTTAACATGTGGGTTTTGGCATGGTCTTTTGGGCTAGGTAACTAGAAATACTTGCATGAAATGTATCTACTCTGAATTCCGTGAGTGCAAGTCATTGAGTGATGTTTACATCGCATTTAAGTGTAAAAGGTTATGGAAGAAATAGGAGTAAATGAGACTTATGCTTAGAATTGTTAAGAAATAATTTATGTTCTCGAGAAGATACAAGGGTAAATGATGTACTTGTTGAACATTGAAAAGAACTTCCTTAATGTGAATTTTGTATTTTATAGATATTCCTTGTGTAAAATAGATATCCAGTTACACATACCTTGTGTGGGGGTAATGTTTTGTTATCCTTTGGTAAAACACTAAATTAACGACTTAAGTTTTTAATTAGATTCTCCTTAAGATATACATTCTCTTTACAAGCTTGTTGATAGATAAGTATATGTTTGATTCATAATTCATAGGTAGTAATATATGTGTTTAATGTTGCTTGATTCAATTATGACTTATTATGCAAATGCTAGTATATGGTATACTTGATTTGGGGTGTATTGCCTTGTTTTTAAATGTGAAGTTATGGTCAGATTCTTTTTAGACCTCATAGTGGTGAATTCTAAATGTGGTTGGGTAGATTCCTTATTAATCAATATGGTAAATAATTTTGTGACCTTGTGAAGGAAAGTTGATTTCTCGTCAATAAGTAATGAATGGTAGAGGAAAGTGGTGTTATGTGTTTCCTTGTGGATGTGAGTACCAGAAGAACGTGAATGCTATGTGTTGTGATTTTCCCGTACATGCCTAATGTATTCATGAGTTGCGATACTGGGTATCCATCCATGGGTTAAGTGTATAACTACAAGTATGATGGACTCGTGCTTGTATGGTTGCTTGTATGTTTACCTTGTAAGGTCCAATCTTGGAGTTGGAGACCTTCCATGTGTGGAGAGAGGTAGTGGAGAGGAAGAACTTAGGAAGCTATGGCGACATGCTGTGGCATTGGATTGGGATTACCCAACCAACCATACCTTCCTATACCAGAGTACCCCCTACTTCCTCTTAGTAAATGGACCCTTGTGAGGCCGATCATGCTATCCTATCATGTTATATTTCCTTGATGATACTATTTGATATTTGACTTGGGATCTTGATTATGGTTTGGTATGGGCATGTGAATTGCTCGAGGCCATGCTACTTGGTGCAGACATAATCTTACTTTGGTATCTTATTTGAGTGGATGCATGGCATCCTAGAGACATTTACATTATGATAACGTGTACCTTTGAGAAGGACACAATGTTCTATTCTAATGACGTGCTACCTTTGAGAAGGGAACGGTGTTCTATACTATTAACGTGCTACCTTTAAGAAGGGCACGATTCCACGTAAGAGTACATGAAGGTGCATTTACCTACATGATGTTATTGCATTGGTTGTGTTTGCATAACATATGTAGTGACCGTGTTTCCCTCCTTCCTTATTGGTGACTTAATGTTAGTCACGTAGTGATGTGATGTGCACTTTCATGGATTACGATAATTTCTTTTGGTTGTCTGATGACCTTTTTGTATCTTGCCTATGTGGACCAACCATGATATTTAATCTTGTCTGAAAGTAGTTTAGCCACAAATATTTGATTTCTCTATTTTCATGTAACCCTTGTGGTTATGGCTGATTTATTGTTGGAATGGCGCGCATTTATTTATTTTATTGTTGAATTTTGAAACTCTTTTCCTTGGTATAATTGTTATTTGTGGTGGCTAAGCTAGATTATTTTTGTTTGCAAGTGTTGGTCATGTGTTGTGTTGTTCTTCTCACCATGTCGACGGAGCGACCTCTGGTAGAGTGTATATAAGGAAGCAGATGCGGGAAACTTATGAGGATGGGGGGTAGGTGTGGACTAGTATGGGCTGGTTATAATCCACTTACCTTCCTAGTGATCTGTTTCTTATGTTGGCTATCTCTTGGAGGATTAAAACCCTTATACAAACAAGAGGTAGGCCGTTTTGGGAATGAATGGCGAGGCCCCTGTTGGTTTTTTCCCAGACTGGATGCTTATTCCCAAATTTCCCTACAAGGTAGCCATCAATGATCAACAGGATCTCTGGGCTAGGGGCCAACAGTGTAGGAGATAGACTCTATATTTTATCTCCTCTTCTTCTTCAGGCTCTGCAAAACCTAGGGGGGTATTCCCTACTCAACATCCATGAGGATATACATACAAGGCTAGGATGCTAATAGAAAGCAGATAAGTCCTCCTGTAAGTAGACCAAAAGTGTAAGATAAGAGCAAAGGGGCTAGCTTTGGGCCTATTTACAGTTGTAGACAGAGGACTGAGGATCCTAAAACTAATTCTAATGTCCTAATGGTTGTTTTAGAGTTTGGTTTTGATTTTATATTTGGATGCAAAGTTGGACATGGTTGTAACACAAACACAAAGCTAGATCGGTGCCTATCTAGGGCCTGGAGTCAGTAGACATACACCTATGAATGATATGCATGAACAACTAAAACTAGATTTCAGGGGGATACATATGATACCTGCCTTACAAATATCTCCCAATACAGAGTGTTAAGCTATCTATACTTATGGCATCCCTACTGCAGTATACCCTTCCCAATGTTCAATATGAGAATAATTTAATCTACCCCTTGAGTAGAAGTTAAGAGATTAGACATTCAACACAGGAATTCTATGTTCTAGAGTCTCAAACATTGCTTAAATATCCAGACTCAGAAGAAAGATACATGCAATACTGGAGACAGAATTAACAAAAGACATGCTAACATAGCATTTCTCATATAAAATTAACCATGAAATCAGTGGATTCATGCAAAAACATACAAGAGATACATAAACTCACAGGTTTTGCTGTACAGAGCAACCAAATCAGCTGTATTGTCTTACAGAGCCAAATGTTCAACTTTCAACCACCACAAAATGAGTAACACTTCCTGCTTATAATAGCCAAAGAAGCGTACTCAGCATTAATTACATGATGGACATAAAAAAAATGTCAGATACAGACTCCACAAAGGAATGGCACTCAGAAGTTATTGCAGCAATAGACAAGAGAAGCCTCGAGCCCTGCGCCACCATCTGGAAGTCTTTACTCAAAAATTGGGCAACCTGATCGCTTGTACCATTGCCCATATCCCTGCTACAGTCGCCATTGATGGCTCAACCACCCGTAGCCATCGAGAAATCAGTCGCAGCAATCAAAATGAAGTTCCCACCAAAACACGTTTACCACAGGTTCAAAAAATGTAGGGAGATTAATCCCACATTGGTGCCGTGGAGACAACTTTATCATTTTAAAAATACGGCCGCATGTATAACAAATGTCGAGCGCTTTTGCCATGCTCGACGCATAAGCCTTTGTCCAAAGCCTATCGCCAAGACCTGAGCCATCGGCACACTCCCAAATCCTCCTGCCGATCTATCAAGTCTCGCCGACGACACCTCCCGAAAGCCTACAACTTCCATATTGGCTAGAGAAGAACCATCGGCCAACTCCACAAAACTCATCCTGACATCAATAGTCTGGCCGATGACCACAAACTACACTCTGCACCCTCGTCGGTGTGACTCCCTCAATCGGAGCATCCAAAAATCCTCTGGCCGACCTCAACAGTCTCGCTGATTGTTTCACTACATTCCCCTCATCGGCCAGAGACTGACCATCAGGCTAACTCTCCAGACTCCCACCGATAATACGAGTCTCCCCGATGGCCACCAAAACATACTTCGTCGGCCAGACAACAACTGTCGGGCTAGCCCAAAATTCCCTTGCCGACATACTAAGTCATCCTGATGGTTCACTCCAAACACACCCGTCGCCAAGACATAGACCATCGGCATAACAGAAAAGATGCTCACCGACAACACAACTCACGCCGATGGACCCTGGCCTCCTCCTTCCGTCGGTGTGACATACACCATCGGGCAAGTCAAAAACTCTTCGGCCAATCACACAAAGTCACACCGATGCTCGTTCCAAATCCCTCCATCGGCGATAGCAACACTATCGGCCAAACCCAAAGCTCCCCAGCCGATGGGCCAAAAACATAAAGCTCAGAACCTTTGAACCATGAACTGGTTCAAACGGATGGTTCAACCGAGAAGTTCAATGCCGAACGGAGCACTTCAAAAAGAACATTTGCCGAACACAAACACAAAGCCTTGAACCGTTGAACCATGAACCAAAAGGGTTCAACGCGGTGGTTCAAAACGATGGTTCAATCATAATCTGAGCACTCAAAAAGAAGTTTCACCAATAGAGAAAGTCACAGCGATGAACAAGGAAACTTAGGGCCCAAAAAGAAAAAACCTCCAACATCTGCGCTCAGATCCAGACCAAAATGGGTACCAACACTGGCTCTGTCTGGGGACGTGCAGGTGCAAAACTGCAGCGAGGACCCCAGAATCTCTGGTTTCGCAGATTGGGCCATATCTATTGGGCAACAGAGTCAATCATTGCACCAACCTGCACAAAAACTATATTTTAGTCATCACTTGGGTGGCCCCGGGTAGCCAAAAAGGAAGAACCAAAATTTTTTCCTGCCAAATGCCTAATTCCAAACTGAAAGATCCCAATCCCAACTGAAAAGATTGGCATAGTTTGCCCATAAGGTCATCTGCTCAATTAGATATTCCACCATTTTTGACATCTTGCCACTTGTAGTATTGCCTCTGTCACTCTGTATTTCAAAATCAAACATGCAGCCATACATGCTAAAAAATCCTTCAGTATTAAGCAACATATGCATGTTATACTCTTCAGATGGTACATCATACTACTCTTGGCAGTCTTCATCATTTATCTGGCTACTGCACACCATCAGGCACTCATCCAGCTGATCCAAAAACTCAAAATACTCAGAAAAAATGAGACCCCCAATATCTACTGATATTGAAAACAAATCCTGATCCACACACCCAATGTTGCACAAATCTAAACCAGGTGATGATGAACATCCATCATTCACAGTTTGCAAATCCATAGTATCTTCACAAGAACTGAAGATATCTGATTCATATGCCCCCCACTCACAAACTGATGTAACACCAAGGTCAACAATCTCCTTATATTCATCATCATCCTCAAAAAGAGGATTAATCCTACACCACTGAAAGTCAAGATTCATAGCATCAAAGGCATCTGTAGACTCATCATAAAGGGGATTAACACTCACCACAAAGGCATCTGCTTCTTCTTCATGATACTCCAATTCTTCTTTAGTACTATCAGATCCAGAGTCATAAGAAGAACAAACCTGATCCATGAATTGATCATGGATATCATTTCTATCAACTGATTGCCCCATATACAAGATTTCTGCTGTTTCAATGCATTCTGAAGTTGAGCTATCTGCATCATTCTCCATCCCTCTAATACTTCCTGATGAAACTGATACTGATTGTTTGATCCACATGATCACCACCTTGCACAACTGGATCATTTAAACATGATGGCTCTTTGATAAGGGCTGGTATGTAAATATTACTTGAAAAACCATTGTTTTCAACTTCATTTGTTGGGCAAAACAAGACATCCTCCTTTATAACAGAAACATCATCAACTTGAAATGATGCAAAAACTGGGACAACAGGGGTGTGAATACTTTGACATTCATTGTCAACTCCTGAATTAAATCTTTCATTAACATCGGGGGCTGCAGGACAACAAAATTTTTTAGAAAAATAACCCTTTTGTATTCCATACCTCCAATTGTTTTCAATATCTATTGCAAACTGATGTGCCTGATGCAATGTGGTGGGCTCCTTGTCTCTTAATCTGTAACTCATTTTCTTATCAAAAGCTCCCAAATAGACAACTAAGCACAGTGCATCATTAGGTCTCATGCATTCTGGAATTCTATTCAATGCCCTCATAAATCTGAGGTTAAAGGCTGGGATCAACTCACCTTCTTCAATATGGATGTACATAAAATTACTAATAACTGCATATTCAGAGATTCTTTCACCATATTGTACTAGAAATGCAAATTTAAAACCATGCCAAGAGCTGACAGAGTGAGCTAGAAGGTAGGAAAACCAGTCCCTTGCATCTTCATCTAGAGATTGAACAAATAATCTCATAACCACATCCTCATGGTCAATCTCAAAGTCGCAAAAAATTTCTGATTTTAGGTGGAAGAGCATTTGGATAGCCACAAATGCCACTGAAATTTATGGGCTTATATCTGTCTATGTTGAAACTTCTTTTATTACATTGTTGGGACTGACTACTATATATTTTTGCACTTGACACTTCACAAGGGTGCATAGGCTGATAATACATCCTTTATGTTTTTGCAACCCTCCTCTCTACTCAGATTTTCTACAAACAATGACTTTAGGCACTCAAAATTTAGACTATTTTTTCAAACTTTCCTAAAATCCTTTAAATGAGTCTTTTTTTAGCAACATTGCATGCCCTTTGAAATACAGAATAAGTTCTAATAAAAGCATGCAAGCTCTGCTTTCACCAATGTTTCCCTTTTAACCAGTGCTATCTCACCAAATAGGGAGTCTGTCAAATAATATGAAATACCTGGATATGTTGCAGGAGCTGCAAATTCTTCTCTGATTGATTTTGTTCTTTTATCAGGTTCTTTGATGCAGAGTTGCCACCTCCTTGAAGAGGAATGAGTTTCAAATAAACTGAAGCTGCGAATTGATTTCTTTCTTTCTGGGTCATCCACCAGCAGAGTCACATATACAACCTTTTTCTCTGCTGCAACAAACACATCCAGGCCTAATTCTTCAATCTCGTAGACTCAAACTTTCATGGATATGACATTGATCTCCCTAGCGGAGTCACCATTTTCTGTTGGTGACTTGGATGGGCACACAGATAATTCACCAGGGAGGACAAAAATAACAATTTTCAAATCACCATCCCCAGCAGAGTCGCCATTTTCTGTTGGTTTTTTCCTAGACTGGATGCTTATTCCCAGATTTCCCTACAAGGTAGCCATCAATGATCAATAGGATCTCTAGGCCAGGGGCCAATAGTGTAGGAGATAGACTCTATATTTTATCTCTTCTTCTTCAGGCTCTGCAAAACCTAGGGGGGTATTCCCTACTCAACATCCATGAGGATATACATACAAGGCTGGGATGCTGACAAAAAGTAGATAAGTCCTCCTGTAAGTAGACCAAAACTGTAAGATAAGAGCAAAGGGGCTAGATTTGGGCCTATTTGCAGTTGTAGATAGAGGACTGAGGATCCTAAAACTAATTCTAATGTCCTAATGGTTGTTTTAGAGTTTGGTTTTGATTTTATATTTGGATGCAAAGCTGGACATGGTTGTAACACAAACACAAAGCTAGATCGGTGCCTATCCAGGGCCTAGAGTCAACAGACATACACCTGTGAATGATATGCATGAACAACTAAAACTAGATTTCAGGGGTGATACCTGCCTTACAGATATCTCCCAATACAGAGTGTTAAGCTATCTATACTTATGGCATCCCTACTATAGTATACCCTTCCCAATGTTCAATCTGAGAACAATTTAATCTACCCCTTGAGCAGAAGTTAAGAGATCAGACATTCAACATAGGAATTCTATGTTCTAGAGTTCAAACATTGCTTAAATATCCAGACTCAGAAGAAAGATACATGCAATACTAGAGATATAATTAACAAAACACATGCTAACATAGCATTTCTCATATAAAATTAACCATGAAATCAGTGGATTCATGCAAAAACGTACAACAAGAGATACATAAACTCGCAGGTTTTGCTATACAGAGCAACCAAATCAGCTGTATTGTATTACAGAGCCAAATGTTCAACTTTCAACCACCACAAAATGAGTAACACTTCCTGCTTATAACAGCTAAAGAAGCGTACTCAACATTAATTACATGATGGACATCAAAAAAATGTCAGATACAGGCTCCACAAAGGAATGGTGCTTAGAAGTTATTGTAGCAACAGACAAGAGAAGCCTCAAGCCCTGGGCCGCCATCTGGAAGTCTTTACTCAAAAATTGGGCAACTTGATTGCTTGTACCATTGCCCATATCCCTGCTACAGTCGCCATTGATGGCTCAACCACCCGCAGCCATCAAGAAATCAGTCGCAGCAATCAAAATGAAGTTCCCGCCAAAACGCGTTTACCACAGGTTCAAAAAATGTAGGGAGATTAATCCCACATTGGTGCCGTGGAGACAACTTTATCATTTTAAAAACATGGCCGCATGTATAACAAATGTCAAGCGCTTTTGCCGCACTTGACGCATAAGCCTTTGTCCAAAGCCTATCACCAAGACCTGAGCCATCGGCACACTCCCAAATCCTCCTGCCGATCTATCAAGTCTCACCGACGACACCTCCCGAAAGCCTACAACTTCCATATCGGCCAGAGAAGAACCATCGGCCAACTCCACAAAACTCATCCCGACATCAATAGTCTGGCTGATGACCACAAACTACACTCTGCATCCCCGTCGGTGTGACTCCCTCAATTGGAGCATCCAAAAATCCTCTGGCCGACCTCAACAGTCTCGCCAACCGTTTCACTACATTCCCCTCATCGGCCAGAGACTGACCATCAGGCTAACTCTCCAGACTCCCACTGATAATACGAGTCTCCCTGATGGCCACCAAAACATACTTCGTCGGCCAGACAACAATCGTCGGGCTAGCCCAAAATTCCCTCGCCGACATACTAAGTCATCCTGATGGTTCACTCCAAACACGCCCGTTGCCAAGACATAGACCATCGGCGTAACAGAAAAGATGCTCACCGACAACACAACTCACGCCGATGGACCCTGGCCTCCTCCTTCCGTCGGTGTGACATACACCATTAGGCAAGTCAAAAACTCTTCGGCCAATCACACAAAGTCACACTGATGCTCATTCCAAATCCCTCCATCGGTGATTCAACACTATCGGCCAAACCCAAAGCTCCGAACCTTTGAACCATGAACCGGTTCAAACGGATGGTTCAACCAAGAAGTTTAACGCCGAACGGAGCACTTCAAAAAGAACATTTGCCGAACACAAACACAAAGCCTTGAACCGTTGAACCATGAACCAAAAGGGTTCAACACGGTGGTTCAAAATGATGGTTCAATCATAATTTGAGCACTCAAAAAGAAGTTTCGCCGATAGAGAAAGTCACAGCGATGAACAAGGAAACTTAGGGCCCAAAAAGAAAAAACCCTCCAACATCTGCGCTCAGATCCAGACCAAAATGGGTACCAACAGCCCCTAGGCGCGTGGCCCAGAGACCATCATTCTACCTGGTTCTTGGATCTTTGGTTACTTGGCACTAGTTATTGGTTACTTGGTTTTAAGATGAGACTATGACATCCCCTAAACCTTTATGTGAGCCTTGTGAAGTTAAAACCTGTAATGTGGATGAATGGAGATATGTGTTTAGATGTAAGAGTTGTAATTGATGTATTGAGTTGATGTTTTATCTAAACAGGCTGTACGATGTGTGAAATTCCTTATGCACGTGTGATAAATGAATAAGAAATTTCTTATGATTGATTTTAGTCAATACAATGTGTTTTGTGAATTAGATTTTGCCATGATAACATTTAGTTAACATACTTCATAACTTGATGAGTTCCTTATTGTATATGTAACTTTTGTACTTACGTTGTCTGGTGCAACAAAACTTATTGAAATATCAAAACCTGCCGTAGTATTTTACTGGCACCACATATAGAACATTCGTTGTAAGAAAATTTGTTTGACAAGCAAAGTCAACAGTCAAATTTGATTCCAGGATTTATTTTATTCTATTAAAGGATGTATCATATTTTAAGGAGCGAATTACTGTTCTAAGAGGTTGTATGAAAGGGCATTTTACTATTTTAAAGGATATAAAATATGCAAGGAAAATTACTTATTCCAAGTTAATTCAAGTTACTTATTTCAAGTTGCTTATTTCAAGTTACTTATATCAAGTTATTTATTTTCTTCTATCTAAAGAAAAAAAAATTGTTACAACCTAAGAATAGAAAAAAAATGGATAGTAGAATCGGTTAGTGCTTCTTTTACATTGAAAAGCTTTATTATCATGCAATTTATAATTCAAGTAATTTTTCCTGGTATATGATGAACGATCTAATCATAATGTGGGGTTTCATTGCTTACCTTGGGGTGTTGCAAACGGGTAGCTTAACAGTCTTGAATTTGTAAGGCGACCTTGATTAACAAGCATATTCATTTTGAAAATTATCTAGTCATTGGAGTCTTTAGATACTATGACATATCTTAGTATAAGAAAATCATAACTCTATATAAGATTGAACAGTTTTCCCTAATCCTTCCTCTCATAGGTTAGGACATATTTAAAATGTTGATTTGGGACACCTATCATGCGATAGCTACTTTACCAAGAGAGAACGACCATGAATCTATTTAAACAAACTTCACATTTGTTTCACATCAAAGTGAACTACATTGACTCCTTAAATCAACACTTAATATATGTCATTGGAGTTAAGGTGGAATATAACTTTGGCTTCTATAGTATTGTTGACGAAACGTTTGATTTCCTTACATACATCCATGAGATCTATCTCTAGGAATTACACCAACCTTAAACAGTTAAGATAGATAATGAGTACACCATAATCCTTTTCATTTACCGTGCCTCATTATGAACAGTTCCAGTTGGTTCCAAGAACCGATGTCTATATGATACCTACAAATCTAGATACATGATTAGTATCTCCATCCAAATGAAATATTTAATAGTTAAAACTTCAAAGCGCTGGGCCTTCAAGAGCGGGAGTTGGACCAGAATAGGGCCCAGTAGGACTTGTATGACAAGTTCTCTGCAACATGGGAAGATGCAGCGAGACTAAGGATTCCTTACCCTCACCTCTTTGATGACTTCCAGGAGGAAGTTCAATCTTAGGGGGAGAGGATGTGAGGCCTACTTTTTACACTACTATTCATGAGATTATTTGCAGTGCTATTGCTATTATTCTTATGTTGGGAGACTATGGATCCTGAATCTTGTTTATTATACCTAATTGATTTTTAAGGAAATAATTGTGTAATGGTAATTAGATGTTGTCTTTAAGGAAATGATGAATGGATATGGAACTTTATTGTGATAGAATATTTAGGCATGCTTATATTAAAGTGGCTTCGGCTATGATATCTTTATGTGTTATTGACTTCGAGTTTGAGTGTGCAGGTATTGCTAACAAAACCACAAATACAGGAGATCATCCATACCCTATGTTGTATCCCTTGTGAGCCGATCTAGTTCCACGAGGAACTAAGATCAACCTCGTGTTTGGAGAAATGTTGTAATGTTGTAATGTGTTAATGTTGCATGAGGTCAAGGGAATTAGGGCTACTTTCTGATTTACTTATAATGTGATAAGTGTTGTAAAGAAATGTTGTTTTAAATCTTGTTTTGACTTTATTTCTTTTAGACCCTTTTCTTGTACTTTATTTTGACTCTGGGAGTTCTAACTAGGCAGAAATCAACCCTGGGTTATACCCCATGGGTCTAGGGACCTTTCTGACTAGGATAACCTTGGGTTAACTTCCATATGGTTACTTAAACTTCACAGTGAAGTTAAGTGACGAATTTGGAAGCATGGGGACAATGGGATGAGTGGAATCCACACTCAGGCCCACTTCCATGTCATGGGACAACTCCATGATCCCCTAATAATGGAGTGCTTGTCTCTTTGTGCCACTCTTTTGGTGGGGTTCCCCTTATTAAGGGTGGTGTGTCTACCACTCCCCTTTTTATTTATATTTTACTTATTGTATTTTATTTCTACATGTGGGCTATAATGGGGGACCTTTTGAGTGGGGTTAATTGTTTTAAGACCACTAGGATAATGAATGAGTTGGGGGGATTAGTTGTTGAATGCCACTTGGGAAATAAGGAAAATGGAGGGAATTAGTTTAAAAGAGGAGAGGAGGGAGAGTGTAAGGGGGTTGGATTATTGTGGAAAGAAGGAGATTTTGGAGAAGGAGGCTAGAGGGGATATCTTCATCAAATTTCATCCATAATTGGGCTTTGAAAGGTTGGTGAACAAGACTACTCTCTTGTGTGATCTATTGCTTGATATGTATGTTTGTTTCTTGCTTGATGAATGAGTTTGAAATTGTCTTCTATGAGTTTTTTTGTTATTTTTGGGGTTTGTGTTGGGTGTAGAAAGAGCTCCTTCTAGTTGGAAGGCAATGCTCATCTTGTATAGGGAAGGGAAGGTGTGACCCTCCTCAGGTGTCATCTTGTTTTCTTGTTATAAGAAATGCCTAGAGGGCATGTTGGTACTTTTAGCCAAAAGGGCTTAAAGGCTTTGAGAGCCTATTGGGATATCCCTAGTAATTTGAGTAATTGGAAGGCTAGAGGCCTAGTGGAAGAATAAATTGTTGGCTTGAGGCCTTGTGATAAATTGTGTAAAGGATGAAACCTAGAGGTAGAGATGTCTACTTCCCTACCCTCCCTGAACTCACCTAAGCCGAGTCTTTGTATTGTGAGTAAACCATGGGAGTGTGTGTGTTAATTGCTTTGTTTGTTGTTGGTCAATGTTGTGAAGGGTTTGGTCTATTCTACCCTGGGTATGAGGATGGTCTCCCTAGCTTGGGGGTGACCCTCTTGTGGGTCAAAGGTAGGGAGGAGAGCTAGATGGTTGTTGTTGTCTCCCTTGTTGTCTTGCAGGTTACTGTTGGAGCATGTATAAAGGATTGAAGGAATTTTTCCTTGTTTAAGAGAATGTTCTATCTCGTATTTGCAATGAGAGCTTGGTCCTTATAAGTTTCATGATGTAAGAGTCTTAGAGGAGAGAACTTCTCTCTTGGAATTGTTATAAAAGTTGTTATCTTGGGAATGGAGAGATAATCCTTCTCTTAATATGTTATTAGTTGTGACTTAGTTGGTTATTGCAATACTCATTTGTGTGAACTAGGAGAAGAAAGAAAATTACACCCTTTGAATGTTTGTGAGTTGTGGGAACTTATAGTTACTTGCTCTTGTTTATCAAAATAGATGATTGTTAGATTGGTTGTTGATTTGAATTCATTTGATAAATATATCCCTGTTATTATCTAGTGAGAGAGTTATTTTTATAGTGATATGAATAATGCATTTTGCTCTTGAATACAAAACTAAAATTTGAGTTAAGTTGTAGTGGAAATTAATCTAAATCAAAATTTTTACTTGACTATTGTGTGTTATTGAAATGAAAAGATTTTTAGTTTCATGTATTTACTTCCGATCTATAAATGGATTTGAAATGGAATATTCACTTGATAAATTACTAATGGCAATACAAATTTAAATGGTTAATGTTCCTTTTCATTTAAATAACTGCTTTATTGAAAATTAAAAAGTTAAAGATAGTGAGGAAAGAAATTACCTTGATCTTCATTAGATATGTTTATATAGATATAAAAATATATATATAAATATATATTTATATATATATATATATATATTTATTTTTAAAGTATAGTTGATAAAATTTGATATATTTGTATTTATATTTTATTTATTAAGTGAAATTGTGAAAACAGATATATATATATATATATATTAATAGTTCATTTCAAATGAAATTGTGAAAATAAAAATATTGAAATACTTGTGAATATATATAAATACATACATATATATATATATATATATATTTAAAATAGCTTAAATTAAATGTATTTGTGAAAACAAGATATACACACACACACAGCTATATATATATTTAATTGATAATAAATAGAAATTCCCAAACAAACTGTTCTGAGCAATGCTTGCTGTGTTTTAACACAGCCGAATGTACATATGATAGGCGGTGGGGTTTTAAACCCCACCAAAATTTCTAGTAAGCCACGGGTGTGGGGAGGGGTGGAGCCCCACCCACACCCCACACAGTGGGATGTGGGTGGGGCTCCGCCCCTCCCCACGCCCCCACCGTGTTTCCACCTCCCGCAAGCTGTAGGCCCTCCGCGACCCCAACTCCCTCTGCATTCCCTGCGTGGCCGAACCTCCAACCCACCGCCTACACCCTCTACAACCTCCGCCCTCTGCAACCTCTACCACCACCTCACATCGCCCCTCTCCAGCGCCGAGCTCCCATGTCGCCGTAGCCCACCTTGCCCTGTTTCACATCTCAAACAAACACAAAAAAAAATAGGGTTAGGGTTAATTGGTAACCAAGGCATGTGGTTTATTTTTTAACAAGGCACTTTGTTAATGGAGTGGGTATATATTTAAAATAGTATTTTAGCAATGCTATATATATATACATGCAAGTATGGGTATATATATATATATATTTATATAATTTAGTGGATAGTGAGGTGTGTATACACTCACTTAAAAAGAAAAAAAAGTTTCTTTTACTCTTATATATATATATATATATATATATATATATATATATATATATAAGGGTATGGGTTGTAGATATGGGATTTTATTTGATCATTGCAATATTATCATTTAAACAAATAGTGAGAGGGAGATTTGAGAATATAAGAATTTAAAAAAAAATAATAATATATTCAATTATATATCTATTTAAATAATTATTTAAGAGAAGATGAGACATTTAAGTTTGACATTTATTATTTTATATTCAACTGATCAATCCATAATAGTTAAGTTAATAATCCAAATGGTAGACTAAGAAATGTTGAAATTTATTTAGATAAATAGAATAAATAAACGATGGAATGTAATAAGAGTAGAAATACGAACCGGTAATGAAATAAATTGGGAAAACCTATTTAAAGGTTAATCACCCTCTATGGGAAATCTAACGTTGCAAAACTAAATTGATTTTATACATCGTGAACGATATCAACTTGCACACGTGAGAAGATTATACCATAGTAACAATCACTTAGACAAACTAAACATATGCAACCGAGCACGCTTATGCGTGCGAGGGGAAGGTTTCATGTCGTAAAGAAAATTTTTTGATAGTTCGTATCATGTCTACATGTCATAGGTGGACATAACATGCATGTTTTTCGTGTTGTGAACGCATGTGAAATGTGGGCATGACACAAGTACAAGGAAAGTAAACACACCACCCATAATGCAGGAGGGACTCATCGCCACCAGTCTTTAAGACTGCATATGGGGTAACACACATGCAATACACACCAAACAAATCAAACACGCCATACAAATCCCAAAGCATACGAGGGACTCATCGCCATCGGTCTTTAAACTATGCTTGGGAACAAACACGCAATACACACACACTTGGAAGATATGGAGAAAACATGGTAGACAAGCAATGGAGTGTCCCTATTTCTAGGTTCAACACCATCTCAGGCACATTACAAGCACACACCGACAATTGGGCTTTGCTACAACAATCACCAAAGACATGCTTAAGGGTTGAGTTAGTCATAGAACTGCTCCCCACCTTGTGATGACAACTTCTTGAAAATGACAGGATGTGCATTCTCCATGAGAAATACACAATCCCCGCCTCTGCAGAGGGCTTAAGATAGAAAAGGGATGCAATATCCCCGCCTCGCAATGAGGGCTTAAATGATTTCAAACAAATCTTAGAGTGCAGGAGGGATTCATCACCACTAGTCTTTAAGACTGCACCTAAGAACAAACACATTGCTAACATCTACAATAGATAGCTTACTTATATATGCCCCCACCTTAAGGTGGTTGATATCAGGTATCAATATCAAGCAAGTTAAGGTAGGAAGAAAACACACAAGGGAACATGAGCTCTCGCAAAGCCCATGCCCCCCGGAGGTGACATGTACTTTACGATCACCAAATGTTCTGACAAACACATCCTTGCAAGAAAAGTGTTAGTGTCCATATAATCATGATAAATAACAATGCATATGATCAATCACACAAAGAGCCAAGGTTATACTATGAATTCAGAGATCAGGTATAACCGTGGGGCTATACCGCAAAAATCTCAGAAGTGAGTGTCACCAAGGTGAGATTCAAAGACAAACAAAGTGCATAGAGCAGAAGTATTGTTATGGTTTGTAAGTGCGATAAAACATCATCAAGATCACATGACAAAGTGCATGGAGTGATTCTACTAGCCAAGCATCGGATAATATATATCAACCCCATCGTCATATAGGAACTAAGTCCAATTTTTGATTTCTCACTAAAGGGACGCTAGGTCTGCATCAGTATAATATGTTTTTCATGATCCGCCCACTAGGTAGAAACACTAGAGGAAGGGAAACAATAAAGCAAGAGAGGAGAAACAAGTGTCTTAGGGACAGTCACATAAATAGAGGAGAGGCAATATAGAAGAATGATGATACAAATAGAAGAAGGGTCACAACAGAGGCAGTCTCTTGTAAGTGCGATAAGACATCATCAAGATCACATGACAAAGTGCATGGAGTGATTCTACTAGCCAAGCATCAGATAATATATATCAACCCCATCATCATATAGGAACTAAGTCCAATTTTTTATTTCTCACTAAAGGGACGCTAGGTTCGCATCAGTATAATATGTTTTTCATGAGCCGCCCACTAGGTAGAAACACTAGAGGAAGGGAAACAATAAAGCAAGAGAGGAGAAACAAGTGTCTTAGGGACAGTCACGTAGGAGGGTGCCCCCAAGTCACCAATCATGATGCTATGTCAGTAAGACACAACACACAATAGTGGAAATAGAGGAGAGGCAATATAGAAGAATGATGATACAAATAGAAGAAGGGTCACAATAGAGGTGGTCTCCTGGTATCCTAGACCTTACAAGAGAATCAAGGGTCATCCCAAGAGGCCTAAACAACACATAACACCTCATAGAGGAAACACATCACGAGAGATACAAGGTTAGAGATACTTACCTAGTAGGATCATGAAACTAAGTGTTGTCATCAAGCAAATCATCGCAATCTTCCCACTCCCAGATGTTAGAGGAAAGTGGGACATAAGGTACCATAGCCCAACTCTTGTTCTTATTTTCAGGTTGTCCATTCTTAAGATCTTCTTGGTTTGGTTCAATGTTTGGTGAGATGTTTTCTTGTTGAGATGCAAGTCATTGGGCATATTCTTGTCATTTTCTCCTCCTTTCTCTTGCTTGTCTATTTCTTTTTGTCTTACCACTTATCTCTTGTAAGATAGTGTTTTTCTCTTTCATAGGTTTTTGTGTTTTAGAGGAGGAAGCACCAGGATCAAATTTCATTTGTCTAGGTGGAATATTTTGTTGTTGATGACTACCTCCTGATCCTTGTAAGGATGGCAGGGGAGTAACCTTAGCATAGGCTCCATTTCCTTTTAGTCTAGGATTCTCTTCAAATGCGGGTTGTTCATCTCTTGTTGTTTCTTGTTTAGAGGGACCGGCCACTTGATGTGATAGTTTTGTTTTGTAGTTTCTATAGCTCAAGAAGTTAAAGTCTATCCATGGCTCCGGTTCCTTTTCAGATCTTTGCCAAAAGTAATCTAGTGTACAATGTTGTCTTGTAACCAAAGGTTTATACTTATTGCGAGGGATAGTAATCACTTGTCCATTCAAAGGAAATTTGATATAGTTATGAATTGTTGAAGGGACAACTTTCATAGGGCCTTTAACCATGGATGTCCTAGTTTTATATGAAAAATGTCAGAAATGGGGACAACATCAAACCATTGTTCTACATGTTTCTCAAATACAGTGACCAATAGAGATATCTTCCCAGAAGTGTTTGCAAAGGTTCCCTTATGTATCTTAATCATCATATCCGAAGGGTCATAATAGCCTTGCATTAATTGATGTGAAAAGAGGAACTCTTCTGTGGAGGCATTAGTCATGAAATTAGGATCAATAAGGGTTCCATCCATAGGATTTCCCATTATTTTCACAGTGATATAAAGAGGTCCTTCAGTGTCTCCAATTGTTCTATCATGAGGTGTAAACACAATTTCAGGTTCAGGGACATTTCTCTTCATGTAAGGCCTAGGAGGGAACCTATTGTTATTGTTGCGATTAGAAGCCATGTATTTAAGTTTTCAAGTCAATGCAAGATTAGGTTTTAAAAGCTTTTCAAAAGTTATGCAAAAGACAAGTGCAACCCTATGTATGAAAATGACCTAAAATGCTTGATTTTTCCAACTTTTTTCAATGCAAATAAGTGAAAGAAAAGGTGTTGTAAGGAAATTGATTAGGAGAAGAAAATAATATGTCTGATATTAGTCCAATAAAACCATAATATCCTTCACAACACACTTTTGATGCAAACCTAGAGTGATGACAAGTCAAAACCTAGCGAAAATACCCTAAAATATGTAATTTTTCACAACTTTTCAATGCAAAGACCCAATAAAAGGAGTGTTGTAAAGAATTTTAGGAGGTGAAGAGATTATATCAGTAATATCAGTCACCTAAATCCATAAAACCTTTCACAACAAGCTTGAAGTGCAAATCTAGGTCAAACCCTAGGGGAAATATAGCTAAAATATGTAATTTTTCACCAAATTTCCATGCAAAAGAGTATGAAAAAGGGTGTTGTGAGGAGAATGATGATGGACAAAAAATTATAATAGTAATAACAGCCACCTAATGCTAAAAAAAATCTGTCACAACACGCTTATAGTGTAACTCAAAACCCTAGGGAAAATATAGCCAAAATATGCAAATTTTCACCCAAATTTCCACTGTAAGGGCCCAATAAAAAGAAGTTGTAAAGAATTTTAGGAGGGGTAGTAGATAATAACCCTGATAATATCCAATTAGTGTAGAAAAATCCTTTACAACATGCCTATGGTGCAAATCTAGAGAGATGATAAGGCTAAATCTAGTGAAAATCAAGGTTTTTAACCCTAGGCATGAAATTTTGCAAGAAAACCACTATAATGCAACAGTACAGTTAGAAATCAGTCCCAATGAGTATTTTAAAATGGTAGTAAAATTTGAAACAAGATTTTGACTACAAACCCTAGCTAATGCAAACCTAGGTTAGATGGAAAAATGCACAATTTCAAGCAATTTTTATCAATTTAAGCATGGAAATGCAATCTAAATGAATGTTGAATAAAAAATTTCTGTATTTAAAATCATATCTGATGCTAATGATAGAAATTTTTTGAAATTAAATGCCAACTAATTCAAATTATATGAACATGCAAGCTAAAAATGCCAATTTTTAAAAAAAAATTCCAAAATTTTCAATTTTTTTGTAATTTTTCGAATGCAATAAAATGAACAATGAAATGAATGAATAGAATGAATGTAAATCTGAAGCACAACTCTCAGAAAGGTGTAAAATTCATTAAAAATATGGGTTCACCAAAATGTTTAAGGTGAAAAATGAATGAAAGAGGATTTGTTTGTGTTTAGGGTTAATTTGTATGAATCCTCCTTTCACCTCAAACATTCAAGGACTTTAGGCCGAGTAGGAAATCTACTATCAGGCCTGTAATCACTTGGAATGTAGGGAAGATTGGAATTGTGTGATTTAGTTATTTAGTTTAGCCCAATTATGCTTAATACCCTAATAATGCAAATTCGGAAGCAAACAGACAAATCACGAAAAATGTTTGCACACAGAGATATCAAATGAAAATCAAATGCATACCAGATTTTGAAGTTCAGAAAGAGGAATAATTGCAAACTAATGAGCAGGCACCCTAGTCCAGTGGCATACTTTTTGTCAGGATTTGGAAACCTTGTCTGCAACCTATTCCTGTTGTTCTGGAGATTCTTCAATTGCAGGATCCAGAGGACTAATGAGCGGGCACCTGAGTCCAGGTCCCTATTTTATTTTCTAATTTGCAATTCTGACAGTCTGCACTGCTCTCTTGCAACTCCTCTTTTTCTGCTTCTACAACATGTAACCTGCAATCACAGAAAAATGGGTTGGGGGTTGTGGTGTTTAGAGGCTTGCCTCAGTCAAGCCTCGGAGAGACATTCAAGTCTTCCAAACACCGTCGTTAGATAAGGAGTGCGTATCCCTGCGGGATAGAGGCAAAATCCAAATGATAAATGATTGAAAACACAATTGATATCACCTTGTAGTGAAGACCTCATGGAAGGAAGATGCTTTTCATGCCATGAGGAGATGGATGCCAAATCTGCAAATACAAACACAAGAACAACACAAATTCTGCTCTACAACACACAATGAATGCCTTGAATCACTTCTACACAAGATCATGAATCAAAATTGCCATCTAATATCCATCTAGTTTACAAATGAATGCCTAAACATGATTATATATGCAACTACAAACATTCTCGCCAAAAATTTTGTAATTGAAACTTACCATGTTGGCATAGGACCCAAATAATGGTCACAAATCGACACTTAGAAATTGGGCCTGACCTAAAATAGGATAGGACTAGGGCGCGGGTGCCCAAGTCCTCCCCCCTATTTTAGGCAGGGTTATTGTTAAGTGCAACCCTTGAGTCCAAATTGCCATGGAACTTCAGGGTTTTCTCATCGGGAAGTCATATTATCATGAAAGATGCTCTAAATGCATAAACAAGACCCGAGAGCTAAACCTTAAGAGGGAAAAGCCCCCAAGGGGACATTTTCTGATGTAACAAACCCAAACTTAAGAACCTCTTGTCCGAGGTTATGAAGTTGTAAAAGATTGCGACTTGCTGACAACACAGTGACAGCCACGAAGGAAGACTAAGTCAGAGAAGTCAGGAGGTTACGAATCTTTAGAACCCTGCTACTAAATTTAGGCCGATGAAGAAGTTAAACATAACCTGCAGGAAGAAGATCAAGATAGTAAATTTAAGTCACATTTTCCAACATTTTAGCAGTGAGCCACCTCTTTTGGTAGTGAGCCTATTGCAATGAGAATTCTTTTGGGCAGTGACCCTTGGGCAATGAGCCTCTTTGTAATTCGATATTGATACTACTTTATATTGTGAGATAATCGTCACCGTGGTTTTTCCCTTTTAGGGTTTTCCTCGTAAAAATCTAGTGTTCTCTTGTGCATGGTGTTGATGTGTTTAAGTTTCTGTTATATGCATTTCATGTTTAACGTTCACAATAGAATTAGGGTTTAAGTGAATTGATGTGGATGTGATTATGTTTATGAGGGTTTAAAGTTTTTGATATAACTGATTCACCCCCCTCTTAGTTGTCTTGTGCATTTAACACATATATTCCCCTGAATCATCACATTTTGCCATGGAGACACACCAATGCATGAAGATGTGCATTATAATCCTTTCCTACACTGTATCAGATGCATTCCTCCATTCACTACCCATATTGGCATGATTTGAAGCCCTAAATAAACCTGAGGTCCTTGCAGACCAGACAATTGGTTCAATGACCAACCCTTTGAAATGAATTCCAATCTTTTATTTATAGCCTTGGAAGCTTAGATTTGATGTTGGAATGGGAGGAAAAACCCCACCAACTCCACCAATTGCATTAAAGACATCAAATTCAACCACTCACTTTGCATTAATGGTGATCCAGAGAGTAGTTGGCGTATTTTTGCACATTTTTGGACGTTCCTGGGCCTTTGGTGGGTGTTGGGAGGACTTAGGATTTTTGGACCCTTTTGGAAAAAGTCCAAAAGTCCTGGTGGGTCCCGAAATCCCACCAAAACCAAAAGTGGCAAAAGCCAAAATTGAAAGTTTGACCTGAAACTTCATGAAACACTTAGCTCTTTCCTCAAAAAATTATTTGAAAACTCAAATTTTTGCACCTCCAAATTCACCTTGAGAATTCAGGGCATCTGAGAAGATTTTGGACTAGGACCAAAAGTCCCATTAGGCCTTAGAGTACTAAAATTGCCTCAGGTGTCAAAATGCCCTCAAGCCTCAAAATGCACTTAGGTCTTGAAATGCACTCAGGTCCCAAAATTCAAACATAGCAATATATTTTAAAATAACATTTAAGTATAAGTTTACATTTAGCTTTTATCCTTTACCTTTCTTATACTTTAAGTTATTTTAAAATATATTATTAGGATGTTTGAGAGTGGTTTTTGGATCCACAGGAGTTGAAATGTAGAAACTAGAATCTGAAGGATCCATCATATTTCAGACTTAGCCAATTTTTTAGGGTTTTTAAGGTTTTAGACTTAGAAAAAATCAAGAGTTCAGCAACATGCACTAGGGTAAAAGCACATGGACCCCTTAGGAAAGTTTGATGAATTTGGCAAGATGGTGCAAATATGAGGCTGAAAACCTGCGTGCCAATAGCCCCATTGAAATTTAATTTGATAAACCCTATTGAAAGAGGAGACTAAAGAACCTTGTTTTCTTTTGGACATTTTAATTTATTTTTGCTTCTTGCAATTTACCAAAATGTTTCCTGTTAGTGTAATTAAATATTTAATTACACTATTAATTTTACTTAGGTCTTTTTTAAGTCACCTAGGGTTTTCTTATCTTGCAAATAGAAAAGCAAGATCTCATATGTAGTAATTTATTAATGCAATTTCATTTATTGCATCCAATATTGTGTAAATTTATTCTTTGTGCTTTTTTTTCTCTTTTAGAAGACAACTCTAGGTTTTGTAGGTGATCCTGATAGCTTGAGTCAATTAGTGACTCTCACATGGTATCAAAGCTCCAGATTCTGCAAGCCCCTTCTTAGATCTAGAGAAAATTAGGCAAGATCTATTTTCTGGGTGTAATTTTGTGTAAAACAAATCCTTTCATTAGATTTAGAGTAGCCAAAATAGTTAGATTAGTATTTTATTTAGCTCGCTTTGAGCTCCGGAGGCCAAATCTATAAGAGTTTCAACGAGTGTTTTTTTCAAGATTCGGAGGAAATCTAAATTCAGAGTGTTTTGGGCCAAATCCAACCCTGCCATCATTCCTAGAAGGCATAAAAAATCTTAGGATGGACTGTCAAATCATCAAAATCGGCCTTAGGATCATCTTGGGCAATTTTTTTTGCTAGGTAGGCCGTATGACCTCCCCAACATGTAGTATGAGGTGACCTGTTTAATTTTTTTTCCTATTTTTTCAAAAAAATCAAAAAAATTGTTAAAGGATTTTTTTAAACAAGTTTTTTCATTGTAAAAAAAAGCCTTTAAAAAGTTTGAATTTTTTTAAGGGTAGCTGCACAATACCATACTGCGTAGGCCCTTGCGTAGTGAATCAACAGGGTACCACCCTACTATTGTAGGCCCTGTGAACCCTTTGGGCCCCATGTCCATTTGGGGCTATGTCCCTTAAGGGGCCCATTGACCCCTTTTAGGAGCCGTGTGGGGTGGCTTCGCTCCCCACACCTCAATAAATATATATTTTTAAAATCTTTTTCTAATAAAAAAATCTCTGCACTAGTTTGATCAGCGACCTATCTTGACCTTTGTGCCCCTTTTTTGGTGGCCTTTTTGGTGGTGGTTCTATATTTGACAACATCTAACTCCTTTACTAAGTTTAGAAGTGTTATGTCAGAAATTGTCCTCTTGCATGGAATGGTACAATTTATCATAGTTTAACTCCTCTCCTTTGGTGTCCTTTCAACCTAGTTTATTTCAGACCTTCCTAAACCCTGATTGACCTATGTCTAACTGGAAGAATATCATATTTCAGGATAACTAAAGACTGAAAGTGAAAAAGAGAGTTTGGATTTGGGATTTTCCTTAAAGCAGACCTAATTGGGAAATCAGGGCTTGGACTTGGGCACTCACGCCCTTGTCTTGCCCTATTTCTTGGGGTTTTAAATTTTGGTAGGATGTCAGCTCCCGCTGTATATTCCAGGATTTTGTTTTTGAATTTTCATTTTTTGCGTGATGTCGATATCTTATTTTGAAATTTGAAATTCCTAAGGTTAGATATTTAAAGACATTTGAAAATCATTTTATTACACACAATCTTGATGCAAGCTTTATGCCAAAACTCTACCAAAATTACCATTGAAGATCAGTGATTTATTGAAGCTCTTGAAGTCATTTGAATTTGCCATCATGGAGACAATGGATGAAGATCAAGCTTGGGAATCCTCTGTGGATACGGCTGCCTCGCCTTCTTGTTCATGCAAGTCTTCATTGCTTTCATCTCCTTGAGGTGAAGTTGTGTTTGTTCATTGAGTGAAGTAAATTTTTGATCTTTCCTTGATGCTTGAGTCATCTGCGGTTTTATATTTCTACATACACATTTATTAGATGAGCACACACATCTGCAGATCTTTATCTTTGGCTATTGTTGAGGTAGGAATACTAAAAACGGGGCTTGACTAAGGCAAGATCCTATATAGCCACTACCATCTTTCTCCTCCTTTTGCTTTTACAGGTTGAATTCATTAAGATCTAGCAGAAAGAAGTGACGAGAAGATGAATATTACGAACACAGTCATCACAGAGTTTCAAATTTTGAGATTACAAGACATTTGGGACACTCGCACTCACGCCCTAGTCCAACTGGGTGATTTCTTTGGGATCTGGAAGCCTATGGAAATTATAAGGTAGCTATTGCAGAAAATCCTGACATTCAAAAATTACGGGACACTAGCATTAGCGCCATAGTCCATCAGGTCCTCTATTTTTGGGTACTCTATCTTTGTACTATTTCCTCTACATTTTTGTAATAATTTCATTGGTATCTATGTCAGAAATTAAGTTATTACAGTTTGATTAGAAATCTAAGGTTTCATGCTTAATAGACAATACTAGCTTGCGAAAACCTGATCAAAACAATTACGTAGTCCTAATTAGCAGAAAAAGGGAACATAGGAAACCAGTAGTTTATCCCTAAACTTATTCCTTGCTTCCCTAATGCTTTAGTGTGTGAGAGTGTGGGACTTGAAGTATTCTATCATGATTCCCCATTTTTCCCACTAAACAAGTAGCTTCTCTAGTTTTGGTGGATTTCTATTTTATTTGGCAGGCTTCTACATTTGGTGGCATCACCAAATTTTGTGGAAGTTCCACCAAATTTAGTAGAAAGGGGTCCTTTTAACCCTAATTTGTGCTTCATGGAGGGATATTTTATTTTTGTCATATCTTGGGAAAACAGAGTGAGTTTTTCCACAAACAAATAGGTGTTGGAAATTTGGTTCCGAGCACAATCCAAAGGTGCTAATATTTTTTCTATATTTTTTGTTGGTACAATTTATTGTTGTTTGAAGTCTAGATCACCTTTTTTGTCTTACAAGCTCATAAATTTTTTCCATGATCTCTAATTTTTGTGATTCTTGTGATGTTGGAAATGTATTGAGGAGATATACACAGCCATCCATGCACTTTTTCTAGATTTAGTACCAGGTATCTTTTATTTAGTTTGTCAGTTTTACACATTCTAGTTGATAACTTAGACATATTGGTACCTGGAGAAGTTCTATTTTTTTGGTGGGCTTCATATCAACTTTTATTTTTTTACACTTTAATTTGTTGGTGTAATCATGTCTCCTAGTTTGTGGAAATTAAAATGTGATTATTACAAGAGAAAAAAGCATATGATAGATGAATGCATGCAAAAGAAATTTGATGATTTAAAATTGCTATTTGAGCTTCATTAGTTAAGATAGTTGTGCAATGCCAATGGCATCAGTTTGCCAAATTCTTCTAACCTAGCACATGTGCAAAGACACCTTTATCTATTGCTACATCTGAGTCTAGGGTTGCTTCATAGAGAGCTTCCAGTGATTCCTTGCAGCAAGACATTATTAGTCTTCTAGAGATAGCTCATTGGGACACATTTCTACTAGATATCTCATCATTGTTTGTAGAATCCCACATTGCAGATTTAGGAGATACTTTGGAGGGTATTCAACTCCTTTTTGATGATAGCTTCGATGGAGTTGCATAACCATATTATTCTTCAGATATTTTTCTTCATCCTCCTCTTTGTCAATCACAATTTGACAGTGGATTGGAGACCTTTGTATAATTTTTAGGAGATTCTTTGTTGTTTTTGGATCATGTGTAGAGTTCAGAGATATTTTTTCTTCTTCCTATATATTCTTATCTAGAATGGGAAGACATTTTGCACACTCTATAGTTCTATTTCTTCCCATAAGGAGGAATGTTGTTTGGCATTCATGGATCTTCATTTTCATTCTTTGTTGAGCATCTACCAACATTGTATGAGTCATATTGAGGAGTGGCTACATAGTCTCTCTTCTCATCTCTATTTTGGGAGGGAGTATTTCCTCACATGGTGTTCCATCCTTCTCACTTTTTTTTAGAGGGGGGCCACCAGACCTTCTATCTACATCCTCTCTTATGGGGGGTTGTACATGTCTATTGATTATATCTTCATGATGGATGTAGTCCTTGGGGGGTCTTAGTGTTGATTCCTCCTTCCATCACTTCTTTTATGTTTTCTCTCTTTCAGAGAGGAGTTTTATCCCTCTGGTTTTTTTCTCTTTTTCTTTGGTTATGAGAGATCTGTGTTTGTACATGGGTTTCTAATATGACCTTGTAGTCAGGATGCATCTTTGCATTATTTGTATGTTTGTCATTCTCCCTAAGTTACACTTAAGGGGGAGTCTTGGTGTAATTAAATATTTAATTACACTTTATTAAGTTTACTTAGGGTTTTTTAAGTCACCTAGGGTTTTCTTATCTTGCAAATATAAAAGAAATATCTCATATGTAATTTATTAGTCCAATTTCATTTATTGCATCCAATATTGTGCAAATTTATTCTCTATGATTTTTTTTTTCTTGTAGAAGGAAATCCTAGGTTTTATAGGTGATCTTGGCATCTTGATTCAATCAGTGACTTATATTTTCCTGTTACTCCTTAAATGGGGACAAACCAATTTTTTTCGACAACAAATAATGTCTCCATTTCTTTAGTGTTTTCATAATTGCATAAAATTCTTGATCATAAACAAAATATTTTCTCTTAACATTATTCAATTTCTCACTAAAGTAAGAAATAGGTCCTCCTTGACTGAAAACAACTCTAATTGTAGTTCCACTTGCATTACAATCAACTTGAGTTAACTTCTTGAAATTTGGTAAGGCTTAAATAAGTCATTTTATCACTTTTTTCTTCAACAACTCAAACTTTTATTAGCTACAATAGTCCACTTGAATTATTTTTTATATCCCCTCATAGTTTGAGTCATAGGTGTACATATTCCTTTGAAATTTCTAATAAATCTTATAAAAACTTGCTAAGCCATGAAAAGATCTAACTTCTGAAATACTCACTGGTTGTTAGAAATTAGTGCATGCCATAGTAAATAATAAACTAGCATGTTAATGCTAATTTATTAAATAAGATGATAGTATTTAATAATGTTAGTTTTGAGAGTTATTTTCCAATAAGTAGTTCTGTATGGGAAAGGAAGGCTTTATATACCAATACAATGTAATGAAGAATATGTGTAATGATGATCGATCAATTTTGTGTTAAAGTATAATCTTAAACCATTTCATTACAATATCAGAGCAGGTTTCCTATGAGACCTTTTTACAAATTTATCCTTCCTAGTAACAAGACTAAGCAGTGTAGACCATGTGTAAAATTATTTTCATCTAATAGGCTCTTAGTTTTTTGACAACATAAGAGTAGTGCAAACCACGTACAATCTTGCTATCAGTTGTGTGAGAATAAGTTTTATTGCTGCAGGTGATGTTTATAGTTTTTGTAATGCCACCAAAATTCATGTGTTGTGTGCTTTTTGATTTATATGTTAGATGTTGTATTGTGTATTTTAATAGTGTATTGTGAGATACATGTGTTATGGTCCATTGCATCAAACTTTCTGATGATACCTATTGTACAATCAAGGTGTCCTAATTGTGTACTTTAGATACTTTTGTGGTGATTTTTTGTATGATCATCAATGTGTTCTCAATGAGTTTTTATTTTGACATTTGGATTTTTGACTATGTATTATGGGATACATATGTTGTGCCTTTATATGTTTAGATTATTACAATGTTTCAGCTTCACTATTTTCACTATATTCGATGTAGTTGTGATTATTATATCTAATTCATCTTTATGAATGATTTCTAGTTATGCATCTTGTTTCTTGGATCATGCTAGTAATAGGTGATTATAATTAGATGAGATGATTTGATAACATGTTGTGAGTTATATCACATTGGGTGGTTGACTTGTGGAATTAACTGTAGTAATTTGAATATTTAATTTGCCTAGTTTTCACAAAAGCCATTTTTAGTAAATAACTTGATGAATAGAAAAGAAAATAGAAAAAAGTATAAAATGAAAAAGAGAAGACATATTTCCTCACTTTTACTATTTTTGGTTTTTAAAAATACTCTCTCCTCCTTATTTTGAAATATTTCTCATTTTGGGATAAGAATGGATTGAAGTTGCTTGAGGATGGATTGTAATTGTTTTAAGCTTGGATTGGGATTAGCTAGGGGATTGGAGTGCTTGTTGTTTTTCTTCAAAGAGACTTGCCATCCATTTCTTCGAAGTTGATATTCGAAAGGTATTTTCCTTTTTTATTATGCATTTGAAAGGCCTTTTCTTCATTTTCCATGCCCACATTAGGTGGAGGCGTATGGCTCCTATTTATAGGAATTGTTTTCAATGGTTTTTGTATTATTTTAAATTTGAAAATATGCAATTGTTAAGGAGTAAAAAGTATCCACATGTCTTTTTACCTCCTTATTTAGCTCCTAGGTCCCCTTAATTGCATTATATCATCAAAATATTTCTCTTGATGCAGAATTGCTTGACACCAAGATGGAACTAGAATGTGGGCCACCTGATTTAACTTACCCTAGACCTAAATAAAACAAAGGACTTGGGCGGTACCACCCATGTCCCTCTATTTTTGTTGGGGCTAATTCAAGTGTATGTCAGCTTGATACCTCCCTAGAGGTTTCTCCTTGTCGGCTCTTTTGGTTTGAATTGTCGATTGTAAGCGGGAAAGCATATATATGTGTGTTTTTGAGTTCATTTTCAACTAAGATGGAGATAGCTAACTTGAGACTTTAAAGTGAAGCAAGCAAGAGAATTCATTTTGATCCTAGAGAAGATTTGTGTGTTGTTACTACATATATGGAGCTATCATCTATCCTTCCTTAGGAGTTGAAAGATCTTCATCATTCTAAGGGTTCATCATATAGGTGATATCATTGTTTGTTTATCATCATTTGAATCATCATATTATCATTATTTTTAGCTTCTTCCCCCATGAGGGAACACACTCTTTATCAATCAATGGTGTTGGGAAGCTTGAATGTTATCCTAGGATTTGACTGAGGCAAGTCCCTAAACACCATAACCCCCCAAACCCTCTCTTGTCGTCTGGTGTGTAGGTTGTAAATACAAAGCTACATGAAGACTGGGTACATATTAGGGTTTCAATATTTGAAGATAGTTTTGGAGTATTCCCTCACCAAGGACTTGGGTAGTACCGCCCATGTCCCTCTACATCCTCTGATCTAGATCTAGCATCAGGACAACATTTGAAGCAACTTTCCAGTTTACACCTTTAGCTGATTCTTCCAATCAGGACCTGGGTGGTACCACCGAGGTCCTCTAACACCTCTGCTTTCTAGAGACAGGTGGGTCATCCCACAATAATGGGTTACACTTTTTGGCCAAACTTGGCATTGAAATCAACATTTTGAACTAAATCTTCACTTTTTGACACCTATAGCCGCTAAACTGTTAGGAATTTGAAGATGATGTGAACTAGTGATTTGTGAGATTTTGTTTGTAGATTCTAAATATATATATTTTTTAAATTTGGAGTTAAATTGCAAATTTTTTTGCATCTCCTTTGATAACTAGTTTTTAATAGTAAATAACATTTTTTTAAAGTGATATGTATTCTATAGAACATAACTTTTTTTCTACAAAGGATAAAATTCTGATTCTTTTGAATTTAGATTGGTAACATCAATATATAGGGCATGCATTTGGTTTAATAATGTTTTGTTGAATTTTTTTTTAATTAAGTTTTGAAGTCAAATGAATTATAATTTAGACATAGGCATATTCCATAAAACATAATTTTTTTTGTATGTATCAAAATTCAATTTTTTTTTGTTGAAACAAGGACATCATGTTGATAACTGAGAGGGGGGGTGAATCAGTTATCCTAATATTTCAACTTTCTGTGCTTTCTTAACAGTTAATGCAACATCAGATCAAATAAACAAGCATAATCATGAAATGGAAATAACACCAATACACATGACACAATGATTTTGACGTGGAAACCTTGTTAAGGGAAAAACCATGGGGTGATTAACCCAATATATTATTCTCTGTTAAAAGAATAGAAGATACGAAATGGCACTTGCCAATTAGGGCTCATTGCCCGAGCACACTGCTCATAAGAGGCTCACTGCCTACAAAAGACTTACTGTTTACAAGAAGAAAACTTGAACTGATGAGAAGCATCCACACAAGTTGAAGTTCAGTTCTGGTTAAGCTCAATAGATTGATTGGCTGCACTTCATTCTAACTCTCCTTAAGTGCTGCTGACCTCTTACATTCTGAACCTATTTTTCTACCTTTTATATTATTCTTTTGCTTTTATTCACACTTGCATACATACTCACACAATCCTTCACATCTAAATCCATCTTGTATATATATCCACACAAGTGATTTCAACACTTTTCTAGTCATCAACCAGAATAGTCAATATTATCTCAAACTCTGGTCTGTCGGCTGAATCCTTGCATACCAAGTAATGTAGATCAAGAATATGCTTGTAGAAGTATTCAATCATGTCGGCCAATCATGAATGATACCTCAAGAAACTTAGTCATTAGCAATATCTCTTCCGGATTTGGGTCTGACACTCTGCCGATACAGTTCTTCCTCTGTCTACTTTGTCAAACAGGAACCCAACAATCAAGTGCTCATATCTCTTCACCCTTCCATCACCGGAGAATAAAACCATGGAATCTATTAGTCAAGGTACTCCTCTTGACTTCACCAAATCCATACTTCACTAAAATACTTCCTCTGAGAGATCTGGACCTGACTGTCGGACCTTGCTGACTGCTCTATTCTTGCTTACCAGATCATAACACTTCTTCAATCTGACTTCCGGTAGAGACTCATCATGTCTTGCGGATGTGTGGGGTAACCATTGTTGCCATCAAGGACAACATTCATGAATCCATATAGTGTCTCTTGCCAACAATCTCCCCCTTTGGCATTGATGGCAACTCTTAGTGAAAAATGACTAAGTGTCACACTATACTCCCCCTTGGCTGATGCTCTATTTCTATGTACATTTTCTAGAGCTCCCCCTTAGCTGGATTCCCCATTTTTCTCTACTCATCACTCCCCTTTTGACATCAATGGCAAAGGGTGGGGTCCACACACCAAAATTTTCAAAAATTAATCTATACTTAGTCGCATAAGTATATCATCTGGTTATACTCTACATATACATTAGTATATCTACAAAGGTGTTTTTCAATTGTACAACTTCGGTTGCCCAACTCAGCTTCATCCTGTCCAAAATTGATATGTGACCACTCAATAGGAATGCAAAAGCTTCTGCCTTCTTCAGATCTGTCAGATCATTTGTCTTGGCTGTGATTTGAGCATCACTTAGGGCCTCATGCATGGCCTCCGACTTAGGAATGATTATTCTTCTAAGTTCATTTAACCTGTTGATTCTATTTTTCTTTTCTTTCTCTAGCTTCTTAATTTCATCCAAGACTGCAATAGTCTGACATTCTTGATTTACTATGGATGAGGTAAGTGGATCAAAATTTTGAGAAAGTTTTGTTAGTTTGATCTCTTGTTCTTTCATTTTCTTCTCAATCGCCATTGTTGCTTTGGACCATGATAGATAAAATTTATATATTTCCCCGCCATCTTTAAGAGTATTTTCTAAACTCTTTATCCCTATATCCATAATTCTTCTATCATTTGATATTAGACTTAGTACTTCAGAGAATCTTTTATGCAAAAACTCTTTCTGGACCTTTCCTTAGCTAATTTCTCTAAGGACTCAAAATGAGTGCTGACTGCACTAACAAGAGACTTAAGATTACTTGATGAGGAAGCCAATGAATCCTTCAGAAAGGATGGCATGATCTTTTCAAGCACATCAGATGCAACTTCTATTAGCTCACAGTCTACCATGTGAGACTTCAGGAGTTTTTCTTTTGCCTTTGCATTAGCAAATGAAGCTATCTTCATTGTTTGTACCAGGGAAAGAGAATCAAAATCAAATGGTCCTAGTAGAAGTTCTAGTTCATCAATCTCCATTGTCTCTTTGTTTAAGAATTCTTTGACAATTTTTGCAGTGTCTCTTGCCGGAGACAGAATTTTCTCTTCTTCTGCAGTCTTAGAGCTGTCATCTTCTTTTCCCTTCACTTCTTTTTCTTTCTCCTCTATTCTTTCTTCTCCTTTGGATCTAGAGTCAGCAGGGGAAACAGGAGGAGTAATATTTGTTTGTTCATGGGCCACCTCTTCTGGAGCAGAGGATTCCAAGCCCTTATCTTCACCAGTGTCCATTACTTCTTCTGTCATTGCCTCAGTAGATCCTTCTTCAACACTTGTGGCCGAGTGATCAACACCTAAGTCCTCTATAACAGGAAGATTGAATCTTTTGAAGGCATTCAGGAGGATCTCTTTTGTTTCGTTTGCCACTTTATCAGTTTCTCCAAGCATGAACTGATTCATTCTAGCTTTGCTCTGAAACTTATCCTTGCAATCTTTGAAGATCATATTCATTTGCTTTGAATCAATTGAAGGATATAGCTGAATGGCTATCTGTTCTCAGATCTCAAGATCTTTTGCCATTGCATTATTCTTTCTTATTTCTAACTCTTTCTCTAGGATTTTGAGAATAAGAGATATAATTTCAATAAAAGCCTTATTGTAGATGTTCAGATACTTGACTGCTACATCCTACAAGATCTTTTGGTCAGCCTCATTATAATAATCATAGAATTCAGTCATTGGTTGAAGGTTTCCATCCACAGTAACTAATTTGATGACATCATCTAATGATAGAGTGGGCTTTTCAACAAACTCTTCTGCCATCGCTTCCTTGTCTTCACCGGTAGAGGGTTCACCAGAAACCTTCTTCTTCTTCTTCTTCATCTTCTTGATTTCTTCATCAAATTCTGTCTCTTCTTCATCTTTCTGACTGAAATAAGACCTTGTGGCCTTTGTCTTAGTTTTTTTCTCTTCTTTACCAGATGATTTTGCTTCTGGTTTTGATGCCTTTGAGGTCTTAGTAGGTGCAGACCTCTTAGAGGATCTGGTCTAGGAGGAGGCTTTTACCAGATCACTTTCCTTTTCTGCCTCTTCTTTCTCTTTTTCTGTCCTTTCCATCTTTTCTCTATGTGCATCAAGTGCTTCTTTTGAGATTCCATGCCTCTTGGCAAAATCTTCTACCTCTTTTCTCACTTTTCCCTTCATCTCCGGTTGCCTGAGTTCCACATGGATTTTTATACTTAATTCTTCAAAGGTTCCATACCTTTCTGCCTTAGGATCCTTTAGTTGACTCAACATGTACTGAACATGTAGCTCTACGATTTTCTCATCCACCTCATACCCCATTGGCATGATCCATACTGTTCTTAGTTCTACTGCCTCCATTAGGCACTGATCAGTCTCTACCATAAAGCATACTGTGTCTTTGTATTTCTTAACTAGAGACTGGAGAATTCTCTCTCTAGCTTGCATCATGCTCTGGAAGTTTTTGAAGAAACCCCAGAGAGCTGTGTTTTGTGCTTTGTCATCACCAAGTCCATGCAAATAGTCCCTGATTTGTATGGCAACCGGTCTGTCACTCTACCATACCCATCCACTAGATCCAGGTAGCTCATTCATAAAGTAGAAGAATAAGCACAATATTAACCCACCATACTTAAATGAATTCTTTTTATCTTTCTTTATTTTCTGCAGATTCTCCAAGAGTTGATTTAGGAGCTGACAAAGGTCATAATCTAAATTATTTCTTAACATTTCATAAGCAGTGTAGATAGCAGTTCCAGGTACTAAATTCTCCCTACTAGAATGATATATCTTGTATCTGATGATCATGGAGGCAAACTTGATATCCAGATCAATGATATCTTCTATTGTCATTACTCTTGTGTCAAACCTAGATCCGATAGCCTCACTTACAGTCTGATTCTTGACCGATTTGAGAATAGGTATCCCACCAGATGAGTGTAGACCGGTAACTACCCTAATGGCATCTTTTGTGATCTTGAATGGTCCATTTAACCCATGAAGTTGTCATGTATTCTGCTCAAGACATACCGGACCCATTCTTCCTCAGCAAAGCAGGGGAAATGTATACACTATGCAAAGTGCTTCTCCCGGAGGGCCTTGTATTGGGGTTTGAGCTCAAATGAATAATCTATTAGTTGTTTGTGGTAGATATCCCTCAATTTGAATTCTTCAAATTCTTCAATGTTTGCGTGAATGTAAACAATAATATCTTCTGTATGCAAGACACCATGCGGAACATTGGAAAACGCTCCTAGGGGATCTATTTCCAAGGATTTGTAGGGATGTTTCTTGAATTTGGGGCGAGGCCTATCAGTGATCTTCACAA
The DNA here is from genome assembly GCA_027924645.1 of Cunninghamia lanceolata. Lineage (NCBI taxonomy): Eukaryota > Viridiplantae > Streptophyta > Pinopsida > Cupressales > Cupressaceae > Cunninghamia > Cunninghamia lanceolata. The sequence goes on along the minus strand of BSBN01000685.1, from coordinate 8,619,274 downwards.
TATTCAGAGTAGACATCTTTAAAAAGATTTGCAGAGAGATATTTAAGAATAGAAAATACCTTTTGTGCCTTTAGGTTTCATAGAGTGAGACGGATCGATTTCTGGATGAATCGACTTCTGCAAATGAACTTTGATGGGCTTGAGGAAATTTGTTGCAGAGCTCCTCTTTTCTTTTTTTCTTAAATGCAGAATGAGCAAATGTTTAATAAGAAGAACCCTTATATTACTCCGCAAACCCTAATACCAAGTTGTAATAAATGCTCGACCTAAGTCATTCCGGTTTGCCTTATTCAGATGACTTGAAGAACCGGATCAATCTTGATCTAAACATCTTGCAGATCTTCCAAATCTTAACCATAGTTTATTTATATGTTTCTCTTATGAATCCTTTAATCTGCAACTCTCCTTGTGCCAGTTCCGGCACCAATTGACTGGCTGGAGGAAAAAAGGTTTTCTTTGAGTCTCCCCCTAAGCTAGAGCTCACTTTTTAATTTCTGGAAGGAATATCAGCACCAGAGTCCGGTGCGGATCCATCCCCTACATTCTTTGTACTTTTCTTTACCCAAATATTGTTCATCTCACATTGAACTTCATCCGCATTTACTTTTTGTTTTCCCTTATCTTGATTCTGATTATGATGTACTGGACCTCTTTTGTCCTGATTCTTGTTTCTACAGAATTTTGCAATATGACTGGATCTATTGCAAATTTGGCAAACAACATTTCTTTGCATATTTGATTGATATCCTCTTGATTTGCACTGATTAGCCATATGACCCATTCTATTGCATGCAAAGCATCTACCATTGAATGAATTATTCATTTGCATATTTCTGCATTCATGAGATTTGTGACCATACCTTTTGCAGTTGAAACACTGTCCGGAGAAGGATGTATTAGTCTGATTCATTCACTTTCTGCACTGATTAGCTTTATGACCAAAGTTATTGCAGCTGTGGCAGTATCCATTGAAGGATGGATATCTTTGAGCATTAGGCTGCCTTACCGGAGGTCTTCTAGGCATGTTCCTTGGATTTTTTGATCCAAAATTCTTCTGACCGGATCCGGAGCTTTCACCTTTTTCATACCCCAGGCCACACTTGTCATCTACCCTCTTTTGGATTTCAAGAAGAACTTCAAGTTGAGCAGAGCTTATCTTGAATTTCTCTTTGTATATTTTTGCTGTTTGAAGATCCCTTTTAAGAGAGACAATTTGATCCTCAACTTTTTCTTCATTATCTTTAGCATCTTCAAGATCAGATTCAAGATGTCTGATTATTCTATCCATCTTGTGGCAGTCTTCTAATTTTTCCTTGAAAGATTGTTTTAGATCATCTTCAGATTTTCTTCTTTCTTCAATTTCTTGGGTGAACTTCATAACTTCTGATTCCATTTCATGTCTTACCATGATGATTTCTTTTGATAACTTTTCACATAACTTGGTTTTCTCTTTCAGATCTCCATTTGTATCATTGGCTTCACATTGACTTGCCAATTGCTGAAGTAGCTCCTTTCTCTTTTTCATAGAGAGACTCAGTTTCTCTTTTAGTTCTTTTATGAAATCATCAGCCTGTTTGAGTCTTTCCTTCAATTCATTAACTTCAGAGTTTGACTGCTCAAGATCATCAAGGGCAGATTTAAGTTGCTCCCTTATACCATACACATCCATTTGAATTCCTAGATCTTCCTCAAGCTGTTAGGCTCTATTGGGAGGAACTTGGCTCTGATACCAATTGTTGACAATTGAGAGGGGGGGTGAATCAATTATCCTAATATTTCAACTTTCTGTGCTTTCTTAATAGTTAATGCAACATCAGATCAAATAAGCAAGCATAATCATGAAATGGAAATAACACCAATACACATGACACAATGATTTTGACGTGGAAACCCTGTTAAGGGAAAAACCACGGGCTGATTAACCCAAGATATTATTCTCTGTTAAAAGAATAGAAGATACAAAATGGCACTTGTCAATTAGGGCTCACTGCCAGAGCACACTGCTCACAAGAGGCTCACTGCCTACAAAAGACTTACTTTTTACAAGAAGAAAACTTGAACTGATGAGAAGCATCCACACATGCTGAAGTTCAGTTCTGGTTAAGCTCAATAGACTGATCGACTGCACTTCATTCTAACTCTCCTTAAGTGCTGCTGACCTCTTACATTCTGAACCTATTTTTTTGCCTTTTATATTATTCTTCTACTTTTATTCACACTTGCATACATACTCACACACTCCTTCACATCTAAATCCATCTTGTATATATATCCGCACAAGTGATTTCAACACTTTTCTAGTCGACAACTGGAATAGTCAATATTATCTCAAACTCTGGTCTGTCGGCTGAATCCTTGCATACCAAGTAATGCGGATCAAGAATATGCTTGTAGAAGTCTTCAATCATGTCGGCCAATCATGAATGATACCTCAAGAAACTTAGTCATTAGCAATATCTCTTCCGGATTTGGGTCTAACACTCTGCCGTTACAATTCTTCCTCTGTTTACTGTGTCAAACAGGAACCGAACAATCAAGTGCTCATATCTCTTCACCCTTCCATCACCGGAGGATAAAACCTTGGAATCTATTAGTTAAGGTACTCCTCTTGACTTCACCAAATCCACACTTCACTGAAATACTTCCTCTGAGAGATCTGGACCTGACTGTCAGACCTTGCTGACTGCTCTGTTCTTGCTTATCGGATCATAACACTTCTTCAATCTGACTTTCGGTAGAGACTCGTCATGTCTTGTGGATGTGTGGGATAACCGTTGTTGCCATCAATGACAACATTCATGAATCCATATAGTGTCTCTTGCCAACACATCAATACCTAGGGCATAGATGTTTTTTAGAATTTTTTTCACTAATTTACTAATTTTCCATGTGTGTAGAACAAAGAACTTGATGTTGGGTGAAAAACTCACATTCACAAGAAATAAAAAATAAATATAATAATCAAATTAAATATATTTAAAATTATACTTTTTGGGAAGCTTATAATAAGGACTACATACTTACAAAACATAAATTTTAAATGAATTCATTTGATCCCCCAAAAGGTAAATCAAAAGTGGTTTTTTATCAGCATTTTGATAGGTGTAGAGGAGACTCCATTATAGGTATGGTTTAAAACTAGCGAGGTTCTATCAAATAGGGTTTGAATCTAAGGGGGTTTAATCAAACCCTCTTCAATTAAAATCCTTTAAATGGAACCTTTTAAGGCTTAACTCATTATATTTTCTAAAAATATGTGATTTCAACAAAAATTAGGATCTCCCAAAAAGTGTAACCCATTATTGTGGCAGTACTCAGGTTCTATCATTCCCCTGATTATCCCTATGCAATTAGTTTCTGGGTTTCTGTCGTATTTTCTCTATTATAAGATCATTTTAAAACTAGGGTTGTCATGCATGGTTAACATAGGGTTTGAGGAAAAGACTAAATTAAATCTTATCCATCTATAAAATACTGGAGCACAAGATCAACAACTGATTCCTCCTTCACTTGGTAGTGATTTGGCTCAGCCTTGTCGTTGAATGTTATATGGAAAAGGGTTTGATCTAGTTTGTGTTCGAGTTATTGTTGTATTAGGGGAAAAATCAGAGCTAAGATCATAAACATGAAAGCATTAAACCCTAACAACACAATGGAGTACAAAATGAACATAGAAATCAAATGCAAACAACAATATCTAAACTCCTATGTCAAACTTGGTTTGCCTCCATTGCTCTTCTCAATCTTGCATAAGAATGCAAGATATCGAAGGAGGAATGTTGATTGCTTACTATTTCAGTAGCATAATGATAGCATGAAGATGAATGAGAATGGAGATCCTAGAAGAAATTCGACAGCATGATTTTGTATGAAGATTGTTCCCCCCAAATGGCTTGGGTGAGGCTTGATTTATAGGAGAGGAGTGATATGATTCAATGGCTAAGATTAAAAGCCACTTGTGTGATGTGGATGACAGATTAAAAGGCAATTTTAGTGCTTATGACGCATATTAAATGGGTATGACATGAGGCCAAAATTAGGAGGAGAGTGGGAATAAGTAGCATTTTTTATTTGAATTGGAGAGAAAGTGGTTATGACACACAATGAATGAGGCTAAAATAGGGATGTGAGTGGGAATAAATAATTTAAATAATAAAATTATTTAAATTATGAGAGACATGTGGCATTTAAATAAATATTTAATTTATTTAAATTGGATGATGGAGGAAAATGAGATTAAATAAATAAGATTTATTTAATTTGGTGCAAATGGAGGACAAATAGAATTAAATAAATAAGATTTATTTAATTTGATGAAAGAGAAGAATAAATGGATGAGAGGAATTAGTTAAATAAATATAATTTATTTAACTAATGAGAGTGATGGAAGGGGTCATGAAGGGGACCTAGCAGAAAATATGTCAAAATGTAATGTCATAAGATATAATCAATTTTAGGTGTCTACATTTTGCCCCTCTTTGAGATGATGTTCGAGATGATGAGATTTATGTTAAATAACATCATTTCAAAGAAGCCAAGGTATGGATAGAGGAAAATGGATGATGATGATGCCCCCTCGAGAGGATAGGCAGGTTGGATAAACATGGGTAGGCTCTCAAAATGAAATGGATTGGTCAAAGAGAAAGATAAGGGAATGGATAGAAGAAAGGGAAGGATGTGTTATGCTATAATGAAGGTGAGCAACCATGATGTTTGATATAGCACTAGACATTAGGAACCAAGGTATAAGGACCAAGGTGACAATCTGTCTCATGCCCCAGTGTAATATAACCTTGTCTAGATACAAGATATGAATATTAGCTGGGAATGATTCAGGTTTGATACAAATGGAAGATAAAATGATAACAAACACAATAAAGAAAGCATGCACAAATTATTCAAAAACAAACAAGGTATTACCCCTGTCAAACTGTAAACTGATGATTGATGGATTGATATACACTAGTGTTGTTGGCCATGTGAGCAACACCAGGGTTTGATTGATGATTGATTGATTTAGTGTTGTCATTGTAGGCAATGATATATCCATAGATCAACACAAGGATATGGGAATGATATATCCCATTGATTATGATGATGATTGATTGTGTAGACACCCAAAATTGTCCACCTTGTCATGACATTACATCATATGTGCATCTTGTAGCATTTTTGCCCTAGGCACCCCATACCGTCACCTAATCTAGCATTTTCCTCTAATAAATTAAATAAATATAATATTCATTTAATTTATCCCATCCCCTAGCATTATTAAATAAATAAATTTTATTTATTTATTTAATTTCCCTTTCCTCTTAAATAAAATAAAATAAATCTTTTTATTTTATTTTAATTTATCATATTTATCCTCACATGCATCATAAATTAAATAATTTAATTATTTAATTATGATTTTGCCCACCTTCCAATTTGATCTCTCAAATCCTCTCTAGTTAACTCACCTACCTTCCAATTTCCTCTCAACTTATCTCTTTCACCTTACTAATTCCATCTCCTAAATCACTCTTCCACTTTCCATTTTTCTCTCTCAAGTTGCATAGCAACTTTCCATTTTCACCATCACACGCAAAATGGGAAATTTTATCCCTCGTTTCTCTCATATTTGTCTATTTAAACCCCTCAAACAAGCCATTTTGGCATGGATGAATCTTCTAAGTGCCATTACTCTGCCAAAATTCCTCCTCATCCATCAATCTACCTATCTTCCTCTCATCCATCAATCTTCATCTTCATCGTTAAGCTGCAGAACATGAACAATCCACAATCAAACAAAGGAATCAAAGCATTTAGGTGATCTCGTTTATGTTGCATGTTGGTTTAATCACTTAAGTTGGATTTCTTGAAGGTATTAGGGTTTTAATCTTGTTTGCATTGTTTAATCTACTAACTTAGATTTTTCCCTGATGTACATTCTGGCACGCCCGATGGGACTCAACATGCATCAACATTTCAAGACATCTGAGGTATTTGTGAAATTTGGGTAAGAAGGTAATTTGCATGTTGTTTGTTTTATCTTTCAATTTACCTATATTTTTCATATTACAAAATGGCACACCCGGTGGGACTCACTTTGCTTGATCATTTTTGCAAGTTTTTCTAGTAAAAATTTACATGTTTTCTAACCCTCATTATGCAAGTTTTGCATTTTATCTATTACATATGACCTCCTAGGCTCAAACCAACCTCACCATTGTGTCCGGGGGGCCATTTCCATGAAAAATGAGTCTAAATTTGCCTATTTTTCGTCAAGAAACGTGTATTTGGCGAAGAAAACAACGTTCAGTCTACAGAAAATCACCTTTGGTAGTATCATACGCATTTGGTCAGAAGAAAATCACCTTTGGTAGTATCATATGCATTTGGTCAGCAGAAAATCACCTTTGGCTTTGTCATACGCCTTTAGTTAGCAGAAAATCGCCTTTGGTTTTTGCCATATGCCTTTGGTCTATATCTCGTTGCCTTTGGTTGTATCTAGTCACATTTGGTTGTATTAGGGTCTTTTCCATTTTTTGTAGGTGAAAAGCACATTTTATCAATAGAATGTTGCATTTGAACAACATTAAATCACATTTACATGATTACAACTCACATTTGAATGACAGGTAATCGCATATGGTAAGCCTGCATACGCATTTGATGAACAAATTAGGGTTTTTTGGAAAATTGATGGTTTCTCGGTGCAGCGTGATTTTATTGTATGTCCAATAATTGAGGCAAGTAAACTACTGATACATTTTCTGTAGGTCTGAGCGGTCAAAGAACCTATTGTTTATCACTAGAGTAGGCACATTTGGTTTTGGGCATTAAAATTGACTTTGTCTTCATCATGCCTATTTTTCATTTTCTTTGTTTGCTTGTCTAAGTCTAATTGTAACCCGATTTGGCAATGAAAGTATCCTCTCCCTTTGCCTAACCAACGGATCTAGGGTACATGAGAAATAATTGTCAACTCTAGAGGGCCTGCCTTCCCATTGTGAGAAGGGGTATGACCCAAGTGGAAACAGGCTAAAGCCAAGCCATTCCAAGCTGCTATATAAATAATGTGTTTGTGACGAAAGTCACAAATGACGAGTGTTGTTCTACTATACCAACAAATGTTTCCCCCAAAACCTTGTAGAGCCTAACCTCTACAGGCTAGGAAACTTCCTTAACAGAGTGAATTACCGCATGTATAGCCACCTGAACAGAAACCCTGACTAAAAACCTCTATGTAGAAGCCAAAAACCCTATCTGTTGGTACAAGAGGAAACTTTGATAGCTGTCCCACATTTTCATGGCTTATGGAAGAGATAGCAAGGTACCTCAAGATCTACGCGTCTTGAGGACCTGGAACTTGGTGTGCCTGAGAAGTGAGTGCATTGTAAGGGGGAGCTCGTGCCCCAAGTTCCTGGAGCTATACACCATAAGTAGGCGCGGCTGGGTAAAACCAAGTAGGAACCCAACAGATACTATCCTTGCCTAGCCTAGGGTGTACACATTGATCATTGTGTTTGGTGTGCATGCATGTGTATGTGATATCTTGTGTTTGATATCACCACATTATCCTCAACCTACTTGTCATAATACATCCTAATCCTTGCACCTCATCCAATCACATCATCCCATCATCCTAGTCATCCAATCAATCTCATCCTGATCCACCCAAGTCATCTAACCCCATCCTTACATATCATCATCCTTCTAATCCAATCCACATCATTCTATACCATCCTATCTAGTTTGACCATGTCATATCATTGGACATCTTGATCCCTACATCCTTTTTGAGACTCTACATCAGCTATCCAACACCAATCCAATCCCATCAAGCAATCAAGAAAACCACTCAATCCAAGAGTCTCAACTTTGTCGCATAAGTCCAATCCACATTCATCCTACACCATTCCCACATTAGAGGACCTAGCACAAGAGATCATTCACATACTTCATGAAATACCAAAACCTCCAAACCAATAAATCATTCAAAAGGTCCATGACATGATCCCAAAACTTCAAGCAAACCAATCACCTCGCATGCAGTACCTCATATCACAAATCCAACACCTTGTAGTCATTTTCCAATCACAAAACCCATATCATCATCCCTTCTCCATTCAACACCAAACAATTCTACCTCATTCCTATGTGGCATCCCCTTCCATTTCACACCAATCTAACCTATCCACATATCATAACAATTCCACATCACCTTATCTTATTCCTTATCAACCTAATCCATCCGCATTTCAAATCAATTCCACATCACCTTATATCACATCTTCTCATAACAATGCCACATCACCATACCCTACTTCTTCCAATATCTACCATTATCCACGACAACCCATACCCCAAGATCTTTTACCTACACATCCTACCATTTCATTTCTTTATCAAACCCATTCACAAGACTATCAATGACCCCCACAACATGAACATGCAAGTCCAAGTGGCATTCTATGCATAAATCAATCGAACCTAAGTCCACTTTTGCAACAAGAACTAATAGACTTAAGTCCACCTAAGCAATAAGACCTAATAGCCTTTGACTCAAGTCTAAGCGACTCTTTGTATATAAACCAAGTAGACTTAAGTCCACTTGAGCAACAAGACCTAATAACCTTTGACTCAAGTCTAAGTGACCCTATGTATATAAATCAAGTATCCCAAAATCTACCTATGCTGCAAGACTTAATAGCCTTTGATGAGCAAGCATCTTATGCGCATCCTCCATCACCGTCCAATCACATGCCAATACATGAGCCTACTAGTCCTCTCCCAACACCTTCATGTCAACCTTCTAATCCATCAAGCCCTCCACTAAAGGATCCCTTAGAGATGACCCTACAACAATTGGTCCATGAAAATTTGATTGAGCTACCATTGATAACACCTTTTGAAGAAATCTACTTTAAACCCCATTGGTATAAAGATTATGAATATTGTGCATACCATAGGTGTAAGGGCCATCTCATATCCACTTGTACACAATTTAAAAGATTGATCAAAAACCTAGAAGATTGTGGTAAGATTGGGTTAGATAAAACCAATCCATCTAATCCCCTTATCCTTCCATCTAGCCCAAATCCTAGCCCATCTAATCCCACTATCCATCTCACAAGCCCTACTCCAATTAGCCTTCTACCTAATCCCAATCATGAGCCTTCAGCTCCCATTAATCCTCCACCTACAAAGGATATGATTCAAGTACTACTAGCAAGGAATAAACAATCCCCATGTCAGGCACCTATCGATAAGCCTACCAAAGAACCTTTGAATGCTATGTCCACTTCCAGAACCCCATCATGTGGTTCACAACCCCTTGAGCATATTGAAAATTTTCTTCCCATGAGTTCATTGCCATCTCATGTTGTTGACCAAGAACCTATCCAAGAGTCATCTCCTTCCATCCAAACAACCCAAGAGGTATATTATGAGCATGATCCTAAGTATGTGGAAACATTAGTCCCTAATCCAAATCAAGATCAAATACTTCCCATTCACCCTATCCATAACATTTACCTCTTCCATGATCAAGATGATACCTATGAAGAAGCTATCCATGAGCACCTTGATCTTATCCATCATCCTATACCCATCCATGAGAAAAAAATCCAAATTGCTCCTATCCATCCTCCATCTAACCCTAATGAGACAACATTTGCTTCTCATAATAAGACATGTGCCTCCCAAAAACACATTAACATAAAAGATCAAATCAATACCTTGGATCATAATGAGCAAAAGCAAGATCCTAATGATCCTCCATCACCCACTATCGACCCTATCGCAACTCCACCATCATATCCTATTAGTCTATCCACCTTTATCCATGAGTGTTCCTCCTTAGAACACTGACAACCTTTATCCACTTCATCTTCCCCATCCAATAAGGAACTCGTGTCTACTGTTCCACCTACACCTAGTCCCATAGTCAATCGCATCCTCCAAAACATGAACTATCAAGGTAAAGGCTTAGGCCTTCTTGAACAAGGTGTTTTGGAGCCCATCCATGTCAAAGTCCCTCTGCACTCATTTGTACTTGGATACACACCCCAAGGACAACAATGTTATGATGTTGGTACTTCTGCCATTCATCCTAAGTCCACCACCTTCCATCTCTAATCCCATCATACACCCAAGACATATGTCGCCATCCTGCCTCCATCATCCTACAAATGTCAAAAGCATGTGACCATACACCTCCCACCATCCACTTTACCTCCGCTTCTTCCAACTCCTAATATCCCTCCATCAAATCTACCTCTGTTACTTCCAACACCTTATCCATCCATCCATAAGCCCTCTAAAAACCCTAATCATGACCAACAAATGCACATATTGTCTAAACATGGAGCTTCCACCAACCCCACTTCCATCCATCCCATGGGATTCCAAAGCAAAAATTTGGATGCCTCCACTCATAATGCCAAAAGTCCTACAAATCCTAATGCCTTAGGACACAAAAACAAAGATTCAAAGAAACATCCATCTCAAAAGCTGCATATACCCACACACCTCAAAGCAAAAATGAAAAAGGTGTGGGTCCCTAAGCAACCAACAATTACTTCAAATCCATCTCTAAAGTTGCATATATCTGAACCCATACCTCCTCAAGCAAAGTAAAAAACTAAATGGTATGGGTCCCTAAGCAACAAGTCATCAAGTCAAATGAGGCATGCATCTTTTGCAAATCCCAACCATCCACTTTCTCCTCTTCCATCCAAAAATCCCATGCCATCCAAAAGTCTCAAATTTTTAAATACCACAAGCAAAGAAAAAATTGTAAAAATACTATAGCTAGGTGGGTCCCTAAAGCACTTCATCGCCCATCTCCTAAGAAAACAACTCCATTGCTTCCTACACCACCATCCCATCAAAACATGCAATGTTTATCATGGTGTGTGCATCTGTTGGTCAGGAGTCCCTTCCATCCAACATTTCCACATACCTCCATCTCCCCATCCTTAATCCATTATCCTACATATCTTACCGATGACTTCCCTATGGTCCATGCTTTTGCATATGCCTTCCATCCACCATCTTCCCTACATAATCCACATAATAATATGCTATTGTACCTTCCATAATCTGCTATCTACCTTCTCCATATCACTTTCATGCAAACCCCTACCAATATCACTGAGCACACTTGACATGGTCCATGCGACGACATCCATCTAGCGGGACTATCACTTTCATAGAGCTAGACACTTGAGTCCCTTTTGTCCATATCCACCTTCTCCTAGCCAAGTATTTAAAAAAAAGTCAAAAAAAAGAAAAGAAAAAAAAGTAAGGAGAAATCCCTTCGTCCAACAGTGAACACCTGGTAAACAGGTACCCTGGATAAGTACCATGATGAAAACCTAGCAAACAGGTGTCATGCATAAGTTGATCTTCTATGTCACCTATACTTGGGGGCACCTTGTCTCATCCTCCTATCATTTTCCAACTTATCATTTTCCATCCTATCATGTCCTATCTTGTCATATCCTATCCTACCATCCTTATCCATTACACCTATGTACCTATCCTATCAAATCCATCCATTTCACATACAAACACCTAGCCCATTGCAGTACATCCATCATCCTCCCTTCCCCCATTTGATCTTGATAAAGATTGGGGGTAAAATGTTGAAACATGCTTGGAAAAAACTCTTGATGTACCTTATCCCTTCCAATCTATCCTATTGTCCTATCATCATCCCATTGTCATAAGCCTAATCTTAGCATGAATGCTATCGTCCTGAGCGTTGTCATGAAATATCCTAAGTATTGTACCTAGAATGGGGCATGTTATTCCTATGCAACATAGTCTTTGAGATCACATCCTAGCTCTCTTATACATACATCTGATGTCTCCTATCCCTTTATCCAATCATTTATTATGAGTCTTCCTTTCCATCTCCCCATCCTTTTATCCATCCAATCCTATCAATCCTATCTCCATCCTTGCACCTAGACTTGGTTCTCCCTTGTCATTGGCATTTCGCATAAAGGCTACCCCAAATTGTAAATCCATTGACATCCCAAAAAATTTAAACATCCAAAAAAATCCAAAAAATCACAAAATAACTTGAAAAAATCCAAAAAAATTATAAAAAGTCTTGAAAAAAATACACAAAAAATTGAATATTCCCAAAAAATACAAAAAAATCAAATAACCAACAAAACAAAAATCCAAGTAAATAAAATCAGTCGCATTCAAATCAGCAATCAAATCATCTAATCATCAACTTTAATCATCAAAATCAATCAAATCTTTCAATCACCAAATCCAATTCATCCAAATCAAATCGAATCAAGTCAATCTATCAATCCATCAAATAAATTCTTCTAATCCAATCATCAAATCATCAAATCAATCATCAAATGCCGATCAAATCAAAATCACTTCCTTGAATCAAATCATCAACATCACATCATCAAATGAAGCCAAACTTCTAATCAAATCAGTAATCAAATCCAATCAGCAATCAAAGCAAATAATCCAATCATCGAATCCAATCATCAACATCACATCATCAAAATCAAATCAAAATCAATCCATCAATCACATCAATCACATCATCAAATCAAGCTAAACTTCTAATCAAATCAGTGCAAATCAATCCAATCAATCAATGAAAATCAAATCAATCTATCCACTTTCGTCATCATTACCATCAATAAAACACTAAATCAGAACTTCATCCCATCTCTATCATTAAGTGCCTTGATCCCATGGACACGGGTATGTAGGCAGTCTAGAGTATGAAGGAAGTGCCCAGATTCAAGCATAGGTGATACTCTTCTTTCTTCTCTCATCATCTTCTTCTATCATCTATCTCCATCATCATCAATCTTTCAAAAATAATTCTTCCAATCAATCTTCATCAATCAATTCTTCAATCACTTCTTCTTCCAATCATCTAATAAACTCAAATGCAACTCATCCATTATCCATACCAATCAAGTCAATCAAGCTTGTCAAATTATCCAATCACATTCTTTGTCTTGATCCTAGTCTTGTTGTAAACCCAATCATTAGTCAATTAATTTATCACTCATCCTTGTGTTGGTCTAGGGATACATCGCTCCCACCATGACAACACTATCCTTATCTATCATCATCATCAATCAACAATTAATCATTGGTTTGCAGCTTGACAGGGCCAATACCTTGTTTATTTTTGAATCATTTGTGCATGCTTGCTTGCTTTCTTGTGTGTGTTATCATTTTTATCTTGCATTTGCATCTATATCTTCCCAGCTAATATTCATATCTTGTATCTAGACAAGGTTGTATTATGCTGGGGCATGAGACACATTGTCACCTTGGTCCTTATACCCTGGTGCATAACATCTCATGCTAAATCAAACATATGGTTGCTCACTTTCATTGCAGCATAACATATCCTTCATCTCTTCCTTCCATTTCCTCATCTTTCTTCCTTCACCAATCTATTTCATTTTGAGAGCATACCTGTGTTTGTCCAACCCGCCTATCCTCTTGAGGGGGCATCATCATCCTATCATTCCATCATCATCCTATCATTCCATCATTATCCTATCTTTCCTTCATCATCTTTTTCCTCTATCCATATCTTAACTTCTTTGAAATGATGTTACTCGACATAAATCTCATCATCTCGAACATCATCTCAAAGAGGGGCAAAATGTAGACACCCAAAATTGTCCACCTTTTCATGATATTACATCATATGCGCATCTTGTAGTATTTTTGCCCTAGGCACCCCATACCGTCACCTAATCTAGTATTTTCCTCTAATAAATTAAATAAATATAACATTTATTTAATTTATCCCATCCCCTAGCATTATTAAATAAATAAATTTTATTTATTTATTTAATTTCCCTTTCCTCTTAAATTAAATTAAATAAATCTTTTTATTTTATTTTAATTTATCATATTTATCCTCACATGCATCATAAATTAAATAATTTTTGCCCACCTTCCAATTTCATCTCTCAAATCCTCTCTAGTTAACTCACCTACCTTCTAATTTCCTCTCAACTTATCTCTTTCACCTTACTAATTCCATCACCCAAATCACTCTTCCACTTTCCATTTTTCTCTCCCAAGTTGCATAGCAACTTTCCATTTTCACCATCACATGCAAAATGGGAAATTTTATCCCTCCTTTCTCTCATATTTGTCTATTTAAACCCCTCAAACAAGCCATTTTGGCATGGATGAATCTTCTAAGTGCCATTACTCTATCAAAATCCCTCCTCATCCATCAATCTACCTATCTTTCTCTCATCCATCAATCTTCATCTTCATCGTTAAGTTGTAGAACATGAACAATCCACAATCGAACCAAGGCATTGAAGCATCTAGGTGATCTTGTTTATGTTGCATGTTGTTTTAATCACTTAGGATGGATTTCTTGAAGGTATTAGGGTTTTAGTCTCTTTTGCGTTGTTTAATCTACTAACTTAGATTTTTCGCTGATGTATAGATTGATTGATTTGGTTGACAACAAGATTGGAACAAAACCAAGGATGTGATTGGATGATGTGTGTCGATTGGTATGGATTGATGATTGATTTGCATTTGGATCATTGCTTGGAATGATTTGATTGATTGGATTGATTAGAAGAATTGATTTAATTGATTGAATTGATTGGAAGAATTGATTTGAAGAAATGATTTGATGATTGGGCTGATTTTATTGCTTGGATTTTCGGAATGTTGTAATTTTTTTTTGAATTTTTGGAATGTTTTTATTTTTTTTTGTATTTTTGCAATGTTTTGATTTTTTTTGTATTTTTACAATGTTTTGATTTTTTTTGTGTTTTTGAAATGTTTTGATTTTTTTTTTGTATTTTTGAAATGTTTTGATTTTTTTGTGTTTTTGAAATGTTTTGAGATGTCAATAGATGACAATTTGTGTAGTCTTTATGCTAGATACCAATGAAGAGGGAACACCAAGTCTAGGAGCAAGGGATTGGATGAATGTATAAAATGATAGGTGATAGTAAATATGCTGGAAGGCTCATCATAATGGATGGATAAAAAGGATAGGTCATGGAATAGAAAGCTCATGATAAATGGGTAGATACAAGAATAGGCTATAGTGGATGGATGTATGCCTCATAATGGAGCTAGGATATGATCTCCAAAGACTATGTCACATAGGAATAACATGCCCCATTCTAGGTATAATACTTAGGATTTTACATGACAAAGCATATGACAAAAGGATGACATGATGGATAGGTTTGGAAATGATGAGGTATATCAAGAGATATCCACGACATGTCTCAACATTTTGCCCCCATATCTTTATCGAGATCAAAAGGAGGAAGGGAAGATGAATGGATTCAATATAGTAGTTATGGTAGGATAGGATATGGAAATGGTAGGATGGGAAATGATAGGTTGGAAATGATAGGTTGGATGAGACATCATGCCCCCACGTGTAACTGACATAGAAGACCAACCTACACACGACACCTGTTTGCTAGGTTTTCATCATGGTACTTATCCAAGGTGCCACCAAGGGTGGTTTTCACCATTGGACGAAGGGATTTCTCTTTACTTTTTTGATTTTTGATAGGAGAAGAAGAATATGGATAGGAGGGAATCAAGTGTCTAGCTCCATGAAAAGTGATAGTCCCATTAGAGGTGGATGTCATCGCATGGACCATGTCAAGTCATTGTGCTCATCAATGTTGGTATGGGGATCGTGGTGCAGGAGCACCCCTACAAGACAAGATATAGGTTAATTGTCCGCATGATAGGACATTAGTCTATTTTTAGTATGTTTGACTTCATAATGTAATAAGGTCCATTGGACCAATGCATATGTATTAGATCAGCCTAGGAGAATGTGCAGGTAGTTAGAGTTCGTGATCAGGTTGTCTGAGCTGTCCTCTCCCAGCCGCTTGGAAGCTCCCAGCCACTGGGAATTGAGTTGGTAGTACTCGTAGGATATTGCTATAAATAACTCAGATCAGTTAGGGTTTGATATCAGATAGAGAATATCATATCAGAGAGAGAGTAGTAGTTGTGTTATGTTGTACTGGTGATTGAGTGAGTTCCAGAGATCAGTCCAGACATTGTGAAACATTGTTCAGGACATTTGTGTTTCATCTGAATAAGATCTTATCTATTGCATTATTTGGTTTATCAGTTGTTTTGATTTTCGTTCTGATTATAGGTTAATGGATACTTTCAACCCTTCCACCGGTTGATTCTGTGAATCGGTGGAATGGTCATGCATGTTAGTTTAGGTTGTATTTTAGTTTTCTGTTTATGCATTTCATTGTTTGAGAGATCAGTTGGTAGCATGCTGTGAATCAACCTAGCATCCTCATGTGCTAGGGTTTAGGAAGATAAACTGTTAAGTTTTGATCTGAAGGTGATCCGGCCCGATCGTCATATTTTCTGTGTAAAATTGTGCGGTTCTGTGAGTTTGCATGCAGCTGACGGATATACAGGAATCTGCATGTGCTTTTCCAGACGGAGTGAATCGCATCGTCATCTGTGAGTATATCGCTATCCGGATCGGGTTATGAAGCTGATGAAGATTATATGTTTCAAGTGCATCAGGATGATATAGGTTGGATATATACTCAGTCTATATATCGTCGTCAGGATCATCTTTCGTGTGTATTCATCATCTGCATATCGCTATCGCATGCGGAAGTGAAAGTTCATTTTTTGGCTAAGTACCGGAAAGGTCATCATCAGGATATTGAAAGGGTCATCAGGATATTCATTATCATGTTGCGGAGGATATAAGTGTCTTATATCCGGATGACACCATCATCAGGTGCATTGACATCATCATCAGGTGCATGTGACGTCATCGTCATTAGGATATTGCGAATATCACCCTATGCAAGTTTATCCTACTGTCGCTAAGTGTTTTGGCATCGGCGTAGGTCATCGGCATAAAGTTTGGTTAACATCATCAGGATGTTTCAATATGACCAGATAAGTCATATCATGATGCTGTTGTTTGAGTAGTTGGATATCGGGGTGACGTAAGCATCAAAGGAAAGGTGCTTGAAGTTGTCGTCATCAGGATATTCGGAGGAACCGGATATTTTATATCCTGCTGATGAAGGTGATGCTGAACATCATGATGATGAAGGTAGAGGTTGGCGGTCAGATGAACAGTGAACATCAGGAGGATGTTTGCGCTTGCCGAATATCATGATGCTGCTGACAGGCGAAAGGTGAAAGGCGATAAGGAAGTGAACAGTAGTCAGCAGGAGGATATTTCATGCTCGTCTGAAATATGATGATGCTGTCTGTGTTAGCAAGAAATATGATGATGATGATAAGCCGATAGGTATTTTAACATGCTGGTTGTGTTAATGACTCCTCCTTCCCATTTGTAAGTTCCCGTTGCGTTTACCTCTGCATCAGATCGTATGCGTAAAGGGTAAAATTTGGATGTTAGGTTTTTGGTAGTTTGGTGTATATCCTCCTTTCACCCTTACATTCAAGTACTTAGGGTCAAGTTGCAATGTACTATCATACCCTAGGTCACTACTGAAATGTAGGGAAACTTGGATTTTTATGATTTGATTGCCAATTATCTTCTCTTATGCTCAATTGTACCTTAAAACCCTAATTATGCAAATACGACAGTAAATGGATGAATTACAGAAAATACTTCTACAGAAAGATGTAAAATAACAAATAACTATGCACCTATTTTTGGGGTTCTGAAGCAGAATAGTCAGGGACTAAAGAGCAGGTGCCCAAGTCCAAGGCCCTTCTTTTTGTCGTGATCTGGAAACAAGGTCTGCAACCTGTATTTGCTGTATCAGAGATTTTCCTATTGTGGAACTTTGAGGACTAATGAGCGGGTGCCCTAGTCCAGGTAGCTATTTCTTTCACTGATCTATAATTCTGACACTCTATTGTACCCTCTTGCAACTTCACTTTGTCTGTAACTCCAACATGTAACCTGCAATCATGAAAACTTTGGGAGGGGGTTGTGATGTTTAGAGGCTTGCCTCAGTCAAGCCTTAGAGAGACATTCAAGCCTTCCAAACACCGTTGTTAGATAAAGAGTGCGTGCCTAGGGAGGCAAAGGAAAAAACCAAATGATAAATGCTCAATACTCACAATAGATGTCACCTTGTAGTGAAGATCTCATGGGAGGAAGAAGCTCTTCATTCCATGAGGAGATGGATGCTCAAATTTGTAAACACAAACACATAGACAACACAAATCTACTCTTGCAACACAATGAAAGCCTTGAATCACCTTTAGGATGCATAAAGTTCACAATAACAATCTTTTACAAATGAATGCCAAAACATGCTTTTATATGCAACTACAAACATTCCCGCCAAGATTTCATAAATTCAAACTTACCATGTTAGCGTAGGGACCAAATAACAGTCATAAACTGACACTAGAAATTTGGGCTTGACCCAAAATAGGGCAGGACTAGGGCACATGCGCCCATGTCCTCCCCCCTTATTTTGGGTAGGGTTAGGTTCAAGGGGTCCCCCTAGGCACCATTTGTTATGATACCTAGGGTTCATTCCATTGGGATGTTGAATTATGATGCAAGATGTCCTAAATGCACACTAAAGACCCGCTTGAGCTAAACCTTTTGAGGGAAAAGCCCTCAAGGGGACATTTTCTGACATTACATTTAGCCCCCACTTTAATGTATGTATAAACATGAGGCCAATACATGCATTAAAGTACGGTCAACAAACACAACAAACACACCAAGCACGAAGAAGACACATCGAGCACATTGAAGAAAATGACAGGCACACAAAACACGGAGAAGACAATTATAGTCATGTAAAACATGAAGAATACAGTGAATGCATAGAAGACACATTAATGCATAGAAAACAAGAATGATTTCTTTTCTTTTCTTTTTCTTATATATATGAAATGTAGATGCAAGTACAGGAAAGTAAACAAACCTCCCATAATATAGGATGCACTCATTGCATAGGTCTTTAAACCGTATATATGGGGCAACACACATGCAAGACACACAAAACCTCCCAAAATATAGGATGCACTCATCGCGTAGGCCTTTAGACTACATATGGGGCAACAAACATGCTAAACAAAGCAAGCATGCCAAACACACCCACCTTGAAGACACAGAGAAAACATGGCAGCCAAGCAATGGAGTGTCCCTATTTCTAGGTTCAGCACCATCTCAGGCACATTACAGGCACACACCGATGATTGGGCTTCATCAAAACAATCGCCGAAGACATGCTTAAGGGTTGAGTTAGTCACAGAACTGCTCCACACCTCTATAGAGGACTTTTAAAAATGCAACCCCACCCACATCATGGAGACACCTTACAGTGAAAAGGAAACATGGCATACAACCCCACCCGCATCATGGAGATGCCTTATGGTGAAAAGGAGGTATGAGCTCAAAAGTATACAACCCCACCCACATCACAAAGATGCCTTATGGTGAAAAGGAGATACATGAAACATATTTCAAGATTGTTCAAACACACTTTAGTAGCATCTAGAACAGACAACTTACCTTATATATGCCCCCATCTTAAGGTGGTTGATATCATGCATCGATATCAAGCACGTTAAGGTAGGAAGAAAACACACAAGGGAACATAGAATTTCTCAAAGCCCATGCCCCCCGGAGGTGACATGTACTTTATGATCACCAAATGTTCCCACAAACACATCTCTGCAATAAACATGTTAGTGTCTACATAAAAATAACAACATCAATGCATATGAAATTTGAGGCATGCAAGATTCAAGATAGACAAAGTGCACAGAGCAGAAGTATTGTTATGATTTGTAAATGAGATAGAACACCATCAAAATCACTACGTGGAAAGCACAAGTGCTTCCACTAGCCAAGTGTCGGATAAGATATACAACCCCATCGTCATATTAGGAACTAAGTCTAATTTTTGATTTCTCGCGAAAGGGATGCTAGGTCTGCATCAGTATAAATGTTTTTTGTCATCCGCTCGCTAGATAGAAACACTAGAAGAAGGGAAACAATAAATAAGAGAGGAGAAACAAGTGTCTTAGAGATAGTCATGTAGGAGGGTTCCCCCAAGTCACCAACTACAATGCTATGTCTGCAAGACACAACACATAATAATGAAATCAGAGAGAGGCAATATAGAAGAATGATGATACAAATAGAAGAAGGTCACAATAGAGGCAGTCTCCTAGTATCCCAGACCTTATGAGAGATTCAAGGGTCATCCTAGGAGGCCTAAACAACACATAACACATCATGGGGCAAGCACATCATGAGAGAGATTAAGGGTTAGAGATACTTACCTGTAGGATCTTCGTATCAGATTTTTGAATTTGCGAACCTCTTGGAGGGGTACTCGATCATGTTGAGTGCAAAGTTTGAGTGGTTCTTATGAAAGTCTTGTTTGTTATCATATGATGGTTGTTTTGTAATTCCATTTTGAAGTGAGACTTTTTGTTGCTTATGAGGGAAAAACCACTATTATTTCCAACTGTTGACAGTCGTCTCTCTCTTTTCCAATTTTTAGCAAGTTTTCGTTGTTGAATCTTTCTAACACAATAACAGGAATTATCTTGTACCTCCTCACTTGTCTATATCAGTTATTCTACTTGTTTTTCTCATGCGTCTTGGTTATCTCCCAATCCATATAAGGATAATGGAGGAGGAACCTCAACATAAATTCCCCATCTTCGTGGATGAGGTGGATTATCCACTTGCTTCTTATCTACTTCAATCATACCCACACTATTATCATACTCTAAAAAATCATCATCATCTATTTCCACTAAACCTTGTTCCATCATATTGGTATCAGTATGTTTAGGGAATGGATTAGTAAAGATTTGTAAATTTTGATTCGGTGGAGCAACCAATTTATTTCCGTTATCATTCACACCCAATACCTGTATGATATTCAAATCAATGATGTCTTGTATTTCATGTTTAAGATGCATGCATTGTTCAATGTCATGTCCTCGTGTTTGATGAAAATGATAAAAGGCATTAGCATCAAAGTAAGGTCCTTGTGCTTTACTAGGATCGATAGGCCTAATCGGGGGAAGCTTCAGAATGTTATTACTCACAACTTGATTCATGATAGAATGATAAGACTCAGATATCGGAGTAAACTTTCTTGGTTGATATGATGTCTTGTTTGGATTTGTGATAGTAGACACATTAGAAAAGTTGTTTGCATTCGGTCCATTAATCTTGATGAAACTCCTATTGTTATTGTTTCTCTTAAATCTTTTTTGTGATGATCCACCCATGGATTGACTAACTTGAGCCGATGAGTTTTGGTTTTCATACCGACTAGATGAAAGTTGGTAATCATGAAGGGCAGTGCATAAATGTTGAAAGGAGTTATACTTCATCAAGAGGATCTTATCACGAATATTAGGTTGTAGATTTGTAATAAACACCTTCTGAACATCCTCATCCTTCATCTGATATTGAATTTGTGTATACAAAGCTTGATACTGACTAATGAATTTAGTTAGCTTCTCTTTCGGACCTTTCTTGCAATGAACTAAATCAATCAACAAGACTTGAGGTCCAATGTTTGCTTGAAAATGTTGTAAAAATTGATCAATCAATCACAAAAAGGAGTGTATTGAATTTGGAGGCAAAGAGCAAAACTATTCTAAGTAGTGTCTTTGAGAGATCATGGGAAAAGTTTTGCTAACAAATCCTCTTCAAAATAGAAATCACTACACATAGCTGTGAATGCTGCCACATGAGTATTAGGATCACCTTTTCCACCATATTTTTCAAAGCGAGGGGTCTCAAACCTCTCAGGCATAGGAGTTCTTAGGATTGCATAGGAAAGGGGATTATGGGCATGATATGCTGGTATATTGGGCTGTGAAGAATTTGTCAAATTTGTGACCTTTTGTTGTAAAGCATTCATGCCCTGTAAAAGTTGGTTTAGGATGGCATCGTTGGGAGATGCAGTTTGCTGCGAGGAATTGGAACCAAAATGGGGAGGTGATTGAGGTTGAGATATGATAAGCGGAGGTTGAGAATAGGTCAATGGTGGTTGGACATAATGGTAGGTGGAATATGGTTGCAAGTAGGTAATAGGTGGCTGGAAATAAGTGGAATAGATAGGTTGTTGAGAATAATTATTCATAGAAGAGGTCCCCTTAGAAACCAAATTTTGATAATTAAATCCCACAGCTTTGTAATTAGTGCCATTAGATACTTCAATACTAGTGGTAGCATTACTACAAGCATTCACATCCATTGTTAAGATTGTTGAAGTAAAAGTGGATATTCTCGTAGTCGGTATAGGTGCTGATACTTGTGTATGAGATGGTGACAAAGTGTTATTTTTCACTTTTACACATTTGGTCATTGGCATGATATTGGTTTGTACAATATGTGCTAAACCATGGATTGCATTAACACCATCTTGTCCCTCTTTTATCAATTCTCTTACATGGTGAATCACAGGTACAACGTCTTCAACTATCCTCTCAGTTTGCACATATTCTTGGAATTCAGCTAGGTCTTTGTCAAGTTTATTTATTTGCTCATCAGATACATATCCTGTCATCTCAATAGTATCATCAACATCATGAAAAGTTTGCTTTTCCATTGTACTTGTGATAGGTGTAATATCTTGTAACATTTATGTCTCTCCTTTTGTAAAGAAGGTGTTCAATGTGCAAACTTCTTCAAGAGCACTAGATCCCATATGTCTTTTGCTTCTTCTTAAAGGAATGTTTCTCTGAGGGCATCAAGTTATTAGACTCATGCAAATCTAGGATGACGACAAGTCAAAATATAGTGAAAATATGCTAAAATATGTGATTTTTCACCAAATCTCAATGCAAAAGAGCATGACAAAGGGTGTTGTGAGGAAAATGATGATGGAAAGAAAATTATATCAGTAATAACAGCCACTTAGTGTCAAAATATCCATCACAACACACTTTTAGTGCCACTCAAGGTTAAACCCTAGTGAAAATATAGCAAAAATAAGCAATTTTTCATGGTTTTTCAACTCCAAGACCTAGCAAAAGGGGTGTTGTAAATAATTTTAGGAGGTGTAGAAAATAATAGCAATTATATCAGTCACCTCAATCCATAAAATTTGTTACAACACACTTGGAGTGCAAACTAGGCCAAACCCTAGGGCAAAAATAGCAAAAATGTGTAGTTTTTCACCAAATTTTCACTACAAGAGCCCGATAAAAGGGTGTTGTGAAGATTTTTAAGAGGGATGGAAAATGAATATCCTGATAACAACCAATTAGTGAAAAAATATCCTTCACAACACACCTATGGTGCAAATTTAGAGAGTCGATAAGGCCAAATCTAGTGAAAATCATTGTTTTTGAAGCCCTAGGTTTGAGATCTTGCCACAAAATGCTATATGAATGTTTTGAAATCTGACTTATGCTGAAAATTAAATACACTCAGATTTAAAAATTATTTCTAAATCCTAACATCCAAAATGCAAGTGCAAATCTAATAAAAAATCAATGAAAATGCTAGTTTTTGTTGACTTTTTCTATGCAAAAATGCAAATTTTGAAAATCTAAATGCAAATTTGTTCTAAAATGCAAGACTATAGCCAAATGGAAATTTGAATGAGTCTCTAAAATTAGTAGAAAAGTATGAAACAAGATTTTACCTACAAACCCTAGATTTTGGAATTACTAGGTTATATGCAAAATTCACAATTTTCAACAAAACCCTAGCAATTTTATGATGAAAATGCAATGCAAATTAATGAATTTTTGTAATTTTCTACAATTTAAATCAGATATAATGCAAAAATTAGAAATTTGATGAAATTCAAATTAATTGATTCAACATGCAAAACCCTAGCATGCAATTTTTTTCCAAATTTTCCAATTTTTCAATTTTTTTTGTAAGTTTTTCAATGCAATAAGATGAATGATACTATGAATGAATGAAATCAATGAAAATCTGAAGCAAAACACTTAGCAAGGTGCAAACAAGTCCAATAACATGGGTTCACCAAAATGTAAAGGGTAAAATTTGGATGTTAGGTTTTTGGTAGTTTGGTGTATATCCTCCTTTCACCCTTACATTCAAGGACCTAGGGTCGAGTTGCAATATACTATCATACCCTAGGTCACTATTAAAATGTAGGGAAACTTGGATTTTTATGATTTGATTGCCAATTATCTTCTCTTATGCTCAATTGTACCTTAAAACCTTAATTATGCAAATACGACAGTAAACAGATGAATTACGGAAAATGTTTCTACAGAAAGATGTAAAATAACAAATAATTGTGCACCTATTTTTGGGGTTCTGAAGAGGAATAGTCGAGGACTAAAGAGTGGGTGCCCAAGTCCAAGGCCCTACTTTTTTTTGAGATCTGGAAACAAGGTCTGTAACCTATATCTACTGTATCGGATATTTTCCCGTTGCGAAACTTTGAGGACTAATGAGCGGGTGCCCTAGTCTAGGTAGCTATTTCTTTCACTGATCTACAATTCTGATACTCTGTTGTACCCTCCTACAACTTCACTTTGTCTACAACTCAAACTTGTAACCTGCAATCATGAAAACTTTAGGAGGGGGTTGTCGTGTTTAGAGGCTTGCCTCAGTCAAGCCCTGTAGAGACATTCAAGCCTTCCAAACACTGTTGTCAGATAAAGAGGGCATGCCTAGGGAGGCAGAGGCAAAAACTAAATGATAAATGCTCAATAATCACAATAGATGTTACCTTGTAGTGAAGATCTCATGGGAGGAAGAAGATCTTCATTCCATGAGGAGATGGATGCTCAAATCTGCAAACACAAACACATAGACAACAAACATATGCTCTTGCAACTCAATGAAAGCCTTGAATCATCTTTAGGATGCATAAAGTTCACAATAGCAATCTAGTAATGCTCTAGTTTAAAAATGAATGCCTAAACATGCTTTTATATGCAACTACAAACATTCCTGCCAAGATTTCATAAATTCAAACTTACCGTGTCAGCCTAGGGACCAAATAACGGTCAACAGACACTAGAAATTTGGGCATGACCCAAAATAGGGTAGGACTAGGGTGTGGGTGCCCAAGTCCTCCCCTCTATTTTGGGTAGGGTTAGGTTCAAGGGGTCCCCCTATTCCCCATTTGTCATGATACCCAGGGTTCATTCCATCTGGATGTTGAATTATGATGCAAGATGTCCTAAATGCACACTAAAGACCCAGGAGCTAAACCTTTTGAGGGAAAAGCCCCCAAGGGAAAATTTTCTGACATTACAGTATGAAAGTGAGATGGAGTATGTATGGTTCATGCATGGATGGATTATGATGTGGATTATGAAAGGTTCATGCAAGGGATGGATGAAAGACTTATCCAAAAGCATGGACCATAGGAAGATGATGGTGAAGATATGTAGGATAATAGGTGAAAGATGGGGAGATGGAGGTATGTGGAAATGTAGTGGAATGGAAAGGAACCATGAGCAATGGTTGCAAACACCATGATAAACATGGAAGCTTTTGATTGGAAGCTAGTGTAGGAAGCAATGGGGATGTTTGCTTAGTGTATGGGTGATGTAGTGACTTAGGTACCCACATAGACTTAGTATTTTAATGATATTTGTTTTTCTTGTGGGATTTAGGAATTTGAAACTTTTGAACGGAGTGGGATTTTTGGATTGAAGAGGATAGTTGTGATTTTTGAGAGGTGGATGCCTCTTTTGACTTGATTACCTTTTTCCTAGGGACCCATACCATTTTAGTTTTGACCTTTTATTTTGAAGGTATGGGCTTGGATAGACTTTTGGATGTATTTGACTTTGATTCTTTGTATTTGTACTCTAAGGCATGAGGATTTTTAGGATATTTTTCTTTATGGAAAGAGGAATCCACTTTTTTTTTTGAATCCCTTGGAATTGATGGAATGAGTGGAAGCTTTATGTTTAGACAATATGTGTATTTGTTGGTCATGATTAGGAATGTGAGAGAATGTGTAAATGGATGGATTTGGCATTGCGAGAAGTGGTGGTAAAGTGAATGGAGGGGTATTAGGAGTCGAAAGAAGTGGAGGTAAAGTGGATGGTGGAAGGTGTATGATCACATGATTTTTACATTTGTAGGATAATGGAGGTGGAATGGCCACATATGTTTTGGGAGTATGATAAGGTTTGTGATGGAAAATGGTGGACTTAGGAGGAATGGAGGAATTACCAACATCTTTAGATTGTTTACCTTGGGGTGTGTATCCAAGGCCATATGAGTGTAGAGGGACTTTGACATGTATAGGCTCCAAAATACCTTGTTCATGAAGGCCTAAGACTTTGCCTTGATAGTTCATGTTTTGGAGTATAAGATGGAGAATGGGACTAGGTGTGTTTTGAACATTAGACATGAGTTCCTTATTGGATGGAGAAAGTGAAGTGTATAATGGTTGTTGCTATCCCAAGGAAGAACACACATGGATGAAGGTGGATAGGCCAAGTGGATATGTTGGTGGATTTGAAATGGGTTTGATAGTGGATGTGGAAGGATCATTAGGATCTTTATTATCATTGTGTTCATTTAGATCCAACCTATTTGTTTTATCTTCTATGCTTACTTGGGAGGCATGTGTCTCATCAAGGGAAACCGATGTTGTGGAATTATGGATAGAGCTAGGTGGAGGATGGGTAGGAGCAATTTGGATATCTTTCTCATGGATGGTTATGGGAGTAGGGATAGGTGGAATGATAATCTCTTGATCATGAAATACATAAAGTTTGGGTAAGAGGATCATCATGGTTTTCATGATCATAGATAGAACCTTGATCATAAATGGGAGTAGAAATAGGATTAAGTGTACTATAAATGGGATAAATTTGCTCACGAATAGGGTCATGATCATAAATAATGTGTTGATAACTGAGAGGGGGGGGGGGGTGAATCAGTTATCCTAATTATTTCCTTTTTGAACTTTCTTATTAATTAATGCAGCATTGAATCAAACACAAAAATGTTATCATGAAATAAGAAACACATGACACAGTATTTTTGACGTGGAAACCCTGTTAAGGGAGAAAACCACGGGGTGATTAACCCAAAATTATTCTCTGTTAGAAGAATAGGAAATTACAAAATGGCACTTGCCAATTAGGGCTCACTGCCTGAGCACATTGCTCACAAGAGGCCCACTGCCTACAAGAAGACACACTGTCTACAAAGTGATAAGAATCACAGTCTTGAACTGATTGGAAGCATCTGTATATGCTGGAGTTCAGTTCCGGTTAGGCTCAGTACACTGATCTGCTGCACTTCATCTTTTCTCTGTTCTTTATTCTGCTATCCTTTCACATACCGGATCTATCTTGGTACTTCTGCTCTATTCTGCTCTTCTTCGCATATATACTTGACATCATCTCATACTTCACAACTAAATCCATCCTCTATATATATCCGCACAAGTAATTTCATCACCTTTCTTGTCGGCATCCGGAACAGTCTAGTTTCTTACAAACTCTGTTCTGTCGGCTGAATCCTTGCTCACCAAGCAATGCGGATCAAGCATATACTTGTAGATATCATTAATCATGTCGGCCAAACATGATTCATGCCTTCACAACCTTTATCATCAATAGTAACACATCCGGAAAGTAGTCTGATACTCTGTCAGTCAGTTCATCCTCTGTTTTCACTGTCTCTCAGGAATCCGGTACTCAATTATTCATATCTTTTTCCTTGTCCATCACCGGAGGCTAAATCCTTGGAATATACCACTCAAGGTAGTCCTCTTGACTTCCCCGAATCCGCACTGCACCAAGACACTTCCTCTGAGAGATCCAGACCAATCTGTCGGACCTTGCCACATGCTCTGTTCTTGTTCACCGGACCACAACAATCTTTATTCTGACTTCCGGTAGAGACACACCATGACTTGCGGATATGTGGGATGACCTTTGTTGCCATCAATGACAACAACCATGAATCCATATAGTGTCTCTTGCCAACAATCTCCCCCTTTGGCATTGATGGCAACACTTAGTGAAAAATGACTAAGTGTTTACACTATGCTCCCCCTTTGCTGATGCTCTGTCTTTATATACAATTTCCGGAACTCCCCCTTAATTGGATTCCTCATTTTTCACTGCTCCTCACTCCCCCTTTGACATCAATGGCAAAGGGTAGGGTCCGCACATCAAAATTTTCAAAAATTTTCTATACATAGCCGCATATTTACATACTCACATATACTGAAGAATGTCTGCAAAGGATGTCTGCAATTGGATCATTTCTGTAGCCCAACTTTGCTTCATTCTATCCAAAATTAAAATGTGACCACTCAACAAAAATGCAAAAGCTTCTGCCCGCTTGAGATCTGTCGGATCATTTGTTTGGGCGGTGGTCTGAGCATCACTGATGGCCTCATGCATAGTTTCCAACTTAGGGATTATAATCCTTCTAAGTTCTCCCATCCGGTTAGTGATGTTCTTCCTTTCCTTCTCAAGATTCTTTATTTCATTCAAGACTGCAATAGTCTGACATTCTTGATTTATTATGGAGGAAGAGAGAGGATCAAAACTTTGAGACAAGCTTTGTAGCTTGTCCTATTCCTCTTTTATTTTCTTATCAATTGCTGCTGTTGCCTTTGACCAGGATATACAAAATTTGTAAATGTCACCGCCATCCTTAAGAGCATTCTCTAAGCTCTTTATTCCAATACTCACAATCTTCCTATCTTTAGAGATTAATTCTAATACTTCAGAAAATCTTTTATCCAAAAATTCCTTCCGGACCTTTTCTTCAGCAGATTTTTCTAGAGATTCAAAATGTGTATTAACACTGCTGACTAAGGTTTTGAGATTACCGGAAGAGGAGGCTGTGGGATCCTTTTGAAAGGATGGCATGATCTTTTCTAGCACTCCAGATGCTACCTCCATAAGCTCACAGTCTTCCATGTGAGATTTCAGCAGCTTCTCTTTGACTTTCTCATTTGCAAATGAGGCTATTTTCATTGTTTGCACCGGTGACAAAGAGTCAAAATCTAATGGTCCTTTCAGCAGGTCCGGTTGATCAATTTCTATAGTGGCTTTGCTCAAAAATTGTTGAACAGTTTGTGCAGTGTCTCTTGCCGGAGACAGATGTTTCTTTTCTTCTGCAGTCTTGGAACTGTCAACCTCTTTATCTTTCACCCCTGCTTCCTTCTCCTGTAATTTCTCTTCTTCTTTGGATCTGGAGACTGTAGGGGAAACCGGAGGAGAGATGTTTGTCTGTTCAGGGCCCACTTCTTCCGGAACAGATGATTCCAAATCCGCAGCTGTTTCTGCACCTAAGTCCTCTACAACAGGAAGATTGAACCTTTTGAAGGCCTTCCAGAGGATCTCTTCTGTCTCTTGGGCCACTTTATCAGTCTCACCAAGCATGAGTTGATTCATCCTGGCTTTACTTCTGAACTCATCTTTGCAGTCTTTGAAGATTATGTTCATTGTCTTGGGATCAATTTGAGGATATAGCTGAATAGCTATCTGCTCCCGGATCTCAAGATCTTTTGCATGAGCATTATTCTTTCTTATTTCTAATTCCTTTTCTAGGCTTTTAGGAATAAGAGATATGATCTCAATGAAAGCCTTATTGTATATGTTCAGATATTTGACTGTGGCTTCCTGCAGAATCTTTTGGTCAGCCTCACTGTAGTCATCATAAAATTCAGTCATTGGTTGAAGGTTTCCATCCACCGTGACCGACTTGATTATACTCTCTAGAGACAGAGTGGGCTTTTCAACAGATACCTCTGCCATTTCATCCTTGTCTTGGCCTGTGGAGGGTTTACCGGATCCTTTCTTCTTCTGCTTCTTTATTTCTTTTACTCCCTCATCTGACTCTGTTTCCTCTTCATCCTTTTGGCTTTCATAAGCCCTTGTGGCTTTTGTCTTGGATCTTTTACCGGATGCCTGGACTTCTGGTTTTGAACTTTTGGTTGTGGGAGGTGCAGATCTTTTTGATGATCTGGTCCGGGTGGGAGTTTCAACCGGAACACTTTCTTTACTCTTCTCTTCTTCCTCAGCCTTCCTCCTCTTTTCCCAGCTGGCATCAAGTGCCTCTTTTGAGATTCCTAGGCCTTGAGCAATATGCTCAACTTCTTTTCTTACCTTCCTCTTTATCTCCGGTTCCCTGAGTTCTACATGTATCTTTACACTCAGTTCCTCAAAGGTTCCAAACCTTTCTGCCTTAGGATCTTTAGGCTGGCTTAGCATGTGTTGAACATGCAGCTCTACTATCTGTTCATCCACTTCATACCCCATGGGCATGATCCAAACAGTCCTTGGCTCCACTGCCTCCATTAGACACTGATCTGTTTCAACCATGAAGCATACTGTGTCTTTGTACTTTTCTACAAGGGATTGGGGTATTCTTTCTCTTGCATGCATCATGCTTTGGAAGTTCTTGAAGTATCCCCATAGAGCTGTATTTCTTGCTTTAGCATCCCCAAGTCCATGCAAGTAGTCTCTGATTTGGATGGCAACCGGTCTGTCATTCTGCCATATCCATCCACTGGATCTGGGAAGCTCATTCATGTAGTAGAAGAAGAGACAAAGGATCAGATTGCCATACTTGAAGGAGTTTTTCTTGTCCTTCTTGATCTTCTGCAGATTTTCAAAGAGTTGGTTCACAAGAAGCTCACACAAGTCATAGTCTGCATTCTCCTTTAACATTTGATAAGCTGTGTAGATTGCAGTTCCCGGTACTAAATTTTCCCTACTGGAATGATAGATTTTGTAACCAATTATCATAGCTACAAATTTGACATCCGGTTCAGTGATGTCATCAACTGTCATAGCTCTCTTGTCAAACTTGGATCCGGTTGCATCACTAACTGTCTGATTTTTGACAGACTTGAGAACAGGTAAACCACCGGATGAGTGCAGACCGGTTACAGCCCTAATTGCATCTTTGGTGATCTTGAAGGGCTAGTTCAACCATAGGAAGTTGTCATGTACTCTACTTAGTACATACCGGACCCATTCATCTTCTTCAAAATAGGGGAAATGAATGCACTATGCAAAGTGTTTGTCTCGGATGGCTTTGTACTGAGGTTTGATCTCAAAGGAGTCATCTATTAATTGTTTGTGATAGATATCCATCAGCTTTGATTCTCCAAAGTCTTCAAGATTCGCATGGATGTAAACCCTAATATCTTCCGTATGCAATACACCATGAGGAACACTAGAGAAGGCTCCTAGTGGATCTACCTCCAATGATTTGTAAGGATGTTTCTTGAATGTGGGGCGAGGTCTATCAGAGATCTTAACTATATTTGGAGTAGCCATTCTTCAAAGATTTGCAGTGAGATAATGAAAAACAGAGAATACCTTATGCGCCTTCGGTTTGCACGGAGTGGTGGGATTGATTTCTTTATGCAATGACTTTGGCAGGAGATCTTTGGTGTGCTTGATGAATTTTGTTGCAGAGCTCCACTTTTCGCTTCTTCTTGAGTGCAGAATGAGCAAATGATTTTTGAGAAATCCCTTATATTGCTCCGCAAACCCTAATATCTGTTTACAATAAATGCTTCACCTATATTATTCCGGTTTGCCTTGTCCGGATAGCTTGGAGTATCCCGGATCAGTCCTGATCTGTGAACATCATCCGGATCTTTCAATCATGAATAAATCGAGGTGACACATTACAAGAACATCCCAAACACTCTGTCCAATCCGTAGAATAAGATAGTGCACTTCTGGATCTCTCCGGACCTTTTTGTAATCCTCTGTCATACCGAAGCATTTCCTGGAACAGGTCTTACTTGATCGATCACAGCTTCTTCATAACTCCATGCGGACCTCTGAAATCTTATTTGGATCGTCTCAAGACTTATATCTTTAAACCTTTTTACTC
The DNA here is from genome assembly GCA_027924645.1 of Cunninghamia lanceolata. Lineage (NCBI taxonomy): Eukaryota > Viridiplantae > Streptophyta > Pinopsida > Cupressales > Cupressaceae > Cunninghamia > Cunninghamia lanceolata. The sequence goes on along the minus strand of BSBN01000685.1, from coordinate 8,587,461 downwards.
CGCATCTTGTGCCACATCAGGCACCACTTGATTGGCTGGGGGAACAGGATTTTCTTTGAGTCTCCCCCTGAGCCAGAGCTAACTTTTTAATTTACGGAAGAAATATCAGCACCAGAGTCTGGTGCGGATCCAACCTCTACATTTTCTGAACTTTTCTTCACCCAAATCTTGCTCATCTGATTCCTAACTTCATCCGCATTCATCTTTTGTTTACCCTTGTCTTGATTCTGATTATACACCGGACCTCTTTTGTCCTGATTCTTGCTTCTGCAGACTTTAGCATTATGACCGGACCTATTACAGATTTGGCAAATAACGTTTCTTTGCATAATTGACTGATATCCTCTTGATCTGCATTGATTAGCCATATGACCTATTCTATTGCATGTAAAGCATCTACCTTTGAATGATTTGTTTACTTGCATATTTCTACATTCATGGGATTTGTGTCCATACCTTTTGCAGTTGAAGCACTGTCCGGAAAAGGATGAATTAGTCTGATTCATTCTCTTTCTGCACTGATTAGCTTTGTGACCAAAGTGGTTGCAGCTGTGGCAGTATCCATTGAAAGATGAATATCTTTGAGCATTGGGCTGTCTTACCGGAGGTCTTCTAGGCCTGTTTCTTGGATTTTCTGATGCAAAATTCTTTTGACCGGATCCGGAGCTTTCTCCTTTCTCATATCCCAAACCATACTTGTCATCTGTCCCTTTTTGACTTCCAAGAAGAACTTCAAGTTGAGCAGAACTTATCTTGAATTTCTCTTTATATTCATTTGCTGTTTGAAGGTCTCTTTTGAGAGAGGCAATTTGATCCTCAAGTTTTTCTTCATTATCTTTGGCATCTTCAAGATCAGATTCAAGATGTCTGATAATCCTGTCCATCTGTTGGCATTCTTCTGATTTTTCTTTAAGAGATTGTTTTAGATTGTCTTCAGCCTTTCTTTTTTCTTCAATTTCTTGAGTAAACTTTATAGTTCCTGATTCCATTTCATGTCTTAACATAATGACTTCTTTTGATAACTTTTCACATAACTTGGTTTGCTCAGTCAATTCTTCATTTGTATTGCTTTCTTCACTTTGTCTTGCCAACTGTTGGAGCAGCTCCTTTCTCTTTTTCATAGAGAGACTTAATTTGTCTTTTAATTCTCTCATGAATTCATCAGCCTGTTTGAGTCTTTCCTTTAATTCATTGACTTCAGAATTTGACTATTCAAGATCCTCAAGGGCAGTCTTGAGTTGCTCCCTTAAACCATATGCATCCATTTGAACTCCCAGATCTTCCTCAAGCTGTTAGGCTCTATTAGGAGGAACTTAGCTCTGATACCAATTGTTGATAACTGAGAGGGGGGGGTGAATCAGTTATCCTAATTATTTCCTTTTTGAACTTTCTTATTAATTAATGCAGCATTGAATCAAACACAAAAATGTTATCATGAAATAAGAAACACATGACACAATATTTTTGACGTGGAAACCCTGTTAAGGGAGAAAACCACGGGGTGATTAACCCAAAATTATTCTTTGTTAGAAGAATAGGAAATTACAAAATGGCACTTGCCAATTAGGGCTCACTGCCCGAGCACACTGCTCACAAGAGGCCTACTGCCTACAAGAAGACACACTGTCTACAAAGTGATAAGAATCACAGTCTTGAACTGATTGGAAGCATCTGCATATGCTGGAGTTCAGTTCCGGTTAGGCTCAGTACACTGATCTGCTGCACTTCATCTTTTCTCTGTTCTTTATTCTGCTATCCTTTCACATACCGGATCTGTCTTGGTACTTCTGCTCTGTTCTACTCTTCTTCGCATATATACTTGACATCATCTCATACTTCACAACTAAATCCATCCTCTATATATATCCGCACAAGTAATTTCATCACCTTTCTTGTCGGCATCCGGAACAGTCTAGTTTCTTACAAACTCTGTTCTGTCGGCTGAATCCTTGCTCACCAAGCAATGCGGATCAAGCATATACTTGTAGATATCATTAATCATGTTGGCCAAACATGATTCATGCCTTCACAACATTTATCATCAATAGTAACACATCCAGAAAGTAGTCTGATACTCTGTCAGTCAGTTCATCCTCTGTTTTCACTGTCTCTCAGGAATCCGGTACTCAATTATTCATATCTTTTTCCTTGTCCATCACCGGAGGCTAAATCCTTGGAATATACCACTCAAGGTAGTCCTCTTGACTTCCCCGAATCCGCACTGCACCAAGACACTTCCTCTGAGAGATCCGGACCAATCTGTCGGACCTTGCCACATGCTCTGTTCTTGTTCACCAGACCACAACAATCTTTATTCTGACTTCCGGTAGAGACACACCATGACTTGCGGATATGTGGGATGACCTTTGTTGCCATCAATGACAACAACCATGAATCCATATAGTGTCTCTTGCCAACATAATGTACTGATCATAGAAAATATATAGGTCATGGATGAGTTAAACTTAGAGATGCTTTGATCTTGATTTGGATGAGGGCTTGATATTTCCACATGCTTAGGAATAAACTCTTGACATATCTCTTGGTTTGCTTAAATGGAAGAGGATGACTCTTGGATGGGATTGATAAGCTCTTGACAATCACTAACATGAGGGTACAATGGCTCTTGACTTGGACTCATGGTGGGAGACTCTTCAATAGGCTTAAGGGGTTGCAGACTATATGAAGGGGTTATAGGATTAGGCAAGGTGTTTGAAGGCTTTTTGATAGACTCAAAGATAGGTGTTTGACATGGAGATGATTGATTCCTTGCTAGTAACCCTTGGATCACAACCTTTGTAGGTAGATGGGCGATGGAAGTTGAAGGCTTATGATTAGGTAGATTAGGACTATTAGTGGATAGGTCCCATGGTGGAAGGACAAGAGGGGTATTGGATGGATTAGACTTAGGGCTTAGACTTTGGTTGGATGAATCAATATATGGGGAAGATGGTTGGGCCATGTCATTGATTGGGGAATAATGAGGTCTACGATATGGTCTTTCCAATAAGGGACAATACTCAAAAGGATTTGGGTCAGCATGGATGGTAACCTCTTGGTCATTAAATGGAAATTTGATGCATCCATGATGGGTGGAAGGAACAACCCTCATGGCATGAATGCATGGGTGTCCTAGGAGGATATTATATGGGAGATCGAGGTGTAAGACGTGACAAGTGATTTCCACTAAGGATGGACCTAATTGAACATGCAATCGAATAGTACCTTCAGATCTGCTTTCAGTTTCATCATTGGCCTTAATAATGATGGAATGGTATTTTTCAATATCCTTAGTGGAGTATCCCAATTGTTTAACTAACTTTAGAGTGCACAAGTTTAATCCTGAGCCACAATCTACTAGGACCCTTTTGACTAAATGCCTTTGGATTATAACTTCTATGTAAAGGGGTTCATTATGGGATGAATCATTGTTGAGCATGTCCTTTTCGGTGAAGACCAAATGATTAGGGGATGTACTATGTACAACCATGGCTTGAAATAGTTCTAAAATACAACTAAATTGAAGTGGATAATGATGATGATGATGTGGATATAGGGTGGAGAATGATGACAAGAATTGTTAGGATGATGAAATGATCAAAATTGGATGACTAAGGTGATTCGGTGATTACGATCACTTGGATTGGAATGATTGGATGATTAGGGTAACTTGTCTTAGAGTGAATGTGATGGAAAGAATGTTTAGGAAGAAGTGTTTATGTGTTTGTGTTTATAGCTTGATTTGGTAATTTGTAAACAAATGATTACACATGTACACACATGTATCACACACGCAAGAAACATAAGAAAGTTTGAATTTGAAAATTTGAAGAATGTGATGATTAAGCAAGCATGTGAAGACACATCAAATATCCCTAGAATTAGTCAGGTAGGTGTGGCCAATTAGATCCTACTCTAGGATGCACAAGTTGACTAAGGATGTCTCCAATATACTCAAGGTACGGGGGGCCCAATTCTATGAAATGAAAGTGAAATAATGCCACACATTCGGGAGAAAGGGGTAACCCACCCTTCACCTTCACTTCCCAAAGGTATAAATTTCTTTTGGGCTTAGCCAAGAGTGACAAGATTTTGACTTCCAAAGAGGATGTCTTTCGATTCACACCTCGATGTTTATACTCCATTGAAATGCTAGAGTTGAGGTCGTCCCTTGGAGTGCCATGTCTCCAAGTAGGCCTCCTATGAAGGGTATGGCAAAAGCAAACCAAGTGAGGTGTTTTTGATCTCCAAGATCACCTTCTGGTGCGAGGAGAGAGAATACACATGCACACTTGATTCACACTCGCATTTATTAATTTCCTTTAGAAATCCAAATGTGTGGTGTGAAAATGAACAGATGAAAGGTGTTTTTGATTCTCAAGATCACACGAAGCACATGAGAAGAGCATACACACCTTCGATCAAATTCAAGTTCACCAAGAAATGCAAGAACTTGTTCTTTTTAATCCCAAGTCAAAAGTGTGATAGAAGACAATGGTTCATTTTAGTGCCCAAAATCCAAATGTGAGCAAAAAAATGTTCTTTTTATGCCCAAATTGAAGTGTGTTTGCAAGCAAGTTGATTGATGAAATGAAAAAATGAGAGAATAGAATGAATGCACTTAAAAATTTTCTCTTTCCAATCTTCTGTTGCGACTGATGCAAATGTTGCTACAACTCCATATGATCACCTTGAACCCACAAAAACCAAGAAAGAACAAGTAAACTTGGATGTGAATTCAGATACTTTTTTTTTTGACATAGCTGAATTAAACTTGATAATTTCAAGATATTTTTGATCTGAAAACCAAAAAATCAAAGAAGAGACCCCTATTAATTTTCTAAGAGCTTTCTAGAAATGTAAATAAGTCAGAAAAATTCCCTGTCTGCGCCCAAAAATGTGAATTTGTGAAAAACCTACAACTGACAAAGATATGATTTTTTCACATTGTATTTGACTTCTAAATTAAATATGTAAAACATAGACCCCTATTAGAATTTCAAGAGATTTCCAGAAATGTAAAAATTTCTAAAAAATTCACTGATTTGCACCCAAAAACTCAATTTTATGAAAAAAACATAAAATCATGATAACTCCTACAAAAATGGTGATAAACATGTGATTTTTCTATTGAAGCTTCCTGAGATGATGCAAAAGCTACTATAAAAATATTGTAGAAAAATTTACTACCATTTGAAAGATATGATGAAATCTTTAAAACCTAGGGTTTTGTTCAAAAATGACATAAACCTGCAACAAAAACATTAATAAAACTTGCAAAAATCAAGCTAGATCAAAGGATTCACATTGGGTTCACCATTTTGTATTTGGGGAAAAATTAGAGCTAAGATCATAAACATGAAAGCATTAAACCCTAACAACACAATGGAGTACAAAATGAACATAGAAATCAAATGCAAACAACAATATCTAAACTCCTATGTCAAACTTGGTTCACCTCCATTGCTCCTCTCAATCTTGCATAGCGAAGGAGGAATCTTGATTTATCACTATTTTAGCAACATAACGATAGCATGAAGATGAATGAGAATGGAGATCTTGGAAGAAATTCGACAGCATGATTTTGTATGAAGATTGATCCCCCCAAATGGCTTGGGTGAGGCTTGATTTATAGGAGAGGAGTGATATGATTCAATGGCTAAGATTAAAAGCCAATTGTGTGATGTGGATGGCTAAGATTAAAAGGAAATTTTAGTTCTTATGACACATATTAAATGGGTAATGACATGAGGCCAAAATTAGGAGGAGAGTGGGAATAAGTGGGGTTTTTTATTTGAATTAGAGAGAAAGTGCTTATGACGCACAATGAATGAGGCTAAAATAGGGATGTGAGTTGGAATAAATAATTTAAATAATAAAATTATTTAAATTATGATCAACACATGGCATTTAAATAAATATTTAATTTATTTAAATTGGATGATGGAGGAAATTGAGATTAAATAAATAAGATTTACTTAATTTGGTGCAAATGGAGGACAAATGGAATTAAATAAATAAGATTTATTGAATTTGATGAAAGAGAAGGATAAATGGATGAGAGGAATTAGTTAAATAAATATAATTTATTTAACTAATGAGAGTGATGGAAGGGGTCATGGAGGGGACCTAGAAGAAAATATGTCGAAATGTAATGTCATAAGATATAGTCAATTTTAGGTGTCTACAATTGTCATTCTCCTTTTTCATACCAAACATTTTGGTGAACCCATAGCTTCAAGCATTTGCATCTTACTGACTATTCAAATTAGATCTTGCATTGATTTATTGCGTATTTCTCATTATTCATTTAAAAATCTTGCATAATTTTGAAAAAAAGTGCATATTTAGACTTTCAAAAGGCTTACATTTTGAAAAGTTTTGCATTAGGGTTTTAAAAAATTCTCTTGCATGATTATATTAGTTGCATCAAACATTCATCAAATCTAATTTTACATTGTAATCTTGTATCATTTCACATCCTTGATTTGGAAAATTCATACTTTTTACAATTGCACATTGGAAATTTCAAACCTTGGATAAAGTAGATTAGGTGACAATGTCTGATCTCCTTTTACAAGACTTTCATGCATATGATGAACTATTTAGTAGTGATGACTTTGATATGTTAGATGAAGCCCTTGATGACTTTATCTCTATTGAACATTCCACTATGACTCCTAAACTGTCATTCCTTCAAAGATTAGTAAACACAATTTATGTTCCAAGATTTCAAGAAGAACCTGTGAAACCAAAAATAGTTGTCCATTGACATTTGGATGTGCCTCAAACACAAATGAAACTAGTACTCACTATAAAAGGTCTTCTGAATTCTTCTCGATCTCCTGGTTACATTTATAATTATGCTAAGCAAATAACAAGTCTAAATCAAGTGTATCAATATGCGTTGCAACAACCCAACTATAATTTGGCATTCAAAAGCCTCACATATATGGCATCCAATCATAATAAGGGTGATATGGCTCCTCCTTGATCTAACAAGAAAAGGAATGATCCCATCTCATCATATCCTCATGAGGTTACTATTTGATACATTGATGGTCCTCTTTATATAACAACAAGAATAAATGGAAACCCTACAAGAGTTCTTAATTGGATGACATATTTTATCATAGAAGAATTTTTATACATGCACAATATAGCACAAGATACTTATGATCCAACCGACATAATGATAAAAGCACATAATGGTTATTTTCTTCCGGCAATTGGAAAGATAACACTTTGTATTAAGGTGGTTGAAAAATCCCTAGAAGCACCATTTGTTATCATTCCCACCTAGGATCTCTTTCGTGTGAAGTTAGGACATCCTTGGCTAAAATCCATGAAAGTAGTTCCCTCTACTATTCACAAGTGCTTAAAGTTCCCTCATAAAGGTCGAGTGCATGTTATTCATCACAGTGGATTTAAACCATTAGCCACTTGCAATTTGGATTTTTTTAGCCATAATCTATTGATGCAAACCAACCAAGACAAGATCATATATTCTTGGCATATTTGTTGATGATGATGATTATTCATAACAACATGCATAAAAATTTGTACATCAAACCTTTATTATCTTGTAAAGTATGATCAATCTTAGGATAAGTTGATGACTTCAAGTCTCTGTTGATCAGGTCATGATCGTCTGAAGTTACTCAGAGGTTGATGTGACATTCTATTTTCCATTTTAAGGGGTCTTAAGTTTGTTTGGATGATTAGTATTGTTCTGTTTCTTGTAAATTTACTTCACAGAGAGGTTATTTCTACTCTATTTCAAAGATAGCTGATGTATTTGCAAGTTTGATCAATTCTTCTAATTATTGATCCTCATGATCCTGTTCTTTCTTCTACATAGTATATTTGCTCAAATAATGTGTCTATAAGTAGATATGTGCATGAATTTCATGGTTTTGTGTGTGAATTTGCATGATATTTGTCAATTGAACATGCTTTTACTCTAAATGTGCTATGTATTTCCAATTATCTACGAGATGTCAGCATATTTCATGTTGCTTTTAATTCTCTGTTATTTGCAATTGTGGTGATGAGTTGTTATGAAATTGAAAGAAATTTAAATGAATGCTTCTAATTTTGGTGAATCTTTAGCTATTGAACAACATACATACAAGATACATTCATGAGGAGAAGAAATCAAACCATATTGTCACCAGGATGTTCCATAGCTAGATATGGATGATGCTAACTTCAAAGGATAAAGAATGAAAACAACACATGTAGACTGACAAGCACTCCAAGGGACACAGCTGATCAATGCATGTATCAAGATTTCAAACATAGATTACTCAAGATTTATGATGATTTGTAATCGAATTGTCTTCTCTTTCATTAAGTATGCATAACATGTACATTTACAATAGCTTTGAAATAAGTCCTGATACTTCAACAATCAAATTTCAATTAAGCTTCCAAATATTCAAAATATGGCACCCCTGCACCTTTTATAGAATAAGGTGAGGGAGCGGTTACAAATGACCTATGGTCAGGATTTGTCAATTAAGATCAATGGTAGATAATCCTTCTTTGACTCAGTCAACTTTCCTTCATGGCACAGGCTACCAGCTGGCAACCGTCTGGATAACTCATTATCTTATGAGTACCTGATGCATATATCTTCCTTGTGGTGCATCTTCATTCATTCTTTGGGTTCCTCGTCTTTATCTTCTTCTTCTTCATCTTGATCATCATGATCATCACTCTCTGTATCACTATCGCCTTGATGAACATCATCCTGTATATGGACCTTCAGTGCCATCCTGATATTTTCATAGGCTTGTGCTATTTTTGTCTACTTCCCCGTCATCTTGGGTTTTGGATTTTGTAATGGCATGCTTATGAGACTAGAATTTATCTTTGATTGCTTCCATCTTAGCCTTTCTATGGTTCAAAGTCTCATTGTAATTCTCCACCCTGACCTTGATCCTCATGATCTTATTCATCACCTCTTCTGTCAGGTGGGTGAGGGGGTCATCAGCCACCAGCTGGAAATTATCATGCAGTGCTTTGGTAGCAAAGTCTACATCTTGATTTTCTATCTTACCCTCTACTTTTCCTTCTAATTCTTCCAGGGTCTCTGCCTCATGTGCATCATGCTATGCAGCTTTATACTAATATCCCTGAGCTTGCCGCTGCATTTCTTCAGGATATCACATTCAAACCTGATGTCTTCATACCATATGTCGATCAGTAGGGCATTTTTATTATTCAACACTTGGTTGTTTATTAGGATCTGAGGATCAATCCTCTTTATTTCACTCAATGCAGTCAGGTCCTTTTCCAATTGGAATGACCGTCTTCCTGTTTCATTCTACACTTTATCCACTTTTCTCTTCAAATTGCTCAAAGAATTCTACCTCTGTAAAGAGGTTCTCAATACATCTTCAGCTCCTGTGAGGGATGATAGCATCCACTTATCCATGATCATGGCCTAATTCTTCATGAGATCCAACTTATTAACTTCTTCCTGGGAGATGACAGTCAATGGGACTACTAGATCCACCAGTGTACTATCAGGGTTAATCAACCCCTTTATATATGCATGCAGCTGGGCAATGTGCTTCTTATGCTACTTATTTTTCTCTTTCTCTTTCTTCACCGTTTGGGTCAAAGAATCAATGATATCCTTCCCTTCTTGACCTTCTTGGTCTTCATTAGCAAAACCCAAATCAACAGTTGTGATTTGGAACTCTTCCAGGGTGATTTTGCCCTTTTCTTTCTCTATAGTGGGAAGTGCTACTTGGGCAGTCCTTCTTCTTATAGCAGGATCTCTTCTTATAGCCGATGTCAATTTAGCTTTCCTCTTTGGTTTCATGATGGTCTTTGCAAACAAGGTAGAAACATCAAACTCTTAAATTTCAAAACTTTGTTCCGTACCTATTTCATTTTCTAGGCATTGAGGCACTTCATCTCTAGATCCTTGTTGTCCTTTGTCATCATCATGTTCACCATGATCTCTAGTATCTATCTCTACTCTGGGTGGATAAGGTGACTTCTTGATTTCTTCCTCATGTAACTCTTCATGAGGGGAATCTTGCGGCATCTCTTCTTGTTGAGGGACTTCCTTTTGTAGGGGAGGATCTTTTGGAATATCCACATGATGATCCTGCACCTGATCCTGCACTCCCTCTTTCTGAGTTTCATCCACCTTAGTATTTTCCTCCCTCTGAGGCATATTGGCATCTATGGATATTTGTGTGTTTGGTCCTGGTGCATCACCTTGATCTTGGATTACATTTTGTTTTGCACTAGATGCACCGACATCTTATGTCTTAAGGTCCTCATGACTTGATATATTCTTTTCTCTTGTACCTCCTTGAGTCCGAGTGACATCATCACCTGATGTATCTCTATTAGCTTCACCCTTCTGCTGGACTTCTACTATCTTTGGCGCAGTGGGTATCTCATGCTGTTGCTGGCCCATATCTGGAGCATTGCTCTCTTCTTCTACCTGCTTGGCTGCTTCAACATTCTCTGTTTGATCAGGTGCACCTGCTTTGTCTTTGGGGCTCACATCCTCCCTGTATGTCAAATCTATAATTGCAGGGTTAGTCACCTGATCAACTAACTTGTCAAGCCCGATTTGTTGGGTTACCCTTTCTAGGCTACTCTCCTTCTCTTCTTGAGCTGTTTGCTTCAACCCTTCCAATACCGCCGCCTGTGCTAATGGTGTCCCATGTGGGGTCATGCAGGTACTGGAGGCAAGGGTCTCCATCTTCTGAGAGGCTACACTCTACACTACTTCATCATCTGATAGGTCCACGGTGTCTTCCAAAGAGAAAGGACCACCCTGACCTGCTTTGAAAGGCTCTTTTGCTTGTTCCTCTGCTCTCTCAATCTTGAACTTGATAATGGTGGGAAGTGGCACATCATGCTGCATCTCCTTCCTAAACACTTCACCACCAGCTCCCCTTAGTACTATGGGATCGGTCCTGATCTCACCCCACATGGATGCCCTTTATTTCTTGGGTGGTGACATTAAGGTGCCACCCTCCTCTTCATTGGGTCATCACCTGTAGGCTCTTTATCTACTGGCTCTTCCTCAAAAGGGATATCCTCTTCTATATTCTATTGTGAGGCTTGGCCCTCATCATGTACTTCTGCAACTTCTTCAGCTGGCCTCAAGATTCTTTTTGTCTTTGGTTTATCCATCAGGGGCAGTGCAGATGAGGTGGATGTCTGTCCTTATGTTGATGCACTTGCATCTGGTATGGCAACCCTTTTGATTATCACCCCTTTAGGATCATCATCAGTCTTCTTTCCTCTAGGGGGACCCTTTCTCTATTTCTATGTAGGCAACCTCTCCCCATTGGATTTTCTTTTCTCACCAAGGAAGTCATCATATTCCTCATCTAGGATCTCCTACCTTTTCTTCTTGGTGTCCATTGTAATGGCCACACCTCTTTTCTTCAATCTATTTATTTGTTCATCTACCCATGCTTGGGTTAACTGCAGCACCCCACTTGTAAACTGATCCAAGGAGATACCCTCTTGCTGTGTTAGATCAGGGGCAAAGATGGTGTCATTATAGACCTTCTTGTATTCATATTCATTTGACATGGTTCTTCCATCATCTTTCTTTAGTTGTGTTGGCACTGGAATGCAGTCAAATGTTCTTATCTAGTTTAGGGTGAGCCTTTGATATTTTCTTCTTCTCACCTCAGCCTCATCCTCACAATCTATCCAAAAATCCTCTAGATGCCTCTGATGTATAGGCTTTCCCAATATTTTCTGCATCCTTCCATAGGGGTCATAAGATCTAGCCAATGGAAATGGTTGTAGATACATCAATTTTAGACCTCCTATGATATGATCTATACTCTGTGAATCTGGGCACATATACCAACCCATAGATATCAGAAATAAGACTAGAGGTATATTCTTTTGTGCTTTGTATGTATCTACTATAGTAGACACTTGTCTCAAGAATTCCATCAGGACCACCCCATCAGTAGGGTACCTGGGCAGCATAAGGGGCTAATCTTCAAATCCTTCAACTCTCATGTATGAACAGGTGGCATACTAGATGAACCAGGCCCCATGTTTGTAAATAACTTCCTGAGCCTCCATGCTTAGTCTCTTGGTTCTATCTTCCTCCATTGTTTTGACTAGATGCATAGAGAATGCATCATTCACCAATTTGTAGTCTTGGAGTAGTTCTTTCTTTGTATTTAAGGATAGTGATCCCATATGTGGGCATCATCTACACCACTGCTAACCTTCCCTATTGTTGTCAGGGCATCAAATGTTCCCTTGTAGGCACATGAATACACAACATATGAGGTCATGTGGAATGAGCACTCCTGACCTCCCAGGTTCCTCATCTCTTCATCTAATGCATCACTGATGACATTAGCCCATAATGGCTTGTTATCTATATAGAGGACCATTTGGATGATTCCAAACATCCAATTCTTGAAGTTCCCAGCATGAGGCTGACTTGTCATCCTGCTGAGCAGGGTAATCATATATTAGTACTCATCATCAAAATCAAATTTATATAGGTGTACGGGCAACTTGGTAGAGGCAGTGTAGGTGCTGCTCTTTGACCTCCACTGGTACATCCTCTTCCTTGCATTTTTCTATTGTTATTATATTCTATCTCTAGTTTATGCAGATCCACACTGACCACCTTCTTTCCAACTGGCAGGTTAAATGTAGATGTGATGCCCTTTATCAAAAAGTCTGCATAAACTCTTCCATGTTTCTCCACCCACCTTATCTGAGGGTTATAGTTTCTGGTGCATTCTACTACCAGTTCTGGAATTTCCATGGCGTATGGAAATCCGAATGCATGCCACATCCCTAAAACATATATTGCATCTACCAGGGTATTGTCTTTATCATGGTCTATTCTGGATGACCATACTGCTAAATCTGTGTCTCCTTGGTGAGTGTCCCTAATGATACCATACTTGAATTGTACCCCTTCTAGCTGAACAAACATGGGTTTAAGAAATTCTGCATTAGACCTGTTCTGCCTACGATCTGCCATGGATTCCTGCAATGAACATGCCTTGTCTTACCATACAATATCCATATGCATTCATATATCATTATATCTCTACAACGTCATGTACACTCTATTCATTACTCTTTACTTCATCATGATATGCACATTTTATAGATTCAAACCTTAAGAAGGAACATATTACCTAAACATGCAGATAATGACAACATGAGGGTTTCCAATTACTTACCTGATACACTTTACTCCTGGGTTAGATGGGTGATTACAGAAAAGGGTAGCAAATGATGATGATCACCCATTCCATTATGCTACAAGCTGTAGTCCGTTCATAGGTAGCTCGTATGAGGGTTTGACTTCTCTGCTCTGTAAATTCTCATTTTTTCACAAGGTAAATAGAAATAGCCTTGGAAAGTTACTTTTAAATGCATCCTTAGGGCAGGATTAGGGTAAAACCGCATTAAATCAATTAAATCCGTTGATCCTCTGTAGAGAATCCATGGATGATGCCAAGTGTTTGAATTGTATTTGCAGTCAGTGGGAATCCATCTACCGCATTTATGTCCATTTAATGTTAGTAAACAAGGGAGGGGGTGATCTTCGAAAGATCAGGTGATATTCAAAATATGACCCCCTTTGGATAAAATGACCTTCCGCCTTTGAACGACAAAACTAATGCAAAAGAATCAAGTGATGTGGTCAACGTTAACTGCATGTATATCCGGTCATGAATTTAAGATTAGGGGATGTTCAAAATATGACCCTTGCAACTAAAATGACCCCCTCGAAAAGATCAGGGTGACGTCAACATGTTGATGACCTTGTTTAAGAGTTGTGTTGTAATGACATCACCATCATGTTATTGAATATGGTGGGGATCAGATATATACCTCCGCGGGGTAAAATAGAATGATGACTTCATCATCAGAGTGATATTCTTTGTTTGTTGGTTTTAGATGACGTCATCGTCATATTGTCATAGGGTGATATTTTGTGAAGGAGTGATATTCGTAAGATGACGGATATGAAGAATATGACCCCACAAAATATGTGAAGTCATTTGACGGGCAGACAAGAGATACTACGTAAAATTGACGTCTGGACTTTCGCGGACCAAGTGATTATCGGGTGATAAACTTACATCGGGGTGATCTTATAAAATATGACCCCTCCTCTCGGAATATCAGGTTTGACCAAAGTATAAAGAAAAGAAAATATTTGAACTATCATATGGCAAGAATACTCTTGGACCCTCTTGGTGCTCTGAGGCTACAATTGCTTCTATTGAACAAATAGAGAATAAAAAGAAGCTTGAGCTGAAGGATTCACCTCGACCAAGAGGAAAGAGAATTTTCACCAGGGTTCCTCCTCCACCATCCTTACAAGGATTGAGAGAAAACCTTTAAGAGCAAAGCTATCCATCACAAAATCATAAAATCACTTTTGTATTGGCTTCCTCTTCAGAAATGTTGAATAATGCAAAAATAATGAAACCTTGATGGTGGACAAAGAAACTCCCTTGGGAAATATAACTAACAAGACTAGAAGAAATAGAAATGCAAGGGAAAGAAGAAGAAACCGCCAAGCCTTAGCTCAAAAAATCTCACTGTAAAAAGAAAATATCCCACCAAGAGAAATGGAATCAAAAGAAGAACTAAATGAAGGAGTTTCAAGTTGGGCTATAGTGCCCTATGTGCCACCTATTTCATATGAAGATCCATATTGGGAAGATGATGATTTGATCAAGGACAACCACTAGAGCATAGTTGCTTTTTGAGTACCACATTCCCTGATAATGAATAAGGTAAGTATTTCTCCCTCATTTAGCCACACTTGATGTAGCACCTTATTGAGTTGCTCTCAAGGGTGGCCTCCTCTTAGATTATATGTTGTTGTGCTGTGTTCCCCCATGTAGTGTTAAATGTTTTGTTTAGGTCTCCTTGGATGACTCTTGATACACTTGTAAGGTCAAGGATACAAGGAGACTGCCTCCATTGTGACATTCTTTCTATTTGTTTCTCTATTCTTCTACACTTCTCTTGTTGTGATTATTATGTGTGGTGTCTTGGGGGCATAGCATCATGGAGGGTGATTTGGGGGTATCCCTCCACATTGTGGCCCTAAGTCACATTTGTCTCCTCTCTCATTTTTCATGATTTCATTCATTCATCATACTTGTGGCTCTACTAGTCAACAGATGACGACAACAAATATACACTTTTGATAAGGACCGTGCATCCCTAAAACAAGAAAACAAAAATGGACCTAGTCCATATATGAAGATGGGGGTAATTTCTTACTAACGTTTGACTAGTAGAATCACTTTCTGTCATGATGTGATCATGTATCGTATTATGAAATTGTTGTAACAAACCTTTGCAATACTCTAAATATACTAGAACTATGCACTTTAAAATGTTTTTTTTGTCTCACCTTGTAGCTACACTTAGTTATTAGATACCTGAAGTATAACCTCATGGCTATACTCAATTCTAAACCTGTAAATATAGCCTTGGGTTGTTTAAGTGATATGATTTGGTTATTATCTTAGCTTAGATTTTCTAACTGAAGCTTGTTTTGATTATCTTTCGTACATACATATCGTTGATCAATGATTGTTAACAAATGATATTAATGTGTTTTTATTGTGATTGTTGGGAACAATTTGGTGATTGTAAGCACATGTCACTTTGGGGCATGGGCTTTGCGAAAGCTCTTATTCCCTCATGTGTTTTCAACCTTACCTTAAACATGATTGCTACCGACAAGTGGGAGCAACCACATTAAGGTGGTGGCATATATTGTGGTAAATACTTAGACATATTAGATATTGTGATAAAATGTGTTGTGTATACTCCTTTTCACTATAAGGCATCTATGTGATGCAGGTAGGGTTGTATACTTTGTGTGTGTTTGCGTATACTTCCTTTTCACTGTAAGGCATCTCCGTGATGTAGGTGGGGTTGTATACTTTGATTTTTATGTGCACATGCTTCCTTTTCACTGTAAGGCATCTTTGTGATGTAGGTGGGGTTAATGCTTTTGTGCACTATTGTGAGGCCTATTATTTCACTCCCTTATTTTTGCTTGTTTCATATTGCAGTTAGAGACATTTTAGACATTGGGGACTGTTGATCCTGATATGCAGACTTTCTAGACCATACTTCTTTATTTTGGTTAGTTATGCTTAGTATGTTGTGATGAGATTAGATCCTAATTTATGATTCACTAATGATGATTAGACATGTGATATGCATTATGATATTATTTGACATACTAGTTGTGAGATTATGTTATGGATTTACTATGCGATTTTTATCTTGTGATGGATTATAGAAATGCAAATTATGAATCTATTTATGATGTGATTTTTATGATGTTTTAAATACTTATGCAGTGATGTGAGTGTGGCTCTTTTCCTTGCTTCAGCTATGATATACATGTTGGATTAACCTTTTTGTTAAGTGCATAGGTGATTTTCCCAAGCCACGGAAAATCAGAGATCATCCCACACATTTTGTGAAATCCCGTGTTGATTCGATCTATTTCCAAGAGGAACCAAGATCAACTGTGTAAATGCTTGATGAATTTTTGTAATGTTTGTGTATGGTGTCTTTTGGGCTAGGTCTACCCTTTTTTAGTTGGTTGTAATATGGTGTTGTAAATGTATAATGTTTATCTAACTTGTTTTTGTTTTAATTTTTGTGACCTCTTTTCATGTGATTTTATACATCCTATGGTGCTCAAATTGGGTTAAAAGTGACCCTGGGTTGTACCCCTAGGGTCTAGGGACCATTTGAGCTTGTCTAACCCTAGGATAACTCCTATTTGGTCACTTAAACTTCACCCTGAAGTAAAGTGCCGAAAATGAAAGTTTGGGAAGGAGTGGAAGATTGGGTCAAACACTCAGCCTTATCCGAAGCTCATTCCAAGCATTGGGGTACCTTGCATTGAAGGCTTGGGGAGTCTTCAAGACCCTTAATTGTGGAGGACCCAACTCCAAGGCTCTCACACATTGGTGAGAGTACCTTGGGGTTTTGTGGACTTTCATGGGAGGATAGGATTGGGACACTTTTTGTACCCTCATCCTTTTTGGGCTCCACCTTGTTCTCACACATGTGTGGGAGAGCACAAGTGGAGGGGGCAAGACTTGGTGGAATGGGATGGTGACATGTGTCACCCCCACATTCCATGAAGCTTGCAAGTGGATGTGAGGAGGAGGGATAAGGTGACATGTGTCACCTTCTCATTCCTCAAGGCTTATGAAGAGAGCCTATTTTAATCCCTCTTGAAGAGAGGGAGAGGGTTGTTGATTTCATTACATTTTTTATTTTATTTTGAATTTGGGGAGAGAGTTAGAGGGATTTTTGGAGGCACATTTGGAAGACTTGGAGGTGGAGTTGGAAGGGCTCTACTTCAACTACCTACCATTGTTGGGCTTATCAAGGTAGGATTCAAGGCTTAAAGCCTTTCCTTATGTATTTACTTTACTTGTGTGTTTACATTGTGTGTGTTTGTATTTTGTTGTTGTGAAGTTTTGAGGGTGTTTGTAAGAGCCTTTCTATTTGGAGAAAATGCTGAACATGTGTGGGGTGGGGGAAGAGTGAACCTCCTCGAGGTCACCCTCCTAGTGTTGGTATTTTGGCCTTGAGGGAAAGATTATGAGTATGAGCAATTTGTATGGCATGAGTGCCATGGTGGAATATATGTGTTTCTTGGAGTATTTATTTGTGTTGAGTTTTGAGATTTTGGAGTGGCCTCTTGAGTTGAGTGATGTCCACTCCTCTACCCCTTCAGACTCATTTTTATGAGTTTTGTGTTGTGTTAAACCATGGGTGTTCTTCTTATTTTGTTGGTTGGTTTATTGTTGTGTTGTTGAGTGAAGAATCCTTGTGTGTGGATGACCTCCAAGCTCGGGAGTGACTCATTAGTGAGTCTATGGTAGGGAGGAGAGTGGTATTTTGTGGCTTAGTTTCCCTCCCTTGTTTGGTTCTTATAGGTTTATTATTGGCATGGAGCTTGGAGGAAGTGTTTTAGTTTATCTTCATTGTCATTTTTTTGGCTATTGAGAGCCTTGGCCAAGATTGGCCTTTGTGTAGTTTGTTTCTAAGAAAGATAGAAAATTACTCTTTTATTATGTAAAGTTTAAATGGTTTCATTTTGTATTTATTCTATTTTATAGTTGCAAAAAAAAATGTATATAGTTGCTAGTTTTTATTATGTTTTTATGAAAAAAAGTTGCAATGGAGAAAACTTGTATTTATTACTCTTTCCATTAATGTTTTAAAAAAATAGATATGGTTAAGTCGCTGGTTTAAATCTCTAATTAGAATATTTGGTTGTTGTTTTTATTTTCAAAAGAAAATATATCTAGTTGTTGCTTTCCTTTAAAAAAAATATACATGTATTGACCAAAAAAAGAGAAATATATCATGTTAATATGTAACCTACTCTTTTATTTTATTAGAATATGATTTTATTGTCATTATGAGAATACATTTTATGTGTATATTTATATAAATATACATATACACTTATATATACATATATATAGAATTTCTATATATAGATACATATAAATGTATATATATTTCATATTAACTATACATTATTGTTGCTGGGAAAATATATTTATTGTAACTGTGTATATGTGTGTGTGCATATATATATATACTTCTTTTCTTTCTGTGTATATACAACTGAGTGTATATATATACCTACCTTTTTATTATTAACAGCAGATTCTAATAGAAATGTTTATTTTTTTTTATAAATGAAAAAACATAAAATCCAAAAGTATTTCGTAGCAGTGACGGCCTATGCGGCTGTTGTTTTATTTTTATTTTTTAAAAAGCTAAGTGTAGTGGTGGGAGGTTCGAACCCCCCACCATTTTTTTTTCTTTCCCTATGTTTTCTTTTGTGTGGCGGGCTATGGCGTTGGGTGGGGAGCACACCCCACCCACTACTCACCGTTTGGTGGGTAGTGGGTGGGATCCGCCCCCCACACCCCCACTTAAAACAAAACGAAACCCTCTTAAAAAATTTTTATCACTATTTTTTTTGAAATGAAACCTGCATTTAAATCTATGGTGGCAGCACCTTTCCTTTGGTCTGCCGCTCCTCTTTGATCGCAGGATACTTTTAATAATAATATAAGTTAGGGTTAGAAATGAGAGAAACAAAATGAGAGAAAAGAAAATATTAGAGAAAACAAAAAAATAGGGTTAGGGCTCTCCATAAGGATATTAATATTTTAATAGGAGAGCTTTTAGGGCTCTTGAATTTTAAATTATAATCTATACATTTTCCCTCTTCTTTTTGTCTAGGGGTTATTCTTATTGTATTTATTAGTTCCTGCCGAAGGCAGGTATACTAATGCATCTGTTAGATGCATTTTTCTAAATTATTTGTCCAATCATGACAAAGAATTAAAAAATTTCAATAGCAATGCTTTAGTTCATTATTTTTTTTTAATTTAATCATTTAAAAAAACCATTTATCTATTATTTGATTTGTCTATGTTGTGATCAGTAAGTGTAAAAAATGAAATAATGATTTAAAAATTTATTAAATTTTGAAAGGAGACGAATAAACCTTTTTTCTAAACATAATCTATAGAAAGTCCTAGAAGCCGAAAAAACATAATCCACTCTCTTTTAAAAGGTTAAAAATCACTGATTCCGCAATAGAATAGGGCTGAGATCTAGCTCTCTGTTAATCTTCTATCGAAGTGAAGCCCCTATAATTTTTTGGTCTTTGCCCTCGGCCATGACAACAGTCTCTAGAATGTGCTCAATTTTAGGGGAAAAACCCTCTTTTTGGAGGAGGATTTGAACTGGATTAAAGAAGTGCTGAAAGGGCATCCTTAGCTAAAGGGAAAGGCAATCCATGTTGATTACCCTACAAAGCTTTCGTAAGCAGATGAGCTTCTTGGTTACTACATATCTGAGACAAATTCAAACTGTAACCCTTGGAAAGGGTTGAGGGATTCCAAGTGTAAGCTTGCTCTTACTAGTTTGCTTGATGAGATCTATGAAACAGAGTGGGATGCTATCATGATTAATGCTCCCAGAGGGTATTTTGCTAAAAATACAGATTTCTTCAAGGAAAAAACTATGGTTTGCATCAACCAATCCATTGGAAACCCTAAACACAAATTTCTCAGAGGATAAAACTAGGGTATTGACAAGTATTTGTCATGTAAGAGGTTAATCCTTACAGTGCTTTCATTAATTGTGTCTATCAAATACAAGGATTTGACAAGTTTGGCTCTATGGCTTATTTATCATAATGATGTGTGGCTCTTTTTGGATATAGCCATTTGTTTCTGTAAGTGCTAGGGTGATTGTAGCTAAGCAACACCCTCTTTGTACTATATACCCTTCTATATGTTGTCTTTTATACAGGGTTATCCAGCATCCTGCCTTGTATGATTGAGCACACCTGGCAAATGGAGATTGTAAGAGGCCAGGCTTAAGAGACAAGAAAATTTTGCATCTTCAAAACCTTCTTTAATTCTATACAATTAACAATATGATGGAGAGAAATACCCTATAAAGCATTTCCCTTGTGGGCACTGAATGTGCCATCAGAACATTAAATATAATAGCATGCATTTTCTAGTGAAACTAATCCTAGAAAATTCTAGAATGTTCAATCAATAAAGAATTCCTACTAGTTAGCTATTTTTTTAACACATTAGCATCAAAAGACATCCCTGTGCCTTCATATTAATGCATCTTTGTGTGTTTGAACTTTGAAGTAGATGTTTATTCTATTTTTAACCTTTTTTGTTATCTCCTAGACTGCATTCTAGGTTGACCAGGCATGAGAAACATGAGGGAGGGCAGAAGTGATTAATGTTGAATAAATGCATTTACTTTTGAAGACAAGTGAATGATAAATATAAGTTTCTAAATAGCCAAATCATAATCTGGCTATTATATAGTGAATATTTTAAAACACCTCAACATTGGGATGAACTAATTTGAAGGCTAATTCTCTATGCCCTTAAGGCTTGCAAAAGAATGGAATTTTTAAGGTATACAAACTGGAGCCAATCTTTTCTAAAGAAAGGAAGCATATTAATATACACAAATTTCCAAATAGGTCACTTAGGGCATTATAAAATTACAAATAGCTTGGAATAGAGGAAAGGTGCATTTCACTGCATCTCTAAAAGGATTTAAAAGAAAACAGGAAATAGTCACCCCACAGTAAAGAGCAAGAATTGAATGATTCTCAATACAATCTGCATTCAAGTAGCAGCAGCCTTTAAAACTTAGTCCCATCTCCAAAAATAGGAAAAATCTACCAAAACAATCAACTTCTAAATTTGCAAATACATGTCAAAAAGGAGTCAGTTACAAAAGGCATCCATTTCCAGTGTGAGAGATCCCACTGTTATAATTAGAAGGAATATATGGGCTTCACTAAACCCAACAGATCAAAGCTATGCCAGCATCCTCCTTGGGTATGCGCCAAATGGAAGCTTTGGAACGGGTTATGGACTTTTATCTCAACATAATGGAAGGGGAATTTTAATCAGATATTATAGTTGGAAATGCTCTGGTAGATATGGCTCAACTATAGCATTAGCACCATCCTCGTCAAACATGCTGCAGACAAATTAGATTGTCATGTATATGAAGAACAATATGGCATTACCTTATTTGAAGCCAAGCTTGATTGCACAGGAAAGAAAATTTATAAATACAGTCAAGTTGGAAATCTTTTGATCTCTGAGTAGTTGCCATGCCCTTATCTGAATTTTTAAGCAACTTCAACCACCCAAAGTCTAGAAGGATCCCCCCATTTTTCTCTCTTTTTTTTCTGCTTTGCCTGATATTTTTATCTCCAAAAATTCCCCACTCCCCACAAGTGACACCTATCAGTCCCATAACTCTAACTTTTTCATTCTCAAGCCCATGCAATAACAACCCATACCATATGTGCTTCACATCATGTTAACAACCTGTACAAGCAACAATGATAGAATCACAAGATATTATCCAGGCCTAGCTGATAATGTGCAAAGGAAATACTACTGATGTAATTATCTCATGAAATCTGAAAGACCCCCTTGCTATATGGTGGCCATATCAAAGGATTAAATATCATGGAATCATGTAAGAAAGGCCTCAAATTCCTATTAAATCTGTAACCTTGTATTCTAACTAAGTCGCCCAACACCAAAAGAAATAACATGCCCAAACTTCGAGGCAATAAAGCATCTTATGTTCCTGATTTATAACCTCCAAGTGTCCTCCTTGGGAAAGGTTCCATGGAGGAGGAGCCTCCATGTATCCTCACATATGGTGAGTCATGGAGACCTCCAACCAACTCCAGGGTTTATCAATCTAATGCAAATAACAATTCATATAATTCATTGAAGAAATTGTCAATTTTTATTTTGTTTAATGATTGGAGCATCCACGGTTATAATTTTGATTAGGTTTTTTATTTTTGTGGCATCTTTACCTGCATATATTTTTATGCCAACACTATGATGACCATATGAGTAATCATTTATTATTGACCCTTTCTCTCATGCATGTACAAATTCATTTTTGTGGAGGTTGTTGTATGTTTGAGATGACTGTCCACCGATCTGCATTTAGAACGCTTGTAAGCTTGTCTCTATATAAGCATCAAATGTCCTTAAGAAAATTATAATGCAAAATTGGAGTATATAAGTCCTCAAGAGAGCTGACTACAAATTGCCTTTAGGGATGATATTGTTGTATGGAAAGCCACTATAATGCATCGCTGACTTATTTGTGTCAAGATTATATGTTTTAGGTTTACTGAATATTGGAGATAATACAATATTGTTTTAAGAAAGTTATTTCACAATTCTTATGTTCACATAATTTTATATAACAACTCTAATTTTCATTTGTATTGTAATTTTATTTTCTGGGGAAAATCATTTGTGCACATAGGAAGTTTGGGGGTAGGTTATTTTTATACCTAAAGCATAAAAACATGATGCCACATGTTGGAGATCAATTTTTAGGTTTGGTAAAGTGGCTTCATAATTTTTAGAACTATTCTAAGGTATGTTAATAATTTATTAATAATTAAATACCTAACTATTCTAAAGGAAAGAACAAGGTCAAATAAAAAAATTGAAAAATTTGCAAACCCTAATCTCAACTTAAAATGGAGGGCAATCCAAATGAATGTCTAATATTACCCTAAATTAATAACAATACAATAAGTAATAATAATAATAATACCCTTCCACTATTTTTTATAGTTTCTAAGTTCCCTCTCCCTTTGTGCATGCATGAAGTAGAATATGTTTTAGGTTTGTTTGTGTCAGTCAGGGGTTGGGCATGAATATATTAGTACTTGGTTAAGAAATTTCCATTTTAGGGGTTGGGCATGAATATATCAGCACTTGGTTAAGAAATTTCCATTTTATTGAAGCAAAAAGCTAACAGCTATATCTCTACCACCAAAAATGGACACTATTCCATAAGGTAAACCAGGATGGTCCAAACAAACGGGAATGTTGGAGCCAAAATCCCTATAACTAAAATAAAAAATATCTAAAGATTATTTAAAGCAAAACTTTCAAATTTGACAAGCAAAAAAGACATAAATCTACAGGACATAATACCTATAGCTTCCAATGTTCCTTGCTACTTCAAATGCCAAAATTTAAAATATTTACAAGAACATAGCCAATTGTAGTTTTGGCCAGGACGTTAATGTCTTCATAAGAACTTAGCATTTTTAAAGCCTAACATTATAACGTTTGACATCCAGCAGAGACTGAAAAAGTGGAAAAATTATGTAGTAGAAGTAATGCATAAGCCCACTGACTAGGCTTGGCTTAAACCTTGGTTCCCATCAAGCAATTTCTCTATAAAGAATTTGGTGATATCTTTGCACCAAAATCTTTGTCCTACAAATTATGGAGAGTAGGCCTACAAAAATTGTAGCGGCAGGTTTATTAGGAGACCTCTTAGTCACTTGTTAGGTTGCTGAATCCTCATAAGGTTAGTATGCAAATAATATCTCTCTTGCATTGCTTCCTTAATAACAGCCAAAGAAAAGAAGCTAATTCCTCTTATTCTAATTTTGAGAGTCAAACAAATAAAATCTGGAAGCTAGAATCATTAAAATCACATTCATTATGCATACAAGTATGTTCCTTCTACTTGTCACAAATCTATGTGGTCCACTGGATACAAAAGGTTAAAACAATGTAAGAATGCATTTATGACAAAAGTAGGAGAAAAAATGTTTGGAGATTAATTTTTAGGTATTTTCAACACATAGTCATCAACTATGCAAGGCTGTAAACCGCATACATGAGTCTTAGCCTCTCCTGTGCAAAATTACCATGCAAGTTAGTAAACTGGGAATAAAATCCTACACACGCATATAACCTCTTGTACAATACAAGGTCAGGCAAAGTCAACAACCAACAATTGATCTATATGACAAAGTCATGAAGAAATTAAGAATGCTGTCATCTAAAGACTAAAATAAAATATCATGAAGTGCAATCTTTTTAAGCAATAAATTATTATTAGTAGCATCTTATATGTCCCACCTCGAGCTCAGAAAGTTGCTACAATATTTTAGTATTAAATTTTTCAGAGATAAAGGTTAGTTATCATGAAAATAAGTAGTCAACCTGATATTCCTGGCTGCCTGCATAGCTCATTAAAAATAAACTATGGGATCAAGTGTGTTAGAATCTGACTGTACATATCAAAAAGTATAAAGTGTTCTATTTAGTTAAAAAGTGAGCATAAAAATGTACAGACAATTCTTAGTTGATGCGATAAAAAACTAAAGGTAGTCATTAAGATTACGACAAAATCTAGTATCATCTATCCAAGCATTCATCTGCTAGTTTTTCTTATAGTGGGTGAAAAGGCTAGCCAATTGTAGTTTTGACCAGAACATTAATATCTTCATAAGAACTTAGCATTTCTAAAACCTAACATTATAACGTTTCACATCCAGCAGAGACTGAAAAAATGGAAAAATTATGCAATAGAAGCAATGCATGAGCCCACTGACTAGGCTGGGCTTAAACCTTGGTTCCCATCAAGCAGTTTCTCTGTAAAGAATTTGGTGGTTTAAAGCCAAATCCTACAACCTTGCTATCATCCTCTCAGCCTAAATGGGTGCTTTACAACAACGTATGGACATCCATCAAACCATGAAGGTGAAAAAAATCATACTAAAATTTGGCAATCTCTAGGATCTATTGAACAAGCCTTCGATCTACTTCCACTTATCATGACTTAATCTATCATTCTGCCAAAATAGAGCACCTTAACAGCTCTCCCAGAAAGTAGTAGCAACCCCATATCGTAGAGTATGAAATGTGAAAACTGTATAGCCCAGGTTATGTAGTACATTTACTCCCCTGTATGGTAAATAATATGGAATCCCACCACTGCCAGTTGTACAAAAAATAGCATCCAGTTCTGAGTGTTCCAACATCGTTGAAGGAAGCTAGTTAAATATCAAGTTGATCTTATCAAATTAAAATAGCATCTATTATATGTTCAAATATAGTTATTATTCAAAAAAATGGTTAGATAGCCAAGATATATAGTTCACATGATACTCAATTGCATTAGAATCCTAAATTTGCCAAGTCCCATCATTCTGCCAAAATGGAGCACCTTAAGAGCTCTCCCAAAAAGTAGTAGCAACCCCATATTGCAGAGTGTGAAATGTGCAAACTGTATATGAAACCTTGATTAAGATTCCCATATAATGTCTTCTCAAAGACCCGCAGCCACTTATTTGTCCTTGAGTTCAATGGCATTATGTAGTTTCTATCAAAATAATTTTTTGTTAGTATGATGAATAACATACTTTGTTTTAATCAGTGAGCTCCATAAAGAGTTTATAAAGTTATTGGCAGAAAGTTGAGTAGCTAAACTTATGAGTCTAGAACATGTGTCCTGCTAAGGAATAATTCTCAGGAATAGAAATATGGAGACCATAGTAGTCTGCACAAGACCCAGAAGTGATAAAAATATCTTTGAATGAACAAAGTTTCAATAAGGCTTTCTACTTTTTTAATTCAAGCCAATACTAGACTCCTCACTAAAATCAAAAGCAAGAGTGTATTTCATCATAATCACCCTGCATCCATTCTTCTGTTCCTATTTAAAACAACTTCTGATTGGTAGGAACCTGATGCAATGCATCTCTTGTTTAATTGGGTAAAGGGATAAATTTTATTCAAGTGTGGGTTTTAAGTAGATTTATATTTGTTAGATGTTATTTCATTTATTTAAAGGTTAGGAGATTAATTCTATTATTTATTGGTTTTGGCTCTTTTAGAGATTATTTAATTGAGTGTGTGGGAAAACATTGTTTTAATTTATTTATATTTGGGGTTTAATTTTCCTTATATGTAAACCTTTGAATTTATTTAATGCAACTTTATTTGATTAGATTGATTCATTTTATTTAAGCGTATGATTGGATTTAATCAAAGGAGGTTATTAATTTAATTAATTTAATCTAATTAATTAATTAGAGAACCTTAGTGCGATAAACTATTTCCCCTAGCGTATTTATTTCATTTAATCAACTTTAATGATCTTAGTGAACTTTTGGCAAGAATTTTCCATTTAGAATAATTCCTATATACACTGTAGTGGCGTTATGCTGCTGGATTTTTCCAGGATATTAGGGTTAATTTTCTTAGGTGATTTAAACCTTGTGTTGAGTAATATTTTAGTGTTTCTACAAACTAGTTGTTTTGATTAAGTTGTTTATTGTTCTTTTTATTCTCTTAGGAAAGCTTATGGTTTCGATCAATTGATCCTCACCCTAATGGCGACGCTTCTCGCGTTGCATTGACCCCCTTAGGCGGCTATCATCATGTAGGGGATTGCACATGTGATTGCAGTACCTTGACATTTGATTGACATGTTTATGCCTTATGCCTATTGCTACCGAGCACACTGCCGCGTGCGAGGGGTTTCTAGGGATGCATGGAAATTTTTTGATATTTCATGTCATGACCACATGACAAATGTGGACATGACACATGTGTTGTGTGTCGTGACCACATGGGAAATGTGGGCATGACATTTGGTATCAAATCCCAAGTTTAAACACTGGGCTTGTTTGGGCACATTGTTATTCCATAAATTCATCTGATTCGTGAATACCTTGTTCTTGTAGGATGCCACCCAGAATGAGGTGAGTGTGTTCATGCACCACTATGTCCATGGAGGTACATAGCGAATCATCAACCAAGGGTCAGGGACTGCCATCACCACAGGCACCACCCGCACCTGATATCAGACCACAAATCTTATAGGCATTACAGACAGTGTTAGAGAGGTTACCACCGGCCGTAGTAGAGCTACGTATTAAGCCGCATGTTGATCCCCACATTGATCCATGAGAGGAGCCATGTGCTAAGTTGCGTGTAGAGCCACATGTAGAGCCCTGTGTCAAGCCGCGAGTGGAGCGACGTGTAGAGCCCTGTGTCAAGCCGCGAGTGGAGCCATGTGTAGAGCCTTATGTAGAGATACCTAACACCATAGTGGAGGAGGTTGGTTTAGCTTACAGAACTCATAGTAGGAGCCCTCCACATCATCTGAGGTGAGAGGAGGCTATGAGGATAGAGAAAGTTTATCATGAACCTTATGACTATGGTGTGGATGAGACTATCAAAGGACACAGAGACTGAGGGGACCCATTAGAGACTTACTTAGGCTGAATCCACCCACCTTTGCAGGGACCACAGAGGGAGATAAGGCTGAGGCTTGGCTTATTAGTTTGGACAGGTGCTTTGCATTGCATCCTTATGGGAGCAACACAAAGGAACGCGTGGCAGTTCATCTCCTGAGAGATGCAACAACGACATGGTGGCGCATTGAGGAGTGCAAGCGTCACCTATCACTAGACACTCTTACATGGGACACCTTCCCAGAGCACTTTTAATAAGCGTTATCTATCATATCATTACAGAAAATGTTGGATTGACAAGTTCCACGACTTTCAACAATGAGGTTCTATGGTAGCGCAGTATGAGAGCCAATTCATTGAGCTGTCACAGTATGCAGAGTATCTCCATGATGAAAAACTTTTGGTTCACAAATTTATCAGAGGTTTGAATCATGGGATATCAGGACCAGTGCGCATGGCAAACCCCCAGACTTTGAGTGAGACTACCAAGAAGGCATACATCACAGAGGAGATTCAGGAATGAGGTCAAAGTTCACGTCCCTAGTTTCAAGATCATAATTAGTTGCCATAATAGAATTTTCATCGACCACCACCACCACCACAAAGAGGAGGATTTAGTTCTGCACCGTTACCTCCTAGGCCTCCACAACAGTAGCAGCAGTAGTACCAATAGAGGTCCAGGCCCAAACAGAGGGCACAGGGAGGACATAATTGTGGTTGGTAGCAGCAGGGCCCGCATAGGGATCAGCAACAACAGGGACCACCTACAGGGCTTGCTAGATCACAATAGTCATATAGAGGTTCTCAAGGGTCCACAGGTTGGATAGGACAGTAGCAAAGTAGTAGGACACAGTCTAGATAGGTACAGGCTCAGGGTCCATGCTATGTTTGTGGTGGAGTAGGACATTTAGCTAGAGAGTGCCCACAGGGCTTCAAGGCAGGGGGACAACCTCATGTAGGAGGATCAGAGCAGATGGTTGGAGATGTGGGCAGGTCCCACCATATGTTTGTAGCAGTTGATAACCGCTAGGATGACTTTTAGGCCTCAGTGATCGAGACGACAGGTATGATTGGGGATGTCCCCATTGCTATTTTATTTGACTTTGGCAGTATTGATTCATTTATATCTCCATCGTTAGTGGAGCGTTGTAGGCTGGTGGCCTCTAGGCAAGGCGATAGGTGGGAGGTTGAATTGGCCACTGGGGCCAAGATGGCAGTAGATGCTTTGATTCATGGCTATGAGTTATCTTTAGGGGCCTTCAATACAGTATGTGACCTTAGGGTTATGCCCCTAGAATCCTATGGTGTAGTTTTAGGTATGAATTGGCTTGCAGTTCATAGAGTCAAGTTAGATTGTCACCGAAAGGTGATTAGTTGCTTAGATGATCATGGCACGATAGTCAAGGTAGTGGGCATTCAGAAGCCCATAGCAGTTCGTGTGATATTTGCTCAGCAGCTTAAGCGCTGCATGCAGAAGGGATGTTAGTTGTTTTCTATCACTATTAGCGACAGATCAGAGGATGAGCCAAAGGCGTCATTAGATGACCATCCTATCTTGAGGGAGTTTGTAGATGTCTTTCCACCTGAGTTACCAGGTATGCCACCTCATAGAGAGGTAGAATTCCACATTGATCTAGTGCCAGGTGCCGAGCCATTGTCTCATGCACCCTACAGGATGACCACACATGAGCTCACGAAGCTCAAGTTGCAGTTAGAGGAGTTGCCTGAGAAGGTACACATCTGACCTAGTGTTTCACCTTAGGGTGCACTGGTCATCTTCGTGAAGAAGAAGGATGGGTCTCTTCATCTGTGCATGGATTATAGGCAGCTTAATAAGGTGACGGTGAAGAACCGTTATCCTCTACCTAGGATTGATGATCTTTTTGACCAGATGCAGGGAGCTAGAGTGTTCTCTAAGATAGACCTGAAGTCTAGGTATCATCAGTTGCACATCACAAAGGTGAACATTCATAAGACCACTTTCTGGACTTGTTATGGCCACTATGAGTTCACTGTGGTACCCTTCGGGTTGAGGAATGCCCCTGCAGTGTTCATGAGTCTTATGGATGGGGTGTTCCATACTTACTTGGATCAGTTCGTGATCATTTTCCTTGATGATATTTTGATCTACTTGTAGACCGAGGAGGAACATGAGTAGCACTTACGTCAGGTTTTGTAGTGCTTAAGAGAGCAGCAACTTTTTGGCAACTTGGCGAAGTGTGCCTTTTTCAGATATGAGGTGCATTATTTGGGGCACATCCTATCTGGTGATGGTATCTTCATAGATCCATCAAAGATCAGGGCTATCAGGGATTGGCTAGTACCCACCAGTGTGACAGAGTTCAGGAGTTTCATGGGGTTAGTCAGGTACTACCACAGATTCGTAGAGGGCTTCTCCAAGATAGCGCACCCCATCACTTCCCTTCAGCGGAAAGGGAAGAGCTTCACTTAGACTGAGCAGTGCGAGAGGGCCTTTGTGGTCCTCAAGGAGCATCTTATCAGCACTCACATCTTAGCAGTTCTTGATCTAGCAGCAGATTTTATGGTTTGTACTGATGCATCACTAGAGGGTTTGGGAGTTGTACTTATGCAAGGTGGTAGAGCGATCGCGTATGAGTCGCAAAAGCTCAAGACCCATGAGCTGAACTACCCCACTCATGATTTAGAGCTCATCGTAGTGGTTCATGCTCTTGTTTGTTGGAGACATTTTCTAATGGGTCATCATTTTGAGCTTCATTTAGATCATCATAGCTTACAGTACATATTCACACAGTCAAATCTGAACGCTCGCCAATGGCGTTGGATGGAGTTTCTTTGTGAGTATGAATTTGATGTCCACTACATCAAAGGGAAGGAGAACGTGGTTGCTGACACATTGAGTTAGAGGTGCCATGAGATCCTAACCATGACCTTGAGTGTGGCACATCATTCAGCATCTGCCTAAGGATGAGTGGTTTCTTGAGGTGCAACAGGAGATCCAGTCACAGAGGGCCCTTGCGGGAAAGTTTGCAGGATATTCCCTAGAGGTAGATGGGCTACTTAGACATCGACAACACATATATGTACCCCATGTAGGTGACCTATGTGTAGTAGTTCTTTCAGAGGCTCACAAAGCACCTTATGTAGCACACATGGGGGTGAAGAAGATGTATGTTGACTTGCGACAGCTGTACCGTTGGGCGGGTATGAGACAGGATATTGCAGAGTTCATTACTCGTTGCCTTGAGTGCCAGAGGGTCAAGGCCGAGCATCAGCATCCAGCAGGTCTTTTATACCCTCATGAGATACCTGAGTGGAAATGGGACACCATTTCCATGGATTTCATTGTTGGTCTTCCTATGTCATCTCACCGCCATGATGCCATCATGGTGAGGGTTGACAAGTTGACCAAGGTGGCACATTTCTCACCTATATGCATGACATGCAATGCACCATCTGTGGCGAGAGTATTCTTGGATGAGATTGTTAGATTACATGGGGTACCTAGCCGTATCATTTCTAATAGACTCAGTGTTCACATCAGCCTTTTGGAGGGCATTACAACAAGTGTTGGGCACACAGCTCAACTTCAGTTCAGCATATCATCCTAAGATAGATGGTTAGATGGAGAGGGTGAATCAAGTTTTAGAGGACACACTCTATATGTATGTTATGGATCACCAGTCTAGATGGGAGGAGTATCTATATCTAGTTGAGTTTACCTATAATAATGGGCATCACAGCTCGTTGGGTGTGCCTCCTTTTCAGGATTTGTACAGCAGACCTTGTAGGACATCATTGAGTTGGGACCGTATTGAGGACATGGTTGCTATTGAGCTAGAGTTGGTAGAAGAAATGGAGCAGTAGGTGACCTTGATTAGATAGAGACTTCAGGAGGCACAGGATTGACAAAAAAAGGTATGTCGACGCTAAGAGATTAGATCGGAGCTTCTCAGTCGGGGACAAAGTATTCTTGAGAGTGCAACCACACAAGAGTCCAATCTATTATGGAAAGGGCTCTAATCTCACACCACGATTTGTTGGGCCTTTTGAGATATTGGAGTGGATAGGACTCATAGCCTACCATCTACCCTTGCCACCTAGCTTGTTGCGCATCCATGATATTTTTCATGTATCTGTTTTGCAGCATTACATATCTAATTTATCTCATGTATTGGACTGGAGTGCTCTACAGGTAGAGGCAGATGAGTAGCTGGCTTTGGAGCCAATTCATATATTGGCTTGTCAGACGTTGGGTCTTCAAGGTCAAGAGTTGGACCAGGTTAGGGTTCAGTGGGACAGGTATGATGAGGTCACGACAACATGGGAGGATGTAGCTAGATTGAGGACACTTTATCCTCACCTCTTTGACAACTTCTAGGAGGAAGTACAGTCTTAGGGTGGGAGGAGGTGAGGCCTATTATTTTAGTCCCTTATTTTTTCTCATTTCATATTGCGGTTAGAGACATTTTAGACATTGGGGACTGGTGATCCTGGTATGCAGACTTTCTAGACCATACTTCTTTATTTTGGTTAGTTATGCTTAGTATGTTGTGATAAGATTAGATCCTGATTTTTGATTCACTGATGATGATTAGACATGTTATATGCATTATGATATTATTTGAGATACTAGTTGTGAGATTATGTTATGGATTTACTATGCAATTTTTATCTTGTGATGGATTATAGAAATTCAAATTATGAATCTATTTATGATGTGATTTTTATGATGTTTTAAATATTTATGTGATGACGTGAGTGTATACTCTTTTCCTTGCTTCGGCTATGATATACATGTTGGATTAACATTTTTTTTAAGTGTGTAGGTGATTTTCCCAAGCCACATAAAATTGGAGATCATCCCACGCATTTTGTGAAATCCTGTGTTGATCTGATCTAGTTCCAAGAGGAACCAAGATCAACTGTGTAAATGCTTGATAAATTTTTGTAATGTTTGTGTATGGTGTCTTTTGGGCTAGCTCTACCCTTTTTCAGTTGGTTGTAATATGTTGTAAATGTGTAATGTTTATTTGACTTTGTTTTTGTTTTAATTTTTGTGACCCCTTTTCATGTGATTTTATACATCCTATGGTGCTTGAATTGGGTTAAAAGTGACCCTGGGTTGTACCCCTAGGGTCTAGGGACCATTTGAGTTTGTCTAACCCTAGGATAACTCCCATTTGGTCACTTAAACTTCACCCTAAAGTAAAGTGACGAAAATGGAAGTTTGGGAAGGAGTGGAAGGTTGGGTCAAACACTCAACCTTATCCACAGCTCATTCCAAGCATTGGAGTACCTTGCATTGAAGGCTTGGGGAGTCTTCAAGACCCCTAATTGTGGAGGACCCAACTCCAAGGCTTTCACACATTGGTGAGAGTACCTTGGGGGGTTTTGTGGACTTTCATGGGAGGTTAGGATTGGGACACTTGTTGTACCCTCTTCTTTTTTGGGCTCTACCTTGCTCTCACACATGTGTGGGAGAGCACAAGTGGAGTGGGCAAGACTTGGTGGAATAGGATGGTGACATGTGTCACCCACACATTCCATGAAGCTTGCAAGTGGATGTGAGGAGGAAGGAGAAGGTGACATGTGTCACCTTCTCATTCCTCAAGGTTCATGAAGAGAACCTGTTTTAATCCCTCTTGAAGAGAGGGAGAGGGTTGTTGATTTCATTACATTTTTTGTTTTATTTTGAATTTGGGGAGAGAGTTAGAGGGATTTTTGGAGGCACATTTGGAGAAGGTCTTGGAGGTGGAGTTGGAAGGGCTCTACTGCAACTACCTACCATTGTTGGGCTTATCAAGGTAGGATTCAAGGCTTAAAGCCTTTTCTTATGTATTTACTTTACTTGTGTGTTTGCATTGTGTGTGTTTGTATTTTGTTGTTGTGGGGTTTTGAGGGTGTTTGTAAGAGCCTCTCCATTTGGAGAAAATGGTCAACATGTGTGGAGTGGGGGAGGAGTGAACCTCCTCGAGGTCACACTCCTAGTGTTGGTATTTTGGCCTTGAGGGAAAGATTATGAGTATGAGCAATTTGTATGGCATGAGTGCCATGGTGGAATATATGTGTTTGTTGGAGTATTTATTTGGGCTTGAGGCCTTATTTGTGTTGAGTTTTGAGATTTTGGAGTGGCCTCTTGAGTTGAGTGATGTCCACTCCCCTACCCCTTCAAACTCATTTTTATGAGTTTTGTGTTGTGTTAAACCATGGGTGTTCTTCTTATTTTGTTGGTTGGTTTATTGTTGTGTTGTGGAGTGAAGAATCCTTGTGTGTGGATGACCTTCAAGCTTGGGGGTGACTCATTAGTGAGTCTATGGTAGGGAGGAGAGTGGTATTTTGTGGCTTAGTTTCCCTCCCTTGTTTGGTTCTTGCAGGTTTATTATTGGCATGGAGCTTAGAGGAAGTGTTTTAGTTTATCTTCATTGTCATTTTTTTGGCTATTGAGAGCCTTGGCCAAGATTGGCCTTTGTGTAGTTTATTTCTAAGAAAGAGAAAATTACTGGAAACAGTACTGGAGGAATCCTATTCTGTGCTTTATATGCATCCAGTATGGTAGATATCTGTCTCAAAAACTCCATCAGGACTGCCCCATCAGCAGGGGACTTGGGTAACATAAAGGGTTGTCCTTCAAAACCTTCTATTCTGATATATGAAAAAGTGGCATACTGGATGAACCAAGCGCCATGCTTGTATATAACTTCTTGAGCTTCCATGCTCAATCTCTTGGTTCTATCCTCTTCCATAGTTCTAACCAGATGCATGGAAAATACATCATTCACCAGTTTGTAATCAAAGAGATAGTTCCTTCTCTGTAACTTAAGGATAATGATCCCATATATGGGCATCATCAATACTGCCTCCAATCTTTCGAACTGTGGTCAGTGCATCAAATGTTCCTTTGTAGGCACATGAATAAACAACATATGAAGTCATGTGGAATGAGCATTCCATACCTCCTAGGTTCGTCATCTGTTCATCCATTACATCACTGATGATCTTGGCCCATAATGGGTTGCTTTCTATATAGAGGACCATCTGGATAATTCTAAACATCCAGTTCTTGAAATTCCCAGTATGAGGCTGGCCTGTCATCCTACTAAGCAGGGTAATCATGTATTGATATTCATCATCAATGTCAAATTTGTATAGATACACTGGCAACTTGGCAGAGGCAGTGTAGGTGCTGTTCTTAGACCTCCACTGGTACATCCTCTTCCTTTCACTCTTCTTATTGTTTTCATATTCTGTCTCCAATTTGTGTAGATCCATACTGACTACCTTCTTTCCAACTGGGAGATTGAAAGTAGATGTAATCCCTTTGATTGAAAAGTCTGCATAAACCCTTCCATGTTTTTCCACCCGCCTTGTCTGAGGGTTATAATTTCTGGCGCATTCCACTACCAACTCTGAGGTTTCCATGGCATAAGAGAATCTGGATGCATGCGACATTCCTGATATAAATATGGCATCCATTAGGGTATTATCTTTATCATCATGCATCCTGGATGACCATGCTACTAAGTCTGTGTATCCCTGGTGTGTGTCTCTAATGACACCATATTTGAATTGTATCCCTTTGGGCCAAACGTACATAGGCTTAAGAAATTCTGCTCCAGATCTATTCTTCCTGATATCCACCATGGATTCCTACAATAAACATGACTGGTCTTACCATAATATTCATATTCATTCATACAACACTTTTGTATTCCTACAGCATCATATACTTTCTCATTTAATATTCATTACTTCATCATGATATGTATACTTACAGATTCAAACCACTGGAAAAGTCATACTACCTAGACATGTAGAAAATGACAACAGGAGGGTTTTTTAATTACTTTCCTGATAATGCTTATCTCCTATATTAGCTGATGATTATGGAAAAGGGTAGCAAATAATGATGATCACGCATTCTGTTATGCTGCAAGCTATTGTCCATCCACAGGTAGCTTCGTATGAGGGTTTGACTCTCTGCTCTGTAAATTCTTTATTTTTCACAAGGTAAATGAGAATAACCTTGGAAACTTACCTTTAAACTCATCCGTAGGGTAGATTAGGGTAAAACTGGGTGAAATCAATTAAAACCATTGATCTTCTGCACACAATCCATGGATATTGCCAAGTGTTTGAATTGTATTTGCAGTCGGCGGGAATCCACCTACTACATTTATGTGCATTTAATGTTACAAAGCAAGATGAGGGGGGTGATCTTCAGAAGATTGGGTTATATTGAAAATATGACCCCCTCTGTGTAACATGACTCTGCGCCTTTGAGCGGAAAAACTAATGTAAGAGACTCAGGCGATGTTGTCAACAGTTGACCATGTGTATATTGGGTCATGATTTTAAGATCAGGGGATGTTTGAAATGTGACCCCATAAATAAAATGACCCCTTTTCGAAAGATCAGGATGACGTCACTGTCATATTATTGAATAGGGTGATCGTTGGATACATACCTCTGTGAGGTAAAAATAATGATGACATCACCATTAGGGTGACTTCCTTTTGTTCATCGGGCTTAGATGACGTTATCATCATATTGGCACTGGGGTGATATTTGTAAGATCGGGTGATAGTGAAAATATGACCCCCGTAAAATATATGAAGTTGTTTGACGGACAGATACAGTTATCACCTAAAATTAATGTCCAGAGTTTACGAACCAAATGATTATCGGGTGATAAACCAAAATCGGGGTGATCTTGGGTAAGGTGACTGATGTCTAGAAATATGGCCCCCCCTCAGAATATTAGGTTTGACTGAAACTTTGACTTGTCATAGCTTCCTCCCCTTAAGGAATTTCAGGGTGATCTAAAAGGCAAACCTGCATGGAATTTCATCTACTTTCCAACTATGAGGTTAATGATATGAAATACAAACTTTGACAACTGACCTCATCATGATGATCTATCCACCCTCTTACAAGGCTATCTGCAGGACTTACTTTTACCAGACCGCCGAAAAGTAGAAAAAACAACACAAGCCAAAGCAGCAAAAAGTTGGGTCCCTGTTTTGTCAAGTCAAAATGGGGCATGTTGTGTAACCACATAACAACTTGCCACCAAAGAGAACAAATAAATTCCAATGATTCAAGTGATGTGATCACATCCTAACATAGTATTCTAAATATATCTAATTATAAGCATTTATAATTTTTCTGAATGATAAGGTTTTCATCATGGCAACACTACTAACAAAGGATCAGGTGTGTGCAAATGATTAATTATCCTCATCTTGAAAGTAAGTTGAAAGCATGAGTAACTGATATTAAGCTACATAGTTTGGGAGCATCCCTCATAGCCAACCTGGATAGAGCCTTACTGCCAGCAGGCGTCCATAGCCCCGGCAAGGTTATCTATACAATCCCCTTAAGTAGAGCCCCACTGCCAGCAAGCGTCCATAGCTCCGGTAGAGTTACTTAGATGGCCTAGTTTTATTTTCTTTTGGATTTTTTTATTTGATTTCTATATTCATATGATATCATCATGTAAGCTTAGTGTGCAAGGTATGGTCACTTGCTGATTTAGGTTAGAGATTGCATTGGTACCAAGGGAGTCCCTTTAGATTTTTCACTTAACACCTATACTCGTGTGTTCAACAAACCCAAGGCTGTTAGGTGAGTCATTGTGAAAGAATCACTTTGGTCAAGAAAGGGCACCTTGATGAAAAGATATCACAAACTTGATCATCAGTAATTCTCAAAATGAGTCATAACCTATATATGAATTTGTTCTTATCACTTAAATCTCAACAATTTAGTTATTTTCTTAGGGTGATGGACTGCATCATCTTGACTAACCAAAACAAAACTCAACAAGCAAACAAACAAAAACAATAAAACCAACAAAAACAAAACTATACAAACAACTATACAAATATACACACTATGATACACATGACTTACATGAAGCTGACTTAGGTTTGGAAATAATGTTTGAGGAATTGTCCATTAACTGGTAATGGAACATCCTCACCTATCAAGGTTTTAAGCCTATAAGTGTTGTCTCCTAAAATTTCTAAAATTTGGAAGGGACCTATCCAGAGTTTATCAAACTTACCATGATCTCCCTTCCTTTCATGTGCTTTGTCCCACATCAGGACTAAATCTGAGATTCTAAAGGCCTTAACCCTGGTTCTTTTGTCAAACCAGCATTTGACAACAGCCTGATGTTTGGCAAATTGATCAATTTCTTGACTTCTTTTTTCTTCTAGGTGCATCAATTGAAGCAACCTAAATTCTTGGTTATTATCTATGCCCAGGTATTCTTGTGCAAACTATAGTGTAGGAATCTTCAGGTTAATAGGGAGGATGGGATCCACCCCATATACTAAGTGAAAAGGTGAATTTCCTAATGCAGCCTTATTCCTAGTTCTATCTACCCACAAGGCATATTTCAGTAGGGTGTTCCACTCCCTTGGGTTCTTTTCTATCAACTTTTTTATGATGTTCAATAAATTTTTATTTGTGGATTCTGCTAATCCATTCCCTTGGGGATAGTAATTTGAGGAAAATTTCAAGATGATCCCATAGTCAAAAGCCCAACTTGATAATCTTGTAGAAGCAAAGGTAGGCCCATTATCACATACCAAAGCATAGGGAACTCCATACTTGGTTACTATATTGCTTTCCAAAAATCTGATGACATCCTTAGCATTATATGTCTTACTGTTGACAGCTTCAGTCCACCTGGTACAATAATCAGTAATAGTCAAAACATACCTGTGGCCTGAGGATGATGGAGGATTAATTGGTCCTATGAAGTCCATTCCCCATTGAGCAAATGGGTGCATCTCCATCATAGGCTACAAAGGTTGAGTAGCGTATCTTTCTCTATTTGCAGCAACCTGACACATATGACAACATTTAATGTGTTTAGTAGTATCCTTAAAAATAGTGGGCTAGTAATACCCTGCCCTGAGGATAGCATGAGTGGTGGCCAAGGATGATTCATGTGCAGTCCCAAACTTATCATGCAACTCTGCTAACACCTTGTCTGCTTCTTGCCTCTCCAGGCATCTAAGGTATATCCCCTCATAGTTTTTCTTGAAAAGGACTCCTCCTTTTATCATTTATTTCTGTGATCTTATCTTTAAGGCTCTCCTTTGTGAGGCCTGCAGTTTTGAAGGACATCTTCCAGTAATCAAGATGTCCCTGATGTCTAAGTACCATTCTCCATCATCTTTTGCATTTATAACATACTGCTGGCTCATGATATTTGGATCAATCTCTAATATCATCTGGCTCAATGCTTGTCCCCTTACTAACTTCATGGGTGTAATGTCCATATCATATTCTTGGAGGACAGTGATCCACTTAGCTCTCTTCTCACCTGGCTCACTTTGCATCAGGAGCATCTTTACTGCTGCATCAGGTACCACATCAATCACTTTACTTCTTAGGATGTAATGCCTGAATTTTTTGATTGCTCAAACTAGAGCAAATGCCTGCCTTTCAACATCCATATATCTGAGTTCTGCATCTCTGAAAAGGCAGCTCATGAAGGCTATTGGCTTTTCATCCTTTTCCTCATTTCTCTGCGTCAACACTGTTGCAGAAGTATGCTCTGAAGCAAATGAGTAAATGTAAAAGTCCTTGGTATAATCTGGACTGATCAGAACTAGAGCATTAGATATGGCTTTTTTAATATCTTCAAAAGTTGCTCTAGCTTCCAGTGTCCACTCAATTTTAGCGTCCTTCTTGAGCATGGCATTCAAGGGTCTGACAATTTTTGCAAAGCCAGTGATAAATTTTCTAACAAAATTAATCTTACCGAAGTAAAATTTGAGCTCCTTTTTGCTTCCAGGAAGCTGTATCTTCATGATGGATTCCACCCTGTCAGGGTCAATGATGATCCCATTTTCAGTTATCAGGTGACCTAGTAATTTCCCTATGGTTATCCCAAATATGCACTTCTTGGGGTTTAGGGATATCCCATATTGTTCACATTTCTTTAGCACCCTTCTGAAGTCTTCTACATGGTTTCCTCTATCTTTAGAGAAAAAAGTTAAGTCATCCATGTATATGACTATGCATTTACCAATCAAGCCTCTGAAGGCTATGTCCATTGCTCATTGAAATGTTGCTCCAGTGTTTATTAACCCAAACGGCATGCGCCTGTAAGCGAATATCCCCCACTTTGTGGTGAATGTAGTTTTTAATCTGTCTATTTTGTCCACCATCACCTGGTTATAACTTGAAAAACTATCCAGAAATGACATCATCTTGGCACCGTTCACAATTTGTAGGACCTCATCTAGAGAGGGCAAAGGATAATTATCCTTTTCAGACGCTCTGTTTAAGTTCCTGAAGTCCACACATAATCTGATGTCACCATTTTTCTTTCTTACTGGGACCAGGTTTGCCACCCATGTGGAGTGTCTCACAGGAAATATGATCCTGGCATTAAACAGTTTCTTAACCTCTTCAAAAATGATAGGCTCCAGTAAAGCATTGACAGATCTTTTCTTCTACCTAAAAGGCTTGGCGTTTGGCTTCAAAGGTATTGTATGAGTGATGAGTGATGTGTCGTAAGTTTTCAGCTCATCATAAGTCCAGGCAATGACATGGATATAGTCTTTGAGAGCTTGAGTTATTCCTTCCAACTCCTCTTTTGTACAAACTTTCCCAATTAGGACATTTTTCTTTTCATCATCCTGTCCAATGTTAACCTGTGAATATTGTCCTCCATCAGCTTTTGGAAGATCCTTTTGTTTTAGCATGCTGTCTAGACCGAATGCTCTTTCCAGCTCAATCATTCCCTTAGGAATCTTGTTACTATGCAATTCTAAGATTTCTTCTTCCTCCTAGATATGGTCCTCCACATTCCTCTCATCTATGATCTATGCATCAAAGACATCCCTATTGGAAATGAAATCTAATACATGCTGATCATCATCAAATACTTGGAGGTTAGTTACATTATCTAGCATAGAAGGTACTGATACTAATTCTATTGAAAATCTTTTTAGACCAGATATGGACAGTGGTTCCAAAGTGCTGGCAGCTTGAGCTAAGGCATTTGCCCTATGATTTTGTTCTCTGGGTACATGAGTGATATTGAATGCATCAAAAGCTTCTATTAGGTCCCACACCCTATTTCTATAATTGGACAACTTCTTGTAATTCCAAGAGTATATACCTCTTACCTGTCTCACAACCAATTCTGATTCTCCACAGACATGCAAAATTTTCACTTTCTTTTTAAGTGCAAATAATATCCCATGAATTAGAGCTTCATACTCTGTCATGTTGTTGGTGCATGGGAACTGCAATCTATATGCTGCTAAGTAGGATTTTCCAAATGGATCAACAAGATCTATCCCTACTCCAGCTCCTTGTTTTGACTTGGATCCATCAAATCTAAGGATCCATAGCTTATCCTCAGCCAAAGGCTTGTTTGAGCCTTCTCTTTTCTTTTTGGCTCTAGTAGCTACACCATTTGATATCCACTTCAATTTTGGTATCTCAGCTTTCTCCAACTTCACCATTTCTTTCTCATGTGAAGTTGATATTTCTTCTTTTCTTTTACCATCAGAAGGAAAATCGTTTGGACTAGGCAAAATCTGCCTTTTCAAAATATGCAGACATAATGAACAAGCAGTTTCTGAATGAGGTGTTTCATGTACCCTGCACTAGCCTTCAATCAAGACATCCTATGGAGATCTCTACTGCTGTGTCATTTTCTAAATCTCTTTTGATAAAAACTCTTCAAACTTAGATAGAATGTTGCCTCTATCTTCATCAGATAACTCATAATCTGATTCTACTAAACAATCACTCCCTAGGGTGATTCTCTTGTTTCTTTTAAAATTACTCTTGTTACATACTAGCATCTCTTCTGTCATCTGAATATGACCTTCATCATGATACATGGATTCTTCTATTCTTGCAGACGACAAACAACAATCAATGTCACTATCACTGTCTGTAGAACTTACCACAGATGATGATGATGATGCTGATGCATCACTATATGCTTGTTCTAGCTCCATCATGTCTATGCAGGCATCACAGGTATTTTCAGAATGCACCTCATTATGCAACCTGCACTATCCATGAATTAGAATATTATGAACATGCATTTTAACAATTGACATCGTTTCACCTATTTAGACAAGTGCATCTCAAAATTCTTAAAATGATCCACCCCATTTTCATTCTCAGGGTTACAATTAGATTCTATAATTATTTTATCATCCCAAGGGTCATCATCATGATGATGAACATCATACATCAGGATTTCTTCTATCCTGATAGTCTGTGGCCTAATGGAGTAAACTCTAGGTTCTACATCCACATACATGATCTTGTTGGTTTTTTTATATTCAGTGATCATGTGCTTCATGCAAGGCTCGGCATCTATTCTTATTTGATTTGGTATCCCCTTCCAGGGCAACCACATATGACTAAAATTGGTTGACATGTATCCATTAAGGGATTTTGACCAGTCTCTGTTGAGTAGCATCCCATATGTATCAGGTATATCAACCACCTGAATATCAATGTAGTACTGAATTCTGGGATCTGATGCTAGCTGCATATGAGTGTGAGTTAGTTGTCCTACCACACTCACCTCTGTTTTGTCTAATTGTGTTACTTTCTTTAATGATTTAGCAGGATGCAACCCTAAAGCATTGCATATGGACAGGGGCATTACATTGGTAGATGCTCCTAAATCTACTAAGTAGTTGTGCAAATTTTTACTAAACATCCTTATAGTAAGGAGGAAAGGAGGTGACTCACTCTTGTCTCTATACAGGGTCATGTGGGAAGTCTCTGCAACTTGAACAGTAGTTGGCACTTTCTGTTTAATATTAACGTCCCTGGCAACATGATCTTATTTCCAGACTGACCTGGGGTATGACTATCCTCTCTTGGAGTAGGATCATCCAATGATTTCATGAATTCTTTCTTGATAGCAGGGGTTTTAAGCAACTCTGATAATGGCAGGCTAATTTTAATCTTTTTCATTTCATCTGTCAGATAAGTGACCAACTTATCAGACTCAGGAGGCAGATTAGCAATTTTTGGTGCTGCATTTGGTGATGCTAAGTATTCAACATTAACCTTGGGAAATCCAGGATTGTTACTTGCCTTGGGATCAGGAGGTGTGTTGAAATTGTTTAGAGGCAAGGAAGTGGTTAAAGGACCAGTAGGTCTATTTGAATTATTCCTCAAGTTGTAATTATGCTTACCCTGATATTGCTGTTGATAAGCATGTACCTCCTCATGTTCATTTAAAGGCTCATTTGCATCCTTAAAGGGAAAAACATAGTTAGATTCAAAGGCCATGGCTGATTCCTCACATGCTGGGGTGTAATCCTGGTGAGAAGGCATCATCTATTGATGAGGGTAATGCATGAAACTTTCTAGCACTAAGGCAGAATCATATCCACAAGGGATGATTTCATTTCCTTCTACATGAGGTGGATTTCCTGAAGTATTAGACACTTCAGTCTAGAATATATTGGCAGCAATCCTGAACTGAGGACAGTCTAGCTCTGCACGAGCATTGGTGTTATGTATCCTGCACCAATTTGTAAGGGTTGCCTTTGCAAGGTTGACTCTAATGGTCTGTTTGGGCTCACTAGGAGGTTGATTGTCTAGGGGTGATGGCAAAGAACCATTATTTGGCCTAGTGTTCCACATTCTAGGCTGTCTACGAGGATTATTATTGCAACTGTTATTATTGTAGTTATTGTTGTACCCCCTATCAGGATAATTAGGTCTATCATTAGCATAACCTCTATTATGATTAGGCTGGGAATAGAAGTTCTGACTCATCAAGTGAGTGATCTCAGTAGTAAGTTTCCTTAACTGAGCAGATATTTCCTTAATCTCTGCTTTCTCTTCTTGAACCTTAGCCACTACATTATAAATTTGGGGCTCGAAAAAGGAAGATCCATTGTTCTGATTATTGGACTGTTCTATACCCTGAGGTAACTGTGTTTGCCCTGGATATTGTAACATCTAGCCATTTCAATTTGGAGGAGGCATGATACTGAGTGGAGGAATCTGTAAAGGACTAGGCATCGCTACTGGAGGTATCATGGCTCCATTAGGATGTTGTTGGGCAGGATATGTAGGATAACTAGGAAGTGTGGGAAATGCAATGTTTGGAGTAGGAGCAGGAATTAGCTGCTGACTGACTTTGATAGCTTCTTTAAAAGCTCCTATCAAAGTTGTGACATTAGGATGTGCTCTCCTGATAAACATGGAAGTCAAAGGATCTAAAGCTGAGTAATATATGCTCCTAGCAGCTTCATCTGCTACAACATAAGGGGCAACTAACTTGGATAGCATCTTCTGGAACCTAGCATTGAAATTAGCAATAGGTTCTCCTTCGAATCGTTTGATTGTGGTAAATAAATGATAATTCATTGAAGGATCTATTGGTATTTTGAACCTATCCTTAAAGGCTTTCTCTAAAGTAGCCCATGAACTGACTGAACCCTAACCAAGACTAATATACCAGTTATAGGCCTCTTCTCCTAAGGAAAATGGAAATAACCTGCATACAACATCCTGATGCTCAATTCTAGCCCTACAACAAGCTTCCTTGAAAGTTTTGATGTGATCATCAGCATCCTGATACAGATGATACTTTGGACAAATTTTATCAGGATTCTTTGGCAAAGCATGATATGCCAGGAAATTCAAAGGTGACTCTACTGCAAAGAAAGACATTACAACCAGTGGAGGTTGAGCCTGAGGTATGACTGGTTGAGGTTGGACCTGAGGTGTAACAGGTGATCCTGTTGGTGTTTGTAACCCAAGAGGAGTTATAGGAGGATGTTCTGGTGAAACTCTTAATGCACTGGAATCAAGAGTGTGATGAATGTCTACAGTTCTAGGTCTAAATCCCCTAACAAGTAGTTCTTCAAAGATTCCACTGGATCTAGA
Organism: Cunninghamia lanceolata; assembly: GCA_027924645.1. NCBI lineage: Eukaryota > Viridiplantae > Streptophyta > Pinopsida > Cupressales > Cupressaceae > Cunninghamia > Cunninghamia lanceolata. Next base: position 8,542,886 of record BSBN01000685.1, on the reverse strand, counting down.
CCTGGTATTTGGCTTGAGAGCTAGGATTTCTTAAATTTAAGGAAAATTGGCTTGGTTATAGTAAAGATCAGTTAGAACTTTCCAGCAAAGGCTGTATTTATGGTCAGAACTTGAGACTGACTGGATATTTATCAAATATTTGCGTAAATGATGCAAATATGAGGTGATATTAAGGCTCGGTGACATAAGCAAATGAATATCAGGTTTCTAAAGTAGGTTACCTCAAAGCTTTAGCAAATTTACTTGAAATAGAGCTTATCTTTGCAAATTTAGAATGATCAACGACAAAGCTCACAATATTTATGCTCAATTTTAAAATCTTCACAAAGGATTAGTGTGCACAAACTCAAAACAACAAATCTTTGCGTATGACTCAAAATTTAGAGGTGTTTTAATGTTACCTTATTGTCTACATCATCAAATCAGACAAAACCTACTGATGACGAGTAGGCCCTCCTTCTAGCACCAATTTATGTTGATCATGATGTTAGTCATAAGCAAACATGAAATAAAAGTTACACAACAACCTTTATTTATCTTGAAAGATATGATGAATTCAAAGAATTCATGATCCCAAGTCTCCGTTGATTAGTTTATAATCTACTGACGTTACTTAGTGGTTGATGTGTGTTGTTGTTAATCATTCAGGGGCCTTAAATTGATCAGTAAATTCTATTTCCTGCAAATGTGCTACACAGAAAGGTTACTCTACACTGTATATTTCTTCAAATAATGTGTCTGTACTTTGATCTTTGCATGATATTTGTCGATTGAAGATGCTTTAACTCTAAATATGCTATATATTTCCAATTGTCTATGAGATGTCAGTATATTTCATAGTAGGCATGAGTTTTCCACAGTCCATGAATTAATTAGATAGTGCTTCTGGATTAATCTGTGTATGTTTTTGCTTCAACGTTTCAGATCATGCACAATGATCCATCATCAGGAGGAGGAGAAAGTGTGTTTGGATAGCAAACAAGACCTTATAAAGGAAATGGAAAGGGGGGGGGAATAAGATAGGACCGCAAAACGAGGGGAGGGGGTGGAAACCTAAAAACAAAACCAATCCATAATTGTAGTGTGTGAATCCACCCAAGCACAAAGTGAGCAAATAACATTATTAAACAATAAGTGTATATAGAGAATATATATATGAATAATATGTAATAGCAAAGAGTATAAAAGAAAAGGAATATATTAATAATATATAATACAAATACAATACATGTGATAACAAGTAAATAGACAAAAAGACCAAGAAGAATGGTAAAAAGTGTATCAAAGTAATATGTTCAAAGGAATGTATAATGCAAAATATGAAATTATGATGTATCTAATCCAAAATTTTTTTAAAAAAAATATATATATATATAACCACAAAGCACAATAATGTTCATGTAAAGCCCAATAGATGAAAACATGATGTATATAATATGATAATAAAATATGCATAAAACGGACAAAAAAAGACCCAAGAAAAATAGTTACATTAATGGGTATGTAGCGATAAAAACAAGAATAAATGATAATATAATAATAAATATATCAATAGTAGTGATAATAGGAAATAAAATACGAAAAATAAGAAGAATAACATACTAATATATATAAAGAAAAATAAGATTGTTGAATAATAAAGAATAAAAAACACACAACAAAGGAATAATAGATAGAATATGAATAATAGTATGGAATCAAGTAATGAGTAAAATACAACAAGAAATTAGGAAGCATAAAACATGTAAAAAGAAATAACATTAAGAACAATATTATAAATTAGTGACAAAAAGACAAAACCATAATGCATATAATATAATAATATCTAAGATATATAATCAACCAAGGATATTAAATAAAGATATAGGCAAATAGCCACCAGGATAGACCACAAAAACTAAAAGAAACAAATCTACTATGAATAAAAGTATCAACAAATTAGGTACAATTAAACCAAAAACATAAAGAATAAAAATGAGGGTATACAAGTTAAATAAGCAAGCAAGGAAGCAAAAAATATGCCAAAAAAGGAGGGGGAGGGTCAGATAGTGAGGAAGTAAGAATGTAAGCAGGAAAGCAAACAGAAACCAGGAGTTAGGACCTCTACGCTGGGAGGACAAAGCACACTAAGAAGAACAAGAAACACAGGGGGGAGCAATAGGGCACAAAAGAGACACGACGGGGGAGGTAGAGGAAAGAGGGGGAAGGAGGGGCAAAGACAAGAGAAAGGAGGGATACAACTAGAGGAGACAAAGCCTCGAGGTCAGGAGAGTCACAGAGGGTTAGAGTGGGATTGGAGGGAGTTTAATAAAGGTAGCCAGGTTGGGCTTAGTTGCCACCCCTCATCACGATTGAGGTTGGATGGGTGACATTTAATGAGGATCGCTTCTTGAAGTTTCCTTTTGTAAAAGCAATCTTCTTTCACTAAGACTTGCGTATGCTCAAGACGAATATGGTGTTTGGTATGGAAAGAATGCTCAGCCAAGGCAGACTTGGTGATGCGATCGTGTCTAATGTCTGCACTGTGTTCCTTAATCCTAGTGCTAATGGAACGACTTGTTTCACCGATGTAAGGTGTTCCATAGGAGCAGACTATCTTATAGACCCCGGAGTTGATAAGCTTGTTTCTAGGGTCTTTGATAGAAGGGATAAGGTTTCTAAGGGTGGAGACGGGTTTGAAAGTACAACGAAGTCCCTTCTTGTGCAGGATTCTAGAGATTTTGTTAGAGAGGCCCTCTATGTATGGGAGGGTAGCAACACAAGAATCACTTGGTACATCAGGCTTAGGTTTGGGGCAAACACGATTCTTAGCAAGGTTAAAGGCTCGGTGGATGCACTTATGGCGATAACCATTAAGCTTGAACACTTGGGATAGGTGGGAGAGCTCTTGGTCAATGTGTTCAATATCACAAATGCGATAAGCACGATTAGCTAGTGTCTTAAGGACACCAGCTTTTTGGGCAGGATGGTGGTGAGAAGTCGCATGGAGGTAAAGGTCGGTGTGTGTGGATTTTCTGTAGACGGTACGAGCAAGGGAACCGTCCTTCTTTCTCATGATCAAGACGTCCAAAAAAGGAAGCTTGTTGTTAGACTTGAGCTCTTTAGTGAATTGAATGCAATCCACCAACTGGTTAAGGTGAGAGTGGAAAAGCTCTAAATTATCAAGGCCATGAGGCCAACAAATGTTGGTGTCATCAACGTAACGTTTCCACCATCTAGGTTTGAGAGGGAAGGAGTTAAGGGCTAACTGTTCAAAATGCTCCATATAAAGGTTGGCAACAACCGGGGATAAGGGAGAACCCATGGCAACTCCATCGGATTGCTCGTTGTATTTTACTCATTACTTGATTCCATACTATTATTCATATTCTATCTATTATTCCTTTGTTGTGTGTTTTTTGTTCTTTATTATTCAACAATCTTATTTTTGTTTATATATATTAGTATGTTATTCTTCTTATTTTTCGTATTTTATTTCCTATTATCACTACTATTGATATATTTATTATTATATTATCATTTATTCTTGTTTTTATCGCTACATACCCATTAATGTAACTATTTTTCTTGGGTCTTTTTTTGTCCGTTTTATGCATATTTTATTATCATATTATATACATCACGTTTTCATCTATTGGGCTTTACATGAACATTATTGTGCTTTGTGGTTATATATATATATATATTTTAAAATTTTTTTGGATTAGATACATCATAATTTCATATTTTGCATTATACATTCCTTTGAACATATTACTTTGATACACTTTTTACCATTCTTCTTGGTCTTTTTGTCTATTTACTTGTTATCACATGTATTGTATTTGTATTATATATTATTAATATATTCCTTTTCTTTTATACTCTTTGCTATTACATATTATTCATATATATATTCTCTATATACACTTATTGTTTAATAATGTTATTTGCTCACTTTGTGCTTGGGTGGATTCACACACTACAATTATGGATTGGTTTTGTTTTTAGGTTTCCACCCCCTCCCCTCGTTTTGCGGTCCTGTATTATTCCCCCCCCCTTTCCATTTCCTTTATAAGGTCTTGTTTGCTATCCAAACACACTTTCTCCTCCTCCTGATGATGGATCATTGTGCATGATCCGAAATGTTGAAGCAAAAACATACACAGATTAATCCAGAAGCACTATCTAATTAGTATATTTCATGTTATTTTCTTCTGATTGTCTGTTATTTGCAATTATGGTGATGGAATGTTATGAAATTCAAAGAAATTTAAAAGAACACTACAAATTTTGGTGAATCTTTAGCTATTAAACCATATACACACTTGATATAGTCATGAAGAGAAGAAATCAAACCATATTTTCACCAAGATGTTCTACAACTAGATACAGATGATGCTAACTTCAAAGGATAAGGAATGAAGACAACACATGCAGACTGATAAGCACTCCAAGGGACGCAGCTAATCAAAGAATGTATCAAGAATTCAAACACAGATTACTCAAGATTTATGATGATTTGTAATCAAATGGTCTTCTCTTTCATTAAGTATGAAAAAACATGTATGTTTACAACAACTTTGAAATAAGTCCTGATATTTCAACAATCAAATTTCAATTAAGCTTCCGAATGTTTAAAACATGGCATCCCTGCACCTTTTATAGAATAAGGTGAGGGAGCGGTTACAAATGACCTACAGTCAGGATTTGTTAAGAAGGAATGTCTACCATTGATCTAATTGACAAATCCTGACCGTAGGTCATTTGTAACCGCTCCCTCACCTTATTCTATAAAAGGTGCAGGGATGCCATATTTTAAACATTCAGAAGCTTAATTAAAATTTGATTGCTAAAATATCAAGACTTATTTCAAAGTTGTCATAAACATACATGTTTTTGCATACTTAATGAAAGAGAAGACCATTTGATTACAAATCATCATAAATCTTGAGTAATCTGTGTTTGAATTCTTGATACATGCTTTGATTAGCTGTATCCCTTGGAGTTCTTATCAGTCTACATGTGTTGTCTTCATTCCTTATCCTTTGAAGTTAACATCATCTATATCTAGTTGTGGAACATCCTGGTGAAAATATGGTTTGATTTCTTCTCTTCATGACTATATCAAGTGTGTATGTGGTTCAATAGCTAAAGATTCACCAAAATTTGTAGTGTTCTTTTAAATTTCTTTGAATTTCATAACATTCCATCACCATAATTGCAAATAATAGACAATCAGAAGAAAATAACATGAAATATGCTGACATCTCATAGATAATTGGAAATATATAGCATATTTAGAGTTAAAGCATGTTCAATCGACAAATATCATGCAAAGATCCAAGTACAGACACATTATTTGAAGAAATATACAATGTAGAGTAACCTTTCTATGTAGCACATTTGCAGGAAATAGAATTTACTGATCAACGTAAGGCCCCTGAATGATTAATAGCAACACACATCAACCACTGAGTAACGTCAGTAGATTATGAACTAATCAACGGAGACTTGGGATCATGAATTCTTTAAATTCATCATATCTTTCAAGATAAAAAAAAGGTTGTTGTGTAACTTTTATTTCATGTTTACTTATGACTAACATCATGATCAACAAGAACACATCGTGGTGTCACAACCTTGATAGGAGATTTTGAAGAAGCTATCAAAGTCAGTAAGCAATTGATTCTTGCTCCAACACCTAATATTGTATTTCCTACACACCCTTCTTATCCTACATATCCTACTCAACAATAGACCAATGGAGCCATGATACCTCTAGCTGTAATGCCAAGTTCTTTATAGATACCTCCACTCAGTATCATGCCACTTCCAAATGGAAATGGTCAAATCTTACAACATCTAGGACATACACAGGTACCTCAGGTTGTGGAACAATCTAATAACATTAACAATGGATCTTCCTTCTTCAAACCTCAAATAGAGAATGTAGTAGCCAAAGTTTAGGAAGAAATTAAAGAGATATCAGCACAACTGAGGAAACTCAACACTGAGATCACTCATTTGAGGAGTCAAAATTTCTATTCTCAATCCAATTAGAATAGAGGATATGCCAATGATAGACCTAATTATCCTGATAGGGGATACAATAACAATTACAATAACAACAATGGTAACAATAATCCCCTAGATAGCCTAGAGTGTTGAACACTAGGCCAAACAATGGTTCTTTGCCATCACCCCTAGATAATCAACCTCTTAGTGAACCTAAGCAGACCACTAGAGTGAACCTGGTAGAGGCAACTCTTACAAACTGGTGTAGGATACATAATACCAATGCTAATGCAGAGTTGGATTGTCCTTAGTTTAGGATAGCTGCCAGTATATTCCAAACCTAAGTATCTAATACTATAGGTAATCCACCTTGTGTTGAAGGAAATTAAATTGTCCCCTATGGATATGATTCTGCTCTAGTACTAGAAGGTTTCATCAATCATCCTCATCAACAGATGTCACCTCATTAGAATTACACCTTAGCCTATGAAGAGTCAGCCATGGCTTTTGAAACCAATTATGTTTTTCCATTTGAAGATGAAAATGAGCCATCAGTTGAACATGAAGAGGTACATGCTTATCAACATCAATATCAAGGTAGACATAATTGCAATCTAAAGAATAACTCCAACCGACCTGCTGGTCCTTTGACCACATCCTTGCCTCTAAATAATTTCAATACTCCTCCTGATCCAAAGGCAAGCAATAACCCTGGATTTCCTAAATTTAATGCTCAATACTTAGCACCACAAAATACAACACCAAAAGTTGGTAATCTACCTCCTGAGTTTGATAAATTGGTCACATACTTAGTAGATGAAATGAAAAAGATCAAGATCAGTCTGTCATTGTCAGAACTATTCAAAACCCCAGCTATCATAAAAGCCTTCATGAAATCGTTAGATGATCATACCTCAGGTCAGACTAGGAATAAAGATCATGCCATTAGGGATGTTAATGTTAGACACAAAGCTCCAGCCACTATTCAAGTTGTAGAGACTTCACACATGACTCTTTACAGAGATAAAACTAAGTCACCTCCTTTTCTCCTTACCATAAGGATGTTTAGTAAGAATTTTCATAATTGCTTAGTAGATTCAAGAGCATCTACCAATGTAATTCCCCTGTCTATATGCAATGCCTTAGGGTTGCATCCTGCTAAGTCACTGAAGAAAGTAACACAGTTAGATAAAACAAAAGTAAGTGTGGTAGGAGAATTAACTCACATTCATATGCAGTTAGCATCAAATCCAAGATTCCAATACTACATTGATATTCAGGTAGTGGATATACCTAATACCTATGGGATGTTGCTCAGCAGAGATTGGTCAAAAACACTTAATGGATACATGTCCACTGATTTTAGTCACATGTGTTTACCTTGGAAAGTAATACCTAATCAAATAAGGATAGATGTTGAACCTCGCATGAAACATATGATCACTGAATACAATAAAACCAATGAGATCATGTATGTAGATGTTGAACCCGGAGTTTACTCCATTAGACCCCAAACCGTCAAAATAGAGGAGATCCTCATGTATGATGTTCATGTTCATAATGATAATCTTTAGGATGCTAGAATAATTTTAGAGTCTGATTGTAACTCTGAAAATGAGATGGAAGTATATCACTTCAAGAACTTTGAGATGCACTTGTCCAAAGAAGTGCAACATTGCCAATTGTTAAAAGTGCCTGTTCATGAAGTTCTAATTGAGGGATGGTGCAGGTTACATGATGAGGTACATTCTGAAAAGACCTGTGATGCTTACTTAGACATGATGGAACTAGAACAAGCATGCAGTGAGGCATCATCATCATCTAGGGTAAGTTCTGCAGATAGTGATAGTCACACTAATCTTTGTTTGTCATCTGCAGGAACAAAAGAAAGCACATATCATGATGGAAGTCCTATCCAGATGATGGAAGAAATATTGGTGTGCATTGAGAGTAATTCTAAGAGTAACAAGAAAATCACTCCAGGAACTGATTGCTTGGTTGAATCAGATTATGAAATATCTGATGAAGATAGAGGTAGTAATTTGTCCAAGTTTGAAGAATTTTTATCTAAACAGATCCAAAAGATGATACAGTAGCAAAGATCCCCACAAGATGTCTTAATTGAGGGATGGTGCAGGTTACATGAAGCACCACATTCAGAAACTATTTGTTCATTATGTTTGCATATTCTGAAAAGGCAGATGTTGCCTTGTCTAAAAGATTTTCCTTCTGATGCTAAAGAGGAAGAAGAAATATCAGCTTCACATCAGCCAGATAGGGTGAAGTTTGAGAAAATTGAAACACCAAAATTGAAATGGATATCAAATGGTGCAGCTGCCAGAGCTAAAAAGAAAAGAGAAGGCCTAGACAAGACTTTAACTGAAGATAAGCCATGGATCCTCAGGTTTGATGGATCTAAATCAAAACAAGGGGGTGGAGTAGGAATAAATCTTATTGATCCAACTGGTAAATCCTACTTAGCAGCATATAGATTGCAATTCCCATGCACAAATAATGTGACATAATATGAATCCCTGATTCATGGGATATTGTTTGCACTCAAAAAGAAAGTAAAGATTCTGCATGTCTATGGAGACTTAGAATTGGTAGTAAGACAAGTAAGAGGTATATATTCTTGCAATTACAAGAGGTTGTCTAATTACAAACATAGGGTATGGGATCTGATAGAAGATTTTGATGCATTTAACATCACCTATGTGCCTAGAGAGCAAAATCACAGGGCAGATGCCTTGGCCCAAGCCACAAGTACTTTGGAACCATTGTCCATATCTGGTTTGAAGAGATTTTCAGTTGAATTAGTGTCAATACCCTCTGTACCAGACAATGTAGTTAACCTTCTAGTGTTTGATGATGATCAACATATTTTAGACTTCATATCCAATAGATATGTCTTTGATGCACAGATCATAGATGAAAGAAATGTGGAAGATCATATTTGGGAAGAAGAAGAGATCCTAGAGTTACCTAGTAACAAGATTCCTAAAGGAATGATAGAGTTGGAAAGAGCATTTGATTTAGATAACATGCTGAAATAGAAAGATCTCCCTAAAGTAGATGGAGGAGAGTATTCACAAGTTAACATAGGACATGATGAAGAAAAAAGGAATGTCTTGATTGGAAAAGTGTGTACAGAAGAAGAAATGGAAGGGATAACCCAAGCACTCAAAGATTATATCCATGTTATTGCCTGGACATATGATGAGTTGAAAACTTATGATACATCAATCACCACTCACACTATACCTTTAAAGCCAAATGTCAAGCCTTTTAGATAGAAGCATAGACCTATTAATGCTTTGCTAGAGCACATCATTTTTGAAGAAGTGAAGAAATTTCTTAATGCTAGGATCATATTTCCTATGAGACATTCCACATGGGTGGCTAATTTGGTCCCAGTAAGAAAGAAGAATGGTGACATTAGATTGTGTGTAGACTTCAGAAATTTAAATAGAGCTTCTGAAAAGGATAACTATCCTTTGCCTTCTCTAGATGAGGTCTTACAGATTGTAAATGGTGCAAAGATGATGTTATTTTTGGATGGTTTTTCAAGTTACAACCAAGTGATGGTAGATAAGATAGATATATTGAAGACTGCATTCACCACTAAGTGGGGAATATTCACCTACAGGCACATGCCTTTTGGATTGATAAATACTAGAACCACATTTTAGCGAGAGATGGATATAGCCTTCAGAGGGCTAATTGGTAAATGTATAGTCATATACATGGATGACTTGACAATTTTCTCTAAATAGAGAAGGAATCATGTGGAAGACCTCAGGAAAGTACTAAAGAAATGTGAACATTATGGAATATCCCTAAACCCTAAGAAATGCATATTTGGGTTAACCACAGGGAAGTTATTAGGTCACCTGATAACAGAGAATGGGATGATCATTGACCCTGGGAGAGTAGAATCAATCATGAAGATACAACTTCCTGGAAGTAAAAAGGAGCTCAAATCTTATTTTGGTAAGATCAACTTTGTTAAAAAGTTTATTACTGGTTTTGCATAAATTATCAGACCATTGAATGCCATGCTCAAGAAGGATGCCAAAATTGAGTGGAAACCTAAAGCTAGAGTAGCTTTTGAAGATATCAAGAAAGCCATATCTAATGCTCCTATTCTAATTAGTCCAGATTATACCAAAGATTTTTATATATACTCATTTGCTTTAGAGCATACATTTGCGGCAGTATTAACACAAAGAAATGAGCCTAAAGAAGAAAAGCCTATAGCCTTCATGAGTTGTCCTTTCAGAGATGTAGAACTCAGATACATGGATGTTGAAAGACAAGAACTAACTCTGGTCTGAGCAGTCAAGAGGTTTAGACATTACATTTTAAGAAGTAAAGTGATCGTTGTAGTACTAGATGTAGCAGTAAAGATGCTTTTAATGCAAAGTGAACTAGGTGAGATGAGAGCCAAATGGATCACTATCCTCCAAGAGTATGATATGGACATAACACCCATGAAATTAGTGAGAGGACAAGCATTGAGTTAGATGATATCTGAAATTGATCCTAACATCATGAACCAGCAGTATGTCATAAATGCAAGAGAAAATGGAGAATGGTATTCAGACATCAGGCATATCTTGATTACTGGAAGATGCCCTTCAAGGTTGCAGGCCTCATAGAGGAGAGCCTTAAAGATAAGGTCAAAGAAATACATGATAAAAGGAGGAGTCCTTTTCAAAAAGAACTATGAGGGAATATACCTTAGATGCCTAGAGAGGCAAGAAACAAACAAAGTGTTAACATAATTACATGACAAGTTTGGAACCGCACATGGATCATACATAGCTACCACTCATGCTATCCTCAGAGTAGGGTATTACCAGCCCACTATTTTTAAAGATACTGCTGAACACATCAAATGTTGTCATATGTGTCAGGTTGCTACAAATAGAGAAAGATATGCTACTCAGCCCTTGCAGCCAGTGATGGAGATGCGCCCATTTGCTTAATGGGGGATGGACTTCATAGGACCTATCAACCCTCCATCATCTTCAGGCCACATGTATGTGTTGACTGTTACTAACTATTGTACTAGGTGGACTGAAGCTGTCAGTAGTAAGACATGTAATGCTGAGGATGTAATCAAGTTCTTCGAAAGCAACATAGTAACCAACTATGGAGTTCCTTATGCTTTAGTATGTGATAACGGATCTACCTTTACATCAATAAGATTATCAAGTTGGGATTTTGACCATGGAATTATCTTGAAGTTCTCTTCAAATTACTATCCTCAAGGGAATGGCTTAGCAGAATCCACAAACAAAAATTTGTTGAACATCATAAATAAATTGACAGAAAAGAACCCAAGGGAGTGGAACACCCTATTAAAGTATGCATTATGGGTAGATAGAACCAGGATGAAGGCTGCATTAGGAAATTCTCCTTTTCACCTAGTATGTGGGGTGGATGCCATCCTCCCTATTAACCTAATGATCCCCACATTGTAGTTTGCACAAGAATATTTAGGCATAGATAACAAACAAGAAGTTAGGTTGCTTCAGTTGATGTACCTAGAAGAAAAAAGGAATAAAGCAATTGATCAATTTGCTAAACATTAGGCTATTGTCAAGTGTTGGTTTGACAAAAGAGCCAGAGTTAAGGCTTTTAGAATTTCAGATTTAGTCCTTATGTGGGACAAAGCACATGAAAGGAAAGGAGATCATGGTAAATTTGATAAACTTTGGAAGGCCCTTTCAAGTTTTAGAAATTTTAGGAGACAACACCTATAGGATTAAAACTTTAACTGGTGAGGATGTTCCATTACCAGTTAATGGATAGTTCCTCAAGCATTATTTTCAAGCCTAAAATAGTGTCATGTAAGTCATGTGTATCATAGTGTGCAAATTTGTATAGTTGTTTGTATAGTTTTGTTTTGTTTGTTTATTCTCTTGTTGAGTTCTATTTTGGTTAGGCCAGATGATGCAGCTCATCACCATAAGAAAACAACCAAATTGTTAAGATTCAAGTGATGAAAACAAATTCCTACATAGGTTATGACTCATTTTGAGAAGTGTTGGTGATCAGGTCTGTGATATCCTTTTCATCAGGGTGCGTTTTCTTAACCAAAGTGATTTTTTACAATGACTTACCTAACAGCCTTGGGTTTGTGGAACACATAAGTATAGGTGTTAAGTGAAAAATCTAAAGGGGCTCCCTTGCTACCAATGCAATCTCCAACCTAAATCAGCAAGTGACCATGCCTTGCACATTAAGCTTACATGATGACATCATATGAATAGAGAGAATAAATATTAAAAATTTAAAATAAATAAAATTAGGCCATCTAAGTAACTCTACCGGGGCTATAGACGCCTACTGGTAGCAAGGCTCTATCCAGGTTGGCTATGAGGGTTGCTCCCAAACTATGTAGCTTAACATCGGTTACTCATGTTTTCAACTTACTTTCAAGATGAGGATAATTAATCATTTGCACACACTTAATCCTTTGTTAGCACTATTGCCATGATGAAAACCTTATCATTCAGAAAGATTATAATACTTATACTTAGAAAAAGTTAAAATACTATGTTAGAATGTGATCACATTACTTGAATCATTGGAATTTGGTTATGTTCTTTGGTGGCAAGTTGTTGCATGGTTACACAACATGCCCCATTTTGCGTTGACAAAACAGGGACCCAACTTTTTCTTGCTTCTTTGGCTTGTTTTTTTTGCTTTGGGCGGTCTGGTAAAATTAAGTCATGCATGTAACCCTAAAAGAGGGTGGATTTGTCCCGATGATGAGGTTAGTTGTCAAAGTCAGTATTTCATTTTATTAACCTCATGGTTGGAAAGTGCACGAAATTCTAAGAAGGTTTGCCTTTTAGATCACCCTGAAATTGTATAAGGGAAGAAAGTTATGTTGAGTCAGAGTTTTGGTCAAACCTGATATTCTGAAGGGAGGGGTCATTTTTCAAACGTTAGACATATTAGACAAGATCACCCCGATATTGTATTGTCACCCAATAATCACTTGATCCACGAAGTGCGGACGTCAATTTTACGTAATAGCCGATATCTACCCGTCAAACAACTTCATGTATCTTGTAGAGGGTCATATTTTTAATATCCATCATCTTACAAATATCACCCTCTTCACAAATATCACCCAATGCCAATATGACGGTGACATCATCTAAATCCAACGAACGAAGGAAATCACTCTGATGATGATGTCATCATTCCATTCTACCTCACATAGGTATATATCTGATGCCCACCATATTTAATAACATGACGGTGATGTCATTAAAACACAACGCTTAAACAAAGTCATCGACATGCTGACGTCACCTCGATCTTTTCCCAAGGGGGTCATTTTATATGTGGTGTCATATTTTGAACATCCCCTGATCTTAGTTTCATGACCCGATATACACGTGGTCAACGTTGACCACATCATCCGATTCCTTTGCATTTTGTTTTACTGCTCAAAGGCGAGGGGTCATATTTTGAATATCACCTAATCTTTCAAAGATCATCCCCCTTGTTTCCTAACATTAAATGCACCTAAATGCGGTAGATGGATTCCTGCCGCTTACGAATACAATTCAAACACTTGGAATCATCCATGAATTCTTTGTAGAGGATCAACGGATTTAATCGACCCAATGTAGTTTTACCCTAATTTTCCCTACGGATGCGTTTAAAGGTAACTTTCCAAGGTTATTTTCATTTACCTTGTGAAAAAAATAAGAAATTATAGAGTAGAGAAGTCAAACCCTCATATAGCTACCTATTAATAGATTAGATCCTTCAGCGTAATGGAACAAGTGATCTTCAGCATCTACAGCCCTTTTCCGTAATCACCCATCTAATCTAGGAGGAAAGCACTATCAAGTAAGTAACTAAAAACCCTCCTATTGTCATTTTCTACATGTTTAGGTAGGGTGTATGTTCTTGCTTGTGGTTTAACTCTATGAATATGTATATTATGATGAAGTAAAGGATAATAGATAGAGTATGCATATGTTATAGAAATATATGATGTTGTATGAATGCATGTAGACATTGTAAGGTAAGATGAATCATGTTTGTTGCAGGAATCTATGGTAGATCTTAGAAGGAATAGGTCTAACTCAGAGTTTCTCAAGCCTATGTTTGTTCAGCCCAAGGGGGTACAATTTAAATATGGAGTCATTGGTGACACTCACCAAGGGGATACAGACTTGGCAGCATGGTCAACAAGAATAGATCATGATAAGGATAATCCCCTTCTGGATGGGATATATGTTTTAGGAATGTGGCATGTAGCTGGCTTTCCATATGCCATGGACACCCCAGAGTTGGTAGTGGAATGTGCCCAGAATTATAACCCTGAGACTAGGCGGGTGGAGAAGCATGGAAGAATTTATGCTGACTTTTCAATCAAGGGCATCACCTCTACTTTTAATCTGCCAGTTGGAAAGAAGGTGGTGAGTGTAGATCTACACAAGCTAGAAACAAAGTACAATAATAATAAGAAGAATGCAAAGAAGAGGATATATCAGTGGAGGTCAAAGAGCAACACCTACGTTGCCTCAGCCAAATTGCTTGTACATTTATATAAGTTTGATTTTAATGAAGAGTACCAGTATATGATTTCCATGCTGAGTAGGATGACAGGTAAACCTCATGCTACAAATTTTGAGAATTAGATGTTTGGAATCATCCAGATGGTCCTATATGTAGATAACAGGCCATTATGGGCCAAGATCATTAGTGATGCACTGGATGAAGGAATGAGGAACCTGGGAGACCTGACTTGCTTGTTTGATATGACTTCATATGTGGTGTACTCATGTTCTTATAAGGGAAAATTTGATGCCTTGAAGATAGTGGATAAGGTTGGTGGTGATGCAAATGATGCCCACATATGGGATCACTATCCTCAGCTACAAAGAAAAAATTACCTCCTAGATTACAAATTGGTAAATGATGCATTCTCTATGCCTCTGGTCAGAACCATGGAGGAGGACAAAACCAAAAGACTGAGCATGGAGGCTCAAGAAGTTGTTTACAGACATGGGGCCTAGTTAATCCAGTTTGCCACCTTCTCATAAATAAGGATAGAGGGATTCGAAGGACATCCCCTTATGCTGCCAAGATACCCTACTGATGGGGTTGTTTTGATGGAGTTTGTTAGGCAGGTGTCTACCATAGTTGAAGCTTACAAAGCACAAAAGAAGATACCTTTGGTGTTATTTCCAGTGTCTATGGGCTGGTATATGTGCTCAGACTCAGAGAGCATAAAGCATGTCATGGGAGGGCTGAAACTGATGTATCTACAACCATTTCCCTTGGCTAGATCTTATGATCCCTATGGCAGGATGCAAAAAATAGTAGGGAAACCGATCCATTAGAAGCATCTAGAAGATTTCTAGACTGACTATGACGATGAAGTTGAGGTGAGGAGAAGGAAGTACCAGAGGCTCACCTTGAACCAAATAAAGACATTTGACTACATCCCAGTGTCAACACAGTTGGGGAAGGATGATGGAAAAATTATGTCTAATGAATATGAAGACAAGAAGGTGGACAATTACACCATATCAACCCCTGATCTTACACAGCTAGAGGATATATCCCTGGTTCAGCTAATAGGTGGGGTGATACAATTAACCCAAGCTTGGGTGGAGGAAGAGATAAATAGATTGAAGAAAAAGGGTGTGGCCCTTACAGTTGATGCCAAAAAGAAAAGATAGGAAATATCGGATGAGGAATATGATGATTTCCTCAGTGAGAAGAGAAAGTCCAACAGGGAGAGGTTGCCCACACAAAAATAGAGGAAAGGTCCCCCTAGATGTAAGAACACTGAAGATGAACCTAAGGGGGTGATAATTGAAAGGATTTCCATGCCAGCTGCAGGTGCATTAACATCAGCTCAAGCATCTGCATCATCTACACAGCCTCTGATTGACAAACCAAAGACTAAGAGGATCTTGAGGCCAGTTGTTGAAACTACAGAAGTTCAACAGAAGAGCCAAGCCTCACAGCATGAAGTGGCCTCACAGCATGAAGTGGAAGAGGGTATCTTGTTGGAAGAAGAGCAGGTAAACAAGGAACTTGCAGGTGATGACCTGATGATGGTCAGTAAGAAGAGGAGGGTGATGCCGCTAATGTCACCAGTGAAGAAGAAAAGAACATCCATGCAGGGTGATATCAGGGCCTCCTTGTTTAACTCCTAGGTCCCCTTAATTGCATTATATCATCAAAATGTTTCTCCTGATGGAGAATTGCCTAACACCAAGATGGAATTGGAATGTGGGCCACCTAATTTAACTTACCCTGAACCTAAATAGGGCTAAAGGACCTGGGTTGTACCACCCATGTCCCTCCCTTTTGGTCAGGGATAATTCAAGTGTATACTAGCTTGACACCTCCCTAGAGGTTTCTCCTTGTCAGTTCTTTTGGTTCAAATTGTTGATTGTAAGCAGGAAATCATATATGTGTGTTTTTTATTTCATTTTCAACTAAGAAAATTTGTAGTGGTTCTATGGTCACATTTCAAGTTTTGGTCATCCATTGGTCCCCTGAGGGTTAGGGTTTTGTGATTTTATCTGCTAGGGTTCAATCTTAGGACTAAAACCTTCCTAAAACCCTATTTATGTAAAGACCCCAACTTTCTTTTAATTCATCATTGACTTGTGTTCACTTTTCCCTAGTTGCTTAAGGTATAACTTAAGTCATTAGCATCATTGGTAAGTTGGCCCCTTGTTCCTAGCAAAATATTTTGTTGCATGCACTTTTTAATTTTTGCCTAATGCCCTAAGTTCTAAGCGGCATGGTCCTGCAACTCATATTCTATTGGTTGCCCACCAGCCCATGCCATTAAAATATTCAATAAAAATACCATGCGAGATATCAGGCATGCACCTTGTGGAATATCTTTGTATGGGCCTTGGCGGTCTCTAAGGTGGCATTGATGGTGGGTCCAGGATCTAAGGGTCAAGATTGTTTATGAGGATTAAATCCTAATTGTTCCCCGCCAGCCTGCAGGGAATTTATCTGCAAATGCCAATACCTTGCGGGGCAGCGGGTGACTGCCACATGGTTCCATCTGATGCATCCAAGATCCAACTCACTGGAGGATCAACAACTAAAATTTAAAGTTGCTAACAGGGCTGATCGAGCTATTTTGGTTCGTGCGAGCGAACAATAATGGAAGACATGATTTTCTCCTGCCGAATTTGAGGGTTTTTCTTGCCATAAAAGCAAGGATTCTCCCATGGTGTGCTAACCTACCACGTGTCCCATTTATTGAAGTGCAAGTAGTAGTAGAGGATGCCAAGTGGCAGCTTAGAGAAGACTCTTAAACAATATGAAAAGACTCTCCCAATAGGTGTCTAACCACCAAGGAAAGAAATCAAGCGACATGATTATTTATTCTTCATGCTTGGATCTATTATAGATTAGACAAAAGAGGTTTTACCTTCCCACTATGAGCAATGATTTGATTCTCCAAGTGGTGTGCCTATCTCAACTAAATATGGTTTTCCTTGTATTCAGCATGTTTCCCATGCTGTAAGAAACCCCTTGGTGATATAAAAGAGAGATGCTCTTTTGAGAGGGGGTTCCAATTTCTCCAGGTCTCTATTTTTTGTAATTTTGTACAAGGTCTCTACCTAGGCTTTAGGGGTCCTTTAGATTTTAGAGTACAAATATTGTAATCAATAGTTTAGGTAATGGCAATCATTTTAGTTTGCAACCAGAATTTAACTATGTCATGCAGTAATGTCTCCTAGAATGTATGCTTTGTTTCTTCAATCTAAGTAATTAAGGATTACAATGATTATTGTTGCACATTTGCTACAATAGATGTTTGGTTGATGGCTCTAGTTCAAGGAGCAAGTTAATTTTACTTTTAATCAAATATTGGGGATAAGTTATATTCAAGATTAATAAGAATGTTATTTGCATGTCCATGAGAGGCCTCATTATTGTAAGGCAATAATGGTTTAAGGGTCACTAATTTTACATTTCATGCTATTATTTGATGGGTTATTTGTATCTTGACTCTGTTATGGATAAGGATCTAGTCTAGTATGCTTCTTTTGTGCAAACCCTGGAAGGAATCACCAACTATAAAATCTGAAGAATCTTTTGTTTCATGTTTATTTATTGTTTGGTTTTTTGTATCTTCATGGCGATTAATGGATGCAGGGGTCATGCTCTAAAATGTAGTTTTAACCCCTTCTTATATTTGAGATGAAGATATTCCTATTTAATCAGTTCTCAATGTCTTTCAAGGTATAAAGGGATCATGCCTAGAGATGAGTAATTGTATAACACCCTTTATTCATTTACTTGAGAACCATCCACATGTTAAAGGCCTTTAATGAGTTGTCTAGTGTAGGTTTTATCATATATTTAGGCCTAAAATAGGTATACCCACTTGAGTCCTATGGAGCTCAAAGAGTAGAAGGCTATGTTTAGCCTTGTTCATTGGCCTTTCTTGTCGTTAATCTGATGATAGTTTAGGATCTTTGCCTTGGCCTATTGATCCCCTGGTTAAGGTAGTGTGATTTTTCTTAGGGTTGGGGGGTTGCAAGAAAAATCACCAACAGATTGGCGACTCTACTGGGGAGAACTTAGATGCATATCTATTTGGAAAGAGTCAAATAATTTGAAGACTGGAAAACCTAGTTTCTAGTGGAATTATTGTAGCATGTATGGTTATTTTGTGAAAAATAATGGTGCTTTGTTAGTGGATTGGACTCAGAAAAGTTTTTGATCTTTGAGGAGCTTTCAGTTGCTTGAAGATCTTGTCCTCTTTGAAGAGGTGGTGACTCTGCAAATGATTTTGATCAATTGTTGAAGAATTGTTTCTATTTGTGCAAGTTGATTGCATAGATCTAAAATGTTTCTAGTCAAAAGGAGAAGATTATGAGGTCTGTAATAATTTCTAAGTATTGGTCCTTAACTCTATTTTCATCTCAAAAGAAAAATAAATTAGATGGGTAGATGTTATTTCTAATGCTTTGTGTAGATTGTTGTTCCCATGCTTGAAGAAGGCCTATAGAGGTGAGTTAAGGGTTTTGTCAAGAGGTAAAACTATGATAAGGTTGTTTGTAGAAGGCCTTGAGAATAATTTGGTTCCATATTAAGTGAAGATTAAGCACTAAGAGAAAAGGAAAAGTAGTGATGGGCTTGCATACTTCTGCATTATTAAGATTGTAGCATGTATTTTGAAGTGAAGTATGTATGTTGTTGAGGAAACTCATTTGGAGGATTTCGGGTAAGCTTAGATAAGATTATGCATTGTACAAGATTAAGATCCTATTGTAAAAGAAGATTGAGAATAAATGTGTGATTGGAAAGTTAGTATGAAAATGCACTATGCATCACAACAACAATCATACCCTCAGAGAAGGGTCTTCTCTATTGAAAGATATAGAGCACCAGATTTTAATGGCATCCAAAACTATCCAAGTTCTATCTTGATGAGGTTAGAGAGAATTTACCAAAGTTCAGTGGTAGTAAATCTGAATCAACGAGTAAGCATCTGTAGAATTTCACTGATGTAATAGATGACTATGAAATATATTTTGAAGATGTTATCATGATATTATTTGTTCAATATCTAAAAGGAGATGCAAGAGATTGGTTCTCTTATTTACCAACATACTCTATCTATTCTTGGAATGAGTTCAAAGAAGTTTTCATGGAGCAATTTGGTGAAAGAATCAATGCAAGTTCAGTGATTAGTAAGTTCATGAACATTCAGAAGGAAGAAGATGAGCTAGTTCTAGATTTTAACCTGAGATTTGTAAAAGCATTGAGGGATATTCCTGAAGCTATTAGACCAAATGATGCAACAAGTTTAATTGTTTACTTGGGATCTTTTAACAGGAAGATGAGTCACCGGTTGAGAAACAAGGATCCTACAACCTTGCATCAGGCCTATGAGATAGCCATGTACGTTGAAAACAAATGGAAGTATGGAATGCACAAGGGTTATTGTCTGCAAGTTTTTTCTATCCTAAAGCACCCAATGCTAATGTAAGATGTACATCAAAGAGTAAAAATGATTTTCAAAGCAATTACATCCCTGTTGTCCCAACTCATACATTAGTCCATAATGTTGATCATGTAGAGCCCCAGACAAGTTGTCAAGAAGTTGCATGCATTAGTGATCCTATGGTCCCTGTTCAGGCTCTCTTTGACATAAGGAGACATGAGGGAGAATTAGGATATGCTTTATTTTCCAGAATCCTAGACACCTATATAGAGATCCATGTTGGTTTCAGGCCTCAAGAATTGGTATGCATTGATTTGTTTTGTGAGGAGTATGAGACAAGTTTGAGTTTATTGCCTCAGAGGTTGAAGCCATATAATTTTTCTCAGGTCCCTGATTGGATAGATATTGTAGAAAATGTGATTCATGATGAAAGTTGTGACAACATTCATAGTGCTAATCACACTAGCCCTGTTATGGGCTATGATTCAAACAATGATGCAAGATGTGGGGGTGAAGAGGGCTTGTTCCAAACTGAGATTATTTCTCATGTCATCCAAATAATGTGGTGTGTGCACTTGAGGATTGAATTCATGAAGATTAAAATGCATTACATGACACAAAAAATAAAGAGATGGAAACATTTTCAGATATTTGTCATACTACACCATGTAATGGAACTACTAGCTGCTCCAGTGATGAGATCACAGAGGAAGTTTATTTGCAGTCTATGATTCAGATGAGTCTGCTAATTTATTCAATGATATGAGTGATAATGAGACAATATATTCATCATTGAGTGTGCAAAAATCATGTAACCCTGATCATAGTCTTACTGGTATTGAGGGCCTTATCAATAATGATCTTGGTATCATTAAGCCTGTTCATACATACCCAACTCATGAAATTGATCATGCTAATTGTTATTCTGCTGGCCACAATGGCATGTGTGATGTAGAGTTGGAAATTTTTATTCTAGATGAAGGTAACTTTGGCATACGGGATGTTGATAACATGAGTTCAATATTTGAAGATCAGGTTATGCATTGTGATAAGTATGTGAATGATGGAATATCACCATTATTGGTTAATAGTGTTATGGAACTTGAAGAGCCTTCTGACTGTGCTATCTCAGAGTATGTTGATATGGTAGAATTTTCAGATATGGGTGCTGAACAATTAGAAGATGAAATGAAAGATAGTATTGGCTGCTATGACTTTAGGACTAATTGTGATTTTGCCTATGAAGAGGATATTGACAGTGGTGCTTCAGAGTACAGTGATGTCAAGGAAGATTTAGATCTTCCTACTAAGGAGGTAGAAGTATGTATAACAAAAGTGAATATAAAGCAAAACCCCTTATTTGATGAGCCTCCATCTGCATAAGATGATAAAGATGATGATCCTTATTACTGCAGAGATAATCCACTCTTTGCAAATAACCCTGATGATGTAGAATTTGAAGAATTTGAGAAGAAAGACTCTAATAAGTTCTGGGGTAGTGTTGATGTTGCCTAACCCTATAAATTTGATGGTTTCAGCTTGAGGAGGGACCTTGTCATATCTCAGTTTGATCAATCAGACATGAAACTAGAATTTGACTTCAAGCCAGTGAAACTGCATGATGAAGAAGTCCAAGAAGGCATTGCTTGTGAATGTTTCAGGTTTGACATGAACGTAAATGATGAGGGTATGATGGATAAATGTGTTTCTTGCTTGATGTATAGAGAGATACTTCAGTTTGAGAGTTATTGTAAAGATTATAGGAACACCAAACACTTTGACAATGGCAGGTTCAAGAGTTTTGTGAGAGAGATAAGCATCCACATCTGTGATAAGGTAGAGTATTGCAATCTCATCAGATGTGGTTTGGGGCAGTCATCTAAGAACAAGGTATTTGATAGAGGAAGGTTTTGGTTCTTTCTTTTTGGGGACCCAGGGCCTCCAACTAATGTTTAAAAATTGTGGGTTAAAGCTTTGTACGTTGGAGCTATTTTAAGAGCCGCCCAATGGATGTGGCACTAGGTCTACATCCTAGGAAATTCTGAGATCTTGCTCTGTTCATGCCGAATAGACTTCCCCAACTGGAGCCACTGATACGATTTTAAAAATTTGTAGTGGTTCTATGGTCACATTTCAAGTTTTGGTCATCCATTGGTCCCCTGAGGGTTAGGGTTTTGTGATTTTATCTACTAGGGCTCAATCTTAGGACTAAAACCTTCCTAAAACCCTATTTATGCAAAGGCCCTAACTTTCTTTTAATTTGTCATTGACTTGTGTTCACTTTTCCTTAGTCACTTAATGATGTAGGAGCATCCCTGGTTCAAGATAAATCTTGCATCAACCGAAAATATCTGCATTTCATTTTGTTTTTTTCATTTTCCCAATTCAGTATAGTCAGTTCAGTCATCAGATTCGGTATGCAATCTACCATAGTTTCATTTTAGACCTTGTGGAGCTAGACTTAGCATCTAGACATCTTCATGCACATCATATCCAAAATTTAGATCATTTGGATCAGTTTCTGGAAAGATATCACTATTAGAAGATCGATTGTTTTCTCAGAATAGAGCATCCTGATAGGCTCAGACTTTTAGCTAAAGGAGAAGACTTGCTGAGCACTTTCATGACTTGTGGAGCTAAATAACACATCATTCAAGGTACTTCAGGATGTGACTGACCTTTCCTGAGATCCACACATTGATTTATTCAATTGCAAAGGATTTCCATATGTTTAGGTCTGACCTATTAGTGTACACATGTTACACCTCTTTCTTTGGAGTTTGTAATCTGTTTAGCTGACGCAAAGGATTCTTGTGATCTAGAGATGATATATAATCATGTAATAGATGACTAGGAAAGTAGTTAATCAGATAGTGAATCATAATATGAAGTTGTAATCTTAGGATTTTGTTTTGTAAGGCGCTTTAAAGCTATATCTTGCACATATACTATAACTAAAGAATCAGGCCTGTGAGCCCTAATTGTAAGCCCGCATGTTGATGACATGCTTGCATTTGAACCTTTGATATACTAAATAGATGAATCTACATTTGTATTCTATAACTGAGTTGCTTCTATTGTGTTTACTCTTGTTGCATGGCCTGGACTGTTCATTTTGTGGACCCTCCTAACCGTGACTGCACCAAGTGGTATCAAAGCAAAGTTTGAATCTGTTGGGAGCGAAGTTGAGTTAATTGAGAAAAGGCATTCCGTAAGATCTTTCTATGAATAGATCACCAAATCTGAGGTAGACTACTTGTGTTGTCACCTGATCACTGATCGTGATGCAGTTTCCACCTTGTAGCTCGATCACCGAATTTGAGGTAGTTACACTTGATCCTAGGAAGAGATGCCGCCGAGGAGAATACCTATTGTTGGTACTATGGCTGGAGGAATGGATGAGATGATGGAAATGATGAAGACAATGAAGTTTGCTTGGATTCTATTGAAGAAGATTGAAGAAGAGGACTAACACCTAGACCTAATGTTGAAAGTGATGATGATGAAGAATTTCAATCCGCTAATCAAAATGAAGAAACCTTAGAAGGAGAAGAAGAATCAAATCAAGTGAAGATTTTATGAGCTATTTCAAAGACTAGGAAAAGACCTAGATTGGATGTACTAAACTATACTGGAAATTTGAAACATGAGGAGCTGATTGATTGGATAAATGACCTGGAAGAATACTTTGAATATGAAGAAATTGAAGATCAAGAGAAGGTGAAATTTGCAAAGACTAAGTTGAAAAGACATGCTGCTATTTGGTAGAAAGAGGTACTGTTGACCTATTTTCCTCTGTCCAGAGTTAAATAGCTCACCTTGTATATTCCTTGAATATCCTTTAGAAAATGACCGTACAAAGCTTAAATTCTTCAAAAACCCATGGTCTATCCTTGCCAAAAATCCCAAAATCTCACTTGGAGAATCCTTACCAAAAAACCCAGAAAAACCCAGAAATCTTTTGTCTTCAAGTGCCTTCCATCGCAGAGATTTCTCAGTTTTATACTTAGCCATTTTTCATGTATATGATGATGACATCATAATTGTTTTGGGGTTTTCTGTCATTTGGTTGAATTGTATCTCAGATACATTTTTCTTTGTATCTTGGTCATGTACAAAAGTGAATGTACATCGGGTTCGTTGAAGGTTATGTTTTATGCATCTTAGTTTGTATATTGCATATACAATACAATATACAAGAGCTTATGCAAAATATGAGGTCCACTTTTGTATATCGAGCGATTGTATCTCATATACAATCGCATATACAATTGTATATACAAAGCAAGATGCAAAGGCAATATACAAGGTGGGATACAAAAGTGAATGAGCATCGGGTTATCCATTGTTTTTGTATGTCTATATGCAATGGCATATACAAATGCATATACAAGGCAATATACAAGGGGGAGATACAAAAGTTGGGGTCCACCTATTGTATGTATATGCGATTGTATCTTTGCACATACAATCTTATATACAATGGCATATACAATCCTAAGATACAATCCCGAACCCAAAAGAATATGCAATTTGGTTTATAAAGGCAGATGCGGTTGTATGCATTTTTGTATGTATGTTCACATTGTATATTTGTAGATATAAAGGGTGGATGCAAAAGTTAGCATGCAAATGTTAGATGCAATGTTTGTATGTACAAGTGATTGTATGCAGTTTTGTTTGTATATTTCGTATTGTATATGTGATATACAAAAGGTTACATACAAAAGGGATATACAATGTGGACCTGACCGGAAAATTAAATTTAGCAAACTCAGTGGTTGGGTTCACAGTTGTATGTCGAAGTGCATGTATATGCCAATATGCAAAAAAGTAGGGATACAAGGCCAGATTTTTTTCAATGATCCAATATGGATGATAACCCTTTGAGTTTCACATTGTATGTGCATGCAATTGTATCTCATATACAATCACATATACAAAGTCACATACAAGGACTTTCGGCGAGACAAACCTTATCAGCGGCTTAGTTTGGGGTCTCTCCGATGGCTGATAAAGATGCAAATGTTCAGCGATGGGTCCTAGGTTCAACTCAGTGGCCAATCAGATAGCACCATGTGTCAAGGCTGATTCAAAGGTAGGAGTAAAAGGTGATGCAAAAGGTAAAGGCCCACTTTTGTATGTAGGCCATTGTATTGTATATACAATTGCACATACAAAAGCATATGCAAAGGTGATTCAAAGGCTGATTAAAATGCCAAAGCAAAAGCACCTACAATGGATATTTCAGCATGACCTTTGTATATTGGTATGACTCAGTTGAGGTCACCCTGACAGCCTGATATATACAAAAGATTTGCATATGCAAAAAGCAAATTGCATAGGTGCAAAATTGAATAGTTTGAAGGACCCGATATGCAGGTGACGTTATCCAGATCTCCTCTTCGACCAGGTTCTTTAAGATGATGATGTCATCATGATTTTCAAAGTGCATCCATTGTTTTTGTATGTTTGTATGCATACAAACAATGACCCTTTTGCAACAAAAATAAATTTGACGGCATGCATTCAAATTTGTAGTTTCAAACAAGGAATTTAGGGGTCAATTGTATCAGATGTAGGGCCCGATCATTCAGCAAATTCAAGTGATGAGATGCTAGATTTAGAGGACTTAGGAATCTATAGTGCTATAAAGCTTTGTTCGAGGATTTGCATCCTGCTTGTGTGTAATGCAAATCTGATTCCTCACCTACCCTTTCCAGATATTTGTAGCATTCATTGCTACAAATCAAACAACTCAGCTATTTCACATTGATGACCAGAAATATCTCTCATCTGCCCTGTTCCCATTTTCCATGCCATAACTTCTGGCAGGTCAGCACTCCCTTTAGACACAGATATTTTCTGACAAAGCCCATGGGGCGAATTGATTGTAACCGACTTAAGTCAAATGCAAAATGCTAAATGCTATATATGCATAAGCATGAGATAAAAAAGGGGTTGGAAGATTTAGTAATCTATGCTTCTGATTCCAAACAGAGCATTCCTCTACTATAACCTTGCCTTCTGATTAAATACATGCTAGTTATTTTACCTCTTCATGTTATTTTGACTCTATGTGACCTAAGAATGATGTGTTCGTGAATGTTTAATTCCTTCTAATCATCTCTTCTTCTTTGCCTATGTTAAAATTGGCTTGATTTGTGTATGTTTATTATCTAATCATTTTGTGCATTTTCTTAGTTCTGTGAGGGTTCTTTTATTTAACCTGGTGAATCACCCTTATTTTCAAGTTTTCCTATTTTATCTTTCATTTTTAAAAGCATTCCTTCTCCCTTTTCCTCTGCAAATCCAATAGATTTTAGGTGATAACCAGCTAGGAAGCCAGCTGTCTCCAGAGGTCGGATCTCAGTTTGCAAGGTCCCACACTTCAAGATCATTCCCATTGTGTCATTAGAATGCTTAGACTCTCTCCAAGTAGGGTGCAATTCTACATGATAATAGGTACAATTGAAGATGAGGTGCTTTTGACCATTGAAGATGAACATTAGGATGATACAACAGTAGTTGGAGCAGGTTGGGTTAATGACATGACTCAATTTATGCAAATTGGTGAATGTCTAGTAGGTTTAGATAGAACCAAGAGAAGATATTTTAGACTGTAGTCTATTCCATATGTTTTAATTAATGACATCCTTTTCAGAAAAAAAAGATTTTAATGGTGTGTTGTTAAGATGCATTGATAATGATCAAACTGACAAGGTGTTGCATGAGTTTCATGATGGAATAGCAAGGGGTATTTTGCCCCAAGGACTACTTCTTGGAAAATAATGAGAGCTGGCTATTACTGGCCTAGCTTATTCAAGGATGCCCATGCATAGGCCAAAAAGTGTGTAAAATATGCCATTTTTGCAGGCAAAGAAAGACTGTCAGCTTTACCTCTGTAGCCAATTCAAGTAGAACAACCCTTCATGAGATGGGACATTGATTTCATAGGTCCCATTAACCCACCGTCAAGTGCAGGCCACAAGTGGGTACTTACAACAACAGACTATTTCACAAGGTGGACTGAAGCAGTGGCTCTAAAGGAATCCAATGAGAATGTTGTTTTGAACTTTTATTATGATTTGGTATCTAGATTTGGAGTACCTGAGTCAATTATCTCAGACAATGCTTTAGCATTTGTTGGATTGAAGATAACTGATTAGGATGTGAAAAATGGAATCTATTTAAACACTTCATCAAATTATTACCCACAAGGTAATGGTTTGGCTGAATCCACAAATAAGAGTCTCATAAGGATTATCAAAAGATCAATGGAGGACAACCAGAGAACTTGGCACACCAATTTGAAATCTGCTTTATGAGTAGATAGAATAAATCCCAAGAGGTCTATTGGAAACTCCCCATATATGTTAGTTTATGGAAAAGAGGCAAGATTGCCTGTGTCTGTGGAGCTACCAGTAGTAGATATCATGAATCAACTGGAGATGTTTGAAGAAGAAGATCCCATGGCTGTTAGATATGCTCAACTTATGGAGCTTGAAGAGATCAGAGATAAAGCTATGAAAGCTATGGAGTGTCATCAGCTTCAAACAAAAAGAGTTTTTGATAAGAAATCCACTCCCAGAATTTGTAGGGAGGGTGATATGGTACTCAAATGGGATGAGTTGAAAAGCAAGCCAGGGAGGCACTTCAAGTTTGACAGCATGTGGAATGGCCCATTTATCATTACTGAATGTAAGGAGCACAATGCATTTCAGTTATCAAACATGGATGGAGAAAATTTGCCTATCTCAATCAATGGGATACACCTAAAGAGGTGTTTTGGGGCATGAGTTGCCTTGTAAAACAGTAGATTAGGTTTCTTGTTTTCAATAAGTGCTGCTGCACAATAGTTTGGATACCTTTTGTTTTCCCTAAGTGATGTCTAGCACAATTAGATGAGTTGCTTTCAACATTTTGTTTTAGTTTTGGTCTTCCAAGTGTTCTTCATTGTTGATATGCTGAGTTACAGAGGTCAAGATTGATTGTCAAAAGTGTTTTTTAAGTCTCAATATGACCCTGTGCCCAATGGATAAGGTCTAGGCTACTGGTTTGATTGTTTAGTAGGCAAACATCCCTGAGAAGTCACCAAAATGTTGACCTATTTTCCTTTGTCCAGAGTTAAATAGCTCACCTTGTATAATCCTTGAATATCCTTTAGAAAATAACCCTACAAAGCTTAAATTCTTCAAAAACCCATGCTCTATTCTTGCCAAAAATCCCAAAATCTCACTTGGAGAATCCTTACCAAAAAACCCAGAAAAACCCAAAAATCTTTTATCTTCAAGTGCCTTCCATCGCAGAGATTTCTCAGTTTTATACTTAGCCATTTTTCATGTATATGATGATGACATCATCCTTGTTTTGGGGTTTTCTGTCATTTGGTTGAATTGTATCTCAGATACATTTTTCTTTGTATCTTGGTCATGTACAAAAGTGAATGTACATCGGGTTCGTTGAAGGTTATGTTGTATGCATCTCTGTTTGTATATTGCATATACAATGCAATATACAAGAGCTTATACAAAATATGAGGTTTGCTTTTGTATATCGGGCGATTGTATCTCATATACAATCACATATACAATTGTATATACAAAGCAAGATGCAAAGGCAATATACAAGGCATGATACAAAAGTGAATGAGCATTGGGTTATCCATTGTTTTTGTATGTCTATATGCAATGGCATATACAAATGCATATACAAGGCAATATACAAGGGGGAGATACAAAAGTTGGGGTCCACCTATTGTATGTATATGTGATTGTATATTTGCACATACAATCTTATATATAATGGTATATACAATCCAGAGATACAATCCCCGACCTGAAAGAATATGTAATTTGGTTTATACAGGCAGATGCAGTTGTATGCAATTTTTGTATGTATGTTCGCATTGTATATTTGCAGATACAAAGGGCAGATGCAAAAGTTAGCATGCAAAGGTCAGATGCAATGTTTGTATGCACAAGTGATTGTATGTAGTTTTCTTTGTATATTTCACATTGTATATGTGATATACAAAAGGTTAGATACAAAAGGGATATACAATGCGGACCCAACCAAGAAATTAAATTTGGCAAACTCAATGGTCAGGTTCGCAGTTGTATGTCGAAGTGCATGTATATGCCAATATACAAAAAAGTAGGGATACAAGGCCAGATTTTTTTCAATGATCCAATATGGATGATAACCCTTTGAGTTCCGCATTTTATGTACATGCGATTGTATCTCATATACAATCGCATATACAAAGTCACATACAAGGACTTTCAGTGAGACAAACCTTATAGGCGGCTCAGTTTGGGGTCTCTCCGATGGCCGATAAAGATGCAAATGTTCAACGATGGGTCCCAAGTTCAACTCAACAACCAATCAGATAGCGCCACATGTCATGGCCGATTCAAAGGTAGGAGCAAAAGGTGATGCAAAAGGTAAAGGCCCGCTTTTGTATGTAGGCCATTGTATTGTATATACAATTGCACATACAAAAGCATATGCCAAGGTGATTCAAAGGCCGATTAAAATGCCGAAACAAAAGCACCTACAATGGACATTTCGGCATGACCTTTGTATATCGGTATGACTCAGTTGAGGTCACCTCGATAGCCTAATATATACAAAAGATTTGCATATGCAAAAAGCAAATCACATAGGTGCAAAATTGAACAGTTTGAAGGACCCGATATGCAGGTGACCTCATCCAGATCTCCTCTTCGACCAGGTTCTTTAAGATGATGATGTCATCATGATTTTGAAAGTGCATCCATAGTTTTTGTATGTCTGTATGCATACAAACGATGGCCCTATTGCAGAAAAGATAAATTTGACGGCATGCATTTAAATTTGTAGTTTCAAACAAGGAATTTAGGGGCCAATTTTATCAGATGTAGGGCCCGATCATTCAACAAATTCAAGTGATTAGATGCCAGATTTAGAGGACTTAGGAATCTACAGTGCTGTAAAGCTTTGTTTGAGGATTTGCATCCTGCTTGTGTGCAATACAAATCTGATTCCTCACCTACCCTTTCTAGATATTTGTAGCATTCATTGCTACAAATCAAACAACTCAGCTATTTTGCATTGATGACCAGAAATATCTCTCATCTGCTCTGTTCCCATTTTCCATGCCATAACTTCTGGTAGGTCAGCACTCCCTTCAGACACAAATATTTTCTGACAGAGCCCATGGGGCAAATTGATTGTAACTGACTTAGGTCAAATGCAAAACGCTATATTACCTTATATGATATTGAATAGGAGATTATGGCAATGACATGTAGTCTCTATAAATGGTAATTTGTTAAAACAAGCTGTTAGGGGATTACAGATAGTGAAATATCCAAGAGATGGTATCGAATCTTTCTTAAAATCTACTCTAAAAGAAGTTGGAGTTCTCTAAATAAATTTTTTGATAAAAAAAAAATTTAAGAATATGCTAAAACATGTGAAGGCATCTACATATGCATAGATGTATTTGTAACTCTAAGCTTTAGACTATACCATGGCCCAAGGAAGTGAACTACAAGTGAAAAGGCACAAATAGTTGTTTCCTTTCGGTGCTTTCTTTAGTTATAGTTTTTTTTTATCAAGCAATGTACAACTATTATCAAAGTCATTGTATTTATATTATTATTATCATCCTTGTTCGACAAAAGCAACTTTAGCCACCACAATTTTTATACCATTTGTTTTTCTTGGTGGATCTTGTCCGCCATTAACAACTTTAGTTATCTCAATGCAATTGATGGCTTTTCTTCGAGTTTGTCCTTGATACATGTTAGAGTTAGGGCATACAATTGAGAGGGGGGGTGAATTAGTTGTACTAAACTTTCTCTTTTTAAACACTTGAATCTTCTTTAGTGATTAGCATAATATTAATCATGAACCATAATGTATTCAAATCAAAAGCAGAAACATATCAACACAGATGACACCAAGATTTTGATGTGGAAAACCCGGTTAAGGGAAAAACCATGGGGTGATTAACCCAAGAATGTATTCTCTATTAGAAGAATAGAAAGAACAAAATGGTAGATGCCAATTAGGGCTCACTACCCGAGCACACTGCTCACAAGAGGCTCACTACCTACAAGAGACACACTGTCTACAAAGAAATAAGTATCACCTTTATGAACTAGAAAATAGCATCTTCACCATGCTTGAATCAGTTCCATTTAAGCCCAAAAACTTTTGCTCTGCCTTTCGCACTTCTCCTTGCTACCACACACTTATCACCACAAGACACACTTCCAAATGAATTCACAAACCCTTATTTATACAAGGCATCAACTTAGGAACAATCATCTAAGTCGACAAACATCTACAAGAACATCCGCAAGACGTGTAATACATCTAGTCGGCCAGTCTCAAGAAGAATACCAATATCCGTGGTTATTCTTCAAATGCAAACTCTAACTTCAATGTGAAGCACTAACATGAACTAGACATGATCCAACGATCATCATAACCTTCCTTGAATCACCAAGAACATCCTCACTTCATTATCCTATTGGAATTCTTCTCTCCTTCATCCGGAGCTTCAAGAACACAGTCTGTCATTACTGTCACAAATGAATAGGCTCTATCAAACCTTCAAGCCACGAACCAGTCTATTTGATACTTCACAGGGACATCCTCAACACTTCCTTAGATCCGTAGAATGGGATAATTAAATACTGGATCTCACTGGACCTATCTATGGTACTTTGTCACCTCTGAATACCTGCCGGAGCTGGTTCTACTTGAATGACCATAACTTCTTTAGATCTTTATGTGGACCTCTAAAAACTTGACTGGACTATCTCAAGACTTATATCTACAAACCCTTTAAACTACATCCTCTGATCCTCAACCTATCTTTGACTTTTACCTTGTTGTCATCATTGTTCTTCACTGTTCCTGATTGAGACTAATTTTCTCAATATCCTCAGCACATAGCTCATCTAATCCTTCTCATTAATGCAACATGAGTATGTTGACATCAATGAAAACACCGGTTAGGCCCATACTTGCAACAATCTCCCCCTTTGTCATTGATGGCAACATACGATGTGAAAAACCATCAAGACAAGAACTTTTCCTTACTGTCACAACTCCACCTGTCAATAGCAACCATTCACATATCTTCTCTCCCTTTACTGCTACCCCTTTGATTAGAAACCACTTGTTTTTCACATGTCTTCTCTCCTACTTTGACATCAATGGAAAAGGGCTCATACTTGTAATATCACCACCTCAGACTCATACCTGCTGCTCCCCCTGAGTAGCAGCTCCCCAACATCAATCCGGATCACAAGATGTGACTATGATACTCACTAGATTGATGCACATCAGTGCACCTTAGTTTATCATCGGAGGGGCAATAACCCCTAACTTCTCCCTGAGATACTCAAAAGAGTCCTTAGGTAGAGGTTTAGTAAAGATATCTATAATCTGATCCTTGGAGGGCACATACACCAATCTGACTTCATCCTTGTTCACTTGCTCTCTCAAAAAGTGAAACTTGATAGATATATGATTAGTCTTAGAATGCAACACTGGATTCTTAGAAATACCTATTGCACTTGAATTATCACAGAAAATTGTGATAGGTTTCTCATATTCTACTTGAATATCTCTTAGCATCTGCTTCATCCATAGAACTTGAGTGCAACTACCTGCTGCTACAATGTATTCTGCTTCAGTAGTAGATAGGGATATTACCTCTTGTTTCTTGCTTAGCCAAGAAACCAATCTTTTTCCCAAAAATAATGCTCCTCCACTTGTACTCTTCCTATCGTCCACATCTCCTACCCAATCTGCATCTGTATATGCATGAAGAGAAAAATTATGATCTCTAGGATACCATAGACCATACAGTGCCTTCTTTAATTTGCATACCATATCACCATGCTCAGATAACTGAAATCCATCCAGTTGTTCAATGTACACTTCTTCTTCTAAGTCACCATTTAGGAAAGCAGGTTTGACATCCATCTGATACACCTTGAAATCCTTGAAGGTAGCAAATGCAAGAAATAGTTTGACTGCTTCAATTCTTGCCACCGGAGCAAAGGTTTCTTAAAAATCAATTCCTTCTATTTGAGAGTAGCCTTTGCAGACCAATCTAGCTTTATTTCTGATTACTTCAGCAACTTCATTTAGTTTGTTCTAGAGGACCCATTTGGTTCCAATCACATTCTTGTTTCTAGGTCTGGGAACAAGATCCCAAGTGTGATTTTTCTCAATTTGCATCAACTCTTCCTCCATTGCTTTGGTCCAATTTTCATCATTGCAGGTTTCATTTATTGTCTTAGGTTCAATCTTTGAAATCAGACAATATTCATCTGAATTTTGAGCAATTTTCCTTCTAGTTTGCACACCTTTGCTTTTGTCACCTATAAACTGATCTTTAGAGTGGTTCAATCTTACATACCTTGGAACTTTGGGAGTTTCTTGCACTTCTGCTTCTTGATCAGGCTCATTCAGACCTATCTCTTCTTCCTGATTTATCAGATTAGTCTGAATCTAACTTTCAGGAGAGGATTGAGCTTCTTGAACCAGAACACCATTTTGATCATCTTCATCATACTCATAAAACCTTGAGGGTTTCTCTATTCCCTCATCAACCTTCACATTTGTACTTTCTATCATCTTTCTTAGTCTCTTGTTATAACTCCGGTATGCTTTGCTTTGAGTAGAGTAACCCAAGAATATTCCTTCATCACTTCTAGCATCAAACTTGCCTAAATCTTCATCTCTTTTGATGTAACACTTGCTACCAAAGACTCTGAAATATCTTACAGTAGGAGTAATGCCAAACAAGAGTTTATAAGAGGTCTTACCGATATTGCTTCTGATTTGAACTCAATTAAGAGTATAGACTGCAGTGCTGACAGCTTCTCTCCAATAGATCTAAGGAACATTTACTTCCATTATCATAGTCCTAGATGCTTCTTGGATGGTTTGGTTCTTTCTCTCCACTACTTCATTCTGCTGTGGAGTCCATGGAGCAGACAACTGTCTCTTAATTCCATGTTTCTCACAGAATTCTATGAACTCACCGGATGTGAATTCTCCACCTCTATTAGACCTTAGACATTTCAACTTTATTCCTATTTCATTCTCTACCATAGCCTTGAATATTTTGAATTTCTCAAGAGCTTCTGATTTCTCCTTTAGAAAGGTTACCCACATCATCTGGGAATAGTCATCAATTAGTAGCATGAAGTATCTATCACCTTGAATACTTCTGGTTCTTGCCAGACCACAAAGATCAGTGTGAACTAAGTCCAATAGTCTGGTAGAAGACAGTTCCTTTCTTTTGAATGTGACTCTACTCAACTTACCCAACTGACATTCCTTGCACAAGTTGTTAGTAGGTTTCACCAATTTTGGAAGATCTCTTACAGCCTGAGTATTGCTTATCTTGATGATATTATCAAAATTCACATGACACATCCTTCTATGCCATAACCAACTCTGATCAACTTGAACAAATAAGCATCTTTTACTAGTACCAACCAAGTGGAAGATATTACCTTTAGTTTGAGCACCGGATGCAATCTCTATTCTGGACCTTTCAAATATTTTGCATTTTCCATCCTTGAATCGGAGATCATAGCCTTTGTCCACCAACTATCCAACACTGAGAAGATTGTGCTTCAAACCTTCAACATACAGTACATTACCAGTTTTGTTTCTTCCATCAAAAGAAATAGTTCCACTTCCTCTAATTCTACCAACAGAATTATCACCAAACTTCACCACTCCTCCTTCATACCTTTCCAAGTCTATGAACTTATTTTTGTCACCTGTCATGTGGTGAGAGCAACCACTATCAATGACCCAATCATTCTTTTCTTCAACTTGGGCAGCTAGAGCTCTTTCAACAACTTTATGATTGGTAGATATAGAGGATATTGATTCTTCCTTG
The DNA here is from genome assembly GCA_027924645.1 of Cunninghamia lanceolata. Classification (NCBI taxonomy): domain Eukaryota; kingdom Viridiplantae; phylum Streptophyta; class Pinopsida; order Cupressales; family Cupressaceae; genus Cunninghamia; species Cunninghamia lanceolata. The sequence continues at coordinate 8,507,979 of BSBN01000685.1, read as the reverse complement.
ATGGCAATAAACACCCATTCACTTCCGGATCTGTTTCCTGTCTTTGATTCATCATCTGTTACTCCTTCATTATCATCTTCTTCATGAACATAGTAACAATTCTTTTGGAACCTTGATCTGTTAGGATTTGGTTTTGAAAATCTTTCCGGACATCTTGAGGCAAAATGACCAATCTTATTGTAGTTAAAACACTCAAAAGGTAATTTTCCTTCATACTTACGGGATCCTCTTGGCATTCTCTTTGCAATTAGGGCTTCAAGTTGGGCAGTTTCTACTTCTTTTTCTTCCAGGTCTTTTCTTGCTTTTCCATACCATGACAAATTCCTTGATGAGTTCTCTCCCGGATCAAATCCTTGTTTACCTTTCACAGAGGGACTGGTTTTGAATGCAGATTTAGTTTTGGGGGGATCATCTCCAAATTTGGTCATTTCAAAAGTAGCCACTTTGCCAGCCAATTGGTCTCTTGTGATAGTTGCATGGGATCTGAATTCATCAATGGTAGCAACCTTGATTTTGTAAGAGGCAGGAAGGGATCTGAGAATCTTACAACAATCTCATTTTCATCTAAGACTCCACCAAAATTTCTAATTCCACAAACCAACTCATTCACTCTTGGCATAAAAGTGGTAATATTTTCATCATCTCTCATCTTCAGTTTTTCAAATTTCCCTTTTAGACTCTGTAACCTTGCACATTTAACATACTCATCTCCTTCATGTAGAAGTTCTAGTTTAATCTAGATCTCATAGGCAGTTGGTAGGTCAATAACATTTGAGAGATCTGAGTCAGTTAATGCGCTTAGAAGAACCTCTTTGGTCCATAGATTGTTTTCAACATCTGTGATTTCATTTAGGGTTGTTAGACCACCCTGTGGAGGTACATAAGCTTTTGAGACCATGGACTAGTACACCTTCCCAATACATTGCAAGTGACATTTCATGCGACCTTTCCAAAGAGAAAAGTTGGTTCCATCAAACTTTGGACTATCCTTCTTGTATGATGACATCCTAGATCTCCTCAAGCAGTTAAGCTCCTTTTAGAGAAACTTAGCTCTGATACCAATTGTTAGACTTAGGGCATACAACTAAGAGGGGGGGTGAATCAGTTGTACTAAACTTTCTCTTTTTAAACACTTGAATCTTCTTTAGTGATTAGTATAATATTAATCATGAACCATAATGCATTCAAATAAAAAGCAGAAACATATCAACACATATGACACCAAGATTTTGACGTGGAAAACCTAGTTAAGGGAAAAACCATGGGGTGATTAACCCAAGAATGTATTCTCTGTTAGAAGAATAGAAAGAACAAAATGGCACATGCCAATTAGGGCTCACTACCTGAGCACACTGCTCACAAGAGGCTCACTGCCTACAAGAGACACACTGTCTACAAAGAAATAAGTATCACCTTTACGAACTAGAAAATAGCATCTTCACCATGCTTGAATCAGTTCCATTTAAGCCCAAAAACTTCTGCTCTACCTTTCGCACTTCTCCTCGCTACCACACACTTGTCACCGCAAGACACACTTCCAAATGAATTCACAAACCCTTATTTATACAAGGCATCAACTTAGGAACAATCATCTAAGTCAGCAAACATCTACAAGAACATCCGCAAGATGTGTAATACATCTGGTCGGCCAGTCTAAAGAAGAACACCAATATCCATGGTTATTCTTCAAATGAAAACTCTAACCTCAATGCGGACCACTAACATGAACTGGACATGATCCAACGATCATCATAACCTTCCCTGAATCACCAAGAACATCTGCACTTCATCATCCTACTGGAATTCTTCTCTCCTTCATCCGGAGCTTCAAGAACACAGTCTGTCATTACTGTCACAAATGAATAGTCTCTTCCAAACCTTCAAGCCATGAACTAATCTATTTGATACTTCACAGGGACATCCTCAACACTTCCTCAGATCCGCAGAATGGGATAATTAAATACAGGATCTCATTGGACCTATCTGTGGTACTCTGTCACCTCTGAACACCTGCCGGAGCCGGTTCTACTTGAATGACCATAACTTCTTTAGATCTTCATGTGGACCTCCAAACTCTTGACTGGAGTATCTCAAGACTTATATCTACAAACCCTTTAAACCGTATCCTCTGATCCTCAACCTATCTTTGACTTTTACCTTGTTGTCATCACTGTTCTTCACTGTACCTGATTGAGACTAATTTTCTCAATATCCTCAGCACACAGCTCATCTAATCCTTCTCATTAATGCAACATGAGTATGTTGACATCAACGAGTATGTTTCCTTTTGGTGCTTTCTTTAGTTATAGTTTTTTTTATCAAGGAATGTACAACTATTATCAAAGTCATTGTATTTATATTATTATTATCATCCTTGTTCGACAAAAGCAACTTTAGCCACCTCAATTTTTATACCATTTGTTTTTCTTGGTGGATCTTGTCTGCCATTAACAACTTTAGTTATCTCAATGTAATTGATGGCTTTTCTTCGAGTTTGTCCTTGATCCATTCTTTTTTCAAAAGAAAAAGTTCCATTAAGAATACACAGTTATAGAATATAGTTGAAAACAAAAATAATAGTTATTATATGATAATCAATAACAAATGAATACTATAGTTTATATTGGAACAACTATAGATAGTAATTACAAAACACTGTAGTTGATGAAAATGGATTGCATTGATTGCAGGACATGCACAAAATAGATTTGATGAAAATGTTGTGAATGAATCGGCATGCCAAGGGCATGGATTTCTTGTGGTGTTCATGAAACATGTGCTACTAATAGGGTAGCATGAGTACCTGAATCCCCTGTAAGTTGTATTAGATCCTTCAGGGTTTCTGACACCATCACCACAACCTCATCTACTTCAAAAATTTGATTGTTTGAGCTCTTTAAAATCACCTTACCTTCTGTGGATACTGAAAGTAGAAAGATAATTTGAACAAAATTGAGAGGATAGTTAATAAGACCTGATAAAATTTCTCCCACTGCAGATATAAACACTCACTGATTGACAATAGAAACACTCGCATCTAATTTATATAATTTGGAGGTAAAATTCCGCTTCATACTTTTGCTTTCATTTCTTGGTAGTTCTATGAGTAATCAATATTCTCATGCTCATCAAAGAGCAGCGATTGAGTTATATAATGTTTTTCTTGAAAATAATTAGTTATAATGTTTTGTATTACAATTTTGAACTGGCAATAATGAATAGTGGCCAATTTTTGTTTAAAATTTTTGGATGACGAAAAATAAATTTTTTTTGGCACTACCAAATTTTTGGATGACGAAATTTTTGGCAGTTACAAGATATGTGCACATATAGAATGGCCTATCAGCCAAAATATTCTCCCATTTGCCCTAAACCTAAATGCTAACTTAGTCTCCTTTCTCATTTTCTAATTTCCCTCTCAACTCTCTCAAACTTTCTAATTTCCCTCTCAATTCTCTCAAACCCTATTTTTCTCCTCTCAATATTTTTTTTAATTTTCTTTTCTATTGTGTTTTGTTTTGTAGGTTGCATACAAGGGGCAGCCATGGAAAGATATATAGAGGTTTAATTTTTACCTATTTTGAATCACTTTTTTCATTTTGCATATATTTAAATACATAGAATAACATGTTGGAACTACTGTAAATATACACCAGAGAATACCAAAAAGGAAGTATTTATTTTTTTTAAAAAATTGCTGCATAAATACCATTATATATATTAATATAATAACTCTAATAAAAAAAATAGGTTCAAGAGAGCCAGCAGCGGGCAGCCAGATCTACAGCATGGTGGCCATTATAGGGAGTTTCAGTAGCGGCGAGTGAGAAGGTGCATGGCACCAAGGGCATAAGGAATGGTGGGGGGGTGGGTAAACTCCCAACCCAATCTCTACAAAAGAATCTTACAGCTGCCACCCCACCCATATAATTTTTTTTTAATGAAAGTCTTCACTACTATAAAGCAGGTCCGTTCAACCCATTAGGGATTTCACATAATGAAAAGCAAATGATATTTTTTTTTTATAAAAAGGTCTTCAATCTATTAGAACAACAAGACTATGAGTTAAAAATTTTATATATATATATATATGAGTTCCAATTTTTTTTAAAAAATGAGATATGTGTTTTAGATCAGAGGAATTTCACATCCAAAAATTATTTCTATTTAAAACTGACTTGTATATATATATATATATATATATATATATATATATATATATATATATATATATATATATATATATATATATATATATATATATATATATAATACATAGACATCTAAAGTAGGATTACATATATATGTATATATAGTTATATATACATATAATTTTTCTTTTAATAGAACTATACGACCAATCTTTTACTATCTATATTTTCATTGATATAAGAAAAGAAACAACAAGGTATTTTATCAAGTACCCAATTTATTTCCTCTGCAATCCCATGTTCACATTTGTATAATATATTTTTCTTGAACTATAACAAGGCAACTTGCAATATATATATATATATATATATATATATTTTAAAACATTAACAATATCTAAATGCATTCTATATATATTTTTTGAAAGAAAAGAGAAAGGCAAACAACAATATATATATATATATATATATATTTTAAAACATTAACAATATCTAAATGCATTCTATATATATTTTTTGAAAGAAAAGAGAAAGGCAAACAACAACATATATTTTTTCTTGAACAATCAAAATTGTAAAACATCACAATATATTATTAGCAACAACAATAAGGATAGTGAGCTATTAGTTTCCTTTCCATAAATAACCATTTACCTAACAAACAACAACTTTCACTCATAAATAACTTAAATGCATAATGTATTCTTCTTTATTTCCTTGAAATACAATCACATTAAATAAACAGGCACATCACCTAAATGTACATAGATACAATAATCATTTTCTTGGCTTACAACAACATGGAGAGAGTTCACTCTCTCAAAAAAAAACTTTTACATCAAGGCCTCTTGGCCATGGCTTCAAAACAACCATACAACACAATACACAAAATTAATGAAGTCTTCCTCCAAGCTCCATTGACTCAAGAACATCAAACCTACAATAACAAGACTAAAGGGAACTATCCAATGCCACTAAAATTATCTCCACCTTACCATAGACTCAATGAGAGTCACCCCCAAGCTAGGAGATCACTCGGACACAGATTTCACACCACACATTAAGAAAACACACACAAACAAGAAGAACACCCATCCCATGGCTTAACACACAATGAAATCCATTTTAATGGATTCAATAGGGTAGGAGAGTTGACAACTCTCTACTCAAGAGGTGCACTCCACCAAAAATCCCAATCTCATGAATCTTAAAAAAAAACTACAAGCCAGCCTCTAGCCTTAGAAAATAATCTCAACACATAACATCTCAAGGCACTCTTGCCTTCTCAATAACTCCCCATACACCTCCAATATACTGATATGGCCAAAATGTCTCAAGTAGAACAAGAGGGTGACCTCGAGGAGGTTCACTCCTCTGCCACCCCTTACATGTTGAGCTCTCCAGACATGGAGAGTCTCATACAAACTCCCTCAAAACCACCACAAACCAAAAAAAATACAAACACTCAAAATACAAGCACACATTGAAATTTAAATACATGGGAAAGGCTTCAAGCCTTGAATCCTACCTTGCAATGCCCAATAATGGAAGAGGTTGATGTAGAGCCTTCCAACTCCACCTCTAAGTCCTTCCTCCAATTGTACCTCCAAAAACTCACTAACTCTCCCAAATCCTCCATAATAGTAAAAATGCAAGAAGAATCAAGAACCCTCTCCTTCTCTTCAAGAGGGAGTAATATAGGCTCTCTTCATGAGCCTTGAGGAATGAGAAGGTGACACATGTCACCTTCTCCTTCCTCCTCACATCCACTTGCAAGCTCCATGGAATGTGGAGGTGACACATGTCACCCTCCCATTCCACCAAGCTTTGTCCCCTCCACTTGTGCTCTCTGACACATGTGTGAGAGCAAGGTGGAGCCCAAAAAGGATGAGGGCATGACAAGTGTCCATATCCTATCCTCCCATGAAAACCCACAAAACCCCAAGGTACTCTCACCAATGTGTGAGAGCCTTGGAGTTGGGTCCTCCACAATTGGGGGTCTTGAAGACTCCCCAAGCCTTCAATGCAAGGTACCCCAATGTCTTGGAATGAGGTGTGGATAAGGTTTAAGGTTTGACCCAACCTTACACTCATCCCAATCTTCCATTTTCGTCACTTCACTTCAGGGTGAAGTTTAAGTGACCATATGTGAGTTATCCTAGGGTTAGACATGCTCAAATGGGCCCTAGACCCTAGGGGTACAACCCAGGGTCACTTTTAACCCAAATTGAGCACCTTAGAATGTAGAAAATCACATGAAAAGGGGTCACAAAAATTAAAACAAAAATAGAGTCAAATAAACATTACACATTTACAACACCAATTTACAATCAACTAAAAATAGGTAGACCTAGCCCAAAAGACAACATACACAAACATTACAAAAATTCATCATGCAATACATAGTTGATCTTGGTTCCTCTTGGAACTAGATCGGTTCAACACGGGATTCACAAAATGTGTGGGATGGTCTCTAATTTTTTGTGTCTTGGGAAAATCACCTATGCACTTAAACAAAAGATTAATCCAACATGTATATCATAGCTAAAGCAAGGAACATCATACACTCACACCATCATATAATCATTTAAAATATCATAAAAATCACATCATAACTAGATTCATCATTTGTATTTCTATAAACCATCTCAAGATAAAAATTGCATAGTAAATCCATAACATGATCTCAGAACTAGTATCTCTAATAGAATCAGAATGCATATCACATGTCTAATCATCATCAGTGAATCAAAATCAGGGTCTAGTCTCATCTCAACATACTAAGTATACCTAACCAAAATAAAGTAATATAGTCTAGATAATCTGCATATCAGGATCAATAGTCCCCAAATATCTAAAATGTCTCCAATAGTAATATGAAATGAGCAAAAATAAGGGAGTGAAATAATAGGCCTCACACCTCACAAGGGCAAAGCAATAAACAACATGGGCTACTAGTGAAACCAATCTAGTCGCATGAGGGTGGGCCTCACATTCTCGTCCCCTAGAGCTAAACTTCCTCCTGGAAGTTAACACAAAAGTATCGTAGAGTAACCCACCTACAAGCCAATCCTAAAAGGCATTGGACTCTAATTGATTTCGACATAAAGGTAAGGAACCAAAAGAACTTAAATAGTAATGCTTGTCAATAATCTCAAGGATACCCTCCTTCGGCTAGGAAGGGTCAAGAATCTAACACAACACATACTCCAACACTTTACGAGCCTAAGAAGATGCAAGAGCCTTAGATGCCCAAGGATAGACCACCAAGTAATCCAAGGTCAAGCAAGGTGTGGACCAACCAAGGAGGTTAGCACTTTGAGAAACCTTTCCATACACTATCTCAACTAGAATTCTACTCTGAGCCTCTCTTAGTTGTCCAGAACCTAACTAGTATAGAGCAACCCAAGGAAGCTAGGCCAAACAACTAGCCCCAAAACCACCATTCAAGCCCCAACCATACATCAACTCAATTATACTGTTGATGTTAAGATACACACATAAGATCCCAAACAAACAGTATGAGACTTTCAAGTCTCGGCTGCCCCATCGATCAACAGGTCCCCACTAGACTACCTAGATTGGACTTATAGAACAAGTATGAACCAACATGCCCAATCATCCTGAGCATCAAAGGATGAAGCTAAACACATATACCACTACAAAACTTGTAGATCCAACTTCTAATAAATCATAGTGACCACCCAGCCTCTTAAAACGAGGGAGCCAATTTCACGTGGATAATAGGCCACACAACAATAGGAGGATACCAAGGTTTTCCAATCTATCTACTCCTTTGAACCTTACTAGCACCCATTCTTGATTCATAGAGACTCAGACTCCCAAAATGGAATAGCACCAACACATTTCTCAACACAACACAAGGTCAACAAGGTAGCTCCAAACCAGGACTAGTGATCCACTAAATGACTTCAAGCTTACGACATCAACCAGGACCGACTATTCCTATCTGTCTCTCACCAAGCATCCCTTGTGGGTAATGTAGGTTACATAGTTCAGATACTACAATGGTACCAACAAAACCATCAATAACAAAGATCCTCAAAATAAAAGCTTGCAAAAGATAAGTCTTGACTAAGTTTAAAGATTAAATTTTAGAAGAATTAAGATCCAAAAGATAATTCAATTTTAAGACATAAGTTAGTATCAAAAGTAGTACCAAAATCAACATTCAAAATTTAAATCAAATTACAATAAAACAAGTCCTTGAGGTAAGAGGACTATAAGAAAGTAAGTTGGCTAAGTAGCCCAAATAAATTGACTCAAAACTGTTGGTTTTGAAAACAATAAAAAATAATCAATAAGTAGATAACTATCTTCAACAATTTAACTAAACTTACACATTACAATATTATACATATATAACACAGTTACAAAGGAGAGGAGAGTGATAGTGGTCACATGCTTAACCCAAGTCATGAAACACCCCAACTACACACACACCCACAACTTCTAGGCAACCTAGGACATGCTTGGAAAAGATTGCCAAAAGTCATGTATCCCCAGAGTCACCTTCGAAGTGGGTTCCTTCATGCTTCCTAGTAAGGAAAACACAACCACATCTTCATGGATACTACTAAAATCTAACTAAAATTACCAACTTCCAAAATTCTAATAATTTTCCAAGGCAGCTCACAAACTCCTCTCAAGTTCCATACATGGCCTTATATCGCCTGAAAACAACCAATCGGATGCATCTATGATGATCATACGGGTTGACCATAACACCCAACCACTAACACCCAAAAGGTATCACAACCAACTCACTATTATCCTCAACATGGACTTAATCTTCCCTCTTATCCTTACAATCCCAATGTTTTCAAGATACTCCTATAAGGGACAAACCACATCCATTACCCTAAAGTAAGGTGTGTGATTCCTTATTCAACTCAACACTTAGACTTATTGTAATCCATAGAAATAATATCTTTATAACCATTAGGATTTCCTTCAAGGAATCATGCAATCAGTTGCACAAGGGACTCACCTCAAGAGTCACTAGAATCCAACATCTAATAGTTTGAAGAAGATACCACTTAGAGGGTTTCCACATTACTCGATAGGACAACCAAAACTTAAACTTAACTTTCTTTATTACCACCCATTGCAAAGCTTCACTATAGCCTTCCAAGCACCAAATCCTATGTACATCTTCAAGGGGAACTCGTCATCCTATCACGACATAAAGGTAAGCAATTTTCAGTGAAATTAGGTGGCAAGGGAGGGATCAAGGTACAATTTAGATTACTTTTTATTTACAGATACAAAATCACACTTGCAACTAGATCCTACTCCCTGACTATCATAAAATGTCCCAACCTCAAGCACATACACCACCTTTTAACCATCAACCAGTGACGTAATTATACTTAATGTACAAAGCACATTACAAATTAATGTGTGGGCACCACATAGCCCAATTATCCACTAGAAACCATCATGTTGCAAGGAGATTTACTTGACGTGGCACAACAAAAGTCACAAGACTCACAATCACAAAGTGGTCTTCAAGCCACTACTCAACCTTTCATAAAAAAAAACCCAAGAAGCAAAACCCAAGAATTTAGTCATAAAGACTTTACATGCTGAACTCTTTTAACATCCACTTCACCATCCTCTAAATGAAGGTACCGAGTGACTCTTATAAGAGAATATACCAATCTATTCACTACTTGAGTGACCACCACACTCATCAGGATGACTTAATCCTACAACAAGGAAAAGGACAACTAAAGGTTCACAACTCTGTCGCATCCTAGCCAGAGGGGCATTTAAACAAGGTGCATCTTACCCAAAGATACAAGGTTAACTAGATGTCACCAGGTGGATCCAATAAATAATTAGGGTATGCGAGTCTTTGTCTAAGATAGTGTACCACTCAATACATCCCTTTCCTCCTACAAGGTAGTGTTGCAAGTATGAGGATAACCAGTGTTGTCATTGATGTCAACATACTCATATTGCATTAATGAGAAGGATTGGATGAGCTATGTGTTGAGGATATTGAGGAAATTAGTCTCAATCAGGAACAGTGAAGAACAGTGATGACATTAAGGTAAAAGTCCAAGATAAGGTGAAGATTAGAGGATGCGGTTTAAAGGGTTTGTAGATATGAGTCTTGAGATGATCCAGTCAAGATTTTAGAGGTCCGCATAAAGATCTGAAGAAGTTATGGTCACTCAAGTAGAACTGGTTCTGACAGATGTTCAGTGGTGACAGAGTGTAACAGATTGGTCCAGTGAGCTCTGGAATTGCATTATCTCATTCTATGGATTGGAGAGAGAGTTGAAGAAGTCCGTGTGAAGTCACAAATAGATTTGTTCATGGTTTGGAGGTCTGGAAGCACCTTTTTCATTATGACAGTGATGATAGACTGTGTTCTTGAAGTTTCAGATGAAGAAGAGAAGAATTCCAGTAAGCTGATAAAGTGCGGTTGTTCCTGATGACTCAGGAAAGGTTTTGGTGATCTTTGGATTGTGTACAGTTCTTATTGGTGGTCCGCATTGAAGTTTGAGTTTGCATTTGAATAATAACCATGGATATTGGTGTTCTTCCTAAGACAGGCCGACCGGATGTATTACACATCTTGCGAATGATCTTATAGGTGTTTGCCGACTTAGATGATTGTTCCTAAGTTGATGCCTTGTATAAATAAGGGATTGTGAATTCATTTTGAAGTGTGTCTTGGTGTGGATGAGTGTGGCATAGTGAAGAAGAAGAGCAAAAGGTAGAGCAGGAGTTTTTGGGCTTAAATGGAACTGATCCAGACATGGTAAAGATGTCAATCTCCAGTTCATGTTTGTGATACTTGTTACTTTGTAGATAGTGTGTCTCTTGTAGGCAGTGTGCTCGAACAGTGAGCCCTAATTGGCATGTGCCATCTATTTTTCTTATTCTTCTAACAGAGAATAATCCTTGGGTTAATCATCCCATGGTTTTTCCCTTGACCGGGTTTTCCACGTCAAAATCTTGGTGTCTCATGTGTTGATGTGTATCTACTCTGTTGTTTATGCTTTATGCTTTCATGAGTGATCAATTGATATGCTATTATATAACAAAGAGGATTTAAGTAGAAGCAAGTTTTTGTACAACTGATTCACCCCCCCTCAGTTGTGTGCCCTAGATCTAACAATTGGTATCAGAGCCAAGTTCCTCTAAAAAGAGCTTAACCGCTTGAGGAGATCCAGGATGTCATCATACAAGAAGGATAGTCTGAAGTTTGATGGAACCAACTTCTCTCTTTGGAAAGGTCGCATGAAATGTCACTTGGATTGTATGGGAAAGGCGTACTTGTCCATGGTCACAAAAGCATATACACCTCCACAGGGTGGTCCGACAACTCTAAATGAAATCACAGATGCTGAAAACAATCTGTGGACCAAAGAGGCTCTTCTAAGTGCATTAACTGACTCAGAGCTCTCAAATGTCATTGACCTACCAACTGCCTATGAGATCTAGATTAAACTGGAACTTCTGCATGAAGGAGATGAGTATGTTAAGAGTGAAGGTTGCAGAGTCTCAAAGGGAAATTTGAAAGATTGAAAATGAGAGATGATGAAAATATTACTACCTTTATTCCAAGAGTAAATGAGCTGGTGTGTCGAATTAGGAATGCTGGTGGAGTTTTGGATGAAAATGAGATTGTTGGCAAAATTCTCAGATCCCTTCCTACTACCTACAAAGTCAAGGTTGCTGCCATTGATGAATTCAGAGCTCATACAACTGTCACAAGAGACCAATTGGCTTGCAAACTAGCTGCATTTGAAATGATCGAGTTTGGAGATGATCCCACCAAGACTGAATCTGCATTCAAAGCCAGTGCCTATGTGAAAGGTAAACAAAGTTTTGATCCAGGAGAAAACTCTTCAAGGAAGCTGTCATGGTATGATCAAGCAAGAAGAGACATGGAAGTGGAAGAAGTAGAAACAACTCAACTTGAAGCCCTCATTGCAAAGAGACTGCCAAGAGGATCCGGTAAGTATGAAGGAAAATTACCCTTTAAGTGCTTCAACTACAATAAGATTGGTCATTTTGCCTCAAGATGTCCAGAAAGATCTACAAGGTCAAATTTTAACAGACAAAGGTTCCAAAAGAATTGTTATTATGTTCATGAAGAAGATGATAATGAAGGAGTAATAGATGATGAATCAGAGATAGGAAATAAATCCAGAAATGAATGGGTGTTTATTGCCATCAAGGAAGAAGATCCAATATCCTCTGAATCTATCAATCATAAGGTTGTAGAAAGAGCTTTGGCTGCCCAAGTTGAAGAGAAGGATGATTGGGTTATTGACAGTGGATGCTCTCACCATATGACAGGGGACAAGAACAAGTTCTTAGATTTTGAAAGGTATGAAGGAGGAATGGTAAAGTTTTGTGATAATTCTGCTGGTAGAATCAGAGGAAGAGGAACTATTTCTTTTAATGGAAGAAACAAAACTGGTAATGTGCTGTATGTTGAAGGTTTGAAGCACAATCTTCTCAGTGTTGGACAGTTGGTGGACAAAGGCTATGATCTCCAATTCAAGGATGGAAAATGCAAAATCTTTGAAAGATCCGGAACAGAGATTGCATCCGGTACTCAAACTAAAGGTAATATCTTCCACTTGGTTGGTGCTGGTAAAAGTTGTCTGTTTGTTCAAGCTGATCAGAGTTGGTTATGGCATAGAACGATGTGTCATGTAAATTTTGATAACATCATCAAGATAAGCAATACTCAGGCTGTAAGAGATCTTCCAAAATTGGTAAAACCTATAAATAGTTTGTGCAAAGAATGTCAGCTGGGTAAACATAGCAGAGTCTCATTCAAAAGCAAGGATCAGTCCTCTACCGGATTATTGGAATTAGTTCATACTGATCTATGTGGTCCGACAAGAATCAAGAGTATGCAAGGTGATAGATATTTTATGTTACTGATTGATGACCATTCCTGGATGATGTGGGTTACCTTTCTGAAAGAGAAATTAGAAGCTTTTGAGAAGTTCAAAATCTTCAAGGCTATGGTAGAGAACCAAACTGGATTAAAACTGAAATGTTTGAGGTCTGATAGAGGTGGTGAATTCACATCCGGTAAATTCATAGATTTTTGTGAGAAGCATGGTATAAAGAGACAGTTATCTACTCCTAGGACTCCATAGCAGAATGGAGTAGTTGAGAGAAAGAACCGGACCATCCAGGAAGCATCCAAGACAATGATGATGGAAGCAAATGTTCCCCAGATGGTTTGGAGAGAAGCTGTCAGCACTGTAGTCTACACTCTCAATCGAGTTCAAATCAGAAGCAATACTGGTAAGACTCCTTATGAACTTTGGTTTGGCATCACTCCTACTGTGAGATATTTCAGAGTATTTGGTAGCAAATGTTACATTAAAAGAGATGAAGATCTAGGAAAGTTTGATGCTAGAAGTGATGAAGGAATTTTCTTGGGTTACTCCACTCAAAGCAAAGCATACCGGTGTTATAACAAGAGACTAAGAAAGATGATAGAAAGTACAAATGTGAAGGTTGATGAGGGAATAGAGAAACCCTCAAGGTTTTATGAGTATGATGAAGATGATCAAGATGGTGTTCTGGTTCAAGGAGCTCAATCCTCTCCTGAAAGTCAGATTCAGACTAATCCGGTAAATTAGGAAGAAGAGATAGGTCTGAATGAGGCTGATCAAGAAACACAAGTGCAAGAAACTCCCAAAGTTCTAAGGTATGTAAGATTGAACCACTCTGAAGATCAGATCATAGGTGACAAAAGCAAAGGTGTGCAAACTAGAAGGAATGTTGCTCAAAATTCAGAAGAATGTTGTCTGATTTCAAAGATTGAACCTAAGACAATAAATGAAGCCTGCAATGATGAAAATTGGACCAAAGCAATGGAGGAAGAGTTGATGCAAATTGAGAAAAATCACACTTGGGATCTTGTTTCTAGACCTAGAAACAAGAATGTGATTGGAACCAAATGGGTCTTCCAGAACAAACTAAATGAAATTGGTGAAGTAATCAGAAATAAGGCCAGATTAGTCTGCAAAGGCTACTCTCAAATAGAAGGGATTGATTTTGAAGAAACCTTTGCTCTAGTGGAAAGAATTGTAGTCAAACTATTTCTTACATTTGCTACCTTTAAGGATTTCAGAGTGTATCAGATGGATGTCAAATCTGCTTTCCTAAATGGTGACTTAGAGGAAGAAGTGTACATTGAACAACCAAATGGATTTCAGTTATCTGAGCATGGTGATATGGTTTGCAAATTAAAGAAGGCATTATATGGTCTAAAGCAAGCTCCAAGAGCATGGTATGAAAGGCTGGACAAACATCTTTTGAAGATTGGTTTCAACAAAGGTACTGCTGATAGTAACCTATATTTCAAAATTGATCATGAAAACATATTGATTGTTGAAGTATTTGTTGATGATTTCATCTTTGGAGGAAGAGACAGTATGTGTAAAACCAAATGAAAAGTGAGTTTGAAATGTCAATGCTTAGTGAAATGAATTTCTTCTTGGGTCTGCAAATTCTCAATCAAAGAAAGGAATCTTTATTTCTCAGACCAAATATGTGAAAGAATTGTTGAGGAAATTTGGGATGGAAGATTCAAAGCCAAATGAATACTCCCATGGCAACCGGATGTAAGTTGAGCAAAGATGATGACTCTCCTAAGACAGATTAGACCAAGTACAGATCAATGATAGGATTATTGTATCTTACTCAGACTAGACCAGATATAATGCAGGTTGTTGGTCTTGTGGCGAGATTCCAGGCTGATCCCAGAGAATCTCATGTCATGGCAATCAAAAGAATTTTTAGGTACTTAAAAGGAACTCTTGAGTATGGTCTATGGTATCCTAGAGATCATAATTTTTCTCTTCATGCTTACACAGATGCAGATTGGGCAGGAGATGTGGATGATAGGAAGAGTACAAGTGGAGGAGAATTCTTTTTGGGAAAAAGGTTGGTTTCTTAGCTAAGAAAGAAACAAGAGGCAATATCCCTGTCTACAACTGAAGTAGAATACATTGCAGCAGCAGCAAGTTGCACTCAACTTTTGTGGATGAAGCAAATGCTAAGAGATATTCAAGTAGAATATGAGGAGCCTATCACAATTTTCTATGATAATTCAAGTGCAATAAATATTTCTAAGAATCCGGTGTTGCATTATAAGACTAAGCATATATCTATCAAGTTTCAGTTTCTGAGAGAGCAAGTGAACAAGGGTGAAGTCAAATTGGAGTATGTGCCCTCCAAGGATCAGCTTGCAGATATTTTTACTAAACCTCTTCCTAAGAAATCTTTTGAGTATCTCAGGGAGAAGTTAGGGGTCATGGCCCCTCCAGTGATGAACTAGGATGCACTGATGTGCATCAGTCTAGTGGATATCACAAGCATATCTTGTGATTCAAATTGGTGATGGGGAGCTGCTACTCAGGGGGAGCAGCTAATATGATTCTGATGTGTTAAAGTTGCAAGTATAAGCCCTTTGCCATTGATGTCAAAGGGGGAGAGAAGACATGTGAAAAACAAATGGTTGATGATCAAAGGGGGAGCAGTAAAGAAAGAGAAGACATGTGAAGAGTTGTTGCTGATAGAGGGAGCTGTGACAGAAAGGAGAAATTCTTGTCTTGATGTTTTTTCACATCATATGTTGCCATCAATGACAAAGGGGGAGATTGTTGCAAGTATGAGGATAACTAGTGTTGTCATTGATGTCAACATACTCATATTGCATTAATGAGAAGGATTGGATGAGTTGTGTGCTGAGGATATTAAGGAAATTAGTCTCAATCAGGAACAGTGAAGAATAGTGATGACATTAAGGTAAAAGTCTAAGATAAGGTGAAGATCAGAGGATACGGTTTAAAGGGTTTGTAGATATGAGTCTTGAGATGATCCAATCAAGATTTCAGAGGTCCATATGAAGATCTAAAGAAGTTATGGTCACTCAAGTAGAACTGGTTCTGACAGATGTTCAGTGGTGACAGAGTGTCACAAATTGGTCCGGTGAGCTCCGGAATTGCATTATCTCATTCTGTGGATTGGAGAGAGAGTTGAAGAAGTCCGTGTGAAGTCACAAATAGATTTGTTCATGGTTTGGAGGTCTAGAAGCACCTTTTTCATTATGACAGTGATGACAGACTGTGTTCTTGAAGTTTCAGATGAAGAAGAGAAGAATTCCAGTAAGCTGATAAAGTGCGGTTGTTCCTGATGACTCAGGAAAGGTTTTGGTGATCTTTGGATCATGTACAATTCTTATTGGTGGTCCACATTGAATTTTGAGTTTGCATTTGAAGAATAACCATGGAAATTGGTGTTCTTCCTAAGACAGGCCGACCAGATGTATTACATGTCTTGCGAATGATCTTATAGGTGTTTGCTGACTTAGATGATTGTTCCTAAGTTGATGCCTTGTATAAATAAGGGATTGTGAATTTATTTTGAAGTGTGTCTTGGTGTGGATGAGTGTGGCATAGCGAAGAAGAAGAGAGAAAGGTAGAGCAGGAGTTTTTAGGCTTAAATGGAACTGATCTAGACATGGTAAAGATGTTAATCTCCAGTTCAAGTTTGTGATACTTGTTACTTTGTAGACAGTGTGTCTCTTGTAGGTAGTGTGCTCAGGAAGTGAGCTCTAATTGGCATGTGCCATCTATTTGTATTATTCTTCTAATAGAGAATAATCCTTGGGTTAATCACCTCATGGTTTTTCCCTTGACCAGGTTTTCCACATCAAAATCTTGGTGTCTCATGTATTGATGTGTATCTGCTCTGGTGTTTATGCTTTATGCTTTCATGAGTGATCAATTGATATGCTAGTATATAACAAAGAGGATTTAAGTAGAAGCAAGTTTTTGTACAACTGATTCACCCCCCCTCTCAGTTGTGTGCCCTAGATCTAACAGATAGGACAACACAACTCAACATTCATCAGGGCAACCTTCAGGTAGCCCAAGGAACAAAACTTTATCATAATAACACTTGTCCAAGGGTGTACTTACCATAATTTATCATGACCCTTAAAGAAGGATTGAAATGTACCAACACTAGGATAGGGAGCGAGGCTAAGATGGAATAAAACACTTAGTTAAACTCATCTGATACCATTCTATTAAGATATCACTAGGTCAAGGTGTTGACCAGCTTTCAAGTTCAGGACTTGTATATTCCTTCAATTACTCTATTCATCATGAATACACTCCCCACAAACCTACGACACCAAGTCGTACATGGGGGTTAGTGGAAGCAAAAATTGAGGGAAAATAAACTATTCCCACGCAAGGTGTCTTACAAACTCATCTCTGCATAAGATAGAGTTAGACATGCAACACAAGTATGCATGTTCTATTATCAGCCCAACTCAGCAATAATACACACCTAGAGATTCTAGTGTTTGAAACATGGGCTCTGATACCAAATGTCATGCCCACATTTCCCATGTGGTCACAACACACAACACACGTGTCATGTCCACATTTGTCATGTGGTCATGACATGAACATCAAAAAACTTTTCCCACCCAACTCCAAAAACTCCCTTGCCTGCAACACGCGCGCTCGGAGACAGACGCATGAAGGTGAAGACCTCAGTCAGAGTTGGGTAATGTGAAGTCCTTTTGCATCCCTTGCAAATATAATAGTCTACTAAGGGGGTTTTTGGAGTCATGTCAGAAAAGTTTTTTGATGTTCATGTCATGACCACATGACAAATGTGGACATGGCACATGTGTTGTGTGTTGTGACCACATGGGAAATGTGGGCATGCCAAGCTATTTTCATGATGTCTTAGTAAGAGGCACAAACTTTAGATCATGAAAAATATAATCAACCTTAAACTTTGCTATGAAGGCTTGCCTCATTTAAAAACTTCACATTATTCAAGACTAAACATGGTTTAAATCCTTCAAGACTGAAATCTCTCTAAGGTATAGCACCCAAACTTTTAGGCTTTGTGTAAATCTAGTCTTTCATGATAACTTTATGATATAGAAACTAATTTAAGGTTGTAGTAGACATCCTAAGGTCTCTTGGTATGTTTGATATGATTTACAAGTTCTGGAAGGTTTAAACATTGAAAACTTAGGATGAATGTGTAGGGTTTCATTCATTAGGATTTATAAGGACACAAAGAGGACCTATTAGTAGCTCAAAAAAGTACCCTAGAAAGTGATACTCGCTCGAACATGAAACTTTACCCTTAACCCTGAACCAAATACCTAAATCATGAGGAATAATAGTCATGAAGATAAAATAACCTATAAACAATCCTCTCATTGGACTTTATCCTTATGTTGTCTTAGACCTACTCCATCTTGTTGTCTTCTAGGATCTCTATATCTTTGTATGACTTTATTGAAGCCTATGACAATACTTGCATCTATGTACAATCTCTTGACACTATGACATTCTTCTTTACATTGATTTCATACCAGAATTTGGAGAATAATCGAGGTGTGCTTGTACATGCATATGCACCGTAAAGGGTAAAGATTTATTCCAAAATTTGGATTGGACACTTATGTGAGAGAAACCTCTATGATATGGGAGTTTGCCACCATATCTAACATTCCAGTGGCAATATGAAACATTACAAAAGACTTCAAAATCTCTTCAAGAGAAAATAAGAAATGCCAACAAGCACATTGTATCTATTCCAAATGCATGCACTATTGTACTTATGTTTTCCATTTGAATGATATAAATCCCACAAGATCTCTTGGCATTAAGAAACAGTGCCCTAAAACACAGTTGAATCATCGTACTCCTACTTGGTACTTTGTGGCTATTATCTATTTTCATGACATTCAAGGCTTCAAACAACTAACAAACTCCTTGCATGCACTAAGACACCTGCCATATTAGCTCAAACAACCCTAAACATGTTGACAAGAGACAAACCTAACTCTAAAACAAGACTTATTTCCATAGATTAGAAATTGTTTTTAAACAAAAGATCCCTCCAAAATATGTACAAGGCTATTTTGGAGAGTCTAATGTTTTAAAATTGACCTCTTTGACTTCAAAGTATGAATAGACCAAAACATTGCCCACTTTATGCATTACAAAACTTAATTTAAGACCCCTAAAGCCCTTTAGAACTAAGACTTAAGAACCTATACACCTCTAAGAACCCTTCTTGTGACTATTTGAACTTGACTAGACAAAATATGTCAAGATTTTGGTGACCTCTATAGGGTTCTTGCCTGCTAAGCAATAAAGACTAGTATCCTTGGACAAACATTGGGCATAGAGTCATGGAGAACTTGAAACTTTGAAAGAAAAAACCCATGAACGTAATTGAAACAACTATTCTGCCACTCAAACAACCAACAAAACATAAGACAATCACAACAAGAATACCTAAAAGACAACCAAATGCACCTGTGCATCAGTACTTGAAGGAAAATGACAACTACAACAATGGTCAACAAAACTTATTTAGTATGAAAAACCAAAATAAACCTATCCTAATATATACAACTATGAAACATAACCTCAATAGCAATACTTGAGGTGTATCCCATTGACTAGGATAGGTATATCCTCTCCATCTAACTTGGACAACTAAAAGGCATTGTGTTTTTTGCAGCTAGAAATCATATATGGTCCACTCCAAATGGAGTCAAACATGGTATGCCTTCTTGATTTAGTCCTCACCTCATCCTACTTGAGAACAAGGTCTCCTTGAATGTTCTTGGAGCAACTTTCTTGTCAAATGATCTTTTTACTTGGGTTTGATGACACTCTATTATATGCATTACTTGGTCTCTAGCTTCTTCTAAATCCATTAACTATGAAAACCTCATTAACATTACATCTTCTTCTATCATTTCCAACTAGA
Organism: Cunninghamia lanceolata; assembly: GCA_027924645.1. Classification (NCBI taxonomy): domain Eukaryota; kingdom Viridiplantae; phylum Streptophyta; class Pinopsida; order Cupressales; family Cupressaceae; genus Cunninghamia; species Cunninghamia lanceolata. The sequence goes on along the minus strand of BSBN01000685.1, from coordinate 8,487,988 downwards.
TAATGAGCTCTCGATCCGATAATTTAAGGGAGATAGGCATCCTTTCCTCTCTACCATAGACAAGCATATAAGGTGAATTACCAGTGGACCTTTTAGGAGTTATTCTATCATCCTATAAGGCTGCTTTTAACTTTGTATGCCATGGCCTTTGGTTCTCCTATGTGGTTCTCTTGATAATCTTGATGAGATTCTTATTGGTGGATTCTACTAATTTCTTCCCTTTGGGGTAGTAGTTGGAAGATGTGGTCAAATGGATTCCAAGCTTGACTGCCCACTCACTTATCCTAGTGCCAACAAAATCCATTACATTATTAGAGATGATTGAAGTAGGAACTCCAAACTTAGTGACTATGTCTTCATAGAAGTCCAAAACTAAAGTCTCATTTGCCTCCTTAAGAGCTATTTATTTTATCCACCTTGTAAAATAATCAGTGTCAGTTAGGACCCACTTATAACCTGCATTTGAAGGTGGATTAATCATCCCTATGAAATCAAAACCCCATTTCATGAAGGGCTGCTCTACCTAGATGGGATGGAGATGGAGGGATGCTAACTTCTATTTTCCTATAAATAAAGTACACTTCTTACACTTTTTAACCCATGCCTATGAATCTCTAAATAAACTGGGTCAATACTAGCCTTTTCTCATTATCCTTAGACATGTGGTTCTTGGAAAAATGTGCACTTGTTGATCCATCATGAAATTCTTGTAAAACTATTTCAATCTGATTTGTGTCAATGCATCTCAAGAGAACACCATTTATATCCTTTCTAAACAATATGGCATCCAAAAGAACATAAGGAATAGATTTAAGTCTAAAATACTTCCTTTTCGCTTTTTCCAAGCCTTGAGGACACTCACTTGTTTGAAGGAAATGGATCATATTATGAGTTCAACTTGTAGATGATAAAGGTGTAGTTGATTGTTGACCATCTTGAAGCACTAGGACAACATATTTATCATCTTGCAAATCTGAAGCTAGTTATTCACATAAGTCCTTGTCTCTAATCATATTTGTGACCTTGATATCCACATCATACTCCAACAATTTTGTGATCCAACCTGCCCTTTTTTCATTCAAATCTTTGCTCAAGAGAAATTCTTTAACACTTGGATGTGAGACCATCAAATGAACTTTATTGTTAGAAATAAAGTGTCTAAACTTCTTGAGACTTCTTATAACAACAAGGACATGTTTCTCTACAAAAGAATACCTGACCTCATACCCTTCCAAGCCTTGGCTAAAGAAGGCTATTGGCTATTCCATACCTTCATCATTTTGTTGTTTTAGAATGGTTGAGGTAGTATATATACTTCCAAAGGAATATAGAGTGAAATCTTTGGTAAAATCAAGATTTATGAGGCTAGGAGCTTGTGCTATGGCTTGTTTTATTTCTTTAAAACTATCTTTTCCTTCTTTAGTCCAATGGAAAGCCATATTATTCTTCAACATAGAAGTTAGTGGTTTCATAAGATTGGAAAAATTAGGGATAGACCTCCTAAGAAAAGTAATTCTCCCTAAGAAACTTTGCAATCCTTTTTTGTGACTAGGCAAGGACAATGCTAGAATAGCACTTACTCTCTCAAGATCAATTGAAAGCCCTCTTTTGGATACAATATGGCCTAGAAGCTTACCTTCATGAACTCAAAATATGCATTTTTTGGGGTTAAATGAGATTCCAAACTACTTACACCTATCAAAAACTTTCTTGAGATGAGATAAATGATCCTTAGCATGCTTTGAAAACATTGTATTATCATCAAGATAAATAAGTACAATGTTATTAATTAGCCCCTAAAATACCATATCCATGGATCTTTGAAAAGTTTTCCCTACATTAGACAACCCAAAAGACATCTTTCTATAAATGAGAAAATTTGGATAAAATGTAAGATAAAACAAAATGACATGCAATACCTTGATCCAAACCTTTTCGAATACCTCAGATAGATGCATGCATGTTCGACTGATGTTGAGATGTTGATGTTGATTTCTCAGATATGCAGCATAATGTTGGATTGAGATTGATGGAAGATAATAGATGAGGATGGATGAGAAGATTGAAGAAGAAGATTGAGGCAAAGGTTCTAATGTGATTTTGACAGTGTAAGGATATGAAACTCAATGCATACCAAATGGTTTATGAGATGCCATATTTATAGATAAAGGGCTGATTTTTTGATGTGGAGGGAAGAAGATTTGATAAGATAAGATTTGATTTGATTTTTTGATAAAAGAGGAAATAAAACAAGATAAGATAGAAAAAAGATAAAAAGACTTGCTTTTAGTTTTAAATCCTCAAAAAGGAAATAAATCTTCAAAAAAGATGGAAGGATAATAGATAAATTATCTAATTAAATAAATTAATTAGATGCACATAAGTTCAAATTTGGAAAGAAAGCAAGAAGATATGTTTAAGATTTTATTAATTAAATAAATAAAAATTTATTTAATTATAGGAAAATAGATAAATGACTAATTAAACAATTAAAAATAATTATTTAATTAGAGAGGATTAAATGGCCATGAATAATTAAATAAATAAAATTTATTTAATTGTAGAAGAAAGGATTATGGATAGAAAGGGGATTAAATTAGGTGATGATATGGCTACCTAGGAAAAAACATGCTATAAGATGTCTATATGAATTTAATGCATAAATAATGAAATGGGACAATTTTGGGTGTCTACATTTTTCCCCTCTTTGAGATGATGTTCGAGATGATGAGATCTATGTTGAGTAACATCATTTTGAAGAAGCTAGGGTATGGATAGCGGAAAAAGGATGATGATGGAAAGAAAGACAGGATGTGGATGGAATGAGAAGATTGAAGAAGAAGATTGATGCAAAGGTTCTAATGTGATTTTGACAGTGTAAGGCTATGAAACTCAATGCATACCAAATGGCTTATGAGAGGCCATATTTATAGACAAAGGGATGATTTTTGATATGGAGGGAAGAAGATTTGATTTGATTTTTTGATAAAAGAGGAAATAAAACAAGATAAGATAGGAAAAAGATAAAAAGACTTGCTTTTAGTTTTAAATCCTCAAAAAGTAAATGAATCTTTGAAAAAGATGGGAGGATAATAGATAAATTATCTAATTAAATAAATTAATTTGATACACATGAGTTTAATTTGGAAAGAAAGCAAGAAGATATTTTAGGATTTTAAATTATTTAATTTATTTAATTAATTTTGGATTGTGGTGAGAGATGATGTGGAAGGATAATTAAATAAATAAAAATTTATTTAATTACAGGAAAATAGATAAATGACTAATTAAATAAATAAAATTTATTTAATTATAGAAGAAGGAATTATGGATAGAAAAGGAATAAATGGAATTAGTCAAATAAATAAGATTTATTTAACTAATTAGGTGATGACATGGGTACCTAGGGCAAAACGTGTTACAAGATATCTAGATACTATAATGCAATATGAGTTTAATGCACAAATAATGAAATGGGACAATTTTGGGTGTCTACATTTTGCCCCTCTTTGAGATGATGTTCGAGATGATGAAATTTGTGTCGAGTAACATCATTTCAAAGAAGCTAAGGTATGGATAGAGGAAAAGGGGTGGAAGATAGAAAGATAGGATGATGATGGAATGATAGGATGAGGATGCCCCCTCAAGAGGATAGGCGGGTTGAACAAATACGGGTAGGCTCTCGAAATGAGATGAAATGATAGAGGAGGGATAAGATGAATGATGCAAAATAAGAAGTGGAGGAAAAAGATGAAGGATACATTATGCTGCAATAAAAGTGAGCAATCATGATGTTTGATTTAGCGCTAGACGTTATGCACCAGGGTATGAGGACCAAGGTGACGATGTGTCTCTTGCCCCAACGTAATACAACCTTGTCTAGATACAAGATATGAATATTTGCTGGGAGGATTTGATGCAAATGCAAGATAAAAAGATAACACACACAAGCAAGCAAGCAAGCATGCACAAATGATACAAAAACAAACAAGGCATTGCCCCTGTCAAGCTGTAAACTGAGAGGTGTTGGATTTAAGGCATACAACTGAGAGGGGGGGGGGTGAATCAGTTGTATAAAACTTCTTGTTCTTTCAAACACTTGATTCTTCGTTGTTAGTTAACAGCATATCAATTAATCATCCATGAAAGCATAATACATAAACACAAGAGCAGATAAACATCAACACATTGAACACCAAGATTTTGACGTGGAAAACCTGGTTAAGGGAAAAACCACGGGGTGATTAACCCAAGGATTATTCTCTATTAGAAGAATAAGAAAAAGAATGGCACTTGCCAATTAGGGCTCACTACCTGAGCACACTGCTCACAAAGAGGCCCACTGCCTACAAGGAGACACACTGTCTACAAAGTGATAAGAATCACAATCTTGAACTGGAGAATGACATCTCTACCATGTCTAGATCAGTTCCATTTAAGCCCAAAAACCTCTGCTCTGCCTTTCGCACTTCTCTTCGCTAAGCCACACTCATCCACACAATCCACACTTCGAAATGAACTCACAAACCGTTATTTATACAAGACATCGACTTAGGAACAAACATCTAAGTCAGCAAACAACCATAAGAGTATCTGCAAGATGAATAACACATCCGGTCGGCCACCATAAGAACATTCGCAGGATGAACAACTCATCCGGTCGGCTAAACAGAGCAAGAACTTCATTCGGAAGAATATCTTCAATTCCGGGCTCTACTATCAATGCGGACTAACAACACAACCTCAACATGATCCAAGAACCTTCACAAGCCTGCCTAAATGACCAGGTACATCCGCATTTCCTTTACTTACTGAAATCTCTTATCCTTCTTATCTGGAACTTCAAGAACACTGTCTGTCGCCACTGTCATAATGCAGGAGGTACTTCCGGACCTCCAAATTATACACAACTCGAGATGGCACATCACAAGGACATCCCAAAGACTCCTTCCAATCCGTAGATTAGGATTATACAGTTCCAGACCTCACCGGACCTTTTTGTGATCCTCTGTCACCTCTGAATACTTGCCAGAACCGGTTCTACACTGACAGCCACAACTCCTTCAGATCTTCATGCGGACCTCTGAAATCTTAACTGAAGCATCTCAAGACTCATATCTACAAACCCTTTAATATGCATCCTCCGGTTCACATCCTATACAGTACATTTGCCTTCTTCTCATCACTGTTCTTTACTGTTCCTGACTGAGGCTAATTTTCTCAATATCCTCAGCACACTGCTCATTGAATCCTTCTTGTCAAAGCAATATGAGTATGTTGACATCAATGACAACACTGGTTTACCTCATACTTGCAACAATCTCCCCCTTTGTCATTGATGGCAACATATGATGTGAAAAACCATCAAGACAAGAACCTTCTCCTTTCTGTCACTTCTCCCCCTATCAGCAACATGTCTTCTCCTCATTTACTGCTCCCCTTTTGATCATTAGCTACTTGTTTTTCACATGTCTTCTCTCCCCCTTTGACATCAATGGCAAAGGGCTTCATACTTGCAATTTTAACACATCAGAATCATACCAGCTGCTCCCCCTTAGTAGCAGCTCCCCATCATCAATCCGGATCACAAGATATGACTGTGATATCCACCGGACTGATGCACATCAGTGCATCCTAGTTCATCACCGGAGGGGCCATGACCCCTAACTTCTCCCGGAGATATTCAAAAGAGTCCTTGGGAAGAAGTTTAGTAAAGATATCTGCAATCTGATCCTTTGAGGGAACATACTCCAATCTGACTTCTTCCTTGTTCACTTGTTCTCTCAAAAAGTGAAACTTGATAGATATGTGCTTAGTCTTAGAATGCAATACCGGATTCTTAGAAATATTAATTGCACTTGAATTATCATAGAAAATTGTGATAGGCTCCTCATATTCAACTTTAATGTCTCTTAGCATCTGCTTCATCCATAAGATTTGAGTGCAACTACCTGCTGCTGCAATGTATTCTGCTTCAGTTGTAGACAGAGATATTGCATCTTGTTTCTTGCTTAGCCAAGAAACCAATCTCTTCCCCAAAAAGAATGCTCCACCACTAGTGCTCTTCCGGTCATCCACATCTCCTGCCCAATCTGCATCTGTGTAAGCATGAAGAGAGAAATCTGGATCTCTAGGGTACCATAGACCATACTCAACTGTTCCTTTCAGGTACCTAAAAATTCTTTTGATTGCCATAACATGAGATTCTCTAGGATCAGCCTGGAATCTTGCCACAAGACCAACAGCCTACATTATATCTGGTCTAGTCTGAGTGAGATACAACAATCCACCAATCATTGATCTATACTTTGTCTGATCTGCCTTTGGGGAGTCATCATCTTTGCTCAACTTACATCCGGTTGCCATGGGAGTGTTCATTGGCTTTGCATCTTCCATACCAAATTTCCTCAACAATTCTTTCACATATTTGGTCTGAGAGATGAAGATTCCTTTCTTTGTTTGAGTAATTTGCAGACCCAAGAAGAAATTCATTTCACCAAGCATGGACATTTCAAACTCACTTTTCATCTGATTTGCAAAAGTTTTGCACATACTATCTCTTCCTCCAAAAATGATATCATCCACAAACACTTCAACAATCAAGATGTTTTCATGAACAATTTTGAAATATAAGTTACTGTCAGCAGTACCTTTGTTGAATCCAATCTGCACAAGATGCTTATCCAACCTTTCATACCATGCTCTTGGGGCTTGCTTTAGTCCATACAATGCTTTCTTCAACTTGCAGACCATATCATCATTATCAGACAATTGAAATCCATCCGGTTGTTCAATGTAAACTTCTTCTTCCAGATCACCATTTAGGAAAGCAGACTTGACATCCATCTGATATACCTTGAAGTCTTTGAAGGCAGCAAATGCAAAAAATAATCTGACTGCTTCAATTCTTGCCACCGGAGCAAAGGTCTCTTCAAAATCAATTCCTTCTATTTGAGAGTAGCCTTTGCAGACCAATCTAGCTTTGTTTCTGATAACTTCACCAGCTTCATTCAGTTTGTTCCGGAAGACCCATTTGGTTCCAATCACATTCCTGTCTCTAGGTCTGGGAACAAGATCCCAAGTATGATTTTTCTCAATTTGCATTAATTCATCTTTCATTGCTTTAGTCCAGTTTTCATCATTGCAGGCTTCATTTACTGTTTTAGGTTCAATCTTTGAAATCAGACAACATTCATCCTAATTTTGAGCAACATTCCTTCTAGTTTGCACACCTTTGCTTCTGTCACCTATGATCTGATCTTGAGAGTGGTTTAGTGTTACATACCTAGGAATTTTGGGAGTATCCTGCACTGCTGCTTCTTGATCAGGCTCATTCAAACCTATCTCTTCTTCCTGATTTACCGGATCAGGCTGACTCTGTCTTACCGGAGAGGATTGAGTTCCTTGAATCTGAACACCATCTTGGTCATCTTCATCAAATTCATAAAATCTTGAGGGCTTCTCAATTCCTTCATCAACTTTCACATTAGTGCTTTCTATCATCTTCCTTAGTCTCTTATTGTAACACCGGTATGCTTTGCTTTGAGTGGAGTAACCCAAGAAAATTCCTTCATCACTTCTAGCATCAAACTTTCCTAGATCTTCATCTCTTTTGATATAACACTTGCTACCAAATACTCTGAAATATTTCACAGTAGGAGTGATGCCAAACCAGAGTTTGTAGGGGGTCTTACCGGTATTGTTTCTGATTTGAACTCGATTTAGAGTGTAGACTGCAGTGCTGATAGCTTCTTTCCAGAACATCTGAGGAACATTTGCTTCCAACATCATTGTCCTGGCAGCTTCCTAGATGGTTCAGTTCTTTCTTTCAACTACTCCATTTTGCTGTGGAGTCCTAGGAGCAGACAATTGTCTCCTTATACCCTACTTCTCACAAAAGTCAATGAACTCACCAGATGTAAATTCACCACCTCTATCAGACCTTAGACATTTAAGTTTCAATCTGGTTTGATTCTCTACCATAGCTTTGAAGATTTTGAACTTTTCAAGGGCTTCTGATTTCTCTTTTAGGAAGGTAACCCACATCATCCGGGAATGGTCATCAATTAACAACATGAAATATCTATCACCTTGCAGACTCTTGATTCTTGTCAGACCACAGAGATCAGTATGTACTAATTCCAACAATCCGGTAGAGGACTGATCTTTGCTTTTGAAAGAGACTCTGCTCTGTTTACCTAGCTGACATTCTTTGCACAAACTATTTGTAGGTTTCACCAATTTTGGAAGGTCTCTTACAGCCTGAATATTGCTTATCTTGATGATGTTATCAAAATTCACATGACACATTCTTCTATGCCATAACCAACTCTGATCAACTTGAGCAAACAGACAACTTTTGTTTGAACCAACCAGATGAAAGATATTACCTTTTGTTTGAGCACCGGATGCAATTTCAGTTCCGGAGCTTGTAAAGATTCTGCATTTTCTATTCTTGAACCGGAGATCATAGCCTTTGTCCACTAACTGACCAACACTGAGAAGATTGTGCTTCAATCCTTCAACATATAGTACATTACCTGTTTTGCTCTTTCCATCAAAGGAAATAGTTCCCCTAACTTTACCATTCCTCCTTCATACCTTTCCAAATCTAAGAACTTATTCTTGTCACTAGTCATATGGTGAGAATACCCACTATCAATAACCCAATCATCCTTTTCTTCCACTTGAGCAGCCAAAGCTCTTTCCACAACCTTGTGATTGACAGATTCAGAGGATATTGAATCTTCTTCCTTGATGGCAATAAACACCTATTCATTTCCGGATTTGCTTTCAAGTTTGGATTCATCATCTGTTACTCCATTGTCATCTTCTTCATGAACATAATAGCAGTTCTTTTGAAACCTTTGTCCGTTAGTATTAGACCTTGCAGATCTTTCTGGACATCTTGAAGCAAAATGACCAATCTTATTGCAGTTGAAACACTTAAAGGGTAGTTTTCCTTCATACTTACCGGATCCTCTTGGCAGTCTCTTTGCAATGAGGGCTTCAAGTTGAGCTGTTTCTGCTTCTTCTTCTTCCATGTCTCTTCTTGCTTGATCATACCATGACATCTTCCTTGATGAGTTTTCTCCCGGATCAAATCTCTGTTTGCCTTTCGCATAGGCACTGGCTTTGAAAGTAGATTCAGTCTTGGGAGGATCATCTCCAAACTCGATCATTTCAAATGCAGCTAGTTGGCCAGCCAGTTGTTCTCTTGTGACAGTTGTGTGGGCTCTGAATTCATCAATTGCAGCAACCTTGATTTTGTAGGCAGCAGGAAGGGATCTAAGGATTTTACAAACGATCTCATTTTCATCCAGAGTTCCACTAGCATTTCTAATTCCACACACTAGTTCATTCACTCTTGGCATAAAAGTAGTGATGTTTTCATCATCCCTCATCTTCAATATTTCAAATTTCCCTTTCAGACTTTGCAACCTTGCAGTTTTTACAAACTCATCTCCTTCATACAGAAGTTCCAGTTTAGTCAGGATCTCATATGCAGTTGGTAGGTCAATAACATTTGAGAGATCTGAGTCATTCAATGCGCTTAGAAGAGCTTCCTTGGTCCGCAGATTGTTTTCAGCTTCTGTGATTTCATTCAGAGTTGTCAGACCACCTTGTGGAGGTACATATGGTTTTGAAACCATGGCCAAGTATGCTTTTCCCATACATTCCAGGTGACATTTCATGCGACCCTTCCAGAGAGTAAAATTGGTTCCATCGAACTTCGGACTATCCTTTTTGTATGACGACATCCTAGATCTCCTCAAGCGGTTAAGCTTCTTTCAGAGGAACTTGGCTCTGATACCAATTGTTGGATTTAAGGCATACAACTGAGGAGGGGGGGGTGAATCAGTTGTATAAAACTTCTTGTTCTTTCAAACACTTGATTCTTCGTTGTTAGTTAACAACATATCAATTAATCATCCATGAAAGCATAATACATAAACACAAGAGCAGATAAACATCAACACATTGAACACCAAGATTTTGACGTGGAAAATCCGGTTAAGGGAAAAACCATGGGGTGATTAACCCAAGGATTATTCTCTGTTAGAAGAATAAGAAAAAGAATGGCACTTGCCAATTAGGGCTCACTGCCCGAGCACACTACTCACAAAGAGGCCCACTGCCTACAAGGAGACACACTGTCTACAAAGTGATAAGAATCACAATCTTGAACTGGAGAATGACATCTCTACCATGTCCAGATCAGTTCCATTTAAGCCTAAAAACCTCTGCTCTGCCTTTCGCACTTCTCTTCGCTAAGCCACACTCATCCACACAATCCACACTTTGAAATGAACTCACAAACCATTATTTATACAAGACATCGACTTAGGAACAAGCATCTAAGTCAGCAAACAACCATAAGAGTATCCGCAAGATGAATAACACATCCGATCGGCCACCACAAGAACATTTGCAGGATGAACAACTCATCCAGTCAGCTAAACAGAGTAAGAACTTCATTCGGAAGAATATCTTCAATTCTGGGCTCTACTATCAATGCGGACCAACAACACAACCTCAACATGATCCAAGAACCTTCACAAGCCTGCCTGAATGACCAGGTACGTCCGCATTTCCTTTACTTACTGAAATCTCTTATCCTCCTTATCCGGAACTTCAAGAACACTGTCTGTCGCCACTGTCATAATGCAGGAGGTACTTCCGGACCTCCAAATTATACACAACTCGAGATGGCACATCACAAGGACATCCCAAAGACTCCTTCCAATCCGTAGATTAGGATTATACAGTTCCGGACCTCACCGGACCTTTTTGTGATCCTCTGTCACCTCTGAATACTTGCTGGAACCGGTTCTGCACCGACAGCCACAACTCCTTCAGATCTTCATGCAGACCTCTGAAATCTTAACTGAAGCATCTCAAGACTCATATCTACAAACCCTTTTATCCGCATCCTCCAGTTTCCATCCTATATAGTACATTTGCCTTCTTCTCATCACTGTTCTTTACTGTTCCTGACTGAGGCTAATTTTCTCAATATCCTCAGCACACTGTTCATTGAATCCTTCTTGTCAAAGCAATATGAGTATGTTGAAATCAATGACAACACTGGTTTACCTCATACTTGCAACAAGAGGAACCTCCTGCAACAATATAATGAAAAATGCACGAAATAATAGAAATAGTAGAAACACAGAAGGAATTTATTGATCGCAGGCCACTTCGAGGGGGCAACCTCCTTTAAGCAAGCTCAATACAATAAATTCATGGATGCCTTCATTGGCCTCAACATGTACTTATATACTAAGTCTAATCTAAACAACTATTACTCCCCATGAATGTGGGATAATACAATATACTCACGGGATGACTTACAAAGCATATGCATCCAACATCAATATACTAACAAAGTAAAGAGAAGGGTTAAACACGGGTTCCTCACATCCCCTCCCTCTTAGAAAAGGTTTGTCCTCAAAGCTTAAGATGTGGAAATTGTTGTTGAATCTGAAGGAGTGGTTCCCATGTAGCATCCTTTGGTTGCATTCCGTGCCACTGAATTAATACCTTTGCGATGGATCGAGAGAAAAGCTGACGAGTGTGCCTATCAAGGACTGCCTCTGGCTCCAAAATGATGGATCTTTCATTGTGCAATTCTAGTAAATTAGTTTGTGCTTTGATGTTGGTGCCAAGAACTTTCTTTAGACAAGAGACATGAAATACTGGATGAACGCAGGAAGGAGGAAGCTCTAATTTATAAGCAACTGACCCAATCTTCTGAAGAGCCTTATATGGCCCATAGAACTTTGGAGCCATCTTATGACACCCTTTGAGTTTTAGGGATGATTTCTTGTATGGATGTAGACAAAGAAAAACCATATCACCTACTTGAAAAGTGCACTTAGAACGGTGTTGATCAGCTTGTTGTTTCATTCGATTTCTTGCCATGTGAAGATTGTCCTACAAAATGCAAAGAATCTGATCTCGGGTTCGAAGAACTGTGATGACTACCTGAACTGGTGAACTTCTGGGGGTATATGGAAGGAGCACTAGCAGTGCCTGACCATAGACTGCTTCATATGGAGTCATTTTAGATGTAGTGTGGTAGGAGGTATTCTACCACCATTTAGCGAGAGGGAGACACTTTTCCCACTAATGCTGTTGTTCTGAAGTGAAGCAATGAAGATAAGTTACCAAACATTTGTTGATAATTTTAGTCTGACCATCTGTTCGTGGATGATACCCTAAACTCATCTTCAATTTGGTGCGAGTGTGTCGAAATAGTTCTGTCCAAAAATGACTGGTGAAAGTTGCATCATGATTTGAGACAATGGAAGAAGGGATGCCATGAAGACAGAAGATCTGGTCCATGAAAATTTGTGTGATTGAGGAGGTGGTATAGGGATGGCTGAGGGCACAAAAATGACTATATTTGGAGAGGTGATCAACCACAACTAAGATCACTATCTTCCCTCCAGATTTAGGGAACCCCTCAATGAAATCCATAGAAATATCTGTCCAAATCCATGTAGGGATGGGCAGGGGTTCGAGCAATCTAGGAAGGAGTGTCGTTTCACTCTTGTTGCATTGGCAGGTATCACATTTAGCCACCATTTGTTGAATTGTCCTTTTCATTCCCTTCAAAAAGAAGTTACACCGTGCCCACTCATAAGTTTTGAGGAACCCAGAGTACATTGCCAATGGAGAAGCATGGAGTTCATAGAAGACAGCTTGTTGAAGATCTGTGCTCTTGGGAAGGACTAGACGACCCTTGTATCTTAGAGAAGCACCATCCCAAGAGTAATGCGATACATTAGAAGGGTTATTGGTCAACAACTGGATGATTTGAGATAATGAAGAGTCATTGACATAGCCCTGTTGGATAGATTCCAACCAATTTGGAATAGGCATAGAAATAGTTGAAAGAGAAGCTTGGTCATCAAATGTGCGAGAAAAAGCATCCGCCACAATATTGTCCTTACCCTTCTTGTAAGTGATCTCATAGTCATAACCCGTGAGTTTGCTAATCCATTTCTATTGTGCTGGGGAGGAGACCCATTGTACTAGGAAATATTTCAAACTCTAATGATTAGTCTTGATGAAGAAATGATTTTGTAGTAGGTATGGCCACCACTTCTATACTAAATGCAAAATACCCATCATTTCCTTCTCATATGTAGAGAGTACTAAATTCTTACCAGAAAGGACTTTGCTGGTGAACACAATGGGATGTTCATTTTGAAGGAGTACAACACCAAGTCCATTGTTGCAAGCATCACTCTCAATAGTGAAGGTCTTAGAAAAATATGGCATAGCTAGAATAGGTGTAGTACACATAGCTTGTTTTAGTTTTTCAAATGCACACTTAGCAGCATGTGTCCATGTAAAAGCATCCTTTTTCAACATAGCTGTCAATGGAGCTGCAATCTTCCTATAATCTTTGACAAACTTGCGATAGTAGCTAGTGAGTCCCAAAAAACCATGGAGGATCTTGAGTGTCTGAGGATGTGGCCAATTTTTCATGGCATTTATTTTGGCAGGATCCACTCGAACCCCTTAGGCTGAAACAATATGCCTGAGATACTCCAATTCCTCCTTGCCAAAAATGCATTTAGACTATTTTGCACAGAGATTATGATCAAAGAGAAGTTCCAGTACAAGATCCAAATGTTGGAGATGCTCATCCCATGTTTTACTATAGATGAGGCTATCATCAAAGAAGACCAAAATGAATTTCTGCAAGTAGGGCTAGAATATTTTATTCATCAATGCCTGGAATGTTGAAGGAGCATTAGTGAGGCCAAAGGGCATGACCAAAAACTCATAGTGGTCATCATCCATGTGGAAAGCCGTTTTAGGGATATCATTCTCATGAACCCAAATTTGGTGATACCCAGAACGAAGATCCAACTTGGAGAAAAAATGAGTGCCTTGAAGCTCATCAAAAAGCTCATCAACAACAAGAATCAAAAACTTATCCTTGATTGTGATGCGATTAAGTGCTCGAAAGTCAATGCAGAGGTGCCATGACCCATCTTTTTTCTAGACAAGAAGAACTGGTGAAGAAAAGGAACTGGTACTAGGGCGAATAATACCTTGCTTCAGTAACTCCCGAACAAGCATCTTGATCTTTGTCTTTTGGTGAAATGGGTAGCAGTAGGGCCTAATGTTGGGAGGAACACTTCCAGGAAGGAGCTAAATGCGGTGGTCCTTTGGTCATGAAGGTGGCAATCCCACTAGTTCGGCAAAGACACATGCATATCTATCCAAAATTTGTTGTAGATCTGAAGGAGTAGTGGAGACCACTGATGGTTGCATCTGAATGGAATGGAGCTGAGTGATGACACCATGTGAATTCTTCTTAAGGAGATTTTCTAAGCAATATGAATTGATGATGCTGAAAGACCTTGGTTGTAAACCCTTCAATGTGTGTTTTTGCCCATTTTCTAAAAATTACATCCAAAGTTTAGCAAAATCCCATAAGATGGGTCCAAGTGTGTGTAACCATTGAGCACTCAAAACCACATCACATCCACCTAAGGGCAAGGCAAACATGTCAGAGCACAGGTTATAATCTCCAATAGGGATACGCACATTGTGACACTTCCCTTTGCAAGGTAATGTGCCCCCATTGGCAATCATGACTTCAAAGCTGGACCAAGGATGGACAAAACAATCATCCTGTTTGGTGATCTGAGGGTCAATGAAGTTATGAGTGCTACTATCATCAATGAGTATTGTAAGAGAAAGCTTCTTGAAGTAACCTTTGACCCGCATGCTTTGTGGGGTGGTGACTCCTGCTAAAGCATGGAGAGAGATCTCTGGGTGGTCTTCCTAAGAAGTAGGGTCAACAGGTAGCTGCCAAGTTTCAACCTGATCATCTACTGTATCCTGAGCATCTTCATAAACTTTAGTTGCAGGCGGAGAATCCACACCCAAGAGATAGAGCTTTTTCTCAACACATCTATGTCTCTGAGTGAATTTCTCATCACAATTATAACAAAACCCTTTTTTCCCTACATGCTTGCATCTCTGCTTCAGTCAAATTCTTGATAGGAGTTGTTCTAGGAGTTGGCATGATTGGAGGTCTTTGGGAAACCATGTTTCTGAATGGAACAAAATTGGATTTGGAGCGCTGTCTAGCTGTGATCTTGTCCTCAGCCAACTTAGCCAACCCTAGGGCTTCCATCATTGTGCTGGGATAGAAAATTTTAACCTTAGATCAGATTGCATCCTTCAGACCACTGACAAAACAAATCCTGAAGAATTCATCAGATAATCCCTTTGTGTGATTAGCCAGTTTCTCAAATTCTGTCTGATATTCTCTCACAATGCTAGTTTGGCGAAGTTTAGTGAGTGCTCCTCTAAAGTCATCAAAAGCACTAGGGCCAAATCATTGGAAAATGAGTTTGTAAAATTCTATCCATTTTGGCTCTTCATGAGCCTTGATGTACCAATGGAACCATTGAAGGGCCTCATGTTCCAAATGAAAGGATGTAAGTGGGATTTTGTTGACATCAAAAGTATTATGCAGATTGAAATATTGTTCTGCCTGGTATATCCATCTAGTCAGATCATCACCATTGAAGTGAGGAAAATCAAGCTTTGACCCACGAAAATTGCTGGAAGAAGAGAAGCCAATGTCTGCAGAAGACTCTAGCTGCCGTCTATTGTTCATGGCTGAATGCTAAAGATTAAGGCCAAGAATTTTTTCATCTAGATCTTGGAGTTTGGTCTTGAGGGCTACAAGTTCATCCTCCATGTTTTTTTCTCCTGCATGGGTGACAACCATAACCAGGATTTTATTTTATTTAGAATGGGTAGAAAAACAAAAATAGAAACTTTTTAGTAATGGAAAATTTGGATTTGGGAAAAACTCTGATGGGTAATTAGGGTTTGACTAGGTTTTGGACACTTTTTGAGGGACAGAGAAGCAGAAAATGGGGATTTCAGAAGTGGGGTGAAAGAATGGAAAAATTTGTCCAAGAGGGACAAAGGAGAAGAAATAGGAAATAAACACTGTGGCAAAATTTGAAGGCTATTGGTTGAGAATTGAAGAAGTTATGGCAAACCCTAAAAATAGACAAATGTGGGATTTCTAGCTTTGATAAGTGGAATTTGGGATAGGGTCCTCAAGGAAGGAATTATGCAGAATGGAATTTCAGGGGTTCCAATGAATGTTGAGAGGAAATGGAGCTAAAGCAAGGAAGATATGATGAAATTTTTTTTTTTTTTCTGGAAACTATCTACCAACTACTCTGGATTGATTTAATCTACGATTTGTTGGTTATCAATAGATATGGACCCCAGGTATGTTCATCTTCCTAAAGGTTCAAGAGATTCACTCAGCTACCAATGTTGTCTAACGGCTTGCGTATTGGGGTAGTACCCCTCACTCCATGGCTCAAGTAAAACTGATAACCACTTTGCCACAAATGAAAGCTCTTGGTTTACCTCATGGATGGGAACTAGTCAATCAGGTAGGGGCCATTGCTCTTTTCACTAGCAGGTCCTCTCAATGGGCCAGCTACTTCATGGTTCCTGTGGTACTCCTCACAATGAGTTTTAGGGCTATGCCCAGGCACTTCCCATAGTTAAGTAGACAGGGATTATTCCCTGATCTGAACCTATAATTGAAATGAACAATACAGATGCAAAAAAGAACTACTACAATAATCACAGTGCCTGGAGGCCATTAGAGAAAAAAATTTGTCATAAATTCCACCTAGCGAGCCCAAGAAAGCACTCTGATACCAGATGAGAGGAACCTCCTACAACAATATAATGAAAAATGCACAAATTAATAGAAATAGCAGAAACACAGAAGGAATTTATTGATCACAGGACACTTCGAGGGGGCAACCTCCTTTGAGCAAGCTCAATACAATAAATTTGTGGATGCCTTCATTGGCCTCAACATGTACTTATATACTAAGTCTAATCTAAACATCTATTACTCCCCATGAATGTGGGATAATACAATATACTCACGGGATGACTTACAAAGCATATGTGTCCAATAGAAATATACTAACAAAGTAAACAGAAGGGTTAAACACGGGTTCCTAACATAAACTGAAGATTGATTATTTGATTGATTGATGATGATAGTGTTGTCATGGCAGGGAACAATATATCCCTAGAGAAACAAAAGGATGATTGATGATTGATTAATTGATTAATAATTGGGTTTACAACCAGATTAGGATCAAGACCAAGGATGAAATTGGATAATTTGTCAAGATTGATTAACTTGGTTTGTATGGTTTTAAGGATTGATTTGTAGTTGAGTTTATTGAATGGATGATTGATGATGAGATTGATTGAAAGAAGTGATGATTGATGATTTGAGGAAGTGATTTGATTGGAATGAAGTGATGATTTTTTGGATTTGATTAGAACAAGTGATGATTGATTGGATTTTAGGTGTTTATTCATGATGTGGGAGATAGATGAGAGAAGAATAATGAGATGAATGATAAAGAAAATGATTAGAAGAAAGATAGAAAGAGGAAGGGGGTATAGTCTTGTGCCTGAATCTAGACACTTCCTTTGTATCCAAGATTGCCTACTTACCTTGTATCCGCGATATCAAGGCATTTAATGATAAAGATAAAATATAGTTCTGATAATGTTTTTATGATGGTGATGATGAAGGATTGATGGATTGATCAGGTTGATGGGATTGATTGGATGCTTGAAGTGATGAGTCCACTCAATCTAAGCACAAACAAGTGTCCTTAGTATGCTCAAAGGATGCAAAAACAAACAAGGTATTGCCCTTGGCAAGTTGTAAACCAATGATTGATTGTCGATTGATTGATTGATGATAGTGTTGTCATTGCGGGGAACGATATATCCCTAGATCAAAACAAGGATGACTGATTAATTGATTGATGAATTGATTGGGTTTACAACAAGGCTAGGATCAAGACCATTTATGAAATTGGATAATTTGGCAAAATTGATTAACTTGGTTGGTATGGTTTTAAGGATTGATTTGCATTTGGATTTATTGCTTGGATTGATTTGATGATGAGATTGATTAGAAGAAGTGATGGAAGAACTGATTGATGAAGATTGATTGGAAGAATTATTTTTAAAGATTGATGAATTGATGAAGATAGAGTATAGAAGAATATAAAAGATGGAAGTGTAGACACCTAAAATTGACTTACTCTGCAAACCAATTTCCTGTATCCCTACACCTTCAATTATCTCTCCTATTAATTAAATAAATTCATTTTATTTAATTAATTTATCCCTCATCATCTACCTTGACCATTTATCCATCCTTTGTGATCAATTAATTCATTTAATTTATCACTATACCTTACAACTATATCTTCATTTGATTAAATAAATATTTCTAATATTTATTTAGCTAACTTGTCCATCTCCCTAATCCCTATTAATTAGATAAATCATTCTTATCTAATTAATCTACCCTACTAATCAACCTAAACCTAGCCTAGTTGATTAAATAGCAATTATTTAATCAACCTACCCTACCCTACCTATCCCCTAGACCTAAGTTAAATAAGCTAAACACTTAATTAACCTTTCTTAGCCCATCCTCCCACACACCTTTGAATAAAAATCAATTTTTTATTCAAAGGGTCAAATCCTCCTTCACCTCATTTATCACCCTCTTACACATGTAAGTGTACATATGTCCTTCAACCTTCACATCTCCACATAAAAGTGAATTTTTAATTCACTTATCCACTCTTCCCAAAAATAAATTTTTAATTCATTTTTATCCTCCACACCTTTCCCCATATGAATTTAAAATTCACAAATAATGAGAGACCTCCAAATCCATTGACTTAATCTCAACCTTTGATCTCTCTCATCCACTCCCCTTGTGACACTTGTCACAAGGCTATGACTTCAATCCAAACCCTAACTCTCAAGCATTTCTAGCCCTTGATCTCATCTTTTAATCCTCACCCTCCATCCTTTTTCCAAAAATCTATAAATGAGACCATTCTCTAAGCCATTTTAACAACTTCTTCTTGCATCCTCATAATGTCAAAATCTCTCCAAAATATTCTTATCCCAACATCATAATGCCAAAATCATTCCTCATCCCCATCTCAAATCTCCATCTAAATCCAAATCCCTCATCTACATTATGTTGATCAAGCATTGAGCAATCCACATTCTACATCCATTTGGGTAAATCTAAGGAGTTTGGCTGCAACTCCTTCCACCCTATCAAGGAGAGGGATCACATGTGAAGGTATAACTTGGTGTATTTATGCATTTCGTTAGTATTTCTAACTTCATTTGTTTTCCTAATCTACATTGGCACGCCCGGTTTCTTGAATCTAATCAATCATTTTTCTAGGGTTTTGTTGTCAAAAATCTTCATTTTCTAACCCTAGTTTCATTTGAAGTTTTGCAAGTTTTGGGGATGAGTTGTTGTAGGTTGCATTCTGGGCAAAAATAGATTGCACCATTGAGATCAGGACGTTGTTTTTGAGTTTTTTGACAGTAAATTTGACTATGTTCTGTGACTAATTTTTTTTGAAAAATTTTGAAAATTTTTTAGGGCCAGAGGCCGTACCGTATGGATCTGTGACCCCCCTACCGTACTAATCTGTGCCTTGTCTGGTTTCTGTCATTGTTGGTTTTCTATGTTGAAGGTCATTTGTTTTGTAGGTCTAATGTTATGTGTTTGAAGGTTTTGGTTTAAACCCTCCACCGCTTCACCTCCCGGTCAACACCTTCCAAAAAAACCACCACCGCTCATATTTCCTTCAACATGCATTAATCTGTGGTTCCTCCACCATGTCACCACCATCCGCTTGGCCCTGTCGCCACTTCTGAGATTCGGTCGCTGCTTCCAACACTCCCATCAGTCACGAAACCCTAACTTCCTGAGATTCCACCACCACTCCTAAACACCCATCTGCCATTGTCCTTCCTCCATCACCACCACTGTCATCAACCTCGCAGAGCATCCCCATCGCCACCTGTTGGAAGACCACTGCCGCTCTTTTCATAACCCCTCTTCCTTCCGCCGACTCCAAAACCCTACCATTGCCATAAACGCTAACCGCCACCTAAAAGCTTCTCCGCCTTCCCTTCACCCAGGCACTGCTCCATCGCTACCGACTTCATCCTCCTTCGACCTCTGTAGACTTTGACCCGTCACCACCACCAGACTCCCTAAGACTCCCATTCGCCACCAATTATCCCCTACGTCGCCACTGCTAAACCCTTCCACCACCATTAAAACCACTGCGACCAATTTCATTCCTCTGCCGAAACTTTGGTATTTCAAAACCCTAGGGCATAAGATAAGTTTCTCCCGCACCCCCTCATTTCCATTTTCCTTTTTTTATTTTTTTTTGATTCACCCCTGGTCATATGGATGACCAGGGGCTGAACTAAGTCCTTAACTAAAAATGCTAATTATTAGAACAAATCGCCCAATGTGACCAAAATTTTCTAACCACTGGCAGTCAAACTAAACAGTTAGAGTTAGCCTCTTGTGCTACCTATTGGCAAGAGACACATTGTGGCCTCATGAGTGTTGTCATTGATGGCAACAAAGTTCATCCCACACATCTGTAGGACATGGTGTGTCCATACCGGAAGTCAGATTGTAGAGTAACTTAGTCCGGTGACCAAGAACAGAGTATGCAGCAAGGTCTGACAATTAGGTCCAGATCTCTCAAAGGAAGTATCTATGTAAAGTGCGGACTTGGGAAAGTCAAGAGGAATACCTTGACTGATAGATTCCAAGGATTAAACCTTTGGTGATCAAAGAGTGAAGAAATATAAGCACTTGAGTTTTGGGTTCCTATTTGGTAGAGTAGACAGAGGAAGAACTGACCAGCAGAGCATCATACCTTAACCTGGATGAGCTATTGATGGTGATCAAGTCTCTTGAGGTATTATTCATGATTGGATGACATGGTTGATGACTTATATGAGCATCTCTTTGATACGCATCACTTGATAAGCAAGGATTCAGCCGACAGACCAAGAGTTTGGGAAAATAGTAAGTATTCTGGATGCCGACTAGAAAGTGGATGAAATCTTTGGTGTGGATATATATACCAGATTGATTTCAGTATGAAGGTGTGTGTAGGGTATTGTGTTGTGCAAATAAAAGTAGAAGAGCAGTGTGAAAGTAGTAAGGTAGGTCCAGTATGTGACAGGACAGCAGCATCTAAGAAGAGGAAGAATGAAGTGCATTAGATTAGTGTATTGAGCCTAACCGGAACTGAACCTCAGCATATGTGGATGCTTCTCATTAGTTTGACTATGTTGTTACTCTCCTTATAACTTGTAGACAGTGAGTCTCTTGTAGGCAGTGAGCCTCTTGTGAGCAGTGTGCTCGGGCAGTGAGCCCTAATTGGCAAGTTCCATTTTGTATTTCTATTCTTCTAATAGAGAATACATTCTTGGGTTAGTCACCCTGTGGTTTTTCCCTTAATAGGGTTTTCCAAGTCAAAATTATTGTGTTATGTATCTTGACTTTATTTCTTCTTTCATGATTATGAATGCTTATTTGCTTTGATGCTGCACTAGTTATTAAAAAGGAACAGAAAGTTAAATTAGTTAAGATAACTGATTCACCCCCCCTCTCAGTTATCAACAATTGGTATCAGAGCTAAGTTCCTCCAAACAGAGCCTAACAACTTGAGGAAGATCTGGGAATTCAAATGGATGTGTATGGTATGAGGGAACAACTTCAGTTTGCCCTAGATGATCTTGAGCAATCTAACTTTGAAGTCAATGAATTGAAGGAAAGACTCAAACAGGCTGATGATTTCATAAATGAATTAAAAGGGAAACTGAGTATCTCTATGAAAAAGAGAAAAGACCTACTTCAGCAATTGGCAAGTCAAGGTGAATCCAATGATACAAATGAAGATCTGAAGGAAAAAAAACCAAGTTATGTGAAAAGTTATCAAAAGAGGTCATTATGGTAAGACATGAAATGGAATCAAGAGTTATGAAATTTACCCAAGAAATTGATGAGAAAAGAAAAACTAAAGATGATCTAAGACAATCTCTCAAGGAGAAATCAAAAGACTGCCACAAAATGGATAGAATAATCAGGCATCTTGAATCTGATCTTGAAGAAGCTAGAGATAATGAAGAACAACTTGAGAATTAGATTGACACTCTTAAAAAGGATCTTCAAACAGCAAATGAATACAAAGAGAAATTCAAGATAAGCTCTGCTCAACTTGAAGTTCTTCTTCAAAGACAAAAGAGGGTAGATGACAAGCAATGCTTGGGGTATGAAAAAGGTGAAAGCTCCGGATCTGGTCAGAAGAATGCCAGATCAGAAAATCCAAGAAACAGGCCTAGAAGACTTCCGGTAAGGCAACCAAATGCTCAAAGATATCCTTCCTTCAATGGATACTGCCACAATTGCAATAACTTTGGTCATAAAGCAAATCAGTGCAGAAGAAGAATGAATCAGACTAATTATCCTTCTCCGGACAGTGCTTTAATTGTAAAAGGTATGGTCACAAAACTCATGAATGCAAAAATATGCAAATGAACAATTCATTCAATGGTAGATGTTTTGCATGCAATAGAATGGGACATATGGCTAATCAGTGTAGATCAAGAGGATATTAGTCAAATATGCAAATAAATGTTGTTTTCTACAATTGCAATAGATCTAGTCATATTGCCAAATTTTGAAGAAGTAAGAAACGGGACAAAAAGGGTCCGGTGCATCATAATCAAAATTGAGACAAAGGAAAAGGAAAAGTGAATGCGGATGAAATTCAAAGAGAGATGAACAAGATATGGGTGAAGAGAAGTACAGAAAATGATGGGGATGGATCCGCACCAAAATTTGGTGTTGATATTCCTTCCAGAAACTAAATAGATGAGCTCTGGCTCAAGGGGAGACAAGGAAAAACATTTTCCCCTAGCCAGTTAATTGGTGCCTGAAATTGGCACAAGGAACGTTGTGGATTAAAGGGTTCACAGAGGAACATCTAAATAAGCTTTGGTAAAGATATGGAAGATCCACAAGTTGGTTTGAATAGGTTAATCTTCCAAGACTAATCCAGTTCAACAGTCATCCGGTAAGAAGCAGGTTTTTCACAGTTAGATCCGATATGATTCAAACTAAGGAATCTTGATCTACAGATAGATGAAATGTTTGGGGAAAGGAAGATAGACTATTAATCATCACCAAGAACAACTCTAAATGCTTCTTAGTGATCCAGAAAAGATTTTTCTAAGGGCAAGGAAGATCCTGCAGAAAAGATTGCAGAAGATACAAAGGAGATAGGTGAGGAGAAGTCCAAGGACCAGGATTCCATAGTTCCAAAAGAGGAAGTCCATAAAGAAGAAAGAACAGATGATAAAATCAGTCAAGAAAAAGAGGTAAATGAAGGAGAAGAAGGTCAAATAGAAAATACCACAGATGACAGTGCTAAGACGACAGAAGGGGAGAAAACCTTGTCACCGGCAAGAGACACAGAGAAGTAGTCAAAGATTTCTTAACCAAAGAGATGATGGAATTTGATGAACTAAAACTTCTTCAAGGTCCATTCAATTTTGATTCCTCTCCCCAGTTCAAACCATGAAGCTAGCATCCTTTACTCAAGAAAAGGCAAAAGAAAAACTCTTGAAGTCTCACATGGAAGACTGTGAGCTCATAGAAGCTGCATCCGGTGTATTGGAGAAGATCATGCCATCCTTCCAAAAGGATCCATCAGCCTCCACATCCAGTAATCTAAAGTCTCTTGTAAATTATGTTTAGTTGCATTTTGATTCCTTAGAGAAGTCAGCAGAAGAAAAGGTCCAGAAGGAGTTTTTGGGAAAAAGATTCTCTGAAGTACAGGGTCTAATAACAAATGATAGGATAGTTATGGATATTGGATAGAGAGCTTGGAAAATGCTCTTAAAGATGGTGGAGATATCTATAAATTTTTTTTTATCCTGGCCTAAAGTGACCAAGGATATTGAGAAGAAAGTAAAAGAGCAAGAGGATAAACTATTAAGTTTATCTCAAAGTTTTGATCCTCTCTCTTCCTCCATAGTAAATCAAGAATGTAAGACTATTACAGTCATAGATGAAATAAAGAATCTTGAGAAGGAGAAGAAAAATAGAATAAACAGGTTGAGTGAACTTAGAGGGATCATCATCCCTAAGTTAGAGACCATGCATGAGGCCCTAACTGATGCTCAGGCCACAGCCCAGACCAATGATCTGACAGATCTTAAGAAGGTAGAAGCTTTTGCATTCCTGTTGAGTGGTCACATCTCAATTTTGGATAGGATGAAGTAGAGTTGGGCAATAGAACTTGTCTAGCTGATGACAACTTTTGCAGATATACTTCAATATATGTAAGTATGGCATGTATATATACTTATGCGGCTAAGTATAGATTGTTTTTGGGAAATTTTGGTGTGTAGACCCTACCCTTTGCCATTGATGTCAAAGGGAGAGTAAGGAGCAGTGAAAAATGTGGAGCATAGCTAAGGGGGAGCTCTAGAAAAATGTACACTAGAACAAAGCATCAGCCAAGGGGGAGTATAGTATAACACTTAGTCATTTTTCACTAAGTGTTGCCATCAATGCCAAAGGGGGAGATTGTTGGCAAGAGACACGTTGTGGTCTCATGAATGTTGTCATTGATGGCAACAAAGTTCATCCCACACATCCATAGGACATGGTGTGTCCATACCAAAAGTCAGATTGTAGAGTAACTTGGTCCGGCGACCAAGAACAAAGTATGTAGCAAGGTCTGACAATCAGGTCCAGATCTCTCAAAGGAAGTATCTATGTAAAGTGCAGACTTGGGAAAGTCAAGAGGAATACCTTGACTGATAGATTCCAGGGATTGAGCCTCTAATGATGAAAGAGTGAAGAAATATAAGCACCTAAGTTTTGGGTTCCTGTTTGGCAGAGTAGACAGAGGAAGAACTGACCGGCAGAGCATCAGACCTTAATCTGGATGAGCTATTGATGGTGATCAAGTCTCTTGAGGTATTATTCATGATTGGCTAACATGGTTGATGACTTCTATGAGCATCTCTTTGATACACATCACTTGATAAGCAAGGATTCAGCTGACAGACCAAGAGTTTGGGAAAATAGTAAGTATTCTGGATGCCGACTAGAAAGTGGATGAAATCCTTGCTGTGGATATATATACCAGATTGATTTCGGTATGAAGGTGTGTGTTGGGTATTGTGTTGTGTGAATAAAAGAACAAGAGTAGTGTGAAAGCAGTAAGGCAGGTACGGTATGTGACAGGACAATAGCACCTAAGAAGATGAAGAATGAAGTGTAGTAGATCAGTGTATTGAGCCGAACTGGAACTGAACCTCAACATATGTGGATGCTTCTCATCAGTTCGAGTATCTTGTTACTCTCCTTATAAATTGTAGATAGTGAGTCTCTTGTAGGTAGTGAGCCTCTTGTGAGCAGTGTGCTCAGGAAGTGAGCCCTAATTGGCAAGTGCCATTTTGTATTTCTATTCTTCTAACAGAGAATACATTCTTGGGTTAGTCACTCCATGGTTTTTCCCTTAATAGGGTTTTTCACGTCAAAATTATTGTGTTATGTATCTTGACTTTATTTCTGCTTTCATGATTATGAATGCTTATTTGCTTTGATGTTGCACTAGTTGTTAAAAAGGAACAAAAAGTTAAATTAATTAAGATAATTGATTCACCCCCCCCTCAGTTATCAACACTTCCTACATGCCCTAAGAGGGCTAGTTTTTTTCTTTTGATCATAACTTAGCCACACTGAGGCGAAATAGGGAAAACAAGGACTTGTTGGAAATATGGGAGAGAGAACTTTGTAGCTGTGATGATTTTATCAGGTGAAAGTGTGATTTTGACCAGTGTTTTCATAGTCAAAGTCAAAGCTTCTTTAAAACTTCAAATGCACATAACTTGAGCAAAACTCAGCCTTTTTCAACGAATTTTTTTTTCAAAGTGCATAGAATTTTGCAAAGAATCTATTCATACAATTATTTTTTCTGTATCAGATCATTTTTCATTAGATTTTATCAGATTATCAATTTTTACATAACGATCATCTTGGCTAGTCTACTTGCTCTGTTTTCGTTCTAATGACTTGCAGGTGATCTTACGGGACTGGAACAACATCAGGAATAGCATATACAGTAGCTTGGATAGTGATAATAATCAGGTGCACTCATTCTATCTCTCATTTCTTCATAATCTTGTTTGCAAACACACTTTAATTTGGGACATAAAACGAATCTTGTTCACATCAGGCATCTCAATTTAGCCTTAAAATGAATAACTTGCTTGCAATCACACATCAAAATTGGGCATAAAACAAACCAATATCTTTCACTCACATTTTGATTTGGGCATAAAAAGAACCAGTGCTTGAATTGTTTGGTGAATTTGCATGCGATTAGGGGTGTGTATGCTCTTTTCATGAGCTTCATGCGATCTTGAGAATCAAAAACACCTCTCATCCATTCATATTCACACCACACATTTCATTTTTCTAAGGGTTAATTTACAAGTGTGAGTGTGATTCAAGTGTGTGTGTATGCTTTCTCCTTGCACTGCAAGGTGATCTTGGAGATCAAAAACACCTCATTTGATTTACTTTCATTTACCCTTTCCTAGGAGGCCTACTAGGGGATTTCATCACCCCTAGGGATGACCTCAATCGAGGCTGAATCAAAAGACACCCTCATTGGGATTTGGAATCTTGTCACTCTTGGCTAAGCCCCAAAGAACTTTATACCTTTCAGAAGTGAAGGTGAAGGGTGGGTTACCCCTTTCTCCCAGCTGTGTGGTAGGATTTCACTTTTAATTCCTTAGTCAACCTCGTGTAAACATTGCCCACAAACCTAATTGGCCATACCCTATTTCAAACTAGACATTAGGGCTTGTTGATGTGTCTTCCACGTGTGCTTGTCTAATCATCATCATATTCTTCAAATTCAAAATTCAAAATTACTTATGTGTCTTGCGTGAGTGAATCATGTTTGTACATGTGTGATCATTTGAGTAAACATTGCCAAATCAAGATAATCACCAAACACATTAGGACAAGTCATTCAACTCATTCTTCCAACACATTCATCCTAATCACTCATTTTTAGCCACTTCATTCCTAATCACATACAAGTCATCCTAAATAAATCCTAATCATATCCTTGTCACTCTACATCATCAAATCATCATCATTCTATCTAAATAATTATCTAAACAACATCATTCTAATCATTACATGTCATCATTATCTCCATTCTTGTCAAATCAACCTCAATCCCAATCATCCCTAAGCATAGCCTAGTCACATCTTCATCATTCATCCTCATCCAATCAACATCATCCGAGTCAACATCCTAGTCATTACATATAATCCAATTGTTCCAAGCCAAATCACATCCTAACTACTTTCATCCCAATCCAAAATCCAAATCAACCTAATAAAAAATCAAGACCTTAATTGATCATCCAATCAAATCAACTAAATCAATTCTATACTTAAGCATCATTAGTCCACCTTAAGTATAGACAATCATCCATCCTTTGAAGCAAATTGAATCACCCTAAGGTTTTAAAATTTGATCCCCAACATTGCAATCATCCATCATCCCCCATCATCCCATACCTCCCCAACAACATGGATCCTTATGTAGCAATGCAACAATTACAAAGACTTAGAAAAATCTATGAGAACATGGATCCTAGTGCTAAGGAGAAATGCAAAAATGACATTAGAGATATACCCTTAGCACACCTCATCATTGGGGAATCCCAAGCCCCTATCCAACCTCCATCATACCAACCTTCATCCTATATGTCCACTCCATCATACCAGCCTTCAACCTCATACCAACCTCCATTATATCAACAAACATCCTACATATCCACACCATCAACCTCCTATCAACATTTACCCTCATATCAATCTCCATCCCGTTACACATCCATGCCATCATACCTATCCAACCAATCAATACCTCCAACACTTCCATCCCCCAACCTTTGTCATGCTTACTTTGATCAAGGGAACACCAATCTATCACACCTTATCTCCGAAATCCAAACCTTATATCAACAACCATTCCCCCACACAAATCCCCCATCTCCTAATCCCCATCCTCCAATCCCCCCATCACAATATCCCCCCAATATTATCAAGCTTAATCCATCATCTTATGTATCTCCCAATCCACCAACCCCTATCAAACATACACCATCTAATCCACCATCAAATCTTCCAAATCCTAAGCTCACGATATCCAAAGAATCCTTATGGGATTTCCTCCAAAGAACATCACCAAGAAAAGCAATGGAATCCCCCAAATCCTCCACCCCTCCAACACCACCATCTACTCCAATGCCTATCCTTGAACCCACCCAAGAACCATCACTACCTAATCCCATCACCCACCTATACAATCCCAATCCTAATTCCACACCAACCACCCTTACTATCCATCCATTATATTGTTCATCAACCCATACACTCATAAAATACACCATCCATTGGCTATTAGCAAGGAATCAAACACCCTCATGCAATCCAACATCCACCAAATCTCTTGAACAACCCCCTATCATAAGTCAAGAACCATCATGTAGCCATGTTCAAGAACACATAAGTGAAGCACCTATCGCATCCATCCAAACACCTATCGCATCCATCCAAACACCTATCACATGCATTCGAACACCTATCACATCCATCCAAGCACCCACCACATCTATCCAAGTCACTCCAATGTCTATCCAATCACATGAGCTATGTCAAGAATCAAATCCAAAGCATGTTGAAACATCAACCCCTTCTCCTAATCAAGATCCAACCATCCTATGTAATCCCATCCACGATCCCTTCCCATTTATTGATCAACTTATTGATCTCACACCATCTTCTACCACCCCTTTACAATCCCCGATGAATCCTTTACCTCCATCAACCAATCCCATCCCAAATCTATCATCCTATTCACTTGAACAAGGCACCTTCATTTGTGGTGACTCCCTCGTAGGAGGTGAACAACTTCCATCCACCCCCTATCCTTCTCTAACAAATAATGGACTTGCGTCTTATTTCTAAAGCACCAAACATCCCATTGCATGTTGCATGCTCCAACACATGAACTATCAAGGCAAAGGCTTAGGCCTTCACGAACAAGGCATCTTGGAGCCCATCCACACCACATTCCATCCATCCTCACATGGCCTTGGATATACACCCCAAGAAAAATAATCTAAACATGTTGGTACCACCCACGCACCTTCCAAAATCCATTCATCCAATTCCAAATCCGGTGCATCACATCACACTCCTAAATCATATGTCGCCATCCCTCCTCCATCGTCATATCATTTGCAAAAGCATGTGACCGTCCATCTTCCTCCATCAAATTTACCTCCACTACTTCCAACTCCAAATATCCTTATCAAATCCACTTTACCTCTTATCCTCCCAACTCCTAATATCGCCATCCTCGAATCTCCTCATCCATTTATCCATAAATCCACTTTTAATCCCTCCACCCACAAACCCCCTAAAATTCCCAATCAAGACCAACAAAGGTACACATCTTTCAAACATGAAACTTCCCCCAAATCCATGGGATTCAAAAGTAATAATTTGAATTCCTCAATGCATAAAGCACAAAATCCTAAAGATGTTATCCCTTCCAAGTAAAATCCAAAATCCAAAAGGCTATCAAAGCCCACACCATCAAAAGAAAAAACAAAAACAAAAATGGTGTGGGTCCATAAAGCACCAAACTCTAATGAGGCATCCACCTCCCAATCTACCACAAAATCCCAAGCATCCCGCTCCCCATCTAAAAATCCCATAATTTCTAAGTCTATTTGGGTCCTTAAAACCCCAAATCAACCATCTAAAAATCCCCTATCCCAATCCCCATTACTCCCAACTCCACATCCAAAATACAAGCTTCCAAATACATCACGGTGTGTGCAACCATTGGTCTTGGTTCCCCTCCATCACATGACATTCCCACATGCCTCCATCTCTCCATCTTTCATCCACTATCCTACATATCTCCCCCATCACATCCCTATGGTCCATGCTTTTGCATAATCCACATCATAATCCACTATCAACCATCCATTCCACCTCCTCTTATATACCAACATCCATGTGCATATTGTTATCTCCATCTACTTTACCACTATCCAACATGGGACCATCTTCTCCTTGCTATGGAAACAGACTCTAGAGTCCCCATTCCATCAAAAAAAGTCAAAAATGCAAAAAAATAAAAAAAATGAAAAAAATAGTAAAGAGAAAAAAATCTGTCCAATGGTGAAAACCACTCCTTGTGGCACCTTGGGAAAGTACCATGATGAAAACCCCTTGTGGGCATCATGCGTAATCCCTTCTTCATCCATTTTTGTATCCCTACACTTGGGGGCAAAACCATATCCTTCATCCACATCCATAATATCCTTTGCACATCTTATCCACTATCTTATCCTTATCCTATCATATTCCTATCCACTATCCCCTATTTATCCTATCATATTCCTATCCACCATCCCCTATTTATCCTACCATTTCCCATCCATCCTATCCTCTATAGCTTCCTCAGGTTAGATCTTGATAAAGACAAGGGGCAAAATATCAACAACTGCTTTGGACACCTCTCGACACACTCCCTTTCCAAGCATATCCTCCATCCATCTACTACAAAGCCCATCCACTCAAACATAAAACCATCATGAAAAATTCTTTAAGCATTGGGGCATATGATTCCTTGCAACCTAGCCCTTGGAGAAAATCATTATCCCCGTCTCCCATCCATCTATCTTGCATCCCTCTCTCTATCTTCCAATCCATTTATCATGAATCTCCTCTCTATCACCTTCCACTACCAAACCCCACATCCATCTATCATGTATCCCTACCCAATCCTTTATTCCACCTTCCTATCCCTTATCCGCATGTATCTATATATCTACCACAAATCTCCTATCCATTATCCTTTCATCGCCAATCCCCCTATCCAACCCCATCACCTTCACCTCTAGACTTGGTGTTCCCTTGTCATTGGTATTTAGTGCAAAGGCTATCCAAATGAAATCCAATGCAACCATCAGAATAAATCATTCCCCTTCCAAAATCACAAAAATCCAAAAAAATCCAAAAATCCATAAAATCCCAAAAATATCCATGACAAAATCAACATCATTCCATCAATAGCTCATCATCTTCCAACACCCTCACAATAACACATCATCTTCCAACATCATCACATCTATCCTTAGTCATCCCACATCGTCATCATAAATTAGAACTACATATCATCACCACCCGCATCTTAATGTGCCTTGATCCCATGGATACAGGGCAGTCTGGAATACGAAGGAAGTTTTTAGTACTCAGGTACATAAGATGCACCCATCTGACCCGCTTAGATGGTCCCTACCTGCTGAGCTTACACTAGATCCAAGCATCGCATTACCTATGAAAGCATCATCCCTTAACAAAAATCATCAACTATCAAATCAGCGTCAACCACAACTTGTCACCATCATATCTTGAGCCAATCTTACAACATCAACTAAGCATGCTCTATTCATCAACCAATTCCTGCCTGTTGATGATGATGTTAGTCATTCACAAACATAGAATAAAAGTTACACAACAACCTTTACTCATCTTGAAAGATATGATGAATTCAAAGAATACATGATCCCAAGTCTCCATTGATTAGTTCATAATCTACTGACGTTACTCAGTGGTTGATGTGTGTTGTTGTTTTCCATTCAGGGGCCTTACGTTTTGATTGTTCCTGCAAAGTTCCTCAATATTCCTCCAAATATCTTGTTCTGTATGTCTGGCCTGCATAACTCTCCAACAATTTTACCTCTGCACTATGAATTTACTCAAATAATGTGCCTATAAGATGATATTAGCATGATTTCTACCAGTATTTATGATTCTTTGCATGATATTTTCAATATTATATGCATTTAGTTCCAAATATGCTAAGGATTTTTAGTTACCTACAGGATGTCAGCATATTTTTCTGTTCTTCTTATTATTTATCATGATTTGCAGTTATGGAAGTGAATTTATGAAATTAAAATGAGAAAAAAGGTTAAATAATGAGATTCCCAAAACTACTTGACCGAGATCACTGATCCACATACAGGTTCCCATACATGCAATGAAGAGAAGAAAACTAGAATCATACTTCACCAGGACATTCCACAAATCTGCATGATCCAATGCAAATCTTCAAAGGAAAAGTTGACAACAACATGCAATGAAATGAAAGCGCTTCTATTTGAACACAGCATTCACAAGTACATATCCAGGAATCAACTTGAAGATTACATAAAATTTACAATTAGGATGTAATCTGAAGCTTCATCTTCATTCAGTATGCTTAAGAATGGGTACATTTACAGTGATCTGAAAAAAGAACCTTAACATTTCAACAATTCAGTCCTCATTAGTCTCAGCAATTCGATCTCCTATATTGGCTTGGTCTGATTTTAATGATTGACCTCCCTCATTTATGACAAGCTTTGGCCTTTATATAGGACAAAATCTAGAAAATGGTTACAATGATATAAATGATCAGGATCCTCTCAAAACAACCAACGGTCCAGAAGAACAGCATGTGCCTTGCCAGGTTGGTAAATGTATAGCTGGCACAGAATATTCTAGCATCTTTGATCAGGTCCAATATCTAGCTGGCGCACAATGCATTTGACAATATCCTCCTCCTCTTAGGCTCATGCTACTTTTGTGTGCAACTTTGCAACTTTCAGCTACCGTTCCAACATCCTGCAATAAATAGATGAGAATTAAGTATCATCATTTAATACATCAGTAGGAAGATAAAAATTTACTTTAAAATTAGGTTGAATGTGCAAACACAGGTAATCAGGTTCCAAATCTATGAAAATCATGCATTTAAATGCATATACAGCGTTAAAACAATCAGGTCAACCATCGTTGACCAATATCATGCTATCGGGCTCTAGAAATAGCTTCAAAAATCCATCACTTTATTTTCCCACCTTTTCCTTTTGTAATCGAGCTCTGAATTCCTTGTATATATCGGGTTATATTATGATCATGCAAGCACAAAAATATACAAGGAATTAACCACTTTTAAATTTCCTTTGAATCTGTACCTTGTACCTTATTGGGTTATACCTTAAGATATACAAGCGATGAAACATACAACAAACCCTCAATATTTAACTTTCACTTCGTGTCTGCCGGTTTGTATATCATGCACATACAAAGATTCTTGTATGTACACTTCAGACTCCAACTACATTATAAACCATAGTTTATTCGCTTTTGATTCCAACATGTATAATGCAACGTATATCGGGTTATGTATCTTGATCATACAAGCGTCCCAGACATACAAGCAATTTGCTGCTTTTAATACCTTTTCGAATCTAGCTTGCATATAGGTAAATGTATGTAAACCGTAATGCCTATACAACGCAAGACATATGCAATGATTTAACTCTCTTTAATAAGTCTTCGGGTCCGCCACTTGTATATGTACAATGCATATGACAATATACAAGCCACTTTTATGCAACAAATTTTCACCTTTTAATAAACATTTCGAGTCTGAAGTAGTATATGATGTAATGTATATTGACATTGTATATAAGAACATATAAACCGAAAATATACCATGATTTTACCATATTTCATAAACCTTTCGATTCTGACTTGTATATGGGTAATGTATTTCAGTTTGTATGTCTCAAATATACAAAGCACAAAAACACACAACAAACTTTCAATCTTTAACAAACTTTTGGATCCCGCGGCTTGTACATGGGTGATGTATCCTGCAATATACGCTAAGTCCCGATGCATACATTATATTATATTTAATTTTCTACCAATTTCGCATTGTATGTAACGTAATGCATGCCCCCTGATACATATATACAAAGCAGCAGATATACAACGATTATGTCTTATTTCATAAACATTTCAGGTCTGGTGGTTGTATAAAGTGTTGTATATCCCAATTGTATGTTTCACCCTTGACGCACATATAAGCCTAACATACAAACAACGGATTCGACCATTTATTCATTTCAACTTTAACTCTTTTTGGGTCCAACTTGTATGTAAATTGTTAATATCTGGGATATTAACAAACATGACCCTCCTCATTGAATGGGATGATGATGATGATGTCATAATCATAACCGGACTTCATTAAAATGCGAAAGATGACATCACCATCATATTGGTAAGATCAGGGGATATTGAGAATATAAGGTCACATTTAAGATCGGGTGATATTTTAAAGGTGACCCCCCTTCAAAAGATCATGATGACATCACCATCATATTAGTAATGGGGTGATATTTGTAATACGAGGTGATATTTAAAATATGACCCCCCTCAGGAAAATTAGGTTTGACCAGAACTTTGACCTGCCATAACTTTCTCATTTGGTCGAATTTCAAGGTGATGCAAAAGGCAAACCTACCTAGAATTTCAAGCTCTTTCACATGGTAAGCTTTTTGAGGATAGATTCAAACTTTGGAATTTGGCTCAGATTTCAAGATCACAAATATACCTGACATTAAGCATATGCATACTAACTAATGCTGCTTTTACCATACTGCCTAGAGAATAAGAGCAAGGGAACAAGCCAGCAAAATTGGGTCCCTATTTTGCTAATGCAAAATGGGGCATGTTGTGTAACCACACAACAACTTGCCACCAAAGAAAACAACAAAATTCAAATAATTCAAAAGATGAGGATAAGTTAAAACATAATGTTCCAACTCTTATTAAGCATGAGCATCCTAATCCTTTCTAAATGGTATCATATTCATCAATGTAACAATGAATTGATAAGGGATCAAGTGTGTGCACGTGATTCATATACTCATCTTGAAATTGAGTTGAATAAACCAGTGACTGGTGTTAGGCTACATAGTTTGGTTCATCCCTCATAGCCAACTGGATAAAGCCTTGCTGCCAGCAAGTGTCCATAGCCCTGGCAAGGTTATCATTGCAATTCCCCTAAGTAGAGCCCCACTACCAGTAAGCGTCTATAGCCCCGGTAGAGTTACTTAGATGACTTAATCTAGATTTTCAGTCAATCCATTTTATTATTTTATTTATTTTATATTTTGAATTTGATTTCATAACATATAATAGTTGTAGCTTCATGATGCAAGTAGTCACTTGCTGAAATTAAGTTGAGAATTGCATTGGTAGCAAGGGCAACCTTTAGATTTTTCACTTAACACCTACACTGATATGTTCAATAAACCCAAGGCTGTTAGGTGTGTCATTATGAGGACCACCTTAACTCAAGAAAAGTAGTACTGATGAAAATGATACCATAGACCTGACCAAGAGTACCTATATTGATATGAGTTACAACCTATATAAAAACTTATATCCAACTTTTGAATTCTAACAATTTCTGCAGTGTTCTTAAGTAACAAGGTGTACCAGTTTTGCCTAAACAAAACAAAGGCTCAACAATGTGAAAACAAAAGTAACCACACAAAGCAAACTATAGAAACAACTAACTACCAAAAGGAAACAATAGAAAACAAAACAAGAAAGCAAAGAAAGGAAACAAAACAACTACTCTACCAAACTATATACAAACTCTACAAGGTAAATAAAACCCATGATAAGATCTGAAGACACATGTATTTGCATACTTCCTTATATTGTGTAGGAGCATCAAGGCACTAGTTATGGTTCTAATCCTAGCAAATTCATCCTTGTATTCTGAAAAATATTCTTGTATTCTAAATTCATTGTGTTTAATAGAATAACCTCTAATTATCAGCAACTGAGGAAGCTCATCATGTTCATGATTAATCCATCTACATGTCTTATCTCCTGAATTTCCATAATCAAAATAGTATTCAACATCATTTACTATGGAAAGGAGAAATACAACTTGATGTATTTCTGATCCTGTTGAATATGCTTCTTCATTGACAATTGGTCCTCCATTTGACTTGGCACTTTCATTGCTTAGCTCAGTATTTAGTCTCACTTCAAATTGAAGGATGTATGACTCTTGAAGTTTTAATCCTTCATCTTTATCCAACTTTGTCTCCTCATTTTGGATGTATGTTTGATTCTTGACTTTAGGCAACACCTCAATGTTTTCTTTAATTTTCTGCACATTAGCATCTAAATGAGTATCTTCATAACCTGATATACAGAAATTTATCATTTCTCAATCATTTAACTGTAAAGGTGAAACAACTCCTAATTGATAGGAATACTCCCCTATTTCATTTTCAAAATGACATTGGATTGGCATCTGATTATGCACAAAAATTCCAAAGCTTCTGCATCTTCAACTTTCATGAATTGTTCATCAAATAACTCACATTTTCCATCCACTAGAGAGTCTAGTTCCATTGACTTGCAACAATCTTGCATTTGATCATTCAATTTAAAGGAGTCAACTATGAAATCAGGATTTAGTTTCTTTTCTATGACTCTATTAGTTGCTATCATGGGAACTTCATCAGTAGTAATGCAATTAAATTCTTCCACCTGTCTCCATTCCTTTTTACCATAGAATAACTCAAGGAAAGATGTTTCATTATCCTTATCAAAAGTATTGGGATCAGAATCAAAGACTTTACCCTGACAAGTGGTTTCCTATCTATAATTTTCAAAAGATTCATACCTACACTCTGCCTCACCCTTATCATAAAGTAGAGAACTCCTATCAATCTCACCATAGAATGACTCAAAGAAAGATGTTTCCTCTTCTTTACCTTCTATAACTGATTCAGCTATTGTATTTCCTAAACAACTCATCATTAGGGGTGTTGCTTCTCTTTGCTGTTCCAAAATTTGAGTCTTCTCCAACATGACCAAGCAAGCTTCACAATCCCTTTCTGAATGCTCTTCATCATGTAATCTGCACCAACTTTCAATTAGGACATCATCAGTGGATAAACCTAATATTTGACTACACTGTATATTTCTAGACAAGTATAATTCAAAATCCTTAGAGCGGTCCACTTCAGTGTCTAGACAACTAATAACTTCTGGTGCTGCATCTGCTTGTTGCTCCAAAATTTCTTCATTTTCTTTCCAGGCTTTAGCCCTAAACACATCTATAAAGAATATTATTCCTTTCAAATGTAGATCCAACCTTATAAGAAAAGTTAGACAATTAATTTCACTGTGTTCTACAGTCTGGTGTATCCTGCAACAACTGGATAAACTAAAGTTAGATAAACTTTAAGGATAAAGCTACCTATTCAAAGTTTCCTAAAATAAAGGAATGTTAACCTGACAATTATTTTCATATGCATCCATCAAAATGAGACTCTATTTTCAATTTTCTTTTTAGGATTTTGAAATTTTAATGAGATCTACCATATCTCAAAATAAAACTTGAAAGCTCAGAAAATCAAACAAATCCTTGAAGCTTTGAACTAGATCTTTGCAAAGATACAACCCAAACCTCTCAGATAAGAGATATTTGTAGACATTCAACTCAAATGAGGAAATATTTATGCAACATTTGCAGAAATCCATAAATTCCTTGTTTAGGCCCTCCTTCTAGTGCCAATTTATGTTGATGATGATGTTAGTCATTCACAAACATAGAATAAAAGTTACACAACAACCTTTACTCATCTTGAAAGATATGATGAATTCAAAGAATACATGATCCCAAGTTTCTGTTGATTAGTTCATAATCTACTGACATTACTCAGTGGTTGATGTGTGTTGCTGTTTTCCATTTAGGGGCCTTACATTTTGATTGTTCCTGTAAAGTTCCTCAATATTCCTCCAAATATCTTGTTCTGTATGTCTTCCCTACATAAATCTCCAATAATTCTACCTCTGCACTATGAATTTACTCAAATAATGTGCCTACAGGCTAATATTAGCATGATTTCTACTAGTATTTATGATTCTTTGCATGATATTTTCAATATTACATGCATTTAGCTCCAAATATGCTAAGGATTTTTAGTTACCTATGGGATGTCAGCATATTTTTTTGTTCTTCTTATTATTTATCATGATTTACAGTTATGGAAGTGAATTTATGAAATTAAAATGAAAAAAAGGGTTAAAGAATGAGATTCCCAAAACTACTTGACTGAGATCACTGATCCACATACAGGTTCCCATACATGCAATGAAGAGAAGAAAACTAGAATCATACTTCACTAGGACATTCCAAAAATCTGCATGATCTAGTGCAAATCTTCAAAGGAAAAGTTGACAACAACATGCAATGAAATGAAAGCGCTTCTATTTGAACACAGCATTCACTAGTACATATCTAGGAATCAACTTGAAGATTACATAAAATTTACAATCAGG
The DNA here is from genome assembly GCA_027924645.1 of Cunninghamia lanceolata. NCBI lineage: Eukaryota > Viridiplantae > Streptophyta > Pinopsida > Cupressales > Cupressaceae > Cunninghamia > Cunninghamia lanceolata. Next base: position 8,449,677 of record BSBN01000685.1, on the reverse strand, counting down.
ATGTAATCTGAAGCTTCATCTCCATTCAGTATGCTTAAGAATGGGTACATTTACAGTGATCTGAAAAAAGAACCTTGACATTTCAACAATTTAGTCCTCATTAGTCTCAGCAATTCGATCTCCTATATTGTCTTGGTTTGATTTTAATGATTGACCTCCCCCATTTATGACAAGCTCTAGCCTTTATATAGGACAAAGTCTAGAAAATGGTTACAATGATCCAATGATCAGGATCCTCTCAAAACAACCAACGATCCAGATGAACAGCACGTGCCTTGCCAGGTTGGCAAATGTATAGTTGGCACAGAATATTCCAGCATCTTTGATCAGGTCCAATATCTAGCTGGCGCACAATGCATTTAACAATATCCTCCTCCGCTCAGGCTCATGCTACTTTTGTGTGCAACTTTGCAACTTTTAGTTACCGTTCCAACATCCTACAATAAACAGATGAGAATTAAGTATCATCATTTAATAGATTAGTAGGAAGATAAAAATTTACTTTAAAATCAGGTTGAATGTGCAAACACAGGTAATCAGGTTCCAAATCTATGAAAATCACACATTTAAATGAATATATAGCGTTAAAACAGTCGGTTCAACCATCGTTGACCAATATCATGCTATCGGGCTCCAGAAATAGCTTAAAAAATCCATCACTTTATTTTCTCGCCTTTTCCTTTTGTATATCGGGCTCTGAATTCCTTGTATATATCAGGTTACATTATGATCATGGAAGCGCAAAAACATACAAGGAATTAACCGCTTTTGAATTTCCTTCGAATCCACACCTTGTACCTTATCGGGTTGCATATTGGGTTATACCTTAAGATATACAAGCGATGAAACATACAACAAACCCTCAATATTTAACTTTCACTTCGCGTCCGCCGGTTTGTATATCTTGCACATACAAAGATTCTTGTATGTACACTTCGGACTCCAACTGCATTATAAACCGTAGTTTATTTTCTTTCAATTCCAACATGTATAATGCAACGTATATCGGGTTATGTATCTTGATAATACAAGCAATTTGCTGCTTTTAATACCTTTTCAAATCCGGCTTGCATATAGGTAAATGTATGTATACCATAATACATATACAACGCAAGACATATGCAACAATTTAACTCTCTTTAATAAGACTTTGGGTCCGCCACTTGTATATGTACAACGCATATGACAATATACAAGCCGCTTTTATGCTACGAATTTTCACCTTTTAATAAATGTTTCAGGTCTGAAGTAGTATATAATGTAATGTATATCGACATTGTATATAAGAACATATAAACCAAAAATATACCATGATTTTACCATATTTCATAAACCTTTCGATTCTGACTTGTATATGGGTAATGTATCTCGGTTTGTATGTCTCAAATATACAAAGCACAAAAACATACAACATACTTTCAATCTTTAATAAACTTTTGGATCCCGCGGCTTGTACATGGGCGATGTATCTTGCAATATACTCTAAGTCTCGATGCATACATTATATTATATTTAATTTTCTCCCAATTCCATGTTGTATGTAACGTAATGCATGCCCCCCAATACATATATACAAAGCAGTAGATATACAATGTTTATGTCTTATTTCATAAACATGTTGGGTCCGGTGGTTGTATAAAGTGTTGTATATCTCAATTGTATGTTTCACCCTTGACGCACATACAAGCCTTGTTGATAACTGAGAGGGGGGGGGTGAATCAGTTATCCTAATTATTTCTTCTTTTGAACTTTCTTATTAATCAATGCAGCATTGAATCAAACAAACAAACATTACCATGAAATGAAAAACACATGACACAGTTTTTTTGACGTGGAAACCCTGTTAAGGGAGAAAACCATGGGGTGATTAACCCAAAGATTATTCTCTGTTAGAAGAATAAGGGATTACAAAATGGCGCTTGCCAATTAGGGCTCACTGCCCGAGCACACTGCTCACAAAGAGGCCCACTGCCTACAAGGAGACACACTGTCTACAAAGTGATAAGAATCACAGTCTTGAACTGATTGGAAGCATCTATATATGTTGGAGTTCAGTTCCGGTTAGGCTCAGTACACTGATCTGCTGCATTTCATCTTTCCTCTGTTCTTTATTCTACTATCCTTTCACATATCGGATCTTTCTTACTACTTCTGCTCTGTTCTGCACTTATTCGCATACACCATCACACAATTACACCCTTCACAACTAAATCCATCCTCTATATATATCCGCACAAGTAATTTCATCACCTTTCTAGTCGGCATCCGGAACAGTCTAGTTTCTTACAAACTCTGTTCTGTCGGCTGAATCCTTGCTCACCAAGCAATGCGGATCAAGCATATACTTGTAGATATCATTAATCATGTCGGCCAAACATGATTCATGCCTTCACAACCTTTACCATCAACAGTAACACATCCGAAAAATAGTCTGATACTCTGTCAGTCAGTTCTTCCTCTGTTCTCACTGTCTCTCAGGAATCCGGTACTCAACTATTCATATCTTTTTCTTTGTTCATCACCGGAGGCTAAATCCTTGGAATATACTACTCAAGGTAGTCCTCTTGACTTCCCCAAATCTGCACTGCACCAAGACACTTCCTTTGAGAGATCCAGACCAATCTGTCGGACCTTGCCACATGCTCTGTTCTTGTTCACCGGACCACAACAATCTTCATTCTTACTTCCGGTAGAGACACACCATAACTTGCGGATATGTGGGATGACCTTTGTTGCCATCAATGACAACAACCATGAATCCATATAGTGTCTCTTGCCAACAATCTCCCCCTTTGGCATTGATGGCAACACTTAGTGAAAAATGACTAAGTGTTTATACTACGCTCCCCCTTGGCTGATGCTCTATATACAATTTTCGGAACTCCCCCTTAGTTGGATTCCTCATTTTTCACTGCTCCTCACTCCCCCTTTGACATCAATGGCAAAGGGTAGGGTCCGCACACCAAAATTTTCAAAAATTTTCTATACATAGCCGCATATTTACATACTCACATATACTGAAGAATGTCTGCAAAGGATGTCTTCAGTTGGATCAGTTCTGTAGCCCAACTTTGCTTCATTCTATCCAAAATTGAAATGTGACCACTCAACAAAAATGCAAATGCATCTGCCCTTTTTAGATCTTTCGGATCACTTGTCTGGGCTGTGATTTGAGCTTCTGCTATGGCCTCATGCATGGCCTCTAGCTTAGGGACAATTAACCCCCTGAGCTCACTCAACCTGCTTATTCTATTTTTCCTTTCCTTCTCCAATTTCTTGATTTCACTCAAGACTGCAATAGTCTGACATTCTTGATTTGTTATAGAGGAAGAAAGAGGATCAAAACTTTGAGACAAGCTTAGTAGTGTGTCCTCTTGCGCTTTTATTTTCTTCTCAATGTCCACTGTTACCTTGGACCAGGAGATACAAAATTTGTATATTTCACCGCCATCCTTAAGAGCATTTTCTAAGCTCTTTATCCCAATGTTCATGTTTCTCCTATCATTAATGATCAAACCTTGAACCTCAGAGAACCTTTTATCCAAAAACTCCTTCCGGACCTTTTCTTCAGCTGATTTTTCTAAAGATTCAAAATGTGTATTAACACTGCTGACTAAGGTTTTGAGATTACCGGAAGAGGAGGCTGCCGGATCTATCTGGACCGATGGCATAATCTTCTCAAGCACTCTGGAAGCAGCCTCTATCAACTCACAGTCTTCCATATGAGACTTTAGGAGCTTTTCATTTGCCTTAGCATTTGCAAATGAGGCTATCTTCATTGTCTGCACCGGAGAGAGGGAATCAAAGTTGAATGGGTCTTGTAGTAGCTCCGGTTCATCGATCTCTATTGTTTCTTTGCTCAAAAATTGTTGAACAGTTTGTGCAGTGTCTCTTGCCAGAGACAGATGTTTCTTTTCTTCTACAGTCTTGGAACTGTCCTTTGGGATTTTCTCTCCTTCCACATTCTTACCACTATCAGTCATGGTCTTCTCTGATGGAGTCTTCTCTTTCTCTGCACCCTTGGTACTGTCAACCTCTTTATCTTTCACCACTGCTTCCTTCTCCTGTAATTTCACTTCTTCTTTGGATCCAGAGACTGTAGGGGAAACCGGAGGAGAGATGCTAGCCTGTTCATAGGCCACTTCTTCTGGAGCAGAGGGTTCCAAGTCCACAGCTGTTTCTGCACCTAAGTCCTCTACAACAGGAAGATTGAACCTTTTGAAGGCCTTTCGGAGGATCTCTTCTGTCTCTTTGGCCACCTTGTCAGTCTCACCAAGCATGAGTTGATTCATCTTGGCTTTACTTCTGAACTCATCTTTGCAGTCTTTGAATATTATGTTCATTGTCTTGGGATCAATTTGAGGATATAGCTGAATAGCTATCTGCTCTCGGATCTCAAGATCTTTTGCCTGAGCATTATTCTTTCTTAATTCTAATTCCTTTTCTAGGCTTTTAGGGATTTCATAGATAATCTCAATAAAAGCTTTATTGTAGATGTTCAAGTACCTTATTATAGCTTCTTGCAGGATCTTTTGATCTGCCTCGTTGTAGTCATCATAAAATTCAGCCACCGGTTGAAGGTTCCCATCCACAGTGACTGATTTGACTACACTGTCTAGGGATAGAGTGGGCTTTTCAGCAAATTCTTCTGCCATTTCTTCCTTGTCTTGGCCTGTGGAGGGTTTCCCGGATCCTTTCTTCTTCTGCTTCTTTATTTCTTTTACTCCCTCATCTGACTCAGTTTCCTCTTCATCCTTTTGGTTTTCATAAGCCCTTGTGGCTTTTGTCTTAGATCTTTTACCGGATGCCTGGACTTCCGGTTTTGAACTTTTGGTTGTGGGAGGTGCAGATCTTTTTGATGATCTGGTCCGGGTGGAAGTTTCAACTGGAACACTTTCTTTACTTTTCTTTTCTGCCTCTTTCTTTTCTTCCTCAAATTTTCTTCTCTTTTCCCGGCTGGCATCAAGTGCCTCTTTTGAGATGCCTAGGCCTTGAGCAATGTGCTCTACTTCTTTTCTCACCTTCCTGTTTATCTTAGGTTCCCTGAGTTCTACATGGATCTTTACACTCAGCTCCTCAAAGGTTCCAAACCTTTCTGCCTTTGGATCTTTGGGCTGACTTAGCATGTGTTGAACATGCAGCTCCACTATCTGTTCATCCACTTCATACCCCATGGGCATGATCTAGACAGTCCTTGGCTCCACTGCCTCCATTAGGCACTGATCAGTGTCCACCATAAAGCACACTGAGTCTTTGTATTTTTCAACAAGAGACTGGGGAATTCTTTCTCTTGCTTGCATCATGCTTTGGAAGTTTTTGAAGTATCCCCATAGGGCTGTATTTCTTGCTTTGGCATCCCCAAGCCCATGTAGATAGTCTCTTATTTGGACTACAGCAGGTTTGTCATTCTGCCATGCCCATCCACTTGATCCGGGCAGCTCATTCATGAAGTAGAAGAATAGACATAATATAAGAGTACCATACTTAAAGGAATTCTTCTTGTCCTTCTTGATTTTCTATATATTTTCCATTAATTGGCTTAAGAGCAGTTCGCAGAGATCATATTCTGCATTCTTCCTTAGCATTTCATAGGCAGTATATACTGCAGTTCCGGATATAGAATTCTCCCTGCTGGAGTGATAGATCTTGTATCCTATTATCATGGACGCATACTTGATATCCGGATCAGAAATATCTTCAATGGTCATTGCCCTCTTATCAAATTTTGATCCGGTGGCCTCAGTTACAATGTTATTTTTGACAGATTTGAGGATAGGTATCCCTCCGGAAGAGTATAGACCAGTTACTGCTCTAATTGTCTCTTTTGTGATCTTGCAGGGTCTATCCAGCCATAGGAAGTTGTCATGCATCCTGCTCAGTACATACCAGACCCATTCATCTTCTTCAAAGCAGGGGAAATGAATGAATTGATCAAATTGTTTCTTCTGGATACCCTTATACTCTGGTTTAAGCTCAAAAGCATTGTCTATCAGTTGTTTGTGATAGAGATCTCTCAATTTGAATTCCCCAAATTCCTCAATGCTTGCATGTATGTAAACCCTAATGTCTTCTGTGTGTAAAACTCCATGAGGAACACTGGAAAATGCTCCTAAGGGATCTACTTCCAATGACTTGTATGGATGTTTCTTAAATTCAGGTCAGGGCCTATCTGAGATTTTTACTATATTTGGAGTAGCCATTTCTTCAAAAGATTTGTAGCAAGATATCGAAAGTGGAAAATACCTTTTACGTCTTCGGTTGCATGGAGTAGCTGGATTGATTTCTGTATGTAATGACTTTGGCAAGAGATCTTCGGTGTGCTTGATGAGTCTTGTTGCAGAGCTCCACTTTTCGCTTCTTCTTGAGTGCATAATGAGCAAATGATTTATGAGAAATCCCTTATATCATTTCGCAAACCCTAATATCTGTTTGCAATAAATGCTTCACCTATATTATTCCGGTTTGCCTTGTCCGGATAGCTTGGAGTATCCCGGATTAGTCCTGATCTATGAACATCATGCGGACCTCTGAAATCTTGTCTGGATCATCTCAGGACTGGTATCTTCAAACCCTTTACTCTGCATCTTGTGTCACATCCAGCACCACTTGATTGGCTGGGGGAACATGATTTTCTTTGAGTCTCCCCCTGAGCCAGAGCTCACTTTTTAATTTCTGGAAGAAATATCAGCACCAAAGTCTGGTGCGGATCCAACCTCTACATTCTCTGAACTTTTCTTCACCCAAATCTTGTTCATCTGATTCCTAACTTCATCCACATTCATCTTTTGTTTACCCTTGTCTTGATTCTGATTGTATACCAGACCTCTTTTGTCCTGATTCTTGCTTTTGCAGACTTTTGCACTATGACCGGACCTATTACAGATTTGGCAAATAACATTTCTTTGCATATTTGACTGATAACCTCTTGATCTGCATTGATTAGCCATATGACCTACTCTATTGCATGTAAAACATCTACCATTGAATGATTTGTTTACTTGCATATTTCTGCATTCATGAGACTTGTGTCCATACCTTTTGCAGTTAAAGCACTGTTCGGAGAAGGATGGACTAGTTTGATTCATCCTTTTTCTGCACTGATTAGCTTTGTGACCAAAGTGATTGCAGCTGTGGCAGTATCCATTGAAAGATGGATATCTTTGAGCATTGGGCTGTCTTACCGGAGGTCTTCTAGGCCTATTCCTTGGATTTTCTGATCCAAAATTCTTTTGACCAGATCCGGAGCTTTCTCCTTTCTCATATCCCAAACCATACTTGTCATCTGTCCTCTTTTGACTTCCAAGAAGTACTTCAAGTTGGGCAGAACTTATCTTGAATTTTTCTTTATATTCATTTGCTGTTTGAAGATCTCTTTTGAGAGAGACAATTTGATCCTCAAGTTTTTCTTCATTATCTTTGGCATCTTCAAGATCAGATTCAGGATGTCTGATAATCCTGTCCATCTGGTGGCATTCTTCTGATTTCTCTTTAAGAGATTGTCTTAGATTGTCTTCAGCTTTTCTTTTTCCTTCAATCTCTTGAGTAAACTTTATAGTTCCTGATTCCATTTCATGTCTTAACATAATGACTTCTTTTGATAACTTTTCACATAACTTGGTTTTCTCAGTCAATTCTTCATCTGTATTGCTTTCTTCACTTTGTCTTGCCAATTGTTGGAGCAGCTCCTTTCTCTTTTTCATAGAGAGACTTAATTTGTCCTTTAATTCTCTCATGAATTCATCAGCCTGTTTGAGTCTTTCCTTTAATTCATTGACTTCAGAATTTGACTGTTCAAGATCCTCAAGGGCAGTCTTGAGTTGCTCCCTTAAACCATATGCATCCATTTGAACTCCCAGATCTTCCTCAAGCTGTTAGGCTCTATTAGGAGGAACCTTGCTCTGATACCAATTGTTGATAACTGAGGGGGGGGGGGTGAATCAGTTATCCTAATTATTTCTTCTTTTGAACTTTCTTATTAATCAATGCAGCATTGAATCAAACAAACAAACATTACCATGAAATGAAAAACACATGACATAGTTTTTTTGACGTGGAAACCCTGTTAAGGGAGTTTTTTTGATGTGGAAACCCTGTTAAGGGAGAAAACCACGGGATGATTAACCCAAAGATTATTCTCTATTAGAAGAATAAGGAATTACAAAATGGCACTTGCCAATTAGGGCTCACTGCCCGAGCACACTGCTCACAAAGAGGCCCACTGCCTACGAGGAGACACACTGTCTACAAAGTGATAAGAATCACAGTCTTGAACTGATTGGAAGCATCTATATATGCTGGAGTTTAGTTCCGGTTAGGCTCAGTACACTGATCTGCTGCACTTCATCTTTCCTCTATTCTTTATTCTGCTATCCTTTCACATACCAGATCTTTCTTACTACTTCTTCTCTGTTCTGCACTTATTTGCATACACCATCACACAATTACACCCTTCACAACTAAATCCATCCTCTATATATATCTACACAAGTAATTTCATCACCTTTCTAGTCGGCATCCGGAACAGTCTAGTTTCTTACAAACTCTGTTCTGTCGGCTGAATCCTTGCTCACCAAGCAATGCGGATCAAGCATATACTTGTAGATATCATTAATCATGTTGGCCAAACATGATTCATGCCTTCACAACCTTTACCATCAACAGTAACACATCCAGAAAATAGTCTGATACTCTGTCAGTCAGTTCTTCCTCTGTTCTCACTGTCTCTCAGGAATCCGATACTCAACTATTCATATCTTTTTCTTTGTTCATCACCGGAGGCTAAATCCTTGGAATATACTACTCAAGGTAGTCCTCTTGACTTCCCCAAATCCGTACTGCACCAAGACACTTCCTCTGAGAGATCCGGACCAATCTGTCAGACCTTGCCACATGCTCTGTTCTTGTTCACCGGACCACAACAATCTTCATTCTTACTTCCGTTAGAGACACACCATAACTTGCGGATATGTGGGATGACCTTTGTTGCCATCAATGACAACAACCATGAATCCATATAGTGTCTCTTGCTAACAAGCCTAACATACAAACAATAGATTCGACCATTTATTCATTTCAATTTTAACTCTTTTTGGGTCCAACTTGTATGTAAATTGTTAATATCTGGGATATTAACAAACAAACATGACCCTCCTCATCGAATGGGATGATGATGATGACATCATCATCATATCAGGACTTCATTAAAATGTGAAAGATGATGTCACCGTCATATTGGTAAGATCAGGGGATATTGAGAATATAAGGTCACATTTAAGATCGGGTGATATTTTAAAGGTGACCCCCCGTGACTAAAGTGACCCCCCTTCGAAAGATCATGATGACGTCACCATCATATTAGTACTAGGTTGATATTTGTAATACGAGGTGATATTTAAAATATGACCCCCCTCAGGAAAATCAGGTTTGACCAGAACTTTGACCTGCCATAACTTTCTCATTTGGTCAAATTTCAGGGTGATGCAAAAGGCAAACCTGCCTAGGATTTCAAGCTCTTTCACATGGTAAGCTTTTTGAGAATAAATTTAGACTTTGGAATTTAGCTCAGATTTCAAGATCACAAATATACCTGACATTAAGCATATGCATACTGACTGATGCTGCTTTTACCATACCTCCCAGAGCACAAGAGCAAGGGAACAAGCCAGCAAAATTGGGTCCCTATTTTGCTAATGCAAAATGGGGCGTGTTGTGTAACCACACAACACTGCCTTAGGATATATCATTCCTATGATAGGAAGAATCTATCCTATCATCATCCATCTTGGCAAGAGATACAATGGCTATTTGTTTGGTTTGTTGGTCTTTTGGTTTTTGATTTTTATCTTTTGTCCTATTCACAGATCACATCAAAACTACCTTGATCTCACTATATCATGGTATGTGGCGAAAACATCTAGAATGGGGCATAGTCTTGCTTTGTATGCTATGCTTGTGGGTTGGTCTCATTACTCCAAGCTAGTATTCATATCTTGTTGATCATAGGGTCAGTTCTAGCATATTGATCTCCTTATGCATCTAAGGTTCATCATACCTTTTGTGTACTAAGGACTTATGCTATGAGTCCCCTTCCCTCATCTAGACAAGCTTGTACTATCTTGGGCTTGCATTGGATCATCCCTTTGTTTGCATGTCTAGTCCATGCAAATGTTGGATACACATCATCACCCTGGTCTTCTATACCTTGGTGAAAATATCCACTTTGCTATATCAAACCTAGGATTGCTCTAAATCATTTTCAGCACAATAATCATCCATTTTCCAATCCATCTATCATCTAATCATCAATCCATCATCATTCTTTCATCTCACCCCTTATCCTCCAACCACTTCTACCAATTTGTTGCATCCATTTCGAGAGCACAACCGTGTTCTTGCAACCTGTCTATCCTCTTGAGGGGGCATCACCCTTACTAATTATTCCCAAGCCTTACCCTATTTCTTCTAAGCCAAAATCTTTTTTCTATCCAATCCAATTCTATATTTTAACTTCTTTGAAATAATGTTACTTAGCCGCAACACCATTTCAAAGAGGGTCAAATGTAGACACCTAAAATTGACTTACTCCACAAACCAATTTCCCGTATCCCTACACCTTCAATTATCTCTCCTATTAATTAAATAAATTCATTTTATTTTATTAATTTATCCCTCATCATCTACCTTGACCATTTATCCATCCTTTGTGATTAATTAATTCATTTAATTTATCACTATACCTTACAAATATATCCTCATTTGATTAAATAAATATTTCTAATATTTATTTAGCTAACTTGTCCATCTCCCTAATCCCTATTAATTAGATAAATCATTCTTATCTAATTAATCTACCCTACTAATCAACCTAAACCTAGCGTAGTTGATTAAATAGCAATTATTTAATCAACCTACCCTAGCCTATCTATCCCCTAGACCTAAGTTAATTAAGCTAAACACTTAATTAACCTTGCTTAGCCCATCCTCCCACACACCTTTGAATAAAAATCATTTTTTTATTCAAAGGGTCAAATCCTCCTTACACCTCATTTATCACCCTCTTACACATGTAAGTGTACATATGTCCTTCAACCTTCACATCTCCACATAAAAGTGAATTTTTAATTCACACTCCGCCATGAGGTGAATTTTTAATTCACTTATCCACTCTTCCCAAAAATAAATTTTTAATTCATTTTTATCCTCCACACCTTTCCCCATGTGAATTTAAAATTTACAAATAATGAGAGCCCTCCAAATCCATTGACTTAATCTCAACCTTTGATCTCTCTCATCCACTCCCCTTGTCACAAGGCTATGACTTCAATCCAAACCCTAACTCTCAAGCATTTCTAGCCCTTGATCTCATCTTTTAATCCTCATCCTCCATCCCTTGTCCAAAAATCTATAAATGATACCCTTCTCTGAGCCATTTTAACAACTTCTTCTTGCATCCTCATAATGCCAAAATCTCTCCAAAATCTTCTTATCCCAACATCATAATGCCAAAATCATTCCTCATCCCCATCTCAAATCTCCATCTAAATCCAAATCCCTCATCTACATTGTGTTGAGCAAGCATTGAGCAATCCACATTCTACATCTATTTGGGTAAATCTAAGGAGTTTGGCTGCAACTCCTTCCACCCTATCAAGGAGAGGGATCACATGTGAAGGTATAACTTGGTGTATTTATGCATTTTGTTAGTATTTCTAAATTCATTTGTTTTCCTAATCTACAGGAAGAAATATGAATATTGTCTTGTGCCTAAATTTGGGCACTCCCTTCATACTCCAAACTGCCTACATACCCATATCTGCAAGATCAAGGCACTTAATGATAGAGATGATATGTAGTTCTAATAGTGTTTTATTGATGGTGATGATGAAGATGAGTGATGGATTGATGTGATTTTGATTCGAGTGTCCACTCAATCTAAATGCATGCAAGTGTTCACAGTATGCTCAATTGATGCAAAAAACAAACAAGGTATTGCCCTTGTCAAGTCGTAAACCAGTGATTGATTATTTGATTGATGATGATGATGATAATTTAGTGTTGTCCTTGTGGGGAATGATATATCCCTAGATCAACACAAGGATTTGGGAATGATATATCCCATTGATGATGATGATTGATTTAGTACTAGATGTTATGCACCAGGATATGAGGACCAAGGTTACGATGTGTCTCGTGCCCCAACATAATACAACCTTATCTAGATACAAGATATGAATATTAGCTAGGAGGATTTGATGGAAATGCAAGATAAAAAGATAGCACACACAAGTAAGAAAGCATGCACAAATGATACAAAAACAAACAAGGTATTGCCTCTGTCAAGTTGTAAACTGATGATTAATTGTTTGTTTGATTGATGATGATAGTGTTGTCATGGTAGGTGTTGGTGCTTGCATGAGTAGCCAAGTTTCAAGCATTTAAACATGCAGGAACCTTCCCAAAAAATCCAAAAAATTCTAAGTCCATGGACCTACTTAGCATGTTTCAGCATCAGCATCATATTTTCTTCAAGGAGGAGCTCATCATCATCATATTTCCAGACATCACCCTGATGTTGCTTGCGAGGGTCATCATATTTTCTGCCTGCATGATCTTTCGCCAGGGTGATATTTTAACATCAGGTGATCTTAGTTAAGATCATCCTAATGATGTTAATGCAAGGTTCTAAGTATGACCCATTTTGCATCAGGGTCATCATATTTGAACATCAGGTGATCTTGGTTAAGATCATCCTGATGTTATTCTATCATTTCATGTTTGCTTTAGCACCCGGTGCTGCTGACGTCATTCTTTTATCGGGGCGATATTCACCTGTCTGCATCATTTTTCTCTTAGGAGGTGGTCAACATCATCATGATATTCTATCAACCAGATTTTTCATTAGGGTCATCATGTTTCAATATTGGGTGATGTTTGGATATCATCCCAATCCTGTAGTAGAGCTATAGTGCACCCTGATATTTCTGCGGGGGATGATATTCCAAAATATCAGGTGATCTTACGAATATCACCCTGGCGCCAATGTGACGATGACGTCATCCAGATATGAGGAGGTGCGTAGTATACAAATATGATGCTGACGTCATCAGGATTTTTGTGGACATGCAGGATGTTCATCGGCTAGACATTTGGTATCTATAAGGCAGGAGGATCTTTCTCCGACGCATCAGGTTGTGTCGATGATGGCGATTATCATGCGGGCAATTTTTCACATGAAGGCAGGGTTGGTCATCACGCTGATATTCATACATCAGGGTGATATGAATTATCGGGATGAGCTCAGCAGGTGGCCTGCTAACGTTAGGGTGATATTTTGAGCAGCATGATATCATGCTAGAGGATGATGATGATGAAGGTCTTGTTGGTTTTTTCCCTGACTGGATGATCATTCCCAGATTTCCCTACAAAGTAGACATCAGTGATCAACAGGATCTCTGGGCTAGGGGCCAACAGTATAGGAGATAGACTCTATTTTTATCTCCTCTTCTTCTTCAGGCTCTGCAAAACCTAGGGGTGTATTCCCTATTCAACATCCATGAAATATGACTATGAACTGACTGGGATGTTGACACAAAGCAGATAAATCCTCTTGTATGAAGACCAAAACTGTGGGATAAGTGCAAAGGGGCTAGCTTTGGACTTATGTTCAGTTGTGAATCAGAGGATCTTGGTCCTAAACTACTTCTAAGGTCCTAATGGTTGTTTTGGAAGTTTGAATTTGATTTATGTTTGGATGCAAACCTAGACTTGGTGTATAACCTCAACATAGAGCTAGATTGGTGCCTATCCAGGGCTTGGAGTTAGTAGACATACACCTGTGAATGATCAACATGAACACAATAAAACTAGATTTCAAGGGGATTTGTGTGATATCTGCCTTACAGATACCTCCCAATACAGAGTGTTAAGTTATCTCTACTTATGGCATCCCTATTACAGTATATCCTTCCCAACACTTAATCTGAAAACACTTTAATCTACCCTTTGAGCAGAAGTTGAAAGATCAAGCATTCAATACAGGAATTCTATATTCTAGAATACCAGACACCCCTTAGATATCTAAATTCAGAAGAAGGACACATGCAATATTAGAGACAGAATTAACAAAACACATGCAAATACAACATTACTCATATAAAATCAAACATGAAATCAGTAGATTCATGCATGAGACATACAACAAGAGATACATAAACTCACAAGACCTCCTGCATAGAGCAACCAAAACTAGTTGTTTCTTATTATAGAGCCAGATATGTCCAGTTTTCAACCTACAAATGAGCAACACAACTTGCTAAATATAGTAGGAAGGTGCACATCATTAATTACATGGCACTAGTCAAAAATCTGGCAGATACAGTACATTGAGAAAATGGTGCTCAACACATTCAATGCAGCAGGTGGGAGAGGAGACAGGGAGAAGTTTCGAGCCGTGTGTTGCCGCCTGGGGATTCACATCTTCAGTCAGGTACAAGATCCGTCCACACCATCGCCCATACCTTTGCAACAACCGCCATTAATGGCACACCAACTCGCGGCCTTGGGAAAAACTTCATACTATGCATCGCAAACTTTTCCCGCCAAAATACCTCATCCTGATATTTCAAATTATGCAGTATCAAATTAGCCCACATGCACCCCGTGGTGACCTCTCCAATACTTTATATACTAGGTCACGAGCATATATGATGTCGGTGCTTTTGCTCCTGATGACACCTAGTATAAGACCTTCATCATCATCATCATCCTCCAACATGATATCCGGATACTCGAAATATCACCCTGACGTCAGCATCACTTGCCGAGCTCACCCTGATAATTCACATCACCCCGATGTGAAAAATCATCCCACAGAAAATATCACCCTGCGGGAAAGTATCATGCCGTTCGCATCACCTGCTAAAAGATATCACCTTAATGTATGAATATCAGCCTGATGACCAACCCTACCTTCGCATGAGATATCAACCTGATATTCACCTTCATTGACACAACCTGATGCATTGGAGGAAGATCCTCTTGCTTAGCCGAAACCAAATGTCTGGCCGATGAACATCCTGATGACATCACCGTCATATCCTACTGACATCATCGGCATATTTGCATACTGCGCATCTCCTCATATCCGGATGATGTCATCGTCATATTCACAATGTCGGGGGATCTCCATAAAATGACTAATGTTAGAAATATGACCCCCCAGACCTTGATGACGTCACCCCATGTCGGCATCAAGATGATATTCAGAAGATAACCGGATATTTGAAATATCACCCCCACTTCAGAAATATCATGATGCAGACAGACAGAAAAGCAGATATCACCCTGACATAAGAATGACATTAGCATCATCAGGGTGATAAAACAATGAACATGAAGTGATAAAATAACATCAGGATGATCTTAACTAAGATCACTCAATGTTCAAATATGATGACCCTGATGAATATTGGGTCATACTTAGAACCTTGCAGCAACATCATCAGGATGATCTTAACTAAGATCACCCGATGTTAAAATATCACCCCGCAGGCAGAAGATCAGGCTGACTGAAAATATGATGATGACCCCCACGAGAAATAATAGGGTGATGATTGGAAACATGATGATGATGACCTCCTCCAAAGAAAATATGAAGATGATGCTAAAACATGCTGAGGAGGCCCAAAGACCTAGAACTTTTTTGGATTTTTCGGGAAGGTGCCTGCATGTTTATATGCTTGAAAATTGACTGCTCATGCAGGCACCAACAGGTCTTATACTAGTATCATCAGGAGCAAAAGCACCGACATCATATATGCTCGCGACCTAGTATATAAAATATTGGAGAGGTCACCGCAGGGTGCATGTGGGATAATTTGATCCTACATAATTTGAAATATCAGGATGAGGTATTTTGGCGGGAAAAGTTTATGATGCACAGTATGATGTTTTTCCCAAGGCCGCGAGTTGGTGCACCATTAATGGCAGATCTTACAAGGTATGGGTGATGGCGTGGACGGATCTAGTACCTGACTGAAGATGTGAATCCCCAGGTGGCAGTGCAAGGCTCGAAGTTTCTTCCTGTCTCCTCCCCTACCTGCTGCATTCAATGCGATGAGTGCCATTTTCTCAATGTAATGTATCTGGCAAATTTTGACTTGCCATGTAATTGAGGCTAAGCACCTCCTTGCCGTATAAGTAGGGTTGTGTTGCTCATCTGAAGGTTGTTGAAGGCCTGAGGCATTTTTGTGTAAATAATGAAGAACAGGGCATGATCCTAGTTGTTCTATCCCATTTTGGAGTTTATGAGTTGCAACATGAGTGTATTTTGCACATGTTTTCAGTTTTAGTGTTAATGTTATATGAAAAATGCTTATTGCATGTGTCTCTCTGCTTGTCTCCATTTGCTGCATGCTTCTCCTTCTTTTGAATCTGGTTGCTAAGGGTTTCATAGATTCTAGGGTATAGATATCTATATTGCATGCTTGATCTGTAACTTCCATTCAAGGAGTGGATTAAACTGTTTTAGGTCAATGTATGGTGAAGGTTGCATGCTAGCAGGGATATCTGTAAGTAGAGGCAGTTAGATACCCATTCTTGGGTGATGTTTGTAAGGCAAGCATCAGTCCAACCCCCTGAAACTTGAGTGAAAGTTACAAACCATCTGTTGTATATGTCTAGTTGACTCCTTGCCCAATGGATAGGCACCAGTCTGCTCCTGGGTCAGTAGTTATGAGCCAAAACCCCTTGTCTTGCATCCAGGACATTATGTCCACCCATTTCATCACCTCCACCTGTTAGTTGTAGGAGTAGGATTAGGACCCCTGCATACTCTCATACCCAACCAGACACATATGTCCAAGAATGTTGCAAACCTTGTGATCTATCATGCAGATCTTGGTCCAGACATGAGAGTATTCTACCTGATGCTGTCAAGCTAAATCTTCATATCATTGAGCTAGTCAAGGTTACATCTTGAGTTATAGGGATACCTCCCATTGGTGCGGCAGAACCAGAAGTGAAGGGGAGGCAACTCACGCAACCTCCTATATTAGTTGGCTGAATCTGCATGTGCATAGGAACTAGCAAACCCTGTTGCTGATTCAGAAGAAAAACCAACAAAATTGGTGACTCTACTGGGGAGAGAGAGAGAGTCAAGTGATTTGAAGGCTGGAAAATCTAGTTTCCAGTGAAGTTGTTGTAGCAAGATAAAAAAAGTAACCATGTGGTGCTCTGCTGGCGTGGTGAATCCAGAAAATACATGTGCCTTGTTGATATTTTGTCCTCTTTGTGAGAGGTGGCGAATCTGTTGAAAGAACCTATCAGTGCTACAACATATATCTAGGTATTCATCTTTGATTCAAAATGTTGAGTTTAGAACAACAAGCCTGGTTGTGCTCTCAGAGAAGACCATTTTTTATTGAAAGATATAAAGCCCTAGATTTCACAGGGATATATGGTTACCCAAATATTATTCCCAATAAAATTAGAGAATGTTTGCCAAAATATAGTGGATTAGATTCTAAATCAGCAAACAAACATCTGCAAAGATTTTGTAATTTAATAGAAGATTATGAGGTAGAGGATGAAGATGTAGTAATGAGACTCTTTGTTCAGTCATTAGAAGATGATGCTAGGATATGGTTTTTAGACCTGCCTGTTTGTTCAGTTTCTTCATGGATAGATTTAGAAGTTGGATTCCTAGGGTAGTTTGGTGAAAGGTTTGATGTGGCCTCATTGATCATACATTTTATGAATATCCAAAGGGAAGATGAGGAGCTAGTTCCAGCCTTTAATCTTAGGTTTATTAAGTTGCTCAGGCAAATTCCTGAATATATGAGACCCAATAATGCATTATGCTTGACAATTTATTTGGCTGCATTTGATGAAGAAATGAGTTATCTGTTGAGAGATAAAGAACTAGTCACACTTCACCAGGCTTTCCAATTTGCTATGGACATAGAAAACAATGAGAAATATGGAATACCAGTAGGTTTCATGGCTGCAAGTTGTCAAAGCAGTTATCAAAGTGAATATATTTCAGTTCTCCTAGTATGTGCATTAAAAGATGATTGTGTAGAGGGAAATATATTTCAGAATAATGTGTGCAGCCATGATGTGATGCATGATGAAAATGTTGTAGAAAATGTAGGCACATCCTATAATGATGTGGACAAAGACTATTATCTGCCTCTATAAAAAAAGCCTGCAAATGCAAAATGCTCTTCAGATGATGAAATGAAAGATATACATGAAGTTGCATCCTGTAGTGATAGGCATATACCAGTTATTCTTGATTATTTATATGAGGCGGATATGCAAAGCTTCACTCAGAATATAAAAAACATTGATTCAAGGGATGGCAGTGAATATGCTAGTGATTGTCAGCATTCAAATGCATGTGTGAGCCTTTCAGATGATGAAATATATTTGGATGCTGAGTATGAGTGTTTCCTTGAAGTTTCTGACCATTTTCACAATGCAGGGGTTGAAAAATTTACTTTTGGGTATCAGTACATTGGTGAAGAGGAAAGACAGGGTCACTATTCAGAGGTGAATGGGCAAGTTGCAGATGTGTGTGCTCATACAATTAGGGATAATGTTAATTGCATGGGTAACTACAAAGCTTTTGATGAAGGGCTGCACTCTGAGCTTTTTATGCCTTCTCTTGAGACATTTTAGGTGGACCTTAGTGACAAAACTGCTGAGCATGATAATGATGGATACCTGTATGTTCATCAAGATAAATTTGATTATGAGATGTTGCGTGTACCTGAATATGCATGTTTGATACAAAGGAGCTCTTATTTTTTGAGGAAGGGCAAAATTCTGATGTGGATTCATTTGTTTCATGTGAGTCTATTATTTTTCTAAGCAACATCAGTGACTCATATGATGATGACATTCTACAACTGATAATAATGTATGCTGATGAAGCTAGTTGTAGGTTTGTTGAAGAAAAAGAAATGAGCAGTGAGAAGAACCTCCTACAACAATATAATGAAAATAAAACAATATAACAGAAATAGCAGAACTCAAAAGAATTTATTGATCATAGGCCACTTCGAGGGGGCAACCTCCTTTGAGCAAGCTCAATACAATAAATTCATGGGTACCTTCAGAGGTCTCAACACATACTTATATACTAAGTCTAACTAAATAACCATTACTCCCAATGAATGTGGGCTAATACCATATACTCACAGGATGACTTACAAAGCATATGCATCCAACAACATACTAATATAGTAAAGAGAAGGGCTAAACATGGGTTCTTAACATCCCCTCCCTCATAGAAAAGTTATGTCCTCAAAGCTTAAGATGTGAAAATTGATGCTGAATCTGAAGGAGTGGTTCCCAGGTAGCATCCTCTGGTTGCATTCCGTGCCACTGAATTAATACCTCGGTGATTGATCAAGAGCGAAGCTGACAGGTACACCTGTTGAGGATTGCCTCCAGCTCCAAAATGATGGATCCTTTGTTATCCAGTTCTAGTAAAATAGTGTGTGCTCTGATGTTGGAGCCAAGAACTTGTTTGAGGCAAGAGACATGAAAGATTGGATGAATGTGGGAAGAAGGAGGAAGCTCCAATTTATAAGCAACTGACCCAATCTTTTAAAGAACCTTATATGGCCCATAGAACTTGGGAGCCAGCTTTTGATGCCCTTTGAGTTTCAGGGAGGATTGCTTGTAGGGCTGTAGACGAAGAAAAACCATATCACCTACATGAAAATTACACTTAGAACGGTGTTCATCGGCTTGTTGTTTCATGTGATTTCTTGCCAGGTGAAGGTTGTCCTGCAAAATGCGAAGGATCTGATCTCAGGTTCAGAGAACAATGTCAATTGCCTGAACTGGTGAACTGTTGGGGTGGTATGGAAGGAGCAGTGGAGGTGCCTGACCATAGACCGCTTCATATGGAGTCATTTTAGATGCAGTGTGGTAGGAGGTATTGTACCACCATTCAGCGAGAGGGAGCCACTTTGCCCACTAATGCTGTTGTTCTGAGGTGAAACAACAAAGATAAGTTTCCAAACATTTGTTGGGAACTTCAGTCTGACCATCTATTTGTGGGTGATACCCAGAACTCATCTTCAGTTTGGTCCAAAAATGACTAGTGAAAGTGGCATCATGATCTAAGACAATGGAAGAAGGGATGCCATGAAGATGGAAGATCTGGTCCAAGAACATCTGTGCGATGGAGGAGGCGGTATAGGGATGGCTGAGGGCACAAAAATGACTATGTTTGGAGAGGCGATCAACTCCAACCAAGATCACTGTCTTCCCTCCAGATTTAGGGAGACCCTCAATGAAATCCATAGAAATATCTGTCCAAATCCATGTAGGGATGGGCAAGGGTTCGAGCAATCCAGGAAGGAGTGTCATTTCACCCTTGTGGTGCTGGCAGGTATCACATTCAGCCACCATCTATTGAATGGCCCTTTTCATTCCCTTCCAAAAGAAGTTACGCCATGCCCGCTCATAAGTTTTGAGGAACCCAGAGTGCCCTGCCGATGGAGAAGCATGGAGTTCATAGAAGACAGCCTGTTGAAGATTCGTGTTCTGGGGAAGCACCAAACGACCCTTGTATCTCAGAGAAGCACCATCCCAAGAGTAATGCGGTATAGTAGAAGGGGTATTGGCCAACTATTGGATGATTTGAGATAATGAAGAGTCATTGACATAGCCTTGCTGGACAGATTTCAGCCAATTCGGAACAGGCATAGAAATAGCTGAAAGAGAAGCTTGGTCATCAAATGTGTGAGAAAGAGCATCCACCACAATATTGTCCTTACCTTTCTTGTAAGTGATTTCATAGTCATAACCCATGAGTTTGCTAACCCATTTCTGTTGTGCTAGAGAGGAGACCCGTTGTTCAAGGAAATATTTTAGACTCTGGTGATCAGTCTTGATGCAGAAATGATTCCCTAATAGGTATGGCCACCACTTCTAGACTGCATGCAAAATAGCCATCATTTCCTTCTCATATGTAGAGAGGACTAAATTCTTACCTGAAAGGGCTTTTCTAGTGAATACAATGGGATGTTTATCTTGAAGAAGAACAACACCAAGTCCATTGCCGCAAGCATCGCTCTCAATAGTGAAGGTCTTGGAAAAATCTGGCATAGCTAGAACAGGTGTAGTACACATGGCTTGTTTCAATTTTTCAAATGCACACTCAACAGCAACTGTCCACATAAAAGCTTCATTTTTCAATAGAGCTGTTAATGGAGTTGCAATCTTCCCGTAATCCTTGGCAAATTTGCGGTAGTAGCCAGTCAGTCCCAAAAAACCATGGAGGCTCTTGAGTGTCTGAGGATGTGGCCAATGTGTCATGGCGTCTATTTTGGTAGGATCCACTCGAACCCCTTGGGCAGAAACAATATGCCCAAGATACTCCACTTCTGCTTGTCCAAAAACACATTTAGACTGGTTTGCACAGAGATGATGAGTAGAGAGAAGGTGCAGTACAAGATCCAGATGCTGGAGATGCTTAGCCCATGTTGTGCTATAGATGAGGATATCATCAAAGAAAACCAGAATGAATTTCCACAAGTAGGGCCGGAATATTTTATTCATCAATGCCTGAAATGTGGAAGGAGCATTAGTGAGGCCAAAGGGCATGACCAAAAACTCATAGTGGCCATCATGTGTGCGGAAAGCCGTTTTAGGGATATCAACCTCATGAACCCGAATTTGGTGATACCCAGAATGAAGATCCAACTTGGAGAAAAAATGAGCACCATGAAGCTCATCAACAATAGGAATTAGAAACTTATATTTGATTGTAATGTGATTAAGTGCTTGGAAGTCAATGCAGAGGCGCATGACCCATCTTTTTTTTGGACAAGGAGAACTGGTGATGAAAAAGAACTGGTACTAGGGCGAATAATACCCTGCTTGAGTAAGTCTCAAACGAGCATCTCAATCTTTGTCTTTTGGTGAAAGGGGTAGCAGTAGGGCTTGATGTTGGGAGGAATGCTTCCAGGAAGGAGCTGAATACAATGGTCCTCTAGACGTGAAGGTGGCAATCCCACTAGTTCCACAAAAACATAGGCATATCTATCCAAAAGGCATTGTAGATCCAAAGGACTAGTGGAGACCGCTGATGGTTGCATTTGAATGGAGTGGAGCTGAGCGATGACACCATGTGAATTCTTCTTAAGGAGCTTTTCCATGTGATGTGAACTGATGATGCTGAGAGACCTTGGTTGTAAGCCCTTCAATGTGTGTTGTTGCCCATTGTCAGAAAATTGCATCCAAAGTTCAGCAAAATCCCATAAGATGGGACCAAGTGTGCGTAACCATTGAGCGCCCAAAATGACATCACATCCGCCTAAGGGCAAGGCAAACATGTTAGAGCCTAGGTTATAATCTCCAATAGAGAGACGCACATTTTGACACTTCCCTTTGCAAGGTAAGGTGCCCCCATTGGCAATCATGACTTCAAAGCTGGAGCAAGGATGGATAAAATAATTAGCTTGTGTGGCGATCCGAGGGTCAATGAAGTTATGAGTGCTACCAGAATCATGTTGATAACTGAGAGGGGGGGGGGGGGGTGAATCAGTTATCCTAATTATTTCCCTTATTGAACTTTCCTTTTAATTAAAGCAGCATAAAATCAAACACAAAACATTAACCATGAAGTAAGAAACACATGACACAGTATTTTTGACGTGGAAACCCTGTTAAGGGAGAAAACCACGGGGTGATTAACCCAAGAATTATTCTCTGTTAGAAGAATAGGAAATTACAAAAATGGCACTTGCCAATTAGGGCTCACTGCCCGAGCACACTGCTCACAAGAGGCCCACTGCCTACAAGAAGACACACTGTCTACAAAGTGATGATAATCACAGTCTTGAACTGATTGGAAGCATCTGCATATGCTGGAGTTCAGTTCCGGTTAGGCTCAGTACACTGATCTGCTGCACTTCATCTTTCCTCTGTTCTTTGTTCTGCTATCTTTCACATACCGGATCCTTTTTGCTACCTCTGCTCTTTCTCTGGACTTATTCGCATATCTCTCCACACCCACACTCACTTCACAACTAAATCCATCCTCTATATATATCCGCACAAGTAGTTTCATCACCTTTCTAGTCAGCATCCGGAACAGTCTTAGTTTCTTACAAACTCTCATTCTGTCGGCTGAATCCTTCCTCACCAAGCAATGCGGATCAAGCATATACTTGTAGATATCATTAATCATGTCGGCCAAACATGATTCATGCCTTCACAACCTCTGTCATCAGCAGTAACCCATCCGGAAAGCAGTCTGATACTCTGTCAGTCAGTTCTTCCTCTGTTTTCACTGTCTCTCAGGAATCCGGTACTTAACCATTCATATCTTTTTCCTTGTCCATCACCGGAGGCTAAATACTTGGAATATACTACTAAAGGTAGTCCTCTTGACTTCCCCAAATCCGCACTGCACCAAGACACTTCCTCTGAGAGGTCCGGACCAATCTGTCGGACCTTGCCACATGCTCTGTTCTTCTTTACCGGACCACAACTTTCTTTATTCTGACTTCCGGTAGAGACACATCATGACTTGCGGATATGTGGGATGACCTTTGTTGCCATCAATGACAACAACCATGAATCCATATAGTGTCTCTTGCCAACAAATCAATGAGTATTGTCAGAGGGAGCTTCTTGAAGTAACCCTTGACCCGCATGGTTTGTGGGGTGGTGACTCCTGCTAAAGCCTGGAGAGAGATCTTTGGGTGGTCTTCTTGAGAAGGAGAGTCAACATGCGGCTGCTGAATGTCGACTTGATCATCTACTGTATCCTGATCATCTTCATAAACTTCAGGTGTAGGCGGGGAATCCACATCCAAGAGATAGAGCTTTTGCTAAACACATCTATGTCCTTGAGTGAATTTCTCGTCACAATTATAACAAAGCCCTTTTTCTCTACGTGCCCGCATCTCAGCTTCAGACAAATGCTTGATAGGCGTTGTTCAAGGAGCTGGTGTGATTGGAGGTCTATGGGGACCCATATTTTTGAATGGAACAAAGGTGGATTTGAAGCGTTGTTGAGCTGTGATCTTGTCCTCTACCAACTTAGCCAACCCTAGGGCTTCCATCATTATGCTAGGATGGAACATTTTAACTTTAGATCGGATTGCATCCTTCAAACCGCTGAGAAAACAACTCTAGAAACATTCATTAGACAATCCTTCGGTGTGATTGGCTAGTTTCTCAAATTCGGTCTGATATTCTCTCACAGTACTAGTTTGGTGAAGTTTAGTGAGTACGCCTATGAAGTCATCAAAAGAACTAGGGCCAAATCGTTGCAAAAGGAGTGTGCAAAAATCTATCCATTTTGGCTCTTCATGAGCCTTGATGTACCAACGAAACCATTGAAGGGCTTCATGTTCCAAATGAAAGGATGCAAGTGGGACTTTGTTGACATCAAAAGTAGTATGTAGGCTGAAATATTGTTCAGCCCAGTATATCCATCCAGTCGGGTCATCACCATTGAAGTGAGGAAAATCAAGCTTCAACCCACAAAAATGGCTGGAAGAAGAGGACCCAATGTCTACAGAAGACTCGGGTGGCCGCCTATTGTTCATGGCTAAATGCTGAAGATTGAGACCAAGAATTTTTTCATCCAGATCTTGGAGTTTGGTCTTGAGGGCTGTAAGTTCATTCTCCATGTTTTTTTCTCTTGTGCGGGTGACAACCATAACCAGGAATTTTTTTTTTTTTAATTTTTAAAAATTTTTTTTTTTTGGAATGGGTAGAAAAATAGAAACAAAAATTTTTTTAGTAAGGGAAAATTGGGATTTGGGAAAAACTCAGATTGGTAATGGGGGTTTGGGCACTTTCTGAGGGACAGGGAAGTAGAAAAATTGGGATTTCAGAAGCGGGGTGAAAGAATGAGAAAATCTGTCGAAGAGGGATAAATGAGCAGAAATGGGAAACGAACACTGTGGCCAAATTTGAAGGCATTTGGGTGAAAATCAAAGAAGTTATGGCAAACCCTAAAAATAGACAAACTTGGGATTTTGTGCTTCGATAGGGGAATTTGGGATATGGTCCTCAAGGAAGGAATTATACAGAATGAAATTTCAGGGGTTCTGGTGAATTTTTAGAGGAAATGGAGTGAAAACAAGGAAGATATGGCAAAAAAATAGATTTTTTTTTACTGGAAATGAGCGGCAACAAGATTTGCAACAAGCTCTGCAACAGGATATGCAACAAGCTCTACAACATGATCTGCAACAAGCTCTGCAACAACACTGGACAGATTAACAACTGGTTATGGACCCCAGGTATGTTTGGCTTCCTAAAGGTTCAGGGGATTCACTCGGATACCAATGCTGTCTAACGGCTTGCATATTGGGGCAGTACCCCTCACTCCACAGCTCAGGTAAAACTGATAACTGCTTTGCCACAAACGACAGCTCTTGGTTTACCTCACGGATGGAAACTAGTCAATTAGGTAGGAGTCGTTGCCCTTTTCGCTAGCAGGTCCTCTCAATGGGCCAGCTACTTTGGGGTTCCTGTGGTACTCCTCACAATGAGTTTTAGGGCTATGCCCAAGCACTTCCCATAGTTAAGAGGATAGGGATTATTCCTTGATCCGAACCTGCAATTAAAATGAACAAGATAGATATATATGTAAAGAAAAAAGACTACTGCAAGAAGCATAGCGTCTGGAGGCTACTAAAAAAAAAAATTGGCAGAATGTCTACCCAACGAGCCCAAGAAATATAGTGCTTGGAAGCCACTACGAAAAAATTGGTAGAATTTCCACCCAGCAATCCCAAGAAAGCGCTCTCATACTAGATGAGAAGAACCTCCTGCAACAATATAATGAAAATACAACAATATAACAGAAATAGCAGAACTCAGAAGAATTTCTTGATCGTAGGCCACTTCGAGGGGGCAACCTCCTTTGACCAAGCTCAATACAATAAATTCATGGGTACCTTCATAGGTCTCAACACATACTTATATACTAAGTCTAACTAAACAACCATTACTCCCAATGAATGTGGGATAATACCATATACTCACAGGACGACTTACAAAGCATATGTGTCCAACAACAACATACTAATATAGTAAAGAGAGGGGCTAAACATGGGTTCTTAACAAGCAGCAGCACAAATAATTGCCAAGGGGCTTGCTATAGATAGTTAAATGCTTTTAGGCTTCATTTGAAGCAACCAAAAGAAAATCAGGTGTTTGACAAAGGAAAATTCTAGTTTTTCCTTTTTGGTGGCCCTGGGCCACCTTGTTTATTTTTGAAATAATGTGTTTGGTGATGTAGATCATTGTAACTTCATGACTCTGTGCCCAATGGATAGGGGACTGGTCTGCATCCCAGAGATCTGAGGTTCTCGCCATGCCTGCAAGAGGCATGCATCCCCAGACAGAGCCACTGTTGGTGCCTGCATGAGCAGTCAAGTTTCAAGCATTTAAACATGCAGGCACCTTCCCAAAAAATCCAAAAAATTCTAAGTCCATGGACCTACTCAGAATGTTTCAGCATCAGCATCATATTTTCTTCGAGGAGGAGGTCATCATCATCATAATTCCAGACATCACCCTGATGTTGCTTGTGAGGGTCATCATATTTTCTGCCTGCATGATATTTCGTCGGGGTGATATTTTAACATCGGGTGATCTTAGTTAAGATCATCCTGATGATGTTAATACAATGTTCTAAGTATGACCCGTTTTGCATCGGGGCCATCATATTTGAACATCAGGTGATCTTGGTTAAGATCATCCTGATGTTATTCTATCACTTCATGTTTGCTTTAGCGCCCGGTGCTATTGACGTCATTCTTTTATCAGGGCAATATTCACCCGTCTGCATCATTTTTCTCTTAGGAGGTGGTCAACATCATCATGATATTCTATCGACCAGATTTTTCATCAAGGTCATCATGTTTCAATATCGGGTGATGTTTGGATATCATCTCGATCCTGCAGTAGAGCTACAGTGCACCCTGATATTTTTGCGGGAGATGATATTCTCAAATATCAGGTGATCTTACGAATATCACCCCGGCGCCAATGTGACGATGATGTCATCCAAATATGAGGAGGTGTGCGGTATGCAGATATGATGCTGACATCATCAAGATTTTTGTGGACATGCAGGATGTTCATCGGCCAGACATTTGGTATCTGCAAGGCAGGAGGATCTTTCTCCGATGCATCAAGTTGTGCCGATGAAGGCGATTATCATGCGGGCAATGTTTCACATGAAGGCAGGGTTGGTCATCAGGCTGATATTCATACATCAGGGTGATATGAATTATCAGGATGAGCTCAGCAGGTGGCCTGCTGACGTCAGGGTGATATTTTGAGCAGCAGGCTATCATGCTGGAGGATGATGATGATGAAGGTCTTATACTAGTGTCGTCAGGAGCAAAAGCACCGACATCATATATGCTCGCGACCTAGTATATAAAGTATTGGAGAGGTCGCTGCGGGGTGCATGTGGGATAATTTGATCCTACAGAATTTGAAATATCAGGATGAGGTATTTTGGTGGGAAAAGTTTGCGATGCACAGTATGATGTTTTTCCCAAGGCCACGAGTTGGTGCTCCATTAATGGCGGATCTTACAGGGTAGGGGTGATGGCATGGACGGATCTAGTACCTGACTGAAGATGTGAATCCCCAGGCGGTGGCGCAAGGCTAGAAGTTTCTTCCTGTCTCCTCCCCTACCTGCTGCATTCAATGTGATGAGCGCCATTTTCTCAATGTACTGTATCTGACGAATTTTGACTTGCCATGTAATTGAGGCTGAGCACCTCCTTGCCATATAAGTAGGGCTGTGTTGCTCATCTGAAGGTTGTTGAAGGCCTGAGGCATTTTTGTGTAAATAATGAAGAACAGGGCATGATCCTAGTTGTTCTATCCCATTTTGGAGTTTATGAGTTGCAACATGAGTGTATTTTGCACATGTTTTCAGTTTCAGTGTTAATGTTATATGAAAAATACTTATTGCATGTGTCTACCTGCTTGTCTCCATTTGCTGCATGCTTCTCCTTCTTTTGAATCTAGTTGCCAAGGGTTTCATAGATTCTAGGGTATAGATATCTATATTGCATGCTTGATCTATAACTTCCATTCAAGGAGTGGATTAAATTGTTTTAGGTCAATGTATGGAGAAAGTTGCATGCCAGCAGGGATATGTGTAAGTAGAGGTAGTTAGATACCCATTCTTAGGTGATGTTTGTAAGGCAAGCATCAGTCCAACCCCCTAAAACTTGAGTGAAAGTTGCAAACCATTTGTTGTATACATCTAGTTGACTCCTTGCCCAATGGATAGGCACTAGTCTGCTCCTGGGTCAATAGTTATGAGCCAAAACCCCTTGTCTTGCATACAGGACATTATATCCACCCATTTCATCACCTCCACCTGTTAGTTGTAGGAGTAGGATTAGGACCCTTGCATACTCTCATACCCAACTAGACACATATGTCCAAGAATGTTGCCAACCTTGTGATCTATCATGCAGATCTTGGTCCAGACATGAGAGTATTCTGCTTGATGCCGTCAATCTAAATCTTCATATCATTGAGCTAGTCAAGGTTACATCTTGAGTTATAGGGATAACCCCCTTGGTGTGGCAGAACCAGAAGTGAAGGGGAGGAGGCTCGCGCAACCTCCTGTATTAGTTGGCTGAATCTGCATGTGCATAGGAATTGGCAAACCCTGTTGCTGATTCAGAAGAAAAACCAACAACAGGGAATGATATATCCCTAGAGAAACACAAGGATGATTGATGATTGATTAATTGATTAATGAGTGGGTTTATAACAAGATTAGGATGAAGACCAAGGATGAAATTGGATAATTTGGCAAGATTGATTAACTTGGTTGGTATGGTTTTAAGGATTGATTTGCAATTGAGTTTATTGAATGGATGATTAATGATGAGATTGATTGAAAGAAGTGATGATTGATGATTTGAGGAAGTGATTTGATTGGAATGAAGTGATGATTGTTTGGATTTGATTAGAAAAAGTGATGATTGATTGGATTTTAGGTGTTTATTCAGGATGTGGGAGATAAATGAGAGAAGAATAATGAGATGAATGATAAAGAAAATGATTAGAAGAAAGATAGAAAGAGGAAGGGGGTATTGTCTTGTGCCTAAATCTAGGCACTTCCTTCATATCCCAGATTGCCTACATACACTGTATCCACAGGATCAAGGCATTTAACGATAAAGATGAAATGTAGTTCTGACAATGTTTTATTGATGGTGATGATGAAGGATTGATTAGATTGATCAGGTTGATGGGATTAATCAGATTGATGGGATTGATTGGATGCTTGAAGTGATGAGTCTACTCAATCTAAATGCAAGCAAGTGTCCCCAGTATGCTTAGATGATGAAAAAACAAACAAGGTATTGCCCCTGTCAAGTTGTAAACCAATGATTGATTGTTGATTGATTGATTGATGATAGTGTTGTCATTGCGGGGAATGATATATCCCTAGATCAACACAAGGATGATTGATTAATTGATTGATGAATTGATTGGTTTTACAACAAGGCTAGGATCAAGACCATTGATGCAATTGGATAATTTGGAAAGATTGATTAACTTGGTTGGCATAGTTTTAAGGATTGATTTGATGATCAGATTGATTGGAAGAAGTGATGGAAGAATTGTTTGATGAAGATTGATTGGAAGAATTGTTTTGAAAGATTGATGAATTAATGAAGATAGAGGATAGAAGAATATGAGAGATAGAAGAAAGAGGAATATCATCTTGTGCCTAAATCTGGGCACTTCCTTCATACTCCAGACTGCCTACATACCCGTATCCACGAGATCAAGGCACTTAATGATAGAGATGATATGTAGTTCTGATAGTGTTTTATTGATGGTGATGATGAAGATGAGTGATGGATTGATGTTATTTTGATTACAATGTCCACTCAATCTAAGCACAAGCAGGTGTTCCCACTATGCTCAAATGATGTAAAAAATAAACAAGGTATTTCCCTTGTCAAGTGGTAAACCAATAATTGATTGTTTGATTGATTGATGATGATGATAATAGTGTTATTGTGGGGAAGGATATATCCCTAGATCAACACAAGGATGTGGGAACGATATATCCCATTGATGATGATGATTGATTTAGTACTAGACATTATGCACTAGGGTATGAGGACTAAGGTGATGATGTGTCTCATGCCCCAGTGTAATACAACCTTGTCTAGATACAATATATGAATATTAGTTGGGAGGATTTGATGCAAATGCAAGATAAAAATAACACACACAAGCAAGAAAGCAAGCAAGCATGCATGCACAAATGATACAAAAACAAACAAGGTATTGCCCTTGTCAAGTTGTAAACTGATGAATAATTGTCTGATTGATTGATGATGATAGTGTTGTCATGGAAAGGAATGATATATCCTTAGACCAACACAAGGATGATTGATGATTGATTAATTGATTAATGATTGGGTTTACAACAAGATTAGGATGAAGACCAAGGATGAAATTGGATAATTTGGCAAGATTGATTAACTTGGTTGGTATGGTTTTAAGGATTGATTTACATTTGAGTTTATTGGATGGATGATTGATGATGAGATTGATTGAAAGAAGTGATGATTGATGATTTGAGGAAGTGATTTGATTGGAATGAAGTGATAATTGTTTGGAATTGATTAGAACAAGTGATGATTGATTGGATTTTAGGTGTTTATTCATGATGTAGGAGATAGATGAGAAAAGAATAATGAGATGAATGATAAAGAAAATGATTAGAAGAAAGATAGAAAGAGGAAGGGGGGCATCATCTTGTGCCTAAATCTAGGCACTTCCTTCATATCCCAAATTGCCTACATACCCTGTATCCACAGGATCAAGGCATTTAACGATAAATATGAAATGTAGTTCTAATATTGTTTTATTGATGGTGATGATGAATGATTGATGGATTGATCGGGTTGATGGGATTGATGGGATTGATGGGATTGATTGGATGCTGGGATTGATGAGTCCACTCAATATAAGAGCAAGCAAGTGTCCCCAGTATGCTTAAATGATGCAAAAACAAACAAGGTATTGCCCCTGCCAAGTTGTAAACCAATGATTGATTGTTGATTGATTGATTGATGATAGTGTTATCATTGTGAGGAATGATATATCCCTAGATCAACACAAAGATGATTAATTAATTGATTGATGAATTGATTGGGTTTACAACAAGACTAGGATCCATTGATGCAATTGGATAATTTTGCAAGATTAATTAACTTGGTTGGTATGGTTTTAAGGATTGATTTGCATTTGGATTTATTTCTTGGATTGATTTGATGATGAGATAAATCTTCGAAAAAGATGGGAGGATAATAGATAAATTATCTAATTAAATAAATTAATTAGATACACATGAGTTCAAATTTGGAAAGAAAACAAGAAGATATGTTTAAGATTTTATTAATTAAATAAATATTTGATTTATTTAATTAATTTTGGATTGTGGTGAGAGATGATGTGGAAAGATAATTAAATAAATAAAAATTTATTTAATTATAGGAAAATAGATAAATGACTAATTAAACAATTAAAAATAGTTCTTTAATTAGAGAGGATTAAATGGCCATGAATAATTAAATAAATAAAATTTATTTAATTGTAGAAGAAAGGATTATGGATAGAAAGGGAATAAAATTAGGTGATGACATGGGTACGTAGGGAAAAACATGCTATAAGATTCCTATATGAGTTTAATGCATAAATAATGAAATTGGACAATTTTGGGCATCTACATTTTGCCCCTCTTTGAGATGATGAGATTTATGTCGAGTAACATCATTTCAAAGAAGCTAGGGTATGGATAGAGGAAAAAGGATAATGATGGAAAGAAAGACAGGATGTGGATGGAATGAGAAGATTGAAGAAGAAGATTGATGCAAAGGTTCTAATGTGATTTTGATAGTGTAAGGATATGAAACTCAATGCATACTAAATGGCTTATGAGAGGCCATATTTATAGACAAAGGGCTAATTTTTGATGTGGAGGGAAGAAGATTTGATAAGATAAGATTTGATTTGATTTTTTGATAAAAGAGGAAATAAAACAAGATAAGATAGGAAAAAGATAAAAAGACTTGCTTTTAGTTTTGAATCCTCAAAAAGGAAATAAATCTTTGAAAAAGATGGGGGGATAATAGACAAATTTTCTAATTAAATAAATTAATTAGATACACATGAGTTTAATTTGGAAAGAAAGCAAGAAGATATTTGAGGATTTTAAATTAATTAAATAAATATTTAATTATTTAATTAATTTTGGATTGTGGTGAGAGATGATG
Source organism: Cunninghamia lanceolata (assembly GCA_027924645.1). Classification (NCBI taxonomy): domain Eukaryota; kingdom Viridiplantae; phylum Streptophyta; class Pinopsida; order Cupressales; family Cupressaceae; genus Cunninghamia; species Cunninghamia lanceolata. The sequence continues at coordinate 8,417,347 of BSBN01000685.1, read as the reverse complement.
TGGAAGGATAATTAAATAAATAAAAATTTATTTAATTATAGAAGAAGGGATTATGGATAGAAAATTAATAAGTGAAATTAGTCAAATACATAAGATTTATTTAACTAATTAGGTGATGACATGGGTACCTAGGGAAAAACGTGCTACAAGATGTCTAGATACTGTAATGCAATATGAGTTTAATGCATAAAAAATGAAATGGGACAATTTTGGGTGTCTACACTTTCTATAAGCTATTGTGCCCCATTTTGTATTGAAATAATCTTAAAATGATCCTCTTCATTAACTAAGATTTGACTATAACTAGAATAGAAATCAAGAAGTGAAAAATGTTCTGAACCTGACACTACTTGCAAAATTTGTTCCATGGAAGGCAATGGGTAGTGATCTTTCAAAGAGGCCATATTTAAATATCTAAAATGAACACACAATATTATCTCTCCATTCATTTTTCTTACAGGGAGCAAGTTTGAAACCCAAGATTTATATTTAAGAGGAAATATACGTTGGCCTCTATTAGTTTATCCAGCTCCTTCTTCATGAGAGGCTCTAGTTTTGAGTCTAATGGCCTTTGTTACTACCTAACAGGTGTGACACTTGGTTCTAATTCAATATTGTGTTGTGCTAATTCTGGATTAAAGCTCTTAAGGTCACCATATCCCCATGAAAAGACATCATTAAACTCTTGACAAAGCTAAATAAATGCATGTTTTTCCTCTTCAGTACATACCTTGCCAAGCTTGAGAAACTTATCCTTATCAATGGAAATTTTTTCATAGTCTTCATGCTTAACCATCATGCTTATTTTCTCTCTTCTAACTTGATCATCAGTATTAAAAATGGATTCAAGGGTGACCAAAAATTTTGGTAGCTTGTTTAACTTCAGTTGGATGATTTGTTCTTCATACTATTGTTGTAATTTGTCCTAATTTTTAGTTGAGAACTAAGCTTCCTCTTGTAAGAAATTAATTTTTTGCTAGTAACTTTCAAAAACCTACCAATTAAATTTATTATCAGGTACAAATGGCCTTATAACCACCTTAATATGTTGTTGTACTTTTCCTTTTTTAAGTCATTTGGAATATCAAACTGTGCACCAATGGCAGCTAGTCTATTAGCATGTTTATTCTCCTTCCTAGGAATGGATTGTAGATTGAAAACTTCAAAATCCTCAATGAGGTCCATACTCTATGTTTTTGTGACTTCAATAAATCATTTTTTGTTACATTCAACCCTCTTACCTAATTTACAATCAATTCACTATCACCAAAAACTTGTAGATGTCTTATTTTCATCTTCTTATCCCATTGGAGACCATGTATGAGAGCTTCATACTAAGCTATATTGTTGGTACAACTGAATTGAAACCTAAAGGTAGAATAGTATCTTAGTTTCATTGGAGACACCAACATCACACCTCCTCTTGCCCCATTTCTACTTCTAGATCCATCAAAATACATTTGCCAAACACCATCTTGCCGCTCATTTGTTTTCGCAATGTTAGGTATGAAAGAATATTCCTCATGCAAGAAATACGTACCAAGACCAACCTATTCAATGCGTTTATAAGGATAAAACTCATGAATTTCATCCCCACACACATCAAGTAATAAATTAGGTATACTTTTAACATTAGTGTTTGGTTCTTAGACAATCAGATGATCTTCTTGGTCAAAAATTGTACAATTGGCATTGATGGTACTTGGAACATAAGGTTCTATATGGTCTCTTACAATATGTTTAGATCTTATTGTGACCTTAGTGCCATACCTAGTCCTGAAAAAGCATGTGAGACCAATCTAATGACAGCTAGTCCTCAATCTTGGTTGTGAAATACCTAGATAGACACAATGCAAAGTAGGTTTGGAGGTCATTGATGTAAATATATTGAGGAATTGAGCACTTAGGACATGTATGAAAGGTAAGGCTCAATCCTTTGATGAAACCAACTATCTTTATGGCTATCCCATCTAGTTGCACAACTCCTTTTGAAAGAGGTTCATACTTTATGCTAAGCTTGCCAACTATATGTTTAGGCATGACTAAACTATTGGCTCCTAAGTCTATCATGCAATTATTTACTAAATGTTTTCCAATGATCAATGACACATAGAAAGGAGGGGGTTTGACATATTTACTTTTCTATTCACTCTTTGGCTGAGGTGTGTTTGTGAGGATAACTTTTGGTTGTTCTTTTGGTGACCCATTTGAAATGCTAAGGTTAGACAAGGTAGCTTGTAAAAGATCTTTTTGTCTAGGAATAGACAGACTCCCACATGGATATATTCACATTTTTTTATTCATATGCTCAAGAATATTAAATGGAATAAGAATAACCTTTTGTCGTACCTTAGTAACAGTAGTACCTTCTTGCACTTGTGTTGATTGAGCATGTCCTTTGGGTTGTTCTCTATTTGCTGCAGTTTGATTTCTTTGAATTTCTTATGCATTTGGGATTGAAATAGGAGTATAAAACCCTTAAGACATTGGCAAAGTCTATAAAGGCTCCTTATTATCTATTTGTTCCACTTCCACAACTATTTTCTTTGACCTTGTATTGGCTACCACAGAAGTAGATGATTAATTTTTGTCTGTGCAACTGATTCACTCCACAAAACTCTTTCCCTTGCTAATTTAGAAGTGTTGTATCATTTTGCATGGGATATTAAAGAGATTATTGTTGTGATGGCATTCTAACTAATTCATTTTGAGAAACTAAGGCATTTTGTACCATTAGTGCTTGATTGAGGAAACCGCTTGGGAAAGTGGCTTGATTATGGGGTTGGTTACAAGGAAAGCACCACTCCTAGTCCTGTACTAAGTTGTTTTGGATGGGAAATAATGCCCTAGAAGTGCTAGAAACATTCAAGTTATATGATTGAAAAGGTTTAGCATGAGTGGCTTGGCCTTGTCTTTGGAAATTATCTTGAAATGGTGATTTGTGAGGTTGATTGGATTGGTAAGGCATTTGATAAGGCCTATATTTTTGAGCTTTCCACCTTTTAAGGGTCCCTAATTCATTTCCAAAGGTTTGAAGAAGGCTTTTTACCTCTTGTAATTCATTGGATTGGGTCAAGGAAGCTTTGTCTTGACTTGGTGATTGACTGATTGGAATTGGAATAGGTGTTATTTTAGGTATTAGAGGTGGCATAGGGGGCTATAAATATGGAAATACAGGCATAAGAGGTCTTGATGTAATTTCTCCATCTTGTATGAGACTATTCTCAACCCTGATGGCTACCTCGTATGCATTAGGAAGTGTTCTTCCACCCATAGATTGAATCATTATAGAAATATAATTGTTTAATGCTCTTAAATAATATAGAAAAGCATATTCAGGAGTAGGCCTTACCAATTGTGGAAACCTATCCCATGTTCTCTAAAATATGAAATTAAAACCAAACATATGCTCATGTGGTTCTCTTTTGGTGGATGTCAGTTGGTCCACCAAGGACAAGTGGTTTGATTTTTCTTCAAACTACCTACACAAAGCTTCTCCTAGCAATCCCTGTTGGCAATATGTGTTGTCATTGTGTTGTCATTGATGTCAACACTTAGAGTAAGGTTAGAAATTAGTTTGTGATGATGACATATGAGTATGGTAATAGAGATGCAATGACATACAATGATGTCCCTAAGGTTCATAGTGGGTTGTTGATGTTCATGGTCGGATGTCATGCATGGATTAATGTCAAGACAAGTTGTTGGTCAGGAAAGATGTTTTCATAATGAAATATTAAGATGGGAATTAGAAGTTCATAGTTGGATGTCATGTCCTATCGAGTAAAGAAGATACAATTCATGGTTGGATGTCATTCATTGAGTATGTTTGTTGATAGCAAAGAAAACACATTAATATGCGAATTAGAAGTACCTAGATGATCAAATGTGTTGTTGATGTTGGGAAGATGTTACTAATGGTATGAAGCACATTGTATGCTCTCTCCTGTTGTTCCTAAAAATGTATGTGTTGATACAAATAAGTTCTAGCCTCTAGATGTTGGTGAAAGTTCTGCTATAAGAAGATTGCTTTGAAGACTATCTAGAAGAATGATCTGCATTTTTATGCTATTAGTATTGAGCCTCTATAGATTGGAAGATAGACTCATATAGTATCAAATCATGTATGTTCCAAGTTTCATGGTGTTTGGATTACTGGAAGAGTGTTTTGCAGTTGACAGTTTGAAGACAGTGTGGCTCTAAAGAAGATTTTCACTGTGCTACAACGATTAGCTCTGTATTCCTCCGTGTTTGAAGATGATGTCTTATGGTTTAGAAGTTAAGCTCAGTGAATTGTGAAGGTACAATTTCCAAAGTCTCAAGTCTCTACACCTTCCACAGTGAAAGTTATAAATGGTAGAGGTTTGTTCTATATTCTGTCTAAGAAAAGTTGTGTTGAGAGCTTGTTGAAATTCTTTGCATTCCTCCAGAAGAGAAGAATTGCCTATGCCATTTTGTGGACATGTTCAAGGATGTGTATTACATGCATATTTGCCATTTCAGGTGTGTTGGTGCTCCACAAGGTTACTTTCTCAATGATAGTGTGTTATAGTGTGTTCCAGATGGTTGGTTGATCTTAGTATGCATGTTTTAAGGTATGCGGCACAATGTATTTGTTGTGTGAATCTAGAGGTGTAACTAAAGGTGTTGTATGAGTCATGAAAACTCATTTGGAATAATTTCATGAAGATATTTTATGATTCCAGTACCACACAAAGTTTTTCAAATGGTGGTGACCGTTATGCTTCAAATTCCATGCTTTCCTACTCAAGGCCATCCTATTTTAAATGAGCGATGTGTACAGAGGTGATTCCTTGATGAATTATACTATGAATGATGTTTAGGACTAGAATAAGCATGTATTAGGATTTGCAAGGCATTGTTGCAAGTATGTGCCTAATCGGTGTTGTCATTGATGTCAACATACTTGTGTTATTGGTGTCAACTGTACTCTTGTTTTGATGCTTACTTGTAATGAGTTAAGTGTTTAAGTGCTCCTGATACAATAGAATAGTCTAGTAGATTGCTTTTCATTTCCTGAAGAATAAATATATTTGTCTGTAGATTGGAATTTATTTAGAGGTATGTCTGAAGATGCTCTGTTCCAAGTTTGAGCCTCTAGTATGAAGATTTGTGATGTAGAGGTAAAACGCAACAGGAGCTTACAAATGGGAAGGAGGAGTCATTAACACAACCAGCATGTTAAAATCCTATCAGCTTATCATCATCATCATATTTCTTGCTAACAAAGACAACATCATCATATTTCGAAGAGGCATGAAATATCCTCCTGCTAACTACTGTTCACTTCCTTATCGCCTTTCACCTTTCACCTGTTAGCAGCATCATGATATTCGGCAAGCGCAAACATCCTCCTGATGTTCACTGTTCATCTTACCGCCAAACTCTATCTTCTTCATCATGATGTTCATCATCACCTTCATCAGTAGGATATAAAATATCTGGTTCCTCCGATATATCCTGATGACGACAACTTCAAGCACCTTTCCCTCGATGCTTACGTCACCCTGATATCTGACTATTCAAACAACAGCATCAGGATATGACTTATCCAGTCATATTAAAACATCCTGATGATGTTAACCAAACTTTATGTCGATGACTTACGCCGATGCCAAAACACTTAGCGACAGCAGGATAAACTTGCATAGGGTGATATTCGCAATATCCTGATGACGATGACGTCACATGCACCTGATGATGATGTCAATGCACCTAATGATGATGTCAATAGGATATAAGACACTTATATCCTCTGCAACATGATAATGAATATCCTGTGATTTTTTCAATATCCTGATGATGATCTTTCTGGTCCTTAGCTGAAAAGTGAACTTTCACTCCTGCATGCGATAGCGATATGCGGATGATGAATACACACGAAAGATGATCCTGACGATGATATACACACTGAGTATATATCCAACCTATATCATCCTGATGCACTTGAAACATACAGTCTTCATCAGCTTCATAACCCGATCCGGATAGTGATATACTCACAGATGATGATGCGATTCACTCCATCTGGAAAAGCACATGCAAATCCCTGTATATCCGTCAGCTGCATGCAAACTCACAGAACCGCATAATTTCACATAGAAAATATGATGATCAGGCCAGATCACCTTCAGATCAAAACTTAACAGTTTATCTTCCTAAACCCTAGCACATGAGGATGCTAGGTTGATTCATAGCATGCTACCAATTGATCTCCCACACAATGAAATGCATAAACAGAAAACTAAAATGCAAACTAAACTATCATACATGACCATTCCACCGATTCACAGAATCAACCGATGGAAGGGTTGAAAGAATCCATCAACTTGTAATCAGAACAGAGATCAAAACATAAACAACTGATAAACCAGATAATGAATTGATGAGATCTTATTTAGATGAAACACAAATGTCCTGTTTCTACAACAATGCTTCACAATGTCTGGACTGATCTCTGGATCTCACTCAATCACCAGTACAACATAACACAACTACTACTCTCTGATCTCCAGTACAACATAACACAACTACTACTCTGATATGATATGATTGATATCAAACCCTAACTGATCTGAGTTATTTATAGCAATATCCTACGAGTACTACCAACTCGATTCCCAGTGGCTGGGAGCTTCCAAGCGGCTGGGAGAGGATAGCTCAGACAACCTGATAACGAACTCTAACTGCCTGCACACTCGCCTAGGCTGATCTAATACATATGCATTGGTCCAATGGACCTTATTACATTATGAAGTCAAACATGCTAAAAATAGACTAATGTCCTGTCATGTGGACAATATCCTGTCTTGTAGGGGTGCTCCTGCACCATACTCCCCAGAAGAAGAAATCTCAAGTCCACTTGAGATGAGAGTATGAAGATCTGCACCATGTTTCTGGATCTGCTCTTCAGTCATCCAGACTGCTTCAGAATTAGGTTTTCCCTTCCAAGAGACTAGATACTCCAAGTACTGTTTGTTCCGGGTCTGTTTGACCACTCTGGTGTCCAAAACCTTCTGCAACTGTGGAGGATCATGCTTGGGAATGTCATCATTGACTGTATCCTGTAGGGGATCCTGATCTACATTTGGATAAGACTTGTATGGAGTTAAATCACATACATTGAATATAGGGGACAAACCAAGATCAGAAGGGAGTTGTATCTCATAAGCATTCTGTCCATGCTTGTGCAAAATCTGACATGGTCCAACTTTTCTCTGCATGAGTTTAGTATATTTTCCCTTAGGAAGTCTGTCCTTCTTCAAATGAACCCATACCAAATATCCAACATCAAACTGTACATCCGTCTTCTTTTTATCAGCATATTCCTTATACTTCAAGGTGGTTTGCTGCAGTTGGGTCTTGACTTGATCATGAACCTCTTTGATGGCTTCTGCAAAAGCTTCTCCTTCTACACTAACAGGGTCTACTGTAGGTAGATCTCTCAATAACAAAATTCCTCTTGGATGCATATCATAAACTATCTGGAAAGGTGATTTCCCTGTGCTCCTATTGACAGTATCATTATAGGAAAATTCAGCTTGAGATAGAATATTATCCCACTTTTCTCCATGTTTTGTCAAACATCTAAGCAAATTTCCTAAGGAACAGTTCACTACTTCAGTCTGTCCATCCATTTGAGGATGATATGCAGAGGAAAAAGACAAATTTGTTCCAAGTTTCTTCCAAAGAGTTCTCCAGAAGTGACCAATAAACTTCACATCCCTATCTGACACTATACTCAATGGCAATCCATGGATTCTGACAATCTCCCGAAAAAACAAATCTGCAATGTATGAAGCATCAGCAGTGGTTTTGCATGGCAAGAAATGTGCCATTTTGCTGAATCTATCCACTACAACAAAAACACTGTCAAACCCTTTCCTTGTCCTTGGTAAACCCAAGACAAAATCCATACTTATGCTTTCCCATGGTCTGGAAGGAATGGGTAAGGGCTGATATAAACCTGCATTAGTTGACCTGCCTTTAGCTTTCTGACATATCACACATGTCTCGACAAACTTTCTGACATTTGATTGTAACTTAGGCCAAAAGTAATGTCTTCGAACAAGTTCAAGAGTCTTATCTAAACCAAAATGACCTACCATAGCTCCACAATGTTTCTCCTTAATGATGTTTAACCTCATAGAACACCTTGGAATACATAACTGTCCACCTTTGAACAACAATCCATCCTGAATCAAAAATTTAGAGAATTCAGCATGATATTTCTCTCCAAAAGAAGTACATACATGATATATCTCCCCAAAATCTTCATCAGTCTCATACATGGTCTTTAGTGAATCAATGCCAACACTTTCTAATTGAATCTGGTTGACTGTGAGAACTCTCCTGCTCAAAGCATCTGCAACTTTATTCTTGACTCCTTTCTTATGCTTCAATGTAAAAGTAAAAGCTTGTAAGGTTTCTACCCATTTCATGTGTCTGTGGTTCAGCTTTTCCTAGCTGTTTATGAAACTCAGACCCTGGTTATCTATGAATACTATGAATTCCTTTGGCATCAAGTAATGCCTCCATTTCTTGAGTGACTGGACTAAAGCATACATTTCCAAATCATATGATGAATACCTCTTTTTAGCATCATTGAGCTTCTCACTGAAAAATGCAATAGGTCTACCTTCTTGGCTGAGTACTGCTCCAATGGCCATGTGACTGGCATCACATTCCACCTGAAAGATTTTGTTAAAGTTTGGAAGTGCAAGGACTGGCTGCTGTGCCACCTTCTTCTTCAATGTTTCAAAAGAATCATCTGTTCCTTGAGTCCAAACAAATCTGCAATTCTGTCCTCCTTTGATGGTATCAAGCATGGGTGCACAAATATGACTAAACCCTTTTATAAACTTCCCGTAGAAGGTTGCTAACCCATGGAAACTTCTGACATCATTCATAGTCTTTGGGGTTGGCCAAGACAATATGGCACTTACCTTCTCCTTATCCATTTGTAACTTTCCTTGTGAAATGACAAAACCCAAATATGTGATCTCCTCTTGCATGAACAAACACTTGTCCAAATTTATCATCAGCTGCTCTTCATGTAACCTCTTAAGAACCAAATCTATGTGTCTGAGATGTTCTTTTGTGTTGCTGAAAATCAGAATGTCATCTAGATATACTATGACAAACTTACCAATGAACTCTTTCAAAACCTCATTCATCAACCTCATAAAAGTACTAGGTGCATTAGATAAACCAAAAGGCATAACCTTCCACTCATATAACCCTTCATTAGTTTTGAATGCTATTTTCCATTCATCTCCTGGCCTAATCCTGATCTGATGATATCCACTCTTCAAATCTATTTTTGTAAAATACTTAGCACCTCCCAAACAATCAAGTAAATCTTCTATCCTAGGGATTGGAAACCTATACCTGATTGTGATCTTGTTAATAGCTCTGGAATCTGTGCAAAGCCTCCAAGTACCTTCCTTCTTTGGTGCTAGTACAGCTGGTACTGCACATGGACTTAAACTTTTCCCAATCAGACCTGAATCCAATAATTCTTCAATTTGTCTGGCTACTTCTGCATTCTGTTCTGGAGTTAGCTTATAGGCTGCTTTGTTTGGAAGTGTTGACCCTGGAATTAAGTCTATGCAGTGACTAATATCTCTGACAGGTGGTAGGGATCTTGGCATTCCCTCTGAGATGATACCTTTGTACTTATCCAATAGCTCTTGGATAGTTGGGTCTATGAACCTTTGCTTTTTCTCTTCCTTGACGTCTTGCTGCTGTTCTTTACTCACCCTCATACATGGGATTAGGGCATATGCAATTGCACCTTCTGCTGCTACTTCTTTCATGAACTGTTTACCTTCCATCAGCATTACCTTCACCTCTTTTCCTTTAGATTTCTCCTCCTTCTCTGTCAATGGGAGTAAATTTATATCCTTACCATCTTTAGTGATTGTATAGGTGTTTCTAATACCATCATGTTGTGCCTTCAAATCATACTGCCATGGTCTACCAAATAAAAGATTGCAAGCATCCATCGTGGTAATATCAAACAACAACTTATCCTTATATGCTCCAATCTGAAATTCTACCCAAGCCTGCTCTTCTACAGTTGTCTGCTGACCTTGGGTAAGCCATGAGACTTTATATGGGGATGGGTGAGGCAATCTCCTAAGCTTAACCTTTGTCACCATTTCTTCAGACACAAAATTTTCAGTAGAACCAGAATCAATCAAAACTTTACATGCCTTACCTCCTGCTTTGCAAATAGTCCTGAAAAGAGACTTTCTTTGAGGGGATTCTTTGTCAGGTACCTTCCTGGTAGTCATTGTTCTTCTCATCATTAGAGACTCTCCACTTTCTGGGTATCCAAAATTATCAGGAGCATTCACACTCTGAAAAGAAGTAGAGCCTGTCATACTTTGATTATCAGGTTCTTGGATCAGATTTGTTCTGCTTTCTCCTGTTGAGCTTGTGGCCTTTTTTGGACATCTGCTGGCTATATGGCCTTCTTTGTTACAGTTATAACATCTGATGGATCTTCTGCCCTGGGATCTTCCTCTGAAAGGTCTTCTACCTCTGAAGTTTCCTTGCTGACTATAATTTTCCCTCTGGTTCTGACTATTGTTTCCCTTACTATTGTCATGACTGGATTCTCCTTGATATCCATGTCCATGTCCTCTACCTCTAAAAGGACCTCTTCCACCCCTTTGTTGTCTTCCTCTTCCTCTATTGTGTTGTTCTTGTTTTCTCTTTAACTTCTCTTCCACTTTCAATGCCAACTGAAAGCATTTCTGAACTGTATCTGGATTATGCAGACTTAAATCTTCCTGAATGTTGAACCTCAATCCATTAAGGTATCTGGCTACCTTCTCTTCTTCACTTTCCTTTACCTTTGTTTTCATACAAAGTTTCATGAATTCTTCTGTATATGAGCTGACATCTAGCTCCTTCTGCTTCAGGTTTTGCTTCCTTTTGTGTAATTGGATACTATAATCCAATGGGACATAAGCTTCCTTTACTAATGCCATCATCTTCTTCCATGTAGCGACTCTACGCTTTCCTTCCTGTACTCTATCATCTTGGACGAAATTCCACCATGTCAAGGCAGCTTCTTTCATTTTTGACTGGGCTATCTTCACCCTCTGTTGTTCTGGTATCTCCTCTGTTTCAAAGAAATTGTTCAAGGAGTCTATCCACTCCATCACTGAATCAGGTTCCATCTTTCCTGTAAACACTGGCAAATCCAGTTTCACATCCATGGTTCTCTGCTCCATGGCCTTGAGGGCGTTCAACAGTGGTCTCTGGTCTGCAGGAACGACCTCCTCATTCCAACTAGGGATCTCTTCTTCTTCCCTATCTTCTTCTCTACCAGAACCTACTCTGCTCCTCAACTTCGCTAACTCATCCTTCAATTCCTGATTCTGAGCCTTCACGGCCTTGCTCTCTGCAATCTATTTCTTCACCAGAACTGCCAACTCAACGTTGGTCATCCTTGCTGGAATTTCAGATGTTCCTTCGTCACCTGACATCCTGCTATATCCTTATCTTTTCCAGAAGATCCTTCCTTTGCTCTGATACCACTATGATGCAGAGGTAAAACGCAACGGGAGCTTACAAATGGGAAGGAGAAGTCATTAACACAACCAGCATGTTAAAATCCTATCGGCTTATTATCATCATCATATTTCTTGCTAACAAAGACAGCATCATCATATTTCGAAGAGGCATGAAATATCCTCCTGCTAACTACTGTTCACTTCCTTATCGCCTTTCGCCTTTCGCCTGTCAGCAGCATCATGATATTCGGCAAGCGCAAACATCCTCCTGATGTTCACTGTTCATCTTACCACCAAACTCTATCTTCTTCATCATGATGTTCAGCATCACCTTCATCAGCAGGATATAAAATATCCGGTTCCTCCGATATATCCTGATGACGACAACTTCAAGCACCTTTCCCTCGATGCTTACGTCACCCCGATATCCGACTATTCAAACAACAGCATCAGGATATGACTTATCCGGTCATATTGAAACATCCTGATGATGTTAACCAAACTTTATGCCGATGACTTACGCCGATGCCAAAACACTTAGCGACAGCAGGATAAACTTGCATAGGGTGATATTCGCAATATCCTGATGATGATGACATCACATGCACCTGATGATGATGTCAATGCACCTGATGATGATGTCAACATGATATAAGACACTTATATCCTCCGCAACATGATAATGAATATCCTGTGATCTTTTCAATATCCTGATGATGATCTTTCCGGTCCTTAGCCGAAAAGTGAACTTTCACTCCTGCATGCGATAGCGATATGCGGATGATGAATACACACGAAAGATGATCCTGACGACGATATACACACTGAGTATATATCCAACCTATATCATCCTGATGCACTTGAAACATACAGTCTTCATCAGCTTCATAACCTGATCCGAATAGCGATATACTCACAGATGACGATGCGATTCACTCCATCTGGAAAAGCACATGCAGATCCCTTTATATCCGTCAGCTGCATGCAAACTCACAGAACCGCACAATTTCACAAAGAAAATATGATGATCGGGCCGGATCACCTTCAAATCAAAACTTAACAGTTTATCTTCCTAAACCCTAGCACATGAGGATGCTAGGTTGATTCATAGCATGCTACCAATTGATCTCCCACACAATGAAATGCATAAACAGAAAACTAAAATGCAAACTAAACTATCATACATGACCATTCCACCGATTCACAGAATCAACCGGTGGAAGGGTTGAAAGAATCCATCAACTTGTAATCAGAACAGAGATCAAAACATAAACAACTGATAAACCAGATAATGCAATTGATGAGATCTTATTTAGATGAAACACAAATGTCCTGTTTCTACAACAATGCTTCACAATGTCTGGACTGATCTCTGGATCTCACTCAATCACCAGTACAACATAACACAACTACTACTCTCTGATCTCCAGTACAACATAACACAACTACTACTCTGATATGATATGATTGATATCAAACCCTAACTGATCTGAGTTATTTATAGCAATATCCTATGAGTACTACCAACTCGATTCCCAGCGGCTGGGAGCTTCCAAGCGGCTGGGAGAGGACAGCTCAGACAACCTGATAACGAACTCTAACTGCCTGCACACTCGCCTAGGCTGATCTAATACATATGCATTGGTCCAATGGACCTTATTACATTATGAAGTCAAACATGCTAAAAATAGACTAATGTCCTGTCATGCGGACAATATCCTGTCTTGTAGGGGTGCTCCTGCACCAATTTGAGTGAGTTATGTTCAACAGAAGTAAAAGCTTCTTTTTTTGAGTATTCACTGGTGACAGGGAGAAAGTATTATGCTCCACATTCCTTCACATTGAAGTATTTTGATCTACGGTTCTAGAGTTAAGTCTAAAATGATGTTATGTGCCTTCAACTCAAATGGCTTGTGATTGGGTGGTCCGCAAGCAATTTTTTTCTTATGATAGTAGCTGGCAGTGTTGTTTATGAGCTCTGATTTGAAGAATCCTTTTGACAGAATGATTAGAAGTTGTGCAGTTGTTTCTAATGATTTCAATGTGCTTGTGGATGTCTCTTGATTGTGTTCCTACTCTTGGATTGGCCCGTAAAGAGAATTTTGGATCTCGGAAGAAGAATGTTTTTAGAAGAGCTAGTGTTCTCACCAGTCTTGGCCGACTTGGTTGATTTCACTATTTGCAGAGATTCTTTAAAGATGGTAGAAGTGTGTCATGGCATGAAGGATTGCATTTGAGCCCCAGCTAAGGCATGACATGTTTGACATACATCTTTTCATCTTCCCTTAGCTAAGTTTTGTATTAGGTGCATACCTATTTCTATGTATGTTTTGTAATGCCGACCTTGGAGATTGTTCCAACGGTTGATGAATGTAATGCCAACCTTGATGTACATTCCAAGGTTGATGAATTGTATAAAGACTTGTAATGTAGTTGGGAAAATGTGTGGATATGGTGAAAATGAGAAGATAAGTGTGAAGGTGTAGAGGAGCAGAGTAGAGGAGATAAACTATGCTTCAAAGGAACTGAACTTAGGCATGGAATAGATGCTATCAAATCAGTTCACCAATCTTGTTAGTGAGCCACCCCCCTTGGTAGTGATCCGATCTTGGCAGTGAGCCAATCTTTGCAATGAGCAATTTGGGCAATGAGCCCTGTAGGCAGTGAGCCTTTGGTTTTTAGTATTGTTATAACTTATATATTTCTATGGTCTAACACCCACCATGGTTTTTCTCTTATAGGGTTTTCCACATAAAAATCTAGTGTCTCATGTGTTGATTGTCTTATTGTGTCAAGCTTCTTGTTTCATGCTTTCATTATTATATTTGAACAATAGTAAATAAGAGTTTGAAGACTTGATGTTCATAATTGTCCAAATTTTTAGCGACAATCGATTCACTCCCCCTCTCAGTTGTCCAATGTAGTCCAACAATTGGTATCGGAGCTGGTTCCTTCGGAGAAAGCCTAATAGCTTGAGGAAGATTTGGAATGTCTTTTAAGAAGGAAGCTCCGTAGTTTGATAGGACAAATTGTGCTCTATGGAAGGTACAAATGAAAAGCCATCTCCTATGTCTTGGTTATAAAGTGTGAAAAGCTATAGAAATAGAATATACCATACCTAAAAATGGTTTGACAACTGAAGATGAAATCAAAGAATATGAGTTGAATACAAAAGCTAGAGATGTCTTATTAAGTGCCTTGACTGACATTGAGTTTATAAAAGTCATGGATCTAGAAACTACAAATGAAGTTTGGGTAAAGTTGAAAAATCTGTATGAAGGAGATGATTCTATAAAAGAAGCTAAGTTGCAGGGCCTGAAAGTAAAATATGAGGGTTTAAAGATGAATGAAGATAAAAACATAACAACCTTCATGCAAAGGGTTGATGAACTTGTCAATGGTATAAAAGGTATGGGAGGAACTATTGGTGATAAGGTAGTCGTGATGAAAATTCTTAGGTCACTACTAAAGTCCTACAATCACAAGGTAGCTACAATTGAAGAAGTAATGACTATAAAAACTATACATAGAGATCAATTACTTGGAAATCTTACAACATTTGAGATGAGAGAGTTTGGTGATGCTCTACCAAAAGTTGAGATTGCTTTCAAAGCTAGTACTTCTGAAAAGATCTCCAGAGATGAAAAGTTCAAAGTGGAGCCTATTGATGACTTTGATGAAATTGAAGCCAACTTTGTTGACAGATTGCAAAGAGGTTCTAGTAAGTTCAAAGGAAACTTACCTTTCAAATGTTTTTCATGTGGTAAAGTAGGTCATTATGCTTCTAGATGTCCTAAAATAATGGAAAGGAATAGAAAAAAAATTGAGAACAGGACTAGCGCTCCAAAGAAATGCTACTATGTTAGAGATCTTGATGATGAAGGTGTGACTGATGATGCTAGTACTAGTGCAAATGAATGCTTGTTTATTTCTATCAAAGAAGAACCCGTGTCTACTAATCCTACTAGTTGTGTGAAGGAAGAAAAAATAGTGGAAGAAAGTACTTTAGCTATTCAGGTTGAGAAAGATAAGGATGAATGGATTATTGATAGTGGATGCTCACATCACATGGTCGATGACAAAAGTAAGTTTGTAAGTTTGGAAAAGTATGATGGAGGACTGGTTAGGTTTGGAGATAATGCAACTGGTAAGATTTGTGGAAAAGGATCTATTTCATTTGATGGAAAGTATGATACTAATAATGTCCTATAAGTGAAGGGTTTGAAGCATAATCATTTGAGTGTTGGTTAGATGTGTGATAAAGGTTATGATCTAAGATTCAAAGATAATGGGTGCAAGATCATGGAAAGCTCCGAAACTGTGATTCCTACTAGTAAGAAGACTAGAGGTAACATCTATCAATTAAGAGGAACTAACGATTATTATTTATTAGCCCAAGTAGATGAGAGTTGGTTGTGGCATAGAAAAGTGTGTCATATAAACTCTGATAATCTGGTAAAGATAGGTTCAAGTCAGACTGTGAGAGATTTACCAAAACTTGTGAAACCCACCAATACAATTTGTAAGGAATGTTAGTTGGGGAAGTAGACAAGAACAAGTTTCAAGAGTAAAGAGCAAATTTCTGTTAGTTTGCTGGATGTAGTACATACAGATCTATGTGGTCCTATAAGGGTAAGAAGTCTACAAGGTGATAGGTACTTCATGTTGCTTATTGATGATTATTCTAGAATGACTTGGGTTACTTTTCTAAGAGACAAATCTAAAGCCCTAGAGAAGTTCAAATCTTTCAAGGCAATGGTTGAGAATGAAATAAAACTAAAAATCAAATGCTTTGAGATCTGATAGAGGAGGTGAGTTCACATCAAATTTATTCAACATTTTCTATGAAGAGCAAGGAATAAAAAGATAGTTGTCTACACCTAGAACTCCTCAGCAAAATACAGTTGTGGAAATAAAGAACATGACAGTTCAAGAGGCTGCTAGAACAATAATGAAGGAAGGAGGTCTGCCGGAAGTTTTCTGGAAAGAAGCTATACATACTACTGTCTACATTCAAAACAGAGTTCAAGTAAAAGGTAATGGTACTAAAACTCCCTATGAATTATGGTATGGAAGAATTCCTACATTAAAATATTTCAAAGTTTTTGGAAGAAAATACTATATCAGAAGAGATGAAGATCTAGGGAAATTTGATGCAAGATGTGATAAAGGAATCTTCCTTGGATACTCTACCAAGAGTAAGGCCTACTTGTGCTACAACAAAAGGATGAAAAAGATTGTTGAGAGTGCAAATGTGAAGGTGGATGAAGACAATGGAAGAACATTAGATCAGATTGTGTATGAATCAAATGAACCTGCTACTATAACATATGAAGAAAAAATTGAACAAGAAGATAGTCAAGATGAAGAAGAAAAGGCTCCAGAAAGTGCTGCTAAGACCCCTAGGTATGTAAGAATCAACCACTTTGAATATCAAATTATTGGAGACAAAAAATAGAGTACTGACAAGGAAAAGAGCTATAGAAGAACAAGTGAATTACTATTTACTCTCTACAGTTGAACCAAAAACTATGGATGATGCTTGTAATGATGAAAATTGGGTAAAGGCAATGAAGGAAGAGCTAATGCAGATAGAGAAGAATGAAACTTGGGAATTAGTTCCTAGACCTGCTGACAAAAATGTTATTGGAACCAAATGGGTTTTCAGGAATAAGCTGAATGAAAATGGAGAAGTTGTAAGGAATAAAGAAAGGCTTGTGTGCAAAGGATATTCTCAAATTGAAGGAATAGATTTTGAAGAGACTTTTGCTCTAGTAGCTCAGATTAAAGCAATCAAAATGTTTCTGGAATTTGCTGCTCACCAAGATTTCAAAGCGTATGAGATGATGTGAAGTCTGCATTTCTGAATGGTGAATTGGAAGAGGAAGTCTACATTAAGTAATTGAAAAGATTCCAACTATTAGATCAAGATGACATGATATGCAGGTTGAAGAAAGCATTGTATGGACTCAACCAAGCTCCTAGAGCCTGGTATACAAGGTTGGATAAGTACTTATTGTAGTTAGGGTTCAATAAAGGTACTCCTAATAGTAATCTCTATTTCAAGATTAATGGTGATCAAATTTTGATTGTTGAAGTTTTTGTTGATGACATTATCTTTGGAGGAAATGAAGGTATGTGTATGATATTTGCTGGTGAAATGCAAAAAGAGTTTGAGATGTATATGTTTGGTGAGATGAATTTCTTTCTAGGTCTGCAAATTAATCAATCAGATAAGGGAATCTTTATATCTCAATCTAAGTATGTGAAAGAGTTGTTGAAGAAGTTTGGGACGGAAGAATCTAAATCAGTATGTACTCCCATGGTGAGTGGATAAAAGTTAAGAAAAACTAATGAATCACCCATACTTATCAGAAGAAATACAGATCCATAATTGGAGGATTGCTTTATCTAACTCACACCAGACCTGATATTATGCATGTAGTTTGTCTTGTTGCAAGATTTCAAGCAGATCCTAGAGAATCACATGTGATGGCAGCAGAGAGAATCTTGAGATATTTAAAAGGCACACCGGATCATGGCTTATGGTATCCAAAGGATAATGATTTCACTCTTAGTGCTTATACAGATGTTGATTGGGCCAGAGATGTTGATGATAGAAAAAGTACAAGTGGAGGTGCTTTCTTTTTGGGTAATAGATTGGTTTCATGGCTGAGCAAGAAATAAGGTTCAATGTCCTAGTCAACTGTAGAAGCAGAGTATATCAGCAGTAACATGTTGTTGTACTCAAGTGTTATGGATGAAACAGACTTTGAAGGACATAAGAGTTGTATATGAAGATTTAGTTGCAATCTTTTGTGACAATACAAGTGCTATAAATATTTCAAAGAATCCAGTGATGTACTCAAGAACAAAGCATATATCCATAAGGTATCACTTTCTAAGAGAAAAGGTGACATAGAATGAGGTAAAGTTGGAATATGTGTCCACAAAGGACCAGATTGCAAATATTTTCACCAAGCTTCTACCTAAGGATACTTTTGAGTATCTCAGAGAAGAGTTAGGGGTTATTACCCCCCTGCTCTAAACTAAGATGCAGAGGAATGCATTAGTCTAGTGGTGCTCAAAGTCTCATTCTTTGATTTGAATTGATGTTTTGAGGGCTACCTCTAAGGGGGAGTAGCTAGATAGTTCTAGTATGTGTGTAAAATTAGGTGAATCAAAACAACAAAGTGCAAGTATGTGTCATTTGCCATTGATGTCAAAGGGGGAGAGAAACCATGTGAAAAATGTAGGAGGAGAAAGAGTGCAGATGTGTAAAGAGAAAGGGGGAGAATCTTCTCTTGATGGTCTTTATAGTTTTTCACATCATATGTTGCCATCAATGACAAAGGGGGAGATTGTTGCAAGTATGTGCCTAATCGTGATGTCATTGATGTCAACATATCTGTGTTGTCATTGGTGTCAACTATACTCTTGTTTTGATGCTTTCTTGTAATGAGTTAAGTGTTGAAGTGCTCCTGATACAGTAGAATAGTCCAATAGATTGGTCCGCATTTCCTGAAGAATAAATATCTTTGTCTGTAGATTGGAAGTCATTTAGAAGCATGTCTAAAGATGCTATGTTCCAAGTTTGAGCCTCTGGAATGAAGATTTGAGTGAGTTATGTTCACCAGAGTAAAAGCTTCTTTTTCTGAGTATTCACTGGTGATAGGGAGAAAGTATTATGGTCTGCATTCCTGCACATTGAAGTATTTTGATCTGTGGTTCTAGATTTAAGTCTGAGATGATGTTATGTGCCTTTAACTCAAATGGTTTGTGATTGGGTGGTCCACAAGCAATCTTTTCCTTATGACAATAGCTAGAAGTGTTGTTTATGAGCTCCGATTTGAAGAATCCTTTTGATAGAATGATTAGAAGTTGTGCAGTTGTTCCTAATGATTTCAATGTGATTGTGGATGTCCCCTGATCATGTTCCTACTCTTGGATTGGTCTGTAAAGAGAATTTTGGATTACAGAATAAGAATGTTATTAGAAGACCTAGTGTTCTCACCAGTCTTGGCTAACTTGGTTGATTTCACTATTTGCGGAGATGCTTCGAAGATTGTAGAAGCGTGTTGTGGTGTGAAGAATTGCGTTTGAGCCCCTACGAAGATGTGGCGTGTTCGACATACATCTTTTCATCTTCCCTTAGCTAATTCTTGTATTAGGTCCAGACCTATTTCTATGTATGTTTTGTAATGCTGACCTTGGAGATTGTTCCAACGGTTGATGAATGTAATGCCGACCTTGATGTACATTCCAAGGTTGATGAATTATATAGACTTGTAATGTAGTTGCAAAAATGTGTGGATATGGTGAAAATGAGAAGATAAATACGAAGGTGTAGAAGAGTAGAGTAGAGATAAACTATGCTTCAAAGGAACTAAACTTAGGCATGGAATAGATGCTATCAAATCAGTTCACCAATCTTGGTAGTGAGCCACCCCTTGGTAGTGAGCCAATCTTGGCAGTGAGTCAAACTTTGCAGTGAGCAATTTAGGCAGTGAGCCTTTGGTTTTCAGTATTGTTATAACTTATATATTTCTGTGGGCTAACACCCACCATGGTTTTTCCCTTATAGGTTTTTCCATGTAAAAATCTAGTGTCTCATGTGTTGACTGTGTTATTGTGTTGATCTTCTTGTTTCATGCTTTCATTGTTATATTTGAACAACAATAAATAAGTGTTTGAAGAGTTGATGTTCATAATTGTCCAAAGTTTTAGGGACAACTGATTCACCACCTAGCTCCACTCAGTTGTCCAATGCAGTCCAATAGGCATGTGTTTCCTTCTGGAGTAGCATGTTGTTCATGATAAGGTTTTCCCTATGCACATTTCATGTTGTATGATCTCTGGATGACTTGTAAAATGTAATATCCTTGTTGTATTGGCTCACTTGTAATAAAAATCAATGTAATGTCATGTATATGTTGTAAACCTAGTTGGTCTAGGTGAAGTATGACTGTAAAAATGAAAATATGAAAGTGTGAAGAGCAAAATATGAAATCATATGCATTGTGATGTATGGTTGAAGGAGAAAGAGCAGATGTGTTAGAAGCTATCCTAATTTATCTTAAAGACATTTGTGTGATAGGAAGGAAGTGAAGAGTGTGCCTAATTGATCCAATTATTAGAAGAAGTGGAATTGCAATCATCAAAGGTGTGAACTTCAATGCCAGTTTTCAGGCACTAGAAGAACTATCATACTATAATCATTTATGAGTTTTTTCTCAATTCAGGAAGTAGTTGCTTCCTTGGGAGTGACCCTCAAACAAAGACTTCAGGGAGTTGTAGCTTCCTTGGGAGTGACCATAAATAAATGTTTTTAGGGATTAGTAGCTTCCTTTAGTTGTAGCCCTAAAACATAGTTGTAATTTTGACCTTCATATATTGTGAGTTAATCCTCACCATGGTTTTTTTCTTCTAGGGCTTTCCATGTATATCTGTTGTTATGTGTTGATGTGCATTGTGTTAATCTTTCATGTTTATGTTGATGTTGTAATTCTTAAGTTTTATTCTACTCTGGAGGACTTGAAGTTTGATTAGGATACCGATTCACCCCCCCTCTCAGTATCCTGGTGTGTTCAACAATTGTTATAAGAGCCAAGTTACTTAGAAGAATCTTAACCACTTAAGGAAGGTCCATGATGGCTTGAAATGGTTCTCTCAAGGTACCCATGTTTGATGGGACAAATTATTCCTTTTGGAAGCTAAGGATGGAAAACTATTTGACCTCTCTAGGGTATGGCATCTGGCAATTAGTCAAGAAGGGCTACACTATTCCTAGTAGTGAACCTAAAGATGCAGATGAGATCAAGTTGTATGAGAACAATGCCATGGAAAAGAGTGTTATCATGAGTGGACTAGCTAATTCAGAACTTGTGAAGATAATGAGCTATACATCTTAGAATGTCTGGAAAAAACTTGAAAGCATTTATAAGGAGATAGTAAAGTGAAGCAAGCCAAGATGAAATTTTTCAAGAGAAAATCTAAAACCCTGAGGATGGTAGAAGATGAAGACATTGCTGGTTACATGCTTTAGGTGGATGAAATAGTCAATGGTCTCAGAGGTCTTCGTGGAGAAGTGAAAGAAGATGAAATTGTGAAGAAGGTTTTGAGATCTCTTCCTAAATATTATAGTCATAAGGTGTTTTCCATTGAGGAATCTTCAGATTTGAATAAATATACAATAGATCAATTGTTTGGCTCTCTCACAGCCTTTGAAATGAGAGAATTTGACAAAGGTGCTCTAAATAAGGAAGAAACATTCATAGAAAGTAAGAAAATAGAAGATGAAGCAGATGATCAAGGTGATGACTTGGATGAGGTAGAAGCAAACATTATAAGGACATTATAGAAAGGCATAGGCAAATATAGAGGTAAGTTATCTTTCAAATGTTTCAATTATGGAAAGATTGGTCATTTTTCTTTTAAATGTCTTTTTAAAGAACCAAGGGGTAGTAACAAGAGGGACAAGTTCAAAAGAATCTTGTATTCCATAGAGAGTAGTTGTTCTTCAGAAGATGAGGATCATGATGATTCAAATGATGAAACACTTTTGATGGCCTTGAACGTTGGTGACAAAAAAGATGATGTTGGAAAATGTGAGAAGACTGATGCCTTGCAGACAAACCAAAACAATGATAGATCAATGGTTGTATGGACCACCTTTCATGCAAGAGAAGAAGCCAAGGATTGGGTAATTGACAGTGGTTTCTCAAATCATATGACTGGTGACAAGGAGAATTTTATCATCCTTGAGAAGTGGAATGGTGGAGCTATCAAGTTTGGTGGTGATGAGTTAGCACAAATATGTGGAAAGGGTACTATAACTATTTATGGGAAACCTAGGATTGAGGATGTCCTCTATGTTAAAGGTTATGCAGGTCAAGGTTTAGGAGTCTTATCAGATAGCTAAACCAAGCAGCAAATGATAAAATCACAACAAAACAACAATAACATAATGACAATGATTTATTCATATGGAAGAGAGATTACAGCAGGAGTATAGATTGCATTACAAAATAGTGGCCTCAACCTTACAATGCTACAAGATGTAGATCAACTAATCATGCATTCAGGAGAAATCTTCAGGAAGACTGAAAAAACATACTACCATCTTTAGTAAGGAGAAGCTCCCCAAAAAGATCAAATCATATGAATTTATAGACTCCTTTGGCGGCCACCAACCTTCATTAATGATCTTAAAATGTGTCACACCTAGACTTGCCCTTGGAATGGTCATAAATGCTATCGAAATTGACTTTTTGATGTTTCTGGTTTGCTATTGGGAAAGTCGGTCCAACAGGATTTCAGTGCAAGGAAAAAGTGCTAGATTTAACCTCAGCCGACCTTCACAGAGAAAAGTGCTAAAAATGGCCTCTATCCACTAGCACAAGATTTGACCTCATACAACTAGCGCAAGATTCGACCTCATCCAACTAGTGCAGATTTTGTCCTCAACCGACTTTTGTTAGTGCAGCTCCATTTTAGTGCAAAGTCAGTGAGCAAGCTTTTTAGTGCTAAGTTGCAAAGTGGCAATTTTCCATCCATCCGACCTGCATGGACTTTGGTGTCGATAGACTTAGGCAGTAGCACCAATTTTTAGTGCAAGCTGGTGATGAAGAATTTTAGCACAGATAGCGTGAAATCACTCAGCAGGGAATGATGATGTTACTAACTTAGCAGAGGATTCGAAGGTGACAAACATGGTTAGTAGGAGTTGTTTTTAGCACAAGTCCAAACCTTAGGATTTTTAATGCAGATTTGCCCTCGAATCATCAGTGCAGATTTCCAGTGTGACTGGATTTTAGCACCAAGTTGGTAGGACTGGATTTTGGCACCAGGTCGGTAGGTATCAAAAGTCGCACTAGAGCATAACTTCACCAATTTTGACCAATTCTTCACAAAAAGTGAGGTACGGATACCCATTTGGGCCTTCTTTAAGATCAACCCCTTACTTGGCCAACTTCCTTAGGAACATTCTCCAAATTTGATCAACTCACCCTTGTAGCAACTCCTGTAGTCAAAACGAACAACAAGAAAGTAAAACAAATCTTTTTGGTTGATGAGGATTGCACGTGAAACTGAATTCTCCTGCATCAGACATGCTGGGTAACTAAAAATGTTCCATGAGTTGAAAACTCATGAACATTTTGGCAAGTCTGAGACTAGAATCCCAAACTTGACAAGTTCTGCAGCAGTCAGCCAACAAGCTTCATTTGTAGCTTGGTTCTTCCATCTGATCAGATACTCCCTATATTCCTTTCCTCTGGTCCTCTTAGTCACTCGAGAGTCAATCACCTTATCCACTTCCTCTGTCTTCTTTTCAGGTAACTGATTTATCCACCCTTGCGCATTAGGTGAATATGAATGTATCCCTCCTTGTGAACTTGACTCTCCTTCATAGAACTTATAAAGATCAGCAACATTGAAAATAGGTGATATATCTATCCCTACTGGTAACTCAATCTCATAGGCATTGGATGAGAACTTCCTCAACACCTTGCATGGACCTATCTTCTTGAATTTTAACTTATTATATGTTCCTTGTGGAAACCTTTCTTTCCTCAAATGTGCCAAAACTAAGTCTCCTACTTGAAACTCTTGTTCCCTCCAATACACATCAGCATGTTCCTTGTACTTGCTAGCACTCTTCTCCAACTGTTCCTTCACTTCCTTATGAACCTCATGAAGGTATTCTACAAAATCTTTGGCAACATCACTCTTCTTGTTCAAATATGTACTATCTCAGAGTTCATCAACACCTCTTGGGTTGTACCCATAAACTATTTGAAAAGGACTCCTTCCTACACTTCTGTTCACTAAATTATTATAAGAAAATTTTGCCTATGCCAGGATAAGATCCCATTGATGTGGTTTATCTCCCACTGAACATCTCAATAGATTTCCCAAACTTTTGTTCACAACCTCAGTTTGTCCATCAGTCTGTGGATGATAAGCTGAGCTGAAACCTAATTCAATGCCCATTCTCTTCCATAATGTACGCCAAAAATGACTAACAAACTTCATGTCCTGGTCTCAAACTATGCTCTAAGGCAACCCATGCAACCTAACTACCTCTCTAAAAAATAATGTAGCTATGTGGGATGCATCACTAGTCTTCTGACATGGTATAAATGAACCATCTTTGAAAATCTATCCACAACAAGAAAAATGGAATCATGACCTCTCTGTGTCTGAGGCAAGCCTAAAATAGAGTCCATACTTATATGCTCCCATGGTCTATCAGGTATAGGCAATGACTGATACAGTCATGTATTCTATCATACTCCTTTAGCATGCTGACAAACCCTATAGCCTTATACCAGTCTCTTCACTTCTACACTCATTCCAGGCCAAAAATAACTTTCATTCAGCTGTGCCACTATTTTATCTACCCCAAAGTGTCCACTTAATCCTCCACTATGCTTTTCCTGGATTAGATTCTCTCTCATTGAACTTCTAGGAATGTATAATTTATGTCCTTTGAATAGCAAACCATCCTGGATAAAATATTCCAACCATGGTGTCCTATCTCCTATTATTGGACTCTTACTAATAGCCCATGCTTCTTTAAAATCAAGATCATTTGGATATAAATCCTTCATTGCATCAAAACCAACAACATTAACCCTTAACTCATTCATCAAAAAGCATCTTCTACTAAGTGCATCTGCTACCTGGTTTGATTTATCACTTCGATGTTTCAGAACAAAGGAATAAATTTGTAGAAATTCCACCCACTTCATATGTCTCTAGTTTAACTTACCTTGACTATTGATGTACTATAAGGCATGATGATAAGTATACAACACAAACTCATTAGACAAGAGATAATGTTGCCACTTCTTTAAGGTCTGCACTATAGTGTAGAATTCTTGGTCACAAAATGAGTATTTCCTTTTTTCTTCATTAAGTTTCTCACTAAAGTAAGCAATGGGTCTACCTTCTTGACTTAACACTCCCCTAATTCCACTACCACTAGCATCACAATCCACTTGGAAAATTTTGTTAAAGTTTGGCAATGCCAATATTGGCTGTTCTGTCACCTTCTTCTTCAACATCTGAAAACTCTTTCCTGCTGTAGCTATCCATTGGACCTCTTTCCTAACACCCTTCATTGTTTTGGTGATTGGTGCACATATTCCACTAAAATTTCTGATGAACTTCCTATAGAAGCTTGCCAAGCCATGAAAACCTCTGGCCTCAAACATGTTTCTTGATGAAGGCCAATCCAGTATTGCCTTAACCTTCTCTGGATCCATCTTCAACCCCTCTTCTGATACTACAAAGCCCAAATACACTAGTTCCTTTTGCATAAAACTATACTTATCCATGTTCACTAGTAACTTCTCATCTTTTAATCTTTACAAGACTGCCCTTAGATGTAGTAGGTGCTCCTCCTTTGTGTTGCTGAAAACCAAAATGTCATCTAAATAAACTATGACAAACTTTCCAAGGAATGGCTTCATCACCTCATTCATCAATCTCATAAAAGTGCTAGGTGCATTTTCAACCCAAATGGCATCATTAACCATTCATATAGTCCATCCTTGGTTTTGAATGTTGTCTTCCATTCATCCCCTTCTCTAATTCTAATTTGGTGGTATCCACTCTTCAAATCAATCTTGCTGAAATACTTTACTCCGCTCAAGCAATCCATCAAGTCATCCATATGAGGCAATGGAAACCTGTACTTAATGGTTATCTTGTTTATAGCTCTTGAATTAGTGCACATGCACCATTTTCCATCCTTCTTAGGTGCCAGTATTGCAGGTACAACACACACACTAAGACTTTTCCTAATCAGTCCTTTATCTAATAACTCTTGCACTTGCCGATTCACCTCCTCATTTTCCATAGGTGTCATCCTACATGCTGCCTTTTTTGGTAGGCTTGATCCCAGTATCAAATCCATGCAATGACTTATGCTTCTCATTGGATGTAATCCATTAAGTAAGTCCTTCATTAGTATGTCATCAACTCACTCAGAATTTCTTGGACCTCTGTGGGAACTTCTACCCTTTTCTGAGTTGTCATAATTTCTACAACTTGAGGTAGGAAAGCATAATAGACCTTCTCCTTTCTGATTCCCCTTAGGAATTGTTTTCCACTTACTAGACAAACCATATTTCCTCTCTCAGCATCCTCATCCTTATCCTTTAAAGGATTTGTAGGTGATGATTGTTAGTCAAAACAACACGAATAAAAGTTTACACAACAAACCTTTATTATCTTAAAAAGTATGATCAATTTAGGATAAATTGATGACTCCAAGTCTCTGTTGATCAGGTCATGATCATCTGATGTTACTTAGAGGTTGATGTGTTATGTTGTTTTCCATTCAAGGGGCCTTACATTGATTTGCTACCAAGAATTAATGCCTGAACATCTAGTTTTACACCTACCTTCTATAAATTTCTCCACAAACAAGGTTATTTCCACTATATTTAACAAATGAGGATGATATTTTCTAAGTTTGATCAATTCTTTTGAATATTCACTACTATTGATCAATCTTCACTTCTGCACATATGAATTTATCTAAATAATGTGCCTTCAACCTGATATTTATATGATTACTATTGATATTTATATGTATTTGCATGATATTTTCAATTATACATGCAGATTAACTCAAATATGATATGAATATTCAATTTCCTTCAGGATATCTACATATTTCTATGTATTTGCTTAGGATTATCTAAATATTCACAATTGTAATGGTGATTGTAATGAAATTAAACAAATTGTGTTAAATGCTTTCTAATCTTTAGTAAATTGAATGAATCTTTACCTATTGGTCCACATACACTTCAGATACTGTCATGAAAGGAAGAAAATCAAACCATAGGTTTAATAGGGTGTTCCACAGCTAAGTATGGTTGATGCAAACTTTGATGGAAAAGAGATAAAGACAACATGTATAACATGAATTGCACTCCAAGGGACACATAAAATCAAAGCACAAGCCAAGAATTCATCTACAAATTACTCAAAGTATATGATTGTATGTAATCTAGATCTTCACTTTCATTAAGTATACAAAAAACATGTATATCTACAATCACCTTTGAAATTAGTCCTGAGAAACTTCAGCAATCTAACTTCAATTAAGTTTCAAAAAATCATGCAATGTGCACTCCATCTCCTTTTATAGGACAAAGAGAGGAGGCAGTTACAAATGATCCAATGATCAGGATTTATCTATCTAAATCAACGGTCCATATCTTCCTTGACTTGGTCAACAGATATCAAACGTGGCATAGGCTACCAGTTGGCAACCATCTGGTGGGACTCCATTACTTCTTTGTCTTATTATGCATATGACGCTGTCATCATGCATTCTTACTCACTCTTCTTCTTCTTCTTCATCTTCTTCATCAGTATGAGGATCATATCCTATATGTATGTTGATTATCCTCCTGATGGGTTCATATGCTTGTACTGTTCTTTCAATTTCTCCCCCATCTTGAAGTTTGACTTTTACTACAACATGCTTTTGGGAATGGAACTGTGTCTGGACAGGAGTCCATTTGCTCTTTCTGCTATTTAACATCTCATTATATCCTTCCACCTTAGCCTTCATCCTAATAGCCTTGTTGATTACATCCTCTGTCAAATAGTGGAGAGGGTCATCTATGGCTTGCTTAAAATTACTTTGGAAGGCTCCAGTTACAAAATCGGCATCTTGATTTTCTATCTTTCCTTCTATATTATCTTCTAGAGCTTCCAAGATATTCATCTCCTTAGCCATAAGATCATGCAATTTAACACTGATATCCCTGATATTGGAATTACATCTCTTCAAGATATCACTCTCGAACCTGGTATCCTCATACCATATGCTCAATAATTGTGCAGTGTTATTATCCAATACTTTATTATATTTGAGCACCTTCATGTCTATGCCTCTCATTTCAGCCAAAGCATCAAGATGTTTATCTACTTTGATGGATCTTCCTCCAACTTTTGAAATTTATCTACTTTTCTCCTGAATGTGTTGAGCAAGTTCCAATTGGATAAGGAGGTCTTTATCACCTTCTCTACTTCAGAAATGAAAAGAATAAACCAACTGTCTACTACATGAGCCTCATGTTTCATGATGTCCAGCCCTCTTATCTCATCTTGAGATATGATGGTCAAGGGGGTGGCAATGTTGACTGGCATGTGATTATGGTCAATTAACCCTTTTATAAATGTATGCAGCTGAGCAATGTGCTCCTTGTGCATTTTATTCTTGTACTTCTCCTTTTTCACACTTTTCATCAAGGAGTCAATAATATCTTTGGCCTCTTGGCATTCTTGCTCTTCAGTAGCAAAGCCTAGATGAACATTAGTTATCTAAAATTCATCAATGCTTATTTCTCCTTTTGCCTTATCTACTATTGGTAGAGCTACCTGAGTTGTTCTCCTACCTGTAGTAGGATCTCTCCTGATTGCAGATGTAGGTCTTGCCTTTCTCTTAGGCTTAATCATATCTATTGAAAATATTGCAACAACATCAGAATTAGGCACATCACTATCCTAGGGTGGATTTATCTCTTGCTGAAACCAATATGGTATATCACCGGTGGGTCTTTGTTGGTCAGTTTGCTCAATGTGAGCATCCTGAGATTCTACATTCTACTCTACCCTCGGTGGATAAGTTTATTTCCTTCGTTCATCTTCATGAATCTCCTCATGAGGTATCTTCTATTGTGCAGAAGTTTCTTGTGATGTATTCACATTTGGATCATATGAATCTTGTTGCAGTTGATCCTCATGGGGTGATTGGACATTCTGATCTAATTTATCCAGATGATCACCCTGATCATTCTTGTTCACATTTTCTTCTTCTTTTTGTTGATCATCACCTTGTTGAAGACTTTGTTTTCTATCTTTTGATGTGTCTATTTCTCCAAGGTCTTGGGCTTTATCCATTTCTCTTTCATTTGTTCCTCTTTCAGTTGCTGGCTCACTATCTTGATTATCAATTTTATCAGGTATCTCTTCATCACCCTCTGTATGTACATTAACTTCTACTTTCTCTTGCTCCAAAGGTAAATC
Source organism: Cunninghamia lanceolata (assembly GCA_027924645.1). NCBI lineage: Eukaryota > Viridiplantae > Streptophyta > Pinopsida > Cupressales > Cupressaceae > Cunninghamia > Cunninghamia lanceolata. The sequence continues at coordinate 8,387,741 of BSBN01000685.1, read as the reverse complement.
TTTGTCTTTCACTTGATTCTCATCACCCTAATAAGCTAGGTCTATCACTGTAGGGCTGGTGACTTGATCAACCAAGTTTGTCAATCCAATTTGCTGAGATACCACCTCAGGGTTATCTTCTTCTATTTCTTCCATTTCTACATGACTTCCTTTTAAACTACGGGGGTGCCCTGAGGGGTCATCTTTGTATTTTCCACCAAGGTCTCCATAGAATGAGTAGAAACATCATTAACTACATTATCATCAGATAAGTCTACTATATCATCTAGTGGAAAAGGTGGCTCTTTTCTTGCACTATGCATCTTTTCTCTTTGTTCCTCCACCTTTTCAGTCCTTAATTGCACAATATCAGGGATGGGAACTTCATGTTGCAAGTTCTTCAAAATACCTTCACCACCTACTTCTCTCAATAGAATGGGATTTACATCCACAATTCCTCTCATAACATGTTTTTGTTTCTGTTGTGGTGGAGTTTGGACCTTCTTCTTTTTCTTCTTAATTAAGAGGTCATCATTTGAGGGTTCTTCCTCCTCTTCTACAATAACAGTGGTAGGCTTTACAACAACTTTCTTTTATTTTGTAGGTGTATGAAGTGATGCTACAGCTGATGTGGAAGCTACATTTTCCTTTGGTTCAGGTTGCTGGATAACCATCACCTCAGCTGCTTGGCATCCTTTCTTGTTTTTGCTTTGCTGCCTTTCTCCATTTGACTATCTCTTTTCCCAGAAGAAATCATCATACTCCTCATTAGATAATTCCTATCTCTTTCTTTTGTTATCTACAGTGAGGGCTACCCCTTTACTTTTTAGCTAGGTGATCTCATTTTCTACCCATTCCTTGGTCAATTGTATGACCTTCTAAGTTATCTGGTCCAAGGAAAGTTCCTCTAGCTGATTCCACTCTAGAGCTGATATGGTATCATTGTATACCTTTTTGTCCTAATACTATTGAGACATGATCTTACCATCATCTTCATGTAACTGAGTAGGCACTCACATGCAATCCAAGGTGCATATCTAATTCAAGGTGAGCCTTTGGTAAACTCTCCTTCTAACTTCCACCTCATCATCACAATCAGCCTAGAAATCTTCAATGTGCTTTTAATGCATAGGCTTCTTATGCAATGCGAGCATCCTATCGTAAGGATCATATGGACTAGCCAATGAGAAGGGCTACAATTGCATCAATTTCAATCCTCCAATTACATCCTTAACACTTTCCCTATCAGGGCACATATACCAGCCAATCATGACTGGAAACAAGACATTTGGTATCTTTCCCTTTTAAATATAAGCCTCCACTGAGGGAAGTATCTATCTAGAAAACTCCATTAGGATGACTTTGTCATTTGGATATCTTGGCAACATGAGAGGTTGCCCAGTGAAACCTTCCATCCTTATGTATGAAAATGTGGGGAATTGGATGAACCAAGCCCCATGTTTGTCTATAGCAGCTTTTGCTTCCACACTCAATCTCTTTGCTCTCTCTTCTTCCATGGTCCTGACAACATGCATAGAGAATGAATCATTCACTCTCTGATAATGTTGGAGATACTCTCTTCTTTTCAACTGTGGGTAATGCTCCCATATGAGCTCACATCTCCAGGGTTACTTCTAGCCCTGCCTACTATTTGCAAATGATTGAATGTGCCTCTAAATGCATAGGTATATACTACGTAGGAAGTCATATGGAATATGTTCATCTTCCCTCCTAGCTTCCTCATTCCCTCATCTAGGCTATCACTTATGATCTCTTCCCATAGGGGCTTGTCATCAAAAAACTCTACTATCCTAATAATACCATACATCTAATTCTCAAAGGCTCTAGCATTAGGTTTCCCTATCATCCTACTGAGCATTGTCATCATGTACTAATATTTTGGAGCGAAATCAAACTTAAAGAGATATACAGGTAATTTGGCAGAGACCTTATATGTGTTATTCTTGGCCCTCCATTGATAGATGATCCTTCTAGCTTCTTTCTATTTTCTATTATATTCTTTTTCCAATCTGCCCAGGTTTAGGTGAACACATTAGGTCCCTTAGGTAGATTAAAGCCTGCAGTGATGCCTATGGTCAAAAAGTCTACATAAATTCTCCCATGCTTTTCTACCTTTCTGGTCTTTGCATTGTAGTTTCAGGCACATTCTACCACTAGCTCAGTGGCTTCCATTGTATACAGAAATCCACCAGTATTCCACATTCCTGAACTGTATATGCTCATGAGAAGAGGATTTCCACTTCCTTTCTCTAAATTTATTGTCCATGCATCAAGATCAGTGTTTCCTTGATGCATATAATCAATTTGCCCATATCTGAATGCTTTTCCCTCTGGCTGCATGTACATAGGTTTCAAAAATTTAGTTTTAGACTGGTTCCTTCTGATTGCCATTGGATCCTACAATAAAACATGCATATCTTACCCTAATGTGTCATATGTGGTGGTGCCCACCTAGGTTTTGGGTTTCAAGTATTCATTCGTAGGCACTTCCATGAAAAACCCAAAAAATTTCTAAGTCTCTTGGCCTCTTGAGTTGCATGCATATTAGGCTTGTATATACATTCTGGGTGAAAATCTGTATGTACATTGCAGGCATATTCCATCATAGATTTCGTGGTTGTATCTAAGGAGCTTTGCATGTATATTTTGTTGTATATTAGATATACAACATGTATATACAAGTGACGGACATCAAAAGATTCAAATCGGGTTGAAAAATGGTGGTCGGGTCCGCAAGTATGTGCATCAGGTTTCATTGTATGTTCACATTGTATATTTGATATACAAAGGAAATGTGCAAAGGAAAGATACATCGTGCACATACAAGGCAGATATACAATGCAAAATGTACATCAGCCACAACATACAAAGGAAATATGCAAAGCTGATATGTAAGGATGAATGTATAGCGGGTTGTATATCGCGGATGTATAAGGAAACATACAAGGGTGATATAACAGGAGGAGACATACAAAGGGTCATCGGCAGGACAATGCACATCAGCAGACACTTCCAGGGTCTTTTCGACGGCCGATGCATATACAAAAGTAAATGTAGGTCAAGTACAAAGCCTGGGGCCCACCAATTGCATACAAAGGTGATTGTATGTTTGCACATACAATTGAAAAGATACAAAGGAAATGTACAAGAGGGCATATGCAAAGTGGATGCATCTAGTGAATCAACTGCATTTGTGAAATAGGTGAGGTCTGCGGGTTGTATATTGGGATTGTATGTTCCCAATGTACAATCGAACATACAAGTGATATATACAAGTAAAACATGCAAGCAGGTTGTGGTCAAAGTCAAAGTTTCAGAAGCATGGTGGGCCTGCATGATTGTATGTCCCACGGTTGTATGTGTGTGTGTATACTGATGAGTCTAGTTTATGACTCATATTTGGTTAAACTCTATTGTCTATTTGTTGTAGTTATCTTAGACTTTGATACTTTACTCTTGGTCTTTCTATGTCATTACCCCCAAAACTATAACTTGTTGAGCATAGGTCATTTCTTATATCATTTGGTGGCAAAGACATGCTATTTGAACTATCTATGTTAATGTTGCATATGGTTAATGAATATTACTCCAAGGTGGTTTCAAATGAGCAATTATTTATGTGCACTAACATTATTTTGTAGATATAATTGGCATCCATAAAGTAAGGGAGATTCTGCTGGAAGGTCATTTACCATAAAAGTCAAAGGTGGTGGCCATTCAAATATCAAATGTAGGGAAAGCAATCATTTTGTAACTGGTCTTAAATATCTATTGAGTGAATTTAGGAGTTATAGTTATGCTAAATCTACGTTGAAGCAACTCGCTTGACCAGATTCCCTTGCATGCGTAACTTCCTTCCACTTTCTATGTTTTCCATAATGTGGCGTCCTCCTATTTGTTGGAGTTGACTACCCTTCTAGTTAGTTAGTAGTCTTTCTTCTATAAATAAGACTCAGATACTCCTTTTGAGGGGTTGTGTTGTTGATTATTCGAAGATTGTACTTGCACTTGTTGATAACTGAGAGGGGGGGTGAATCAGTTATCTTAATTATTTCAGCTTTCTAAACTTTCATAATAATTAATGCTGCTTCAATTCAAATAAGCAAACATAACCATGAAATGGAAATACACATGACACAATATTTTTTATGTGGAAACCCTGTTAAGGGAGAAAACCACAGGGTGATTAACCTAAGATTGTATTCTCTTTTAGAAGAATAGAAATACAAAATGGCACTTGCCAATTAGGGCTCATTGCCCGGGCACACTACTCACAAGAGACTCACTGTTTACAAGTTGTAACAAGAAATAATAAGATACTTGAATTGATGTGAAGCATCCACACATGCTAGAATTCAGGTCCAGTTTAGGCTCAGTAAACTAATCTGCTACACTTCATCCTTCCTCTTCTTTTGTTCTGCTATCCTTTCACATACCAGACTTTCCTTACTACTTTCACTCTACTCTTTTCCTTTTCTTCGCACACCACACTATTCAACATCATTTTCCTTATCAAAATCCATTTGGTATATATATCCGCACAAAGGATTTCATCCTCTTTCTAGTCGGCATTCAGAATAGTCAATATTTCCTAAACTTTAGTCTGTCGGCTGAATCCTTGCTTCTCAAGTGATGCGGATCAAAAAGAAACTTATATAAGTTGTCTAATAAGTCAGCCAATCATGAATGATACCTTAGGAATCTTTATCATTATCAACATCTCATCCAGAATAACTTCTGATGCTCTGACTGTCAGTTCTTCCTCTGTCTGTTCTACCAAACCAGACCCCAGTACTTAGAAGCTTATATCTCTTCACTCTTTCAACACTGGGGGCTCAAACCCTGGAATCTATCATTCAAGATACTCCTCTTGACTTTCCCAAGTCCGTACTTTCCAAGGATACTTCCTCTAGCAGATTCGGACCTAACTGTTGGACCTTCTGCATGCTGTGTTCTTGCTTATCGGACCTGTAAGCTCTTCAATCTGACTTCCAGTAGAGACACACCATATCCTGTGGATGTGTGGGATGATCTTAGTTGCCATCAATGACAACAATCATGAAGCTCCAATGTGTCTCTTGCCAACAATCTCCCCCTTTGGCATTGATGGCAACACTTAGTGAAAAATGACTAAGTGTTATACTATACTCCCCCTTTGTTGATGCTTTCTTCTAATATACACTTTACTAGAGCTCCCCCTTAGCTGGATTCCACATTTTTCACTGTTCCTCACTCCCCCTTTGACATCAATGGAAAAGGGTAGGGTCCGCATACCAAAATTGCCCAAAATTCAACTATACTTAGCTGCATAAGTATATAGATAGGTTTTACTTACATATACTATAATATGTCTGCAAAGGTTGTCTTCAGCTGTATAACTTGTGTTGCCCAACTTTGCTTCATCCTGTCCAAAATTGAGATATGACCACTCAGTAGGAATGCAAAAGCTTCTACCCTCTTGAGATCTGTCAGATCACTGGTCCGGGCTGTGGTCTGGGCATCTGTTAGGGCCTCATGCATGGCCTCTAAATTGGGAATAATCACCCCTCTAAGCTCACTCATCCTATTTATTATGTTTTTCCTCTCCTTTTCAAGTTTCTTAATCTCATTCATGACTACAATAATTCGACATTCCTGATTTACTATGGATAGAGTGAGAGGATCAAAATTCTGTGAGAGGTTTAATAGTTTATCCTCTTATTCCTTTACTTTCTTCTCAATATCCTTGGTCACTTTAGGCCAGGATAAAAAAAATTTGTAGAAATCTCCGCCATCCCTGAGAGCATTTTCCAAGCTCTTTATTCCAATATCCAAAACTCTCCTATCATTTGCTATTATGCCTTGTAACTTCGAGAATCTCTTATCCAAAAACTCTTTCTGAACCTTTGCCTCAACTGACTTTTCTAATGACTCAAAGTGAGTGTTAACATAATTAACAAGAGTTTTGAGATTACTGGATGTGGAGGCTGAAGAGTCCTTTTGGAAGGAAGGCATAATCTTCTCTAAGACACAAGATGCAGCTTCTATGAGCTCACAGTCTACCAGGTGAGACTTCAAAATTTTTTTATTTTGCCTTTGCTTGGGTGAAGGATGCTAGCTTCATGGTTTGCATCGAAGAGAGGGAATCAAAATTGAATGGACCTTGAAGCAACTCCGGTTTATCAAATCCCATCATCTCTTTGGTCAAGAAGTCCTTGACTACTTCTGCTGTGTCTCTTGCCAGAGATAGAACTTTCTCCCCTTCTGCAACCTTAGTACTGTCATCTGTGGTCTTTTCTATTTGACCTTCTTCCTTTCCCTTCACTTTTTCTCCCTTCTCCTCTGTTCTTACTTCTCCTTGGACTTCCTCTTCTAGAGCAGAGGGATCTAAGTCCTTACCTTTTTCTTCACCTATCTCCTTAACCTCTTCTACTACCATCTCAGTGGTTTCTTCCTTGTCGCCCATGGTAGAGGGCTTATCACTTATGTCCTCTACAATTGGAATGTTGAATTTTTTGTATGTATTCTGGAGGATCTCTTTTGTCTCTTTGGGTATTTTGTTAGTTTCGCCAAGCATAAGCTGATTCATTCTAGCTTTGCTCCGGAACTCATCCTTGCAATCTTTGAAGATCATATTCATTTGCTTCGGAGTGATTGAAGGAAAGAACTGAATGGCTATCTGTTCCCAGATCTCAAGATCCTTTGCCCTAGCATTATTCTTTCTTATCTCTAATTCCTTCTCTAGGCTTTTGGGAATGAGAGATATGATTTCAATAAAAGCTTTATTATATACATTCAAATACTTAACTGTGGCTTCCTCTAGAATCTTTTTATCTGCTTCATTGTATGCATCATAGAATTCTGTTATTGGTTGCAGGTTCCCATACATAGTGACTGCTTTAACTACGTCATCTAAGGATAGAGTGGGCCTTTCAATGAATTCTTCTGCCATCTCTTCCTTGTCTTCACCGGTAGAGGGTTCACTGGAAGATTTCTTCTTCTTCTTCAGTTTCTTCATCATCCTTTTGGCTAACATAGGACCTTGTTACCTTTTTCTTTGTTCTCTTTTCTTTTTTTCCGGATGTCTGGACTTCCGGTTTTGATGCCTTTAAGCTTTTATCAGAGGAAGGTGTAGCCCTTTTAGAGGATCTGGTCCGAGAGGGAGCTTTTACCAGATCGCTTTCCTTTTCTACTTCTTTCTTCTATTTTTCTACTCTTTCCATCTTATCTCTATTTGCATCAAGTGCCTCCTTGGATATTCCAAATCTCTTAGCAACTTCTTCAACTTCCCTTCTCACTTTCCTTTTTATCTCTGGTTGTCTAAGTTCCACATGAATCTTTACACTCAATTCTTCAAAGGTTCCAAACCTTTCTACCTTGGGATCCTTGGGTTGACTAAGCATATGTTGAACATGTAGTTCAACAATTTTCTCATCCACTTCATACTCCATTGGCATGATCCACACTGTTCTTGGCTCCACTACCTCCATTAGGCACTAATCATTTTCTACCATAAAGCATATTGTATCTTTATATTTTTCAACTAAAGATTTGGGGATTCTCTCTCTTGCTTGCATCATGCTCTAAAAATTTTTGAAATAGCCCCAGAGAGCTGTATTCTGTGCCTTGGCATCACCAAGCCCATGTATATAATCTCTGATTTGAATAGCTATTGGTCTATCATTCTGCCATACCCATCCACTGGATCTGAGAAGCTCATTCATGTAATAAAAGAATAGGCAGAGTATCAAGCCACAATACTTGAAGGAGTTCTTCTTGTCCTTCTTTATCTTTTGTAGATTTTCCAAAAGTTGGGTTAGAAGTTCACATAGATCATAGTCAGCATTTTCTTTTAGCATTTGATAGGCTGTATAAACTGCAGTTCCCGGTACTGAATTTTCCCTACTAGAGTGATAAATCTTGTAACCAATTATCATGGATGCAAATTTGACATCCAGATCAGTGATATCTTCAATTGTCATAGCTCTCTTGTCAAATTTTGATCTGGTTGCATCACTTACTATCTGATTCTTGATAGATTTGAGAACAGGTATCCCACCGGATGAGTGTAGACCGGTTACTGCCCTAATTGCATCTTTGGTGATTTTAAATGGTCTATTCAACCATAAAAAATTGTCATGCACTCTGCTCAACACATACCGGACCCATTCATTTTCTTCAAAATAGGGGAAATGAATGTACTGTGCAAAATGCTTCTCCTGGATGGCTTTATACTGAGGTTTGATCTCAAAAGAATCATCTATTAACTGCTTGTGATAGATATCCATTAACTTTGATTCCCCAAATTCTTCAATGCTTGCATGAATGTAAACCCTAACATCTTCTACATGCAAAACCCCATGCAGAATGCTTGAAAAGGTGCCTAGGGGATAAACTTCTAGGGATTTATATGGATGCTTCTTAAATTTAGGGTGAGGTCTATCAGAGATCTTCACAATATTCAGAGTAGCCATTTCCAAAAAGATTTTACAGAGAGATATTCAACAATGGAAAATACCTTTTTCATTTCTAGGGTTCACTGAAAGAGCCAGATTTGATTAGCTAGATGAAACGATTTCAATGGCTGATCTTTGAGAGTTGAGACAATTTGATGTAGAGCTCCTTTTTCTTTGCTTCTTGAGTGCAAATGTACAAATGACGAACGAATGAACTCTTTTATTTCTGGGAAAGCCCTAATTTTCACCCTGCAATAAATGTGCAACCTAATTCATTCCAGTTTGCCTTGTTTACCTTATTTGGAGACATAACCTTTCCAGATCACTGAGACAAACGTTAGAGTTATTCTTGGAGAATAGTGATAATCTATCTTCCTTTCATTAATCATTTGATCTATCCGCAGATCAAGATTCCATAGTTTGAATCATGTCGGGTTTAACTGTGAGAAACCTACTTCTCACCGGATGACTGAGGGACCGGATTAGTCCTCTACTTGTTTAAAACTTCTTATGGATCTTTCATATCTTAAACACAACTTACTTGGATGTTTCTCTGAGAGCCCTTTAATCGGCAATTTTCCTTGTGCCAATTCCGGCACCAATTGACTGGCTGGGGGATAATATTTTTCCTTGAGACTCCCCCTGAGCCAAAGCTCACTTTTTAGTTTCCAGAAGGAATATCAGCACCAGAGTCTGGTGAGGATCCATCCCCTACATTCTTTGTACTTTTCTTCACCCAAATCTTGTTCATTTCACTTTGAACTTCATCCGCATTCACTTTTTGTTTTCCCTTGTCTTGATTCTGATTATGATGTGCCGGACCTCTTTTGTCCTGATTCTTGCTTCTATAGAATTTGGCAATATGACTGGATCTATTGCAAATTTGGCAAACATTTCTTTGCATATTTGATTGATATCCTCTTGATCTACATTGATTAGCCATGTGACCCATTCTATTACATGCAAAGCATCTACCATTGAATGAATTGTTCATTTGCATATTTCTGCATTCATGAGATTTGTGGCCATACCTTTTATAGTTGAAACACTATCCGGAGAAGGATGTATTAGTCTGATTCATTCTCTTTCTACACTGCTTAGCTTTATGACCAAAGTTATTGCAGTTGTGGCAGTATCCATTGAAGGATGGATATCTTTGAGCATTAGGCTACCTTACTGGAGGTCTTCTAGGCCTGTTCCTTAGATTTTCTGATCCAAAATTGTTCTGACCGGATCCAGAGCTTTCTCCTTTCTCATATCCCAAACCACACTTGTCATCTACCCTCTTTTGACTTTCATGAAGAACTTCAAGTTGAGCAGAACTTATCTTGAATTTCTCTTTATATTCATTTGTTGTTTGAAGATCCCTTTTAAGAGAGACAATTTGATCCTCAAGTTTTTCTTCATTATCTTTAGCATCTTCAAGATTAGATTCAAGATGTCTGATAATTCTATCCATCTTGTGGTAATCTTCTAATTTTTCCTTGAGAGATTGTCTTAGATCATCTTCAGTTTTTCTTTTCTCTTCAATCTCTTGGGTAAACTTTATAACTCCTGATTCCATTTCATGTCTTACCATAATGATTTCTTTTGATAACTTTTCACATAACTTGGTTTTCTCCTTCAGATCTCCATTTGTATCATTGGCTTCACCTTATCTTGCCAGTTGCTGAAGTAGCTCCTTTCTCTTTTTCATAGAGAGACTCAGTTTCTCTTTTAATTCATTTATGAAATCATCAGCTTGTTTGAGTCTTTCCTTCAATTCATTGATTTTAGAATTTGACTGCTCAAGATCATTTAGGGTAGACTTAAGTTTCTCCTTCATACCATACGCATCCATTTGAATTCCCAGGTCTTCCTCAAGCTGTTAAGCTCTGTTGAGAGGAACTTGGCTCTGATACCAATTGTTGATAACTAAGAGGGGGGGTGAATCAGTTATCTTAATTATTTCAGTTTTCTAAACTTTCTTAATAATTAATGCTACATCAATTCAAATAAGCAAACATAACCATGAAATGGAAATATACATGAAACAATATTTTTGACGTGGAAACCCTATTAAGGGAGAAAACTACGGGGTGATTAACGCAAGATTGTATTCTCTGTTAGAAGAATAAAAATACAAAATGGCACTTGCCAATTAGGGCTCACTGCCTAAGCACACTGCTCACAAGAGACTCACTGTCTATAAGTTGTAACAAGAAATAATAAGATACTTGAACTGATGTGAAGCATCCACACATGCTGGAGTTCAGTTCTAGTTTAGGCTCGGTAAATTGATCTGCTGCACTTCATCCTTCCTCTTCTTTTGTTCTGCTATCCTTTCACATACCAGACCTTCCTTACTGCTTTCACTCTGCTCTTTTCCTTTTCTTTGCACACCACACTATTCAACATCATTTTCCTTATTGAAATCCATTTGGTATATATATCCACACAAATGATTTCATCCTCTTTCTAGTCGGTATCCGGAATAGTCAATATTTCCTAAACTTTAGTCTGTCAGCTGAATCCTTGCTTCTCAAGTGATGCAGATCAAAAAGAAATTTATATAAGTTGTCTAATAAGTTGGCCAATCATGAATGAGACCTTAGGAATCTTTATCATTATCAACATCTCATCTAGAATAACTTTTGATGCTTTGACTGTTAGTTATTCCTCTGTCTGTTCTACCAAACTGGACCCCAGTACTTAGAATCTTATATCTCTTCACTCTTTCAACATCGAAGGCTCAAACCCTGGAATCTATCAGTCAAGATATTCCTCTAGCAGATCCGAACTTGACTGCCGGACCTTCTGCATGCTCTGTTCTTGCTTACTGGACCTGTAAGCTCTTCAATCTAACTTCCGGTAGAGACACACCATATCCTGCGGATGTGTGGGATGATCTTTGTTGCCATCAATGACAACAATCATGAAGCTCCAATGTGTCTCTTACCAACAACACTATCCAGTTTTCAGTAATACAGTTATCATGTTCAGTTGTACTCGTCCTTTTGAATGAATAAAATAAATTTGTGAGTTTGCATTTTTGAGTTTACATTTGTTTTAGGGAATACTCATCCAAGGGGGTCCACTTGGTGAGAATTCCACCTTTTAGTTTAATTGCATTTTCTATTAAGTGTTTAGTGAATCTGGCATTAAATGTTCCTGCAGCCACTAGAATTCTATTATGTGTCTATTCCTATAGACAGAGTAGTTTCTTGTTTGTTTTCCTAGATTGTTACTTTGTGTTATGTACTTGATTCCAGAATAGTTGTTGGTTAATATTCAACATTCTTGTTATTTCTTTTTTAGTAGTTTATCTTCAGCATTGTGTCTTTTTAGCTATAGGATGAGCATGGCTACTTTGAAATTCTTAGTGCACATACTATGCTGACCCATTTCAAGTTCACATCCCTGGGTTGACAAGTGAAATGCATCTCCATAGTGATTAAGATAGCTACTCAATTCAGATGTCCAATCTCTAAGTTATGGTTTTAAGAGCTCAGTTGTTAAGTCATTGTAAGAGACCAACATTTTTGGTGCTATTGCCAGGGATGGTGTCAAACTAAGAAAATATTTGGAGTCATTTTTAGTATTATTCCTTGCAATTTTTCCTTAAAATGTGTGTTAGTTAGGAAGAAACCATTTACAACCCATCAATATTTTTTGTGAGAAGTGGCTGATATTGAGTATATTGCATGCATAGAGATAGGAGAAGAGATGATTTAGGGAGATTCCTTCCTAATGATTTAACTCACCCAGCAGAAAAAGCAGAAGTGAATCCTTTTCTTGATGCATTCCCTGATTTGAATAGCTCTGAAATCTCCTCTAAGGAACAAAATACCCCAAATCTAGTTGAAAATCCATTTGCCTTAATAGTAGGTCAAGCAGTCATGGCTGCCCAAAATGTACCTAATCAACCACCATTTCCATTCTTGATTGCTCTTTAAAATGAAGTGGATAATCTCAAGAATATACCTACTTCAGCTCTCCCCAAGTTTTATGGACTTGTAATAGAGGACCTAGACACCTTTTTGTTTGAATTTGATATCCTCTACAGAAGCTATGACTATACTACTGATGCTCATAGACTTAAGTTGTTTCCTACTACCATGAAGGAGGCTGCATTAAGGTGGTTTATGAGTCTAGGTAGTGATGTTGTCAATACCTAGGAAGAAATGAAAGATAAATTTCTTGAGAAATATAAAGACTACTGTAGGAGTGGGGATATGAGAGGCAATTATGTTTTCAGAATGCAGCAGAAACAAGATGAAAGTTTGGAGGATTACATCTCAAGGTTCCTATTTTGTTTACAAAAGTCTCCTCATCATGCACTCACTAAGGACTCTTAGAAACTACTCTTCCTCAAGGGAATAAGTGAGCATTGCATAGATGCTTGGATTTAATGGGAGGAGGAGATATTACCCAAGTGTCTTGGGATGATATTAAGAAGTTGTGCCAGAATTATTCCAGAGAAGTCATGAAGAAAGGAAGAGGTTACCATTCCCTTGCGGGCAAAACCTCTACCAATGGAATTTCAAGGATGGAGATAAGCCACTTGCTATCTGATTTTAAGCAAGATATTATAAACAATATGGCCACCCAGTTGGATACACTCTAAGCAAAGAAGAAGCATGAAGAGGTTGAGGCAATGTTGGTAGAATATTGTCCTCATTGCAGACAAAAGAAGAGGGACTACAGATGTAAGCTGGTAGCTAACATTGATAGCAAGAAGATTGCACCTGAGTTCAAGCCAATACAAGTTGAAGAGAATCAAGTCTTCTATGTTGCACAAAGGAGGCCATGGGCTCCAAGACAAGGTATGTCACCAGATCCATTATCATATGCTGGTCCACATTTTAATACTTATGCATCTGGTAATCAATGGCAACAGCCATTTCCATCTAGTTATGGAGAATATCCACCTCATCCTTGGAACAACCCTCAAAATGTTTGGCTAAATTATCAAAACCCTGCACCCCAATGGCAGCAGCCCCCAGGGAATTAGCAGTCACCTCCAGGAAATTAGTAGCAAACATCTCAATGGAGAGGAGGACAACAATGGCCAAATCAGACCAACATACAGACACCTCCTCAGCTCCAACAGCCTGCCATAATGCCTCCACCTTCTGGCTCCAATTCAAATACACCTAGACCTACTCAAATACCAGCTCAACCCTCACCTAACCCAAATAATAGACCACAGCAATAGCCAGTATATTTTGCTGATCCAAATCAATACCCTGCATATGCTGTGGATGTTAGTGATATACATCTACGTTCAGGAACTACCTTGGTAGCTCCTTCAAGACCTGTCATTACTGAGCTTTCTGAGGAGGAAGTGGAGCCTAACAAAACCCCCATTTAATCTGATGTGCCTAAAAATCCTGAACCAATGATAGTCAAATAGACTACCCAAGAACCACCATTTCCACAAAGATTAGAAATTGTGAAACAAAAGGTAGTAGAAGAACCCACCTTTGATATTCTAGAATAGTTGAAACATGTATGTGTCAAGATACCTCTATTTCAAGCCATAAAACATGTTCCTATATATGGCAAAGAAATCAAAGAAGCATGCCTTAAGAAGCCAGGCAGAAAAAGGAAAGACCCCACTATGGTCCATGTGGTGGGATAGTTGGCTGACATCATGCTTGGAAAGGTAACTATTCCTAAATATAATGACCCAGGAAGTCCCATAGTAGGAGTTGTCATAAATGGAATCCAAATCAGAAATGCTCTGATTGATCTTGAATCAACCATAAATGTAATGACAAAGGATATCCTGTAACAACTAAATGTTGCAACTATGCGACCGACCCCTACTGTCTTACAGCTTGTTGATAGCTCTACTGTTAAACCTGATGGGATAGTTGAGGATCTTGTAGTATCCCTGGACTCATGGGAATATCCAATTGATTTTATGATACTTTCTCCTAAAGCTACATTGGGAGGATACCTAATCATATTGGGAAGGCCGTGGTTAGCCACAACAGATGCTTATATTGGGTGCCGGTCAGGAGACATGACCATCTCTGATGGGAGAAGCACTAAAACACTTGTTCTTTACCCACCTGCACAACCATCTCATGATATGGAGAATCCTATTTGACCTCATGTTGGTGAAGAGGCAAAGGAAGTTAATTCTGTGGAGCAGCTTATGATGATTGGTAGAACTTCTTTCCTGCAGCTTCAAGGAGAGGAGGAGGTGTTGTCCAATATAATACAAAATCTTTATGAAGTTGAGGAAGCATCATCCTCTCATTCTGTTGATTCAGAAAGGATGCTTGTTCCAATTTTTCTTGCAACATCAGGTATGTTACATACATTGCTTCCACAAGAAATTAAGGTACCTAACATTAAAGAGATAACTATGGTTGATTTCACAACTCAAGTGGAAATTTCAGAAGATGGATATCTCAATATTAATAATAACTTGACTCAAGCACAATAGCTGTCCTTGGAAAATTTGTTAAAGAAACATAAAAATGCTTTTGCATGGGATTATCATGACATGAAGGGATTGGATCCTACATTATGCACTCACAAAATTTACATAAAGGAAGATTGTACACCAGTAAGACTACCACAAAGGAGAATCAACCCTGCACTAAGAGAAATTGTCAAAGAAGAATTACAGACGCTATTAGATGCAGGATTTATTTACCCAATCTCAGATAGCCAATGGGTGTCCCCTCTGGTTCTTGTGCCCAAGAAGGGAGGAAAATGGAGAGTATGTATTGATTATAGAGAATTAAATTCTTCTACAAAAAAGGATCATTTTCCCCTTCCTTTCATAGACCAGGTTTTGGACTCACTTGTAGGAAAGCAATACTTTTCCTTTTTGGATGGATTCAGTGGTTACAATCAGATTCAGATTGCACCTGAAGATCAAGAGAAGACAACATTTACCTATCATTGGGGAACATATGCCTACTCAGTGCTTCCATTTGGCTTATGTAATGCACATGCAACTTTCCAAAGAGCAATCATTAGCATATTCTCTGATATCTCACATGATTTTATGGAAATCTATATGGATGATTTCACTACTTATGGTGCTACTTTTGAAGAGGCATTAGAAAACTTAGGCAAAGTTTTAGAAAGATGTGAAGATCACAGCCTATCATTAAATAGTGCAAAGTGCTTCATGATGATGCAGGAAGGTGTAGTACTTGGTCACTATATTTCCCAAAAAGGAATACAAGTAGACCCAACTAAGATTGAAGTCATCATCAATCTGCCCATTCCTACAAAGCAAAAGGATGTTAGAAGTTTCTTGCGTCATGCGGGGTATTACAGATGCTTCATCAAAGATTTCAGTAAAATGGCATCCCCATTATATACCCTTCTGACAAAAGATGCTGAATTTTAGTGGAATGAAGACTATGACAAAGCATTTTCTGACCTAAAGGTAGCCTTAACCCATGCTCCTGTACTTAAAGGCCCCAATTGGGAACTTCCTTTTCACATTCATACTGATGCATTAGTTTATGCTATAGGAGCAGTTTTAGGCCAGAAAGAAGGAGTCATTGAGCATGCTATTTATTTTGTAAGTAGAAACTTACAGGGTGTTGAATTCAACTATACAGTCACAGAAAAGGAAATGTTAGCAGTCATCTATGTACTTAATAAGTTTAGGCACTACATAACCGGTTATCAAATCTTTGTACACACAGATCATGCAACTATTAGATATCTCATGAACAAACCTCTTATATCAGGTTGGTTAGCAAGATGGGTGTTGTTAATGTAGGAGTTTGACATCAGTATTGTGGATAAACCAGGACAAGCCAATGTGGTTGCAAATTTTCTTTCAAGAATGACTACATCAGAAGATAATCAGGTCATTGATGACTCTTTTCCTGATGACATTTTTTTTCACTCTCTTTGCAAACACCTTGGTATGCTGACATAGCCAATTACCTAGTCACAGGAAGAGTCCCTCCTCACTTCTCTCCTAAGGAAAGAAGGTACTCATTGAAAAATCATTTCCTTTTTCATGGATTGCTGGATGTTTATTCTACACTGGACCAGACAATGTCATGAGAAGATGTGTGAGAGAAGATGAAACATTTGACATTTTGCATGCCTGTCACAATGAACCTTGTGGAGGACATTTTGCAGCAAAGTGGCCTGTAATGAAGATTTTGAATGCAGGTTATTATTGGCCTACACTATACAAGGATGCAACAAGATATACCAAGAAGTGTGATAGTTGTCAAAGGATGGGTCGGCCAACAAAGTCTGATGAGATGCCCCTTTATCCTTAGCTTGTGATTACTCCATTTGATAAATGGGGGTTAGATTTTGTAGGACCTATTGATCCTCCATCTAATGGTAAATCTTATATCTTAGTATGCATTGACTATGTAACTAAGTGGGTAGAAGTTAAAGGCATGAAACATGCAAGAGACAGTAAAGTTGTAGAATTTCTTTATGAAGAAATCTTTACAAGGTATGGAGTCCCCAGAGAATTGGTAACTGATCAAGGAGCTTAGTTTACCTTAACTCTAATTGTAGCATTAGTTTAGGAATACAATATAAGACATAAGAAGTCTACTCCTTATCACCCCCAGGCTAATGGCCAAGTTGAGGTGACTAACAGAGAACTAGAAGCTATTTTGACCAAGACTATGGCAATTCATAGGAAGGATTGGGCAAGTAGGTTTCCAGAAGCTGTCTGGGCCTATAGGACAACCTGGAAAACAACTACTAGTTTTACTCCTTTTGAGTTGTTGTATGGCAAAACAACCATGATGCCTATTGAATTTGAACATAGAACTCTTAGAACTGCACTTGACTTGGGGATGGATTTATCTCAAGCACAAAAAGAAAGAATCATGTAGCTTAATGCTCTGGATGAAATGAGAAAAGTAGCTTTACAACATACAGAAGTGGTGTAGAACCAGCAAATCAGGTGGCATGACAAATACATCAAAGATAAGAAGTTCTAGCTTGGTGATTGGGCTTTGTTTTATGATTCAAGGTATCAAGAAAATGCAGGAAAATTATAGACAAGATGGCTAGGCCCATATGAAGTTGCTGAAGTGTTTTCCAATAGTGTTGTTCAGCTTACTACTATCGACCCTGTCAAATTCAAGCTCTTAGTCAATGGTCATAGACTCGGGTTATATCATAAGCCAGCCTCCAAAGAAGATTTCTTGCAGCAGTTCAATCAACATGCAACTCCTGAACTTCCTGCAGCCAAAGGTAGCGGACCTAGTGTCCTTCCTTCTAGCTAACCAAGGTACAGTAATAATCATAATAAAGATTTCCACATTCGTGGGAGTCCATTCTTTCACTTCTTTGCCCATCCACCCACCCATATCCATTCTTCTCTCTTCCATAACATGTATTGATTACACTTCATCCCACCTCGCTTCAGTCCACTTCACTTACATTCATTGCTCAACAAATTCTTAAGCATTACCCGTTACTTTCTCCATGATTCTAGCAACAGATCTTCCTCAAATAAAGGTACGCACACTTCAATAATTCTCTCTTAATTACCTTGTGGTTTGTTAATTAATTATTGCACATTAATATCAATATTTCTTGTAGCATGTCATTATTCCCTTCCTTGTCCTATCACGCCTCAAATCCGCATGTGTGGACACATGCCTACATATAGGTTGGGAGGGAGTGTAAATATAATGATCACGTGTCTATCCATCCATATGTTTTATGCCTGAATGTCAATAAAGTTTTGAAATTGAATAATTTGAATCCTGAGTGACATGATGGCTCGCGAGTGTGAGATGACAACCTTCATCGATCACTCATTAATGCCTGTACCACCCTTGTATTGCATTCCCAAGAAAAGAAGCCATAAAAGAAAATGCAGATAGCATGAGTTTTTAAAAACTTACAGGGTTGCAGGAAGGTGAAGCTTGTTTTCAAATTTTGCACAGAAAATCTTTGCAGTGTGATTGATTTCAGATAGCTAAGTCACGGGAGGAGGTTTAATTCAGAATGAACCCACAGTTCACGATGCATTGTTGTAGGATGCACTTAGCTAGGTTGAATTCAAAAATTGTGGTTGGATAGACTATATCTTGAAATTAAATGGTTTAGATGAAAATATTGCATTGGAATTTGCTCAGACATTATCTGATGGTAAAGCAGTGGTAAGAGGTTTAGAGGTGTTGGCCATAGAAGAAATAATTTTTGAGGTTATAGGTCTTCCTATTGATGGAGAAGGATACCCTATTGCTAGAGATGCCAGGTCAGTTAGGGCTGAGCTTACTGAACCTAGGGATCCACCATTGATTATAGACAAGCAGGGAGCTAAAAGAACTTCTCTGCCAGAGCCATGGAAGCAGGTTGTTGTTCATGTGGTGAAATACATCACTTGCGAAGGTCGACAGTCGAACCTTCACTCTGTGCATTTTAAATTGCTAAATCATATGAGACATGGAAGAAGAATGAATGTGCCAAATGTGCTTCACCACCTTGTCTCGATTATGGCCGTTTAAACTCAAAAAGGTAGGCCTAATTCTGTCTCTCACCATTGTTTAATCAAATTGCTTGTTGAGAAGTCTCTGCATGATGTATTTGATATGACTTGGGAGGAATTTCTAGAAATTGATCAAATAAGACCTAGTCATTTGTGACCTGTAGTTGTGCCACAACATCATAGAACTAGGAGAACCATATGTGGAGTTGAAACTACTCCAGGAACTTCAACTTCTAGTGCAAACCCTCCTGCAGCAAAACTAGCTATTGAAATTAGCTCTTCTGAAGCAGAGCATGCAGATGAAGAAAATTCTTTAGATTCTGACAGTGAGGATATTCCTCTTGGTAATTTAATTCAAACTAGGGCACAGAGGAGAAGGGAAGAAATTAAGAAAGGCAAAACCAAAAAGAAAACTATAGAAAGGAAGGTGTTGCACTCTAGGAAATGAAAAGTTGATACTGTTCTTCCTACAGCTAAGAACAACATGAAAGCTCTTCTAGTAAACCAAGACTTGTTGAGCCTACCTTCACATCTACACAGACAAGCCCTAGGATTGATGAAATGGCAGTTGAGGAAACAGAGGCTCTAGTGGGGCATGGTAGTGATGTAGAAAAAGAAGACATAATTAAGGAAGCAGCAGATGTAACTTTGGTAGACCTTGCCACCACTGCTGAGCAAATGGAGAGACAGGAACATGAAAGTAAATAGGAGTTCCTGCAGCAAGACACCCTGCAGCTAGATTTGGCTGAGCAATCAGAAACCCTACAACCTATGTTACACGAAGAACTGCCATCTGTGCCAGGAAAACCTTTGGTAGGCATTCACAGACCTCCTAATTTTTCAATGCAAATGGTTGCCATGAATTGGTGGAATGAAATGCAGAGGAGAGAAGAGGAATGGAAGAGGGAAAAACATAGGTTGAAAATTGAAATTCAAAAGAAGGATGAAGAGATTAAAGAAAAGGATGCAGAAATTGTAGTTTTAAAAGAGAGAGTAGATGGTATGGCAGCTTTGGTGCCTCAGGTATTAGAATGCAGGACTCCTCCGAGAGTCTATGCTCTGCATTTAAAAGAAAGGCATCTCTCTTTTAAGTTGGCAAGAATTATTTCTGGTTTGAACCCTTCTATTGAAACTCCTCTTGAATTTTTCAATGCTTATAGGATTGCTCCTCCAGAAATAAAGAATTTGTTGTGTGAATTTTATTTGCATAATTTTGCTGTGTCCCAAGACCATGAGTGGAACCCCTTGTTTTATGTTGGGGATGTTCAGTTGAGGGCATTTATGTCCTGGATGCAAAATGAGGTTAGTTGGGGACAACAGTACAGGGCTTATAAGCAATTAGAATTCAACACTCCATTGCCTGTTAGAGCAGAATCTGGGAATCCATGAAGCATTTTTAATGATTGGCATAGGATGCTTTATAGGCCAAGTTATGGCAACAGAATCCTGCATGAAAGAGAAGCAGCATACATAGAATATGAAAAGATGGCACACACTATTGGAGAATCTATGAAAGGATAGCTGACACAAAGGTGGACTAGTTTATCTGATGAGCTAAAACAGGCAGAGCCTCACTCCCTGTAGAATTATGCTACAGCATGTAGAAGAGTGGACAGATATATTCAAATTGGAAGGACAAAGGGACAATTTTGGCTTCCCCTAATTTTTCAACCACCCCTCCTATTGTGGCCAGTACAAAATTATAGATTTTACCAGTATGATATTGTAGAAGAAAAGCAGAGATGGAGTAGGTTGGATAGGCAGAAAGGATTCTATTGGGATCCTAATTCACGCACCAGAGAGACTGATATTGGACAATTGGTAGTTGCTAACTTCAGAGCATTAACCAAGCAAAAGAACAACCCTTCCTCTGCTGGAGGACCAACAAAGTCTTAGGTTGGGGAGAGTGATGAGTCTAGTTTATGACTCATATTTTGTTAAACTTTATTGTCTATTTGTTGTAGTTATCTTGGACTTTGATACTTTACTCTTGGTCTTTCTATGTCATTACCCCCAAAACTATAACTTGTTGAGCATAGGTCATTTCTTATATCCTTTGGTGGAAAAGACATGCTATTTGAACTATCTATGTTAATGTCGCATATGGTTAATGAATATTACTCCAAGGTGGTTTCGAATGAGCAATTATTTGTATGCACTAACATTATTTTGTAAATATAATTGGCATCCATAAAGTAAGGAAGATTTTGCTGGAAGGTCGTTTACCATAAAAGTCAAAGGTGGTGGCCATTCAAATATCAAATGAAGGGAAAGAAACCATTTTGTAACTGGTCTTAAATATCTGTTGAGCGAATTTAGGAGTTGTAGTTATGCTAAATCTGTGTTGAAGCAAATCGCTTGACCAGATTCCCTTGCATGCGTAACTTCCTTCCACTTTCTATGTTTTCCATAATGCGGCATCCTCCTATTTTGTTGGAGTTGACCGCCCTGCTAGTTAGTTAGTAGTCTTTCTTCTATAAATAAGACTCAGATACTCCTTTTGAGGGGTTGTGTTGTTGATTATTCAAAGATTGTACTTGCACTATCTAGTTTTCAGTAATACAGTTATCATGTTCAGTTGTACTCGTCCTTTTGAATGAATAAAATAAAGTTGTGAGTTCACATTTCTAAGTTTACATTTATTTTAGGGAATACTCATCCAAGGGGGCCCACTTGGTCCTTTAGTTTAATTGCATTTTCTGTTAAGTGTTTAGTAAATCTGGCATTGAATGTTCCTACAGCCACTAGAGTTCTATTCTATGTCTATTCCTGCAGCCAAAGCAGATAGAGTAGTTTCTTGTTTGTTTGCTCAGATTGTTACTTTGTGTTGTGTACTTGATTCCAGAATAGCTGTTGGTTAATATTCAACATTCTTGTTATTTCCTTTTTAGTAGTTTATCTTCAGCATTGTGTCTTTTTAGCTATAGGATGAGCATGGCTACTTTGAAGTTCTTAGTGCACATACTATGCTGACCCATTTCAAGTTCACGTCCCTAGGTTGACAAGTGAAATGCATCTCCATAGTGATTAAGATAGCTACTTAGTTCAGATGTCCAATCTCTGAGTTACAGTTTTAAGAGCTTAGTTGTTAAGTCATTGTAAGAGACCAACATATACAATGCAAAATATACAAAGCACACACATAAAAGGCCCAGACACAAAGGAGGAATTAATTCTGGAAGATAAGTGGCTAGGGTGCGTGGCTTGTATATTGCATTTGTATATGCAATATACAAAGCGATGATACAATGAAGTAGATACAAGCCGGATTTCAAAGGTTATTTTAATCCGATTGATAAGTATGCTGGAATCCATATAGTATGTATATGCAATGTACAAGGTAATATATAAAGGTAGTACATGCAAGCCAGACCTGAATGTGTTTTCAATCTATTTTATAAAAATTTGGGGTCCGCGCCTTGTATGTAAAGTGGTTGTATGTATGTACATTTGCATATACATTGGCAAAAATGGAAGAGGGAAAAGTCAGTGATAGGAAAAAGGCACCTGCGTGGCACGTTTTAATTGGTTGTTGACTTTTCAAAGCAATTTGAGGCCATAGATCTTGGTGGTAGGGAGAATCAATGGCCATGGTTCAAATTTTCAAAGGAGGAAGGATTTCCTATGTTTGTTGTATCTTTTCCAGGTGGGAAGGAACTTTAGAAACCCATGAACTGAAACACAAAGCTGTGGTAGGTTGGCGATTAATCTCAAGTTTGCAGAGGTATGGTCGACTGATGGATAGGCCAACTACCATATTTGATGAGAAAATCTTTAGGCGGCGGTGCGGATCTCAAGTTCACCTACTCTTCCTCCTTCTTCTCTTTGCTGCATTCAATGTTTTGGGCACCATTTTGATGGTGCAGTGCATTTGGTAAATTTTGAGTTGACCATTGTACTAAATGCTGAGGGCACATTCCTGCATCTATGCAAACTATGTTACTCATTGTAAGGGGTTGAAGACTTGGGCAAACTTTTTTGGAGGAAATAATGAAGAACAAAGCCTTTCTTGGTTGTTCTATCTCTTTTGTGAGTTTATGAGTTGCATTTGAGTGCACCTTGCACATATGTTCAGTTTCATTGTTATTTTATATGAAAAATGCATTTTTTGCATGTGTTTAGCTATTTGTCTCCATTTGGCCATATGCATCCCTTCTTTTGAATCTGGTTGCTAAGGGTTTCTAAGATTCTAAGATATAGACTTTTTGTATTGCATGCTTGATCTCTAACCTCCATTCAAGGAGTGGATTAAACTGTTTTAGATCAAGTATGGAGAAGAATGTATGTCAGTTGGGATATGTGTAAGTAGAGGCAGCTAAATACTCAGTCTTGGGTAGTGTTTGTAAGGTAGATACCAGTCCTAACCCCTTGAAACTTGAATGCAGGTGCAAACTATTCTCTTGTATACGTCTAGTTGACTCCTTGCCCTGAGATAGGCACCGGTCTGCTTCTTGTGTAGTAGTTATGATCCAAAACCCCTTGTCTTGCATCTAAAACATAAATACATATCCTTTCAAATTTCTAACCTATTAGTTTGTAGCAGTAGGAATAGGACCCTTGCATACTCTCATTCCTAACTAGTTAGATGTGTCCAAGAACATTGCCAAACTTGTGATTTATCATTCAAATCTTGGTCCACACATGAGAGTATTCTGCCTATTGTTGTAAAGCTAAATCTTTTTGTCATTGGGTGAGTCAAAGTTAAATCTTTAGCTAATATGGATACCCCCCTTGGTGTGGTAGAACCAGAAGTGAAGGGGAGGTAGCTCACGCAACCTCCCGTATTTGTTGGAAAAAACCCAACAGATTTGGTGACTCTATTGGGGAGTTGATGTCTGGATCTTTCATGTGAATAATGGTGCTCTACTGGTGGAATGAACTCAGAAAAATATTTGTTCTTTGATGAGCTTTCAGTTGTTTAAAAAATTTTATCCTTTTTGGAGAGGTGGCGACTCTACAAAAATTCTTAGTGCACATGAAAGGCCGATACATGTTGGTGTGATAAGAAAATCTTCTATTCAAGACTTCAGCATCTGGATGAGAAAAGGTACCTAGCTCCTTCCCACTTGTATTTGTTGTTTTATTGCATAAGTTAAATGCTAGGAGGAAGCCTTAGGTCTTAGACAACCATAAGATGTCTAAGATTGAAATTTATATGAATCCAAGTATGTATTCACCCATACTCAGCCAAGAGGGGGATGAAATGTTTTGTAAAAAAATTGAAGAGATAAAGAATAGGTTGATAACCTTAGAGGCTAGGCAGGCTCAGTTAAATAGTAACCCTATTGTGTCTGCCAATCAAAATGCTAAACCTCTTGTGAGCTCTTTTGATCCTTTGTATGACTAACTAGATTTGTCATGGGTTGACTATGAAGTTGAAAGTATGCCTGCTCAGATTTACAATCAGATGCCTAGATTTAGTGGACACAATGTATGTGATGGGGGTGCACATATCCAAAACTTTCACAGCTTTATGGAGAAACACTCATTTAGAGATGAGGATATGTGGATGAGGTTTTTTGTTAGATCCTTTGGTGTTAGAGCTAGGGATTGGTATTTGAGTTTCCCTAAGAGACCCTTTGCCTGTTGGGATGAACTTGTTGACTATTTTAGAAAGGAATTTGCAAGAGAACCTGCTGATCTTGTTGCAAGATTAATGGAAATTAGAAGAAAAGATGAAGAGCCTTGTATTGATTTCAGTCATAGATTTGTAGTTGCCCTTTCACAAATCCCTGAAGACTTTAGACCTGATACTCCAGCATGCATTAGTATGTATTTTGAAGCTTTTGAAAAGGGCTCTAGTGCATTATTGAGGGAATTCAAGATAACAAGTGTGCACATAGCATACAAGTTTTTAGAAAATACAAAAAAAATGAGGGATGTGCACATGCAAAATTCCCTGTCTGCAGGCTTGGGTGTGAGTAACAGTTGTGTGGCTACAAATGACTAAATGATCATGGCATCATGTGAAGATAAATTTGAAAAAGATAATATAAAAGTTGAGAATGTTATGTTAGAACACAGTGATGGTAACAATGCTCAACTAGGTTGTTCACCAATGGAGGATGCCAGTGAGAGGATCAGTGATGACTCCCATTGCAAGGTTGAGTTGTCTGGTTCTGAAAACAATGATGAGGTTATGGACAACAATGAGCACTTGTTTGAGTGGGTTTGTGGAGATGATTATAGTATTATGCTCAGGATAGAGAGGAAGTAAGCAAACAAAGAAACAATTCCATGTTTGAATCATTGTCTTTTACTCAGACACATGGAGATGATGAAGAGAAATCAAAGATTGAAACAAGTAGTAGTGTTGAGCATGATTGTTCTTTGTTTTATTATAGTTTTGATTATGACACACATGCTAATACTCATCCACGCAAGGAATTCATTGGTAATAAAAATGCATGTTTTATTGCCCATGAACCAGTGGCATACTATAATGAAGCTGAAACACTTGGATCAACCCTTTTTGATACATATGCTAAGGAGGATCTGTTTGAGTATGGTGGGAATCTAAGCATTGTTATTAAGGAGGATTCTAAATTTCATCCTGATGAAAGAGAGACTAACATATATCATGAAGGTTATTGCAGAGAGATGACTGAGTCTAATCCTTTCCTATCGGGTGCAGTTGAAGGTTGTTTGTATGAAGTGCACCAATGTGAATGTGAAAGCTTCTTATTTGATATGCTAGCTTATAATAAAATCATACCTGATGATCCTAGCTATATGGTGGACTTTGAGTGCTTTCAGTTTTCAGTCCATCTGGGAGATCATTTTACAATGCATGTTGCTGATATAGATGATGATATGTGTTATATTTCATATGAGAGTGCATTGTTTGATGAATATGACATTCACATGTTGTTTGTGTTGATAACTGAGAGGGGGTTGATCAGTTATCCTAATTATTTCTGCTTTCTGAACTTTCTTAATAATCAATGCAGCATTAATTCAAATAAGCAAACATAACCATGAAATGGAAATACACATGACATAATATTTTTGACGTGGAAACCCTGTTAAGGGAAAAAACCACGGGGTGATTAACCCAAGATTGTATTCTCTGTTAGAAGAATGGAAATACAAAATGGCACTTGCCAGTTAGGGACCACTGCCCGAGCACACTGCTCACAAGAGGCACACTGCCTACAAGAGACACACTATCTACAATTTATAAAGAGTGTAATACAATACTTGAACTAATAAGGAGCATCAACATATGCTGGAGTTCAGTTCTGGTTAGGCTCTGTACACTGATCTGCTGCACTTCATCTTTCCTCTTCTTTTGTGTTGCTCTCCTTTCACATACTGGACCTTCCTTTCTGCTTTTATTCGGCTCTACTACTTTTATTCACACATCACCAAAAACCATGACACACTTTACAACTAAATACATCTTGTATATATATGTGCACAAGTGATTTCATCACCTTTCTAGTCGGCACCCAGAATAGTCAATATTTTCCACAAACTCTGATCTGTCAGCTGAATCCTTGCTTACCATGATGCGGATCAAGTATATACTTGTAGAAGTCATCAATCATGTTGGACAATCATAACTTATGCCTTAAGAATCTTTACCATCATCAATAACTCATCCGGAATAAAGTCTGATGTTCTGCCAGTCAGTTCTTCCTCTATCCACACTGCCAATTAGGAACCCGATACTCAAGTATTCATATCTTTTTCTTCATCTATCACCGGAGGCTAAATCCTTGGAATCTATCACACAAGGTAGTCCTCTTGACTTCCCCAAATCTGCACTTCACCAAGATACTTCCTCTGAGAGATCCAGACCTGTCTGTCAGACCTCGCCACATGCTCTGTTCTTATTTACCGGACCACAACATTCTTCACTCTGACTTCCGGTATAGACATACCATCTCCTATGGATGTGTGGGATGAACTTTGTTGCCATCAATGACAACAATCATGAATCCATATAGTGTCTCTTGCCAACAGTTTGATGCTGAAGGTTGTTGGTATAAGGTTAACAAAGGCAGTGTTGATAGGAGCAAGCTCGATGAGATGTTTGAATATGCAAATGACAAGGGTTGTTTGTGGATAGATCATGGCAGTATCTTTAGGCTTGATCTAGTGAAATCAGATGAAAACAGGGTGTTTGATAAAGGGAAATACTAGTTTTTCCTTTTTGGTGGCCCTGGGCCACCAAGTAAATATTTCAAAATGTGATTTGTGCTACAGGTTGATGCAGTGTTTGACTCTATGTGCCCAATGGATAGGGGGCTGGTCTACATCCCAGAGATCTGTGGTTCTTGTCATACTTGCAAGAGGCATGTGTCCCCAAACAGAACCACTGGTGGTGCCCACCTAGGTTTTGGGTTTCAAGTATTCATTCGCAGGCACTTCCATGAAAAACCCAAAAAAAATTCTAAGTCTCTCGGCCTCTTGAGTTGCATGCATATTGGGCTTGTATATACATTCCAGGCGAAAATCTATATGTACATTGTAGGCATATTCCATCATAGATTTTGTGGTTGTATCTAAGGAGCTTTGCATGTATATTTTGTTGTATATTAGATATACAACAGGTATATACAAGTGGCGGATGTCAAAAGATTCAAATTAGGTTGAAAAATGGTGGTTGGGTCCGTAGGTATGTGCATCGGGTTTCATTGTATGTTCGCATTGTATATTTGATATACAAAGAAAATGTGCAAAGGAAAGATACATCATGCACATACAAGGCAGATATATAATGCAAAATGCACATCGGCGGCAACATACAAAGGAAATATGCAAAGTTGATATGCGAGGATCAATGTATAGCGGGTTGTATATCATGGATGCATAAGGAAACATACAAGGGTGATATACAAGGAGGAGACATACAAAGGGTCATCGACAGGACAATGCACATCGGCGGACACTTCTAGGGTCTTTCTGATAGCCGATGCATATACAAAAGTAAATGTAGGTCAGGTAGAAAGCCTGGGGTCCACCAATTGCATACAAAGGTGATTGTATGTTTGCACATGCAAACGAAGAGATACAAAGGAAATGTACAAGAGGGCATATGCAAAGTGGATGCGGCCAGTGAATCAACTGCATTTGTGAAACAGGTGAGGTCTACGGGTTGTATATTGGGATTGTATGTTCCAAATGTACAATCAAACATACAAGCGATATATACAAGTAAAACATGCAAGCAGGTTGCGGTCAAAGTCAAAGTTTTAGAAGCATGGTGGGCCTGCATGATTGTATGTCCCGTGGTTGTATGTGTGTGTATACAATGCAAAATATACAAAGCACACACATATAAGGCTTGGATGCGAAGGAGGAATTAATTCTGGTGGATAAGTGGCTAGGGTCCGCGGCTTGTATATTGCATTTGTATATGCAATAGACAAAGCGATGATACAATGAGGTAAATATAGGCCAGATTTCAAAGGTTATTTTAATCTGATTGATAAGTATGCTAGAATCCATATAGTATGTATATGCAATGTACAAGGTAATATACAAAGGTAGTACATACAAGCTAGACCCGAATGCATTTTCAATCTATTTTATAAACATTTGGGGTCTGTGCCTTGTATGTAAAGTGGTTGTATGTATGTACATTTGCATATACATTGGCAAAAATGGAAGAGGGAAAAATCAGCGATAGGAACAAGACACCTGCGTGACACGTTTTAATTGGTTGTTGACTTTTCAAAGCAATTTGAGGCCATAGATCTTGGTGGTAGGGGGGAAATCGATGGCCATGGTTCAAATTTTCAAAGGAGGAAGGATTTCCTGTGTTTGTTGCATATTTTCCAGGTGGGAAGAAACTTCAGAAACCCATGAACCGAAACACGAAGCTATGGTAGGTTGGCCATTAATGGCAAGTTTGTAGAGGTATGGTTGACTAATGGACATGCCAACTATCATATTTGATGAGAAAATCTTTAGGTGGCGGTGCAGATCTCGAGTTCACCTACTCTTCCTCCTTCTCTTTGTTGCATTCAACGTTTTGGGCACCATTTTGATGGTGCAGTGCATCTAGCAAATTTTGAGTTGACCATTGTACTGAATGCTAAGGGCACATTCCTGCATATATGCAAACTGTGTTACTCATTGTAAAGGGTTGAAGACTTGGGCAAACGTTTTTGGAGGAAATAATGAAGAACAAAGCCTTTCTTGGTTGTTCTATCTCTTTTGTGAGTTTATGAGTTGCATCTAAGTGCACCTTGCACATATGTTCAGTTTCATTGTTATTTTATATGAAAAATGCATTTTTTGCAAGTGTTTAGCTATTTGTCTCCATTTGGCCATATGCATCCCTTCTTTTGAATCTGGCTGGTAAGGGTTTCTAAGATTCTAAGATATAGACTTTCTGTATTGCATGCTTGATCTCTAACCTCCATTCAAGGAGTGGTCTAAACTATTTTAGATCAAGTATGGAGAAGAATGTATGTCAGCTGGGATATGTGTAAGTAGAGGTAGCTAAATACTTAGTCTTGGGTGGTGTTTGTAAGGCAGATACTAGTCCTAACCCCTTGAAACTTGAATGTAGGTGCAAACCATTCTCTTGTATATGTCTAGTTGACTCCTTGCCCTGAGATAGGCACTGGTCTGCTTCTTGTGTAGTAGTTATGATCCAAAACCCCCTATCTTGCATCCAAAACATAAATACATATCCTTTCAAATTTCCAACCTGTTAGTTTGTAGTAGTAAGAATAGGACCCTTGCATACTCTTATTCCTAGCCAGTTAGATATGTCCAAGAACATTGCCAAACTTGTGATTTATCATTCAAATCTTGGTCCACACGTGAGAGTATTCTGCCTATTGTTGTAAAGCTAAATCTTTTTGTCATCGGGTGAGTCAGAGTTAAATCTTTAGCTAATAGGGATACCCCCCTTGGTGTAGTAGAACTAGAAGTGAAGGGGAGGTAGCTCATGCAACCTCTCGTATTTGTTGGAAAAAACCCAACAGTATGTAGCAGTGGTTTAGTGATCACATGCATTTCATGGTGATAATTTTATCATTCTAGTTTATTATAAGCATCATCATATTAATTAGCTCTATTAAAACCATTTTTACCTTTTTATTCACCATAAATGACAAAAGAGGGTTTTAATGTTACATACCTGATAATCGTTTCCCTTTTACTATGTGGGTGATATCCAAATGAGCGTGATTCTATTGTAAATACCATTTTCCATTTTGTTCAAATGTGTATCCGTTCCATTTGCAAGTTACAGTGATGCTTTGATCTCTTTGGAGCTCTGTAATTCTCTATTTAACATATGGTAAATTCAAAATGAACCCAAATCTCCACTTTTAACCAATTAACATAGCGAATTAGGGTACACTTAGTGTTTTTTGTTCATGTCCATTGATCGACACATGATGTTTGTAGATGTTGACAAGTGGCGGTCGTGTATTTGAAATTTGAAGGCTCGACCTACCATTAGAATTACGTTTAATGTGGAGGGTGATATTCGTGGAGATCAGGGATACTTGAAAATATGATGGATATCTGGAAGATGAGGATGATGTCATCATGAGGATGTCAATGGTTCAGCAACGACCAAGGGCGGGTCACTATACCTTTGTTAATAATCATGATAACACATTTTATGAGTATGATTGGGTTGATGTGCCACGTGGCATCATTTAATTGGTCAGTAGACATCTCTGCATCTCAAGTCTCAAGGATCGATATGAGGGATATCAGGAAATATCTGGATATTCAATACTACAAAATATCACCCTATTTGAGAATGTGAGGATGACATCAACATTCTATAAGTCTTTAAAATTGTTTGAGGGAATGACGTCATTGTCACATTTGTTAAGATCAATGATGTTTTGAAAAATGACCCTCTTGGATCTAGGTCATGATGGCATCATCATCTCTTCGTGTTCTCTATGTATCATGTTAGGACTGTTGGAACTAGACAATTGAGAGGTGGGGTGAATCAGCTGTCCCACAATAAAGACTTTTCTATTTTTAACCTTTTTTTATTATCTTGCTATCAGATTAGTGATGTAAACATTAAAGCATAGATCAACAACATAAGAGCAGAAACATAATCAACACATTTGACACCATGATTTTGACGTGGAAACCCAGTTGAGGGAAAAACCACAGTGGGGGTTAACCTACAAAATGCATACCCTGTGAAAAGTACTTAGTAAAATAGAAGGCACATGCCTTTAGGTGCACTTCACAGAGCTCACTGCTCAAAAGAGAGGCTCACTGCCTGCAGAACTTATTTAGAAAGAAATAACTGAGAAATAGCATCTATTTCATGCCTGATTCAATTTCAATGAATGCTCAAGAACTTTCGCTTTGCCCCAAATTCTTCTTCACACTCTATATTGCTCTCGCTCCTTTTCTTCTCTATTCTGCTCCTGATCCTTTCTTTGGATTTATCCACTTTTCACAAGGATGATTTCAATACCTCTTCAACAAGTATTTATATACTTCATCAACCTTGGAATGATCAACATGGCCAGGTAACCTTGATGTAGATCATCACAATGTCAGCCAAACACAATTGAGACTTGAATCTTCTTCTACAACCACTCTATGCTTCATAAAAATACTCTAAGGAATCTGCAATAGGCTAGGAACACCCAGTCGGCCAAGGCTGGGAAGAACATCAACCTCAAAGAGAAAATATTCAATCAACAAGCTCAACCTTCAATGCGGACCTCTAACATATTAGCCATATGATCCAGAGACCTCCACAAAGCACATTGAATTCACCAATAACATTCATTCTAAAACAAATTATTAGAAGCATTTGAATCTTCCTCTGGAACCTCAAAAACACTCTTTGCCATGATTGTCAAACTAGAAGGATAGCTTGCGGACCTCCAAGCCATGAACCACTGGTGTTGATGATACACATTAACTTCCCAAACATGCCTTCAGATCCATAGATCACAATTTTATATTACTAGAGCAATCTGGACCTCTTTCCTGTCACTCTATCTTTCCTGAGTATTATAGGAACTGGTTCTACTTAGATGGCCATAACTCTTTCAAATCTTCATGCATATTTCTCAAATCTTAATTGGAGCAATCTCTGACAATCCTGTACATAGTCACATGATCTGCATGCATTGTTTGTCATGAATTTTCTCAATATCCTCAATAGTTTAGTCTTCTATGTAGACAGTAAAATAGAATACAGTTGACACCAATGGAAACAAGGATATGTTGACATCAATGACAACCCACTTAGGCACAGATTTGTAAAAATCTCCCCCTTTGTCATTGATGGCAACTAATGATGTGAATAACTAAATCTAACCATCAAGACAAGAACTTCTCCCCCTTTCTCTTCTCACTTCTGCAACTATTTTCTTTACTACTCCTCCTTACATCAGCAACTAGTTTTTCACATGACTTCTCTCCCCCTTTAACATCAATGGCAAAGGGCACATATTTACTATCTTTACTCCCTTTTTGCTTCAAACTGATCCCAAAATTTGCATATTGACTACTCCCCCTTTGAGTAGTACCTTCTTAACATCAATCCGGATCACAAGATATGAATGTGAATTCCACCAGACTGATGCACCTTAGTGCATCTTAGTTCTGCTCAGGAGGGGTAATAACCCCTAACTTCTCTCTGAGATACTCAAAAGTATCCTTGGGAAGAGGCTTAGTGAAGATGTTTGCAATCTGATCTTTGGAAGGCACAAACTCCAACTTGACTCAATTCTCATTTACTTTCTCTCTCAAGAAATGAAACTTGATAGATATATACTTTGTCTTTGAATGCAATACCGGATTCTTTGAGATGCTTATTGCACTAGAATTATCACAAAAAAATATGACTGGCTCCTTAAACATAATTCTGATGTCCTTCAACATTTGCTTCATCCACAAAACCTGAGTGCAATTATTTGCTGCTGCTATGTACTCTGCTTCTGCAGTAGACAAAGATATTGCCTCTTGCTTTTTTCTTATCCAAGAGACCAATCTTCTCCCCAAGAAGAATGTACCACCACTAGTACTTTTTCTGTCATCCACATCTCCTGCCCAATCAACATCTATATATGCATGAAGAGTGAAGTTATTACCCTTTGGATACCACAGTCCATAATCAATTGTCCCCTTGAGATATCTAAAAATTCTTTTGATTGCCATAACATGGGATTCTTTTGGATCAGCTTGAAATCTGGCAACAAGTCCAACTGCATTCATGATGTCAGGTCTGGTCTGAGTTAGATAAAGCAGTCCTCCAATCATTGATCTATATCTTTTCTGAGTTGCCTTGGGAGAGTCATCATCTTTGCTTAGCTTGCATCCGATTACCATAGGTGTACCTACTGACTTAGAGTCTTCCATTCCAAATTTCTTTAGCAATTCTTTTACATACTTGGACCGAGATATGAAGATACCTTTATCTGATTGAAGAATTTGCAGACCTAGGAAGAGATTCATCTCACCAAACATTGACATCTCAAACTCACTTTTCATCTAATCAACAAATGCTTTACACATACATTCATTTCCACCAAAAATGATATCATCAACAAAAATTTCAACAATTAGAATGTACTCATGATCAATTTTGAAGTAGAGATTACTATCAGTAGTACCTTTGCTAAATCCTAGCTTAAGCAAGTGCTTATCCAATTTGGCATACCAGGCTCTTATAGCTTGCTTGAGTCCATACAAGGCTTTTCTCAATCTACAAACCATATCTCCTTGATATGACAACTGAAATCCTTTCGGTTGCTCAATGTAGACTTCTTCCTCTAAATCTCCATTTAGAAATGTTGATTTCACATCCATTTAATATACATTAAAATCTTTGAAGGCAACAAATGCAAGAAATAATCTAACTACCTCTATCCTTGCCACCAGAGCAAAAGTTTCTTCAAAATCAATTCCTTCCACTTAAGAGTAACCTTTACATACCAACCTTGCCTTATTCCTTACTACCTCACCATCTTCATTTAGTTTATTCTAGAAGACCCATTTGGTTCCAATCACATTTTTGTCCTCATGTCTAGGAACTAGATCCCATGTGTGATTCTTTTCAATTTGCATCAATTCCTCTTCCATTGCTTTGACCCAGTTTTCATCATTGTAAGCTTTACTTATTGATTTAGGTTCAATCCTTGAAATCAAACAAATTTCTTCTTGATCTTCAGACATTTTTCTCCTAATTTGAACACATTTACTCTTGTCTCCTATGATCTGATCTTCAGGATGAATTAACCTTACATACCTGGGAGTTTTTGGAGATAGTTTGAGCTTATGTTTCTTGAACTTGTTCCTCATCATCTGTGTTAACTTCTGGAGTTACTAGTTCAACCTGAATCTAAGTCTGAACTTGAACTTGCCTTCCTTGATTTTGACTTTCATCGTGATCATCTGAATCATATCTAGAGTACCTGGAATGTCCTTTGCTTTCATCAACTTTAACATTCACACTTTCAACAATCTTCTTCAATCTTTTATTAAAGCATCGGTAGGCTTGCTTTGAGTTGAGTATCCTAGAAATATTCCTTCGTCACTTCTTGCCTCAAACTTACCTAAATCCTCATCTCTTTTGATATAACATTTACTACCAAAGACTCTGAAGTATCTCACAGTAGGAGGATGACCAAACCAAAGTTCATAAGGAGTCTTACCAGAATTTCCTTTGATCTGCACCTAGTTAAGAGTGTAGACAATAGTACTCATGACTTCTCTCAAATAAACTTGAGGAACATTTGTTTCCATCATCATGGTTCTGGTAGCTTCTTAAATGGTCTGGTTCTTTCTTTCCACAACTCCATTTTGCTGAGGAGTCCTAGGAGCAGATAACTGTCTTTTTATTCCATACTTTTCACAGAAAGCATCAAACTCGCCGGAGGTAAATTCTCCACCTCTGTCAGATCTCAGACATTTTACTTTCCCATCTATCTCATTTTCAACCATCATCTTGAACACCTTAAACTTGTCAAGGGCTTCTAATTTTTCTTTTCAAAAAGTTACCCACATCATCCAGGAGTAATCATCAATTAACAACATAAAATATATGTCTCCTTGCACACTCCTAATTCTAGTAGGACCACGGAGATCAGTATGTGCCAGTTCCAATCTCTCACTTGAACCTTGTTCCTTACTCTTGAATGAAATTTTGTTCTGTTTGCCCAGCTGACACTCTCTACATATGTTATTAGGTTTCACAAGTCTTGGAAGATCTCTTACAGCTTGAGTAGAAATTTTTTTGACAATGTTGTCAAAATTCACATGACACATCCTCCTATGCCATAGAAAACTTTGATCTGTCTGAGAAATCAAACAACTTTTCCTAGAACTACTTAAGTGAAAGATGTTACCTCTGGTTTGAGTACTGGAGAGCTTTCCAAGATTCTGCATTTACCATCCTTGAACCAAAGATCATAACCATTGTTAACTAGCTATCCAACACTGAGAAGATTATGTTTTAGTCCTTCCACATACATAACATCATTGGTGCTATTCTTTCCATCAAGAGAGATGGATCCTCTGCCACAAATTCTACTAGCTAAGTTATCTCTAAATTTCACAAGTCCTCCTTCATAGTTTTCAAAATTCACAAACTTACTCTTGTCACTAGTCATATGATGAGAACATCCACTATCAATCACCCTTTCATCCTTTTCAATAACCTGAGCAGCCAAGGCACTTTCCACATTTTCACAATGAACAGATTCAGTAGACACCAAATCTTCTTCTTTGATAGTAATAGACACCCAATCATTTTCAGATGAACCTCCATGATCAGTTTCATCATCTATTACCTCTTCTCCATTTTCTTAGACATAGTAACATTTATTTTGACCTTTATACTTGTTAGGGTTTGGCTTTGAAAACCTTTTTGGACATCTTGAGGAAAAATGACCAATCTTATTACAAGTAAAACATTTGAGTGGTAATTTTCCTTCATACTTACCTGATCCTCTTGGCATTCTTCTGGTAATAAGAGCTTCAAGATCTGCTATTTCTATTTCAACATCTTCAAGATCTTTTCTTTTCTTCATAAATCTATTTGATCTTGTAGAGGAACTTTCACCTGGATCATATCTTTGTTTTCAATACACAATGGCCTTAAATGTAGATTTAGACTTGGGAAGAGAATCACCAAACTCACTTAATTTGAAAGCTAAAATCTTGCCAACCAGATGATCTCTTGTAACATCTGAGACTGTCCTGATCTCTTCTATAGCTACAACCTTATGTTTGTATCAATCCAGTAAAGATCTAAGTACTTTTGATACAATTTCTGATTCTTCCAAACTTCCACCAGCACACTTGATGCCACACACAAGTTCATTTATCTTTTGCATGTAAATTGTGATGTTTTCATCTTCGCTCATCCTCATAGTTTCAAATTTTCCTCTCAGACTTTACAACTTTGCACATTTGACATATTTGTCACCTTCATACAGATACTCCAACTTTTTCCAGATTTTATAAGAAGTTTTTAAACCAAAGACATTTGTCATCTCTAAATCAGTTAGGGCACTCAACAAGGCTTCTTTAGCTTGAAGATTATTTTCAGCATCTTTGATTTGATCAAGAGTTGAAGGACATTTCTCTAGAGGTTTATACTCAATACTGGTTATTGCCCAATAAGCATCACCCATGCATTACAAATGACACTCCATGCAATTTTTCCAAACAGAATATTTTGTTCCATCAAATCTTGGATTATCCTTCTTGTAGGTTGACATCGTGGATCTCCTCAAGTGGTTAGGCTTTTATGAGAGGATCTGGCTCTGATACCAATTGTTGGAACTAGACAACTAAGAGGGGGGTGAATTAGTTGTCCCACAATAAAGACTTTTCTTTTTTAACCTTTTTTTATTATCTTACTATCAGATTAGTGATCTAAACATTAAAGCATAGATCAACAACATAAGAGCAGAAACATAATCAACACATTTGACACCATTATTTTGACGTGGAAACCCAGTTAAGGGAAAAACCATGGTTGGGGTTAACCTACAAAATGCGTACCTTGTTAAAATTACTTAGTAAAATAGAAGGCACATGCCTTCGGGTGCACTGCTCAGAGCTCACTGCTCAAACGAGAGGCTCACTGCCTATAGAATTTATTTAGAAAGAAATAACTAAGAAATAGCATCTATTTCATGCTTGATTCAGTTTCAATGAATGCACAAGAAATTTTGCTTTGCCCCAAATTCTTCTTCACACTCTATACTGCTCTCGCTCTTTTTCTTCTCTGTTCTGCTCCTGAATCTTTCTTCGGATTTATTTATTTTTCACAAGGATGATTTCAATACCTCTTCAACAAGTATTTATATACTTCATCAACCTTGGAATGATCAACAAGGTCAGCTAACCTTGACATGGATCATCACACTATCAGCCAAACACAATTAAGACTTGAATCTTCTTCTACAACCACTCTATGCTTCATAAAAATACTCTAAGTCATCCGCAACAGGTTAGGAACATTCGGTCGGCCAAGGCTGGGAAGAACATCAAACTCAAAAGAGAAAATCTTCAATCAACAAGCTCACCCTTCAATGCGGACCTCTATTATAGTAGCCATACAATCCAGAGACCTCCACAAGTACATTGAATTCACCAATAACATTCATTCTAAACCAAATTATCAGAAGCATTTGAATCTTCCTCCTTAACGTCAAGAACACTCTCTGCAGTGACTGTCAAACTAGAAGGATAGCTTGAGGACCTCCAAACCATGAACCACTGGTGTTGATGATACACTTTGACTTCCCAAACATGCCTTCAGATCCATAGATCACAATTTTATATTACCAGAGCAATCCGGACCTCTTTCCTGTCACTCTGTCTTTCCTGAGTATTGTAGGAATCAGTTCTACTCAGATGGCCTTAACTCCTTCAAATCTTCATGCGGATTTCTCAAATCTTAACTGGAGCAATCTCTGACAATCCTCTACACAATCACATGATCTACATACATTGATTGTCATTAATTAATTTTTATCAATATCCTCAATAGTCTGGTCTTCTATGCAGACAATAAAATAGAATACAGTTGACACCAATGGCAACAAGGATATGTTGAAATCAATGACAACCCAAGGAGGACATCATCGTCATATTGAGAAATATGACCCTGTGGGTGTTGGGCATATTGATGACGTCATCGTCATGTTGAGTTCTTTTATAGTCCAAACAAGATGACGTCATGGTCATACTTGCAAAGGGTGATATTAGGAAATATGACAGACATTTAGAAATGTGACCCTTCGGGAATACACATGCGCATTTGATGCGTAGGAACTCTTTCGTACATAACTTTGACGTTTACATATTGAAGTATATGCGAATATCAGGTGATCTTCATATGTCAAGGTCATCTATCGAAAGTGACTAATATTAATGAATGTGACCCTATAGAAATATCAGGTTTGACCAAAGTTTGACTGAGCATAACTTCTTATCCTCAAGGAATATTAGGGTGATCTAAAAGGCAAACCTGCTTAGAAGTATGCACTCTTCCAAATTATGAGGTTTATGAAGTCAACTTTTGACTTTGACACTTTATCTTCTCTTATGGGGCACATGCATGTGTAGGGGTGATATATTTAACTCACTTTTGCCAAACTGCCCAAAGCAAGAAAACAAAGAACAAGCAGAAGCAAAAAGTTGGGTCCCTGTTTTGCTAAGGCAAAGTGGGGCGTGTTGTGCAACCACATAACAACTTGCCACTAAAGAAAACAACCAAATTCAAATTATTCAAGTGATGATGACACATTGAAACATAGTATTCTAACTCTCCCTAAGTATAACCATCATGACCTTTCTGAATGATGTCAAGTTCATAAGCATATCAATGCTGATAAGGGATCAAGTGTGTACATGTGATTAATAATCCTCATCTTGAAAGTAAGTTGAAGACACTAGTAACTGGTGTTAAGCTACATAGTTTAGGTTCATCCCTCATAGCCAATCAGGATAGAGCCTTACTACCAACAGGCGTCCATAGCCCTGACAAGGTTATCTTTGCAATTTTCCTAAGTAGAGCCCCACTGCCAGTAGGCATCCATAGCCTTGGTAGAGTTACTTAGATGGCCTAAATTTCTTTCTTTTAGATTTTCAATATATTTCTCTTTTTTTTTGTGTATGTAAGATATCATCATGTAATCTCATCATGCAAGGTGTGATATCTTGTTGTTTTAGGTTGGAAATTGCAATCGTAGCAAGGGTGACCCTTTGGATAAGGTATTCAACAAACCCAAGGCTATTAGGTGAGTCATTGTGAAAATCTCCTTGATCAAGAAAAGGAATATCACTGATGAACATGACATCACAAACCTGATTAGAGTTACCTCTTAGTGTGAGTCACAACCTATGTAAGAATTTGTATTCATCACTTGAATTCTAACAATTTTGCTGATTTCTTAGGGTGATAAAGTGCATCATCTTCCATGAACAAAACAAGGACTCAACAATAACAAGCAAACAAACAAACACACACAAAGCAAAGCTATACAAGCAACTATATAATATGTACATTATGGTACAACATCCTGACATGACCCTGTCTAAGCTTGAAAGTAATGCTTCAGGAACTGTCCATTAATTGGCAATGGAACATCCTCACCTATTAGGGTCTTAAGTCTATAAGTACTATCTCCTAGGATCTCTGGAATCTGAAAAGGACCGATCCAAAGTTTATCAAACTTTCCATGATCACCTTTCTTTTCATGTGCTTTGTACCATGCTAGGACCAAATTTGAAATCCTAAAGGCTTTTATTGTAGCTCTCTTATCAAACCAATGTTTGACAGTAGCTTAATGTTTAGCAAATTAATCAATTGTTCTATCTCTTTTTTCTTCTAGGTGCATAAGTTGAAGCAACCTAACTTCTTGTTTACTATCTATACCTAGATATTCTTGTGTAAACTACAATGTGGGGATTTTTAGATTCACAGGGAGGATAGGATCCACCCCATAAACTAGTTGGTAAGGAGAGTTTCCTAATTCAATCTTCATTTTGGTTTGGTCTACCCATAAGGCATACTTAAGTAGGGTATTCCGTTCCCTAGGATTTTTTTCTATCAGTTTCTTTATGATACTCAATAAGTTTTTATTTTTTGACTCTGCTAAGCCATTTCCTTAGGGATAATAATTTGAAGAAAATTTCAAAATGATTCCATAATCAAAAGCCCAACTAGATAATCTTAATGATGGAAAAGCTGGTCCATTATCACATACTAAGGCATATGGAACTCCATACCTGGTGATTATGTTGTTCTCTAGGAATTTGATTACATCTTCTGCAGTGCATGTTTTGCTACAAATTGCTTTAGTCCACCTAGCGCAATAATCAGTGATTATTAAAACATACCTATGGCCTCAAGATGATGGAGGGTTGATAGGATCTATGAAATCCATGCCCCATTGAGCAAATGGACACATCTCCATCACTGGCTACAAGGGTTAGGGAACATATTTCTCTTTGTTGGTAGCAACCTCACAAGTATGGCAACATTTGATGTGCTCAACCGTGTCTTTGAAAATGGTTGGCCAATAATATCCTACTCTTAGAATAGCATGTGTAGTGGCCAAGTAAGAACCATGTGCAGTTCCAAACTTGTCATGTAGTTCAATTAAAACTTTGTCAACTTCTAGTCTATCCAGACATCTGAGATATATCCCTTCATAGTTTCTTTTGAAGAGAACTCCTCCTTTAATCATGTACTTCTGTGATCTTATCTTTAAAGCTCTCCTTTGAGAAGCTTGCATCTTTAAAGGGCATCTCCTAGTGATCCGGATATGTCTGATATCCAAATACCATTCTTTATTCTCTTTGGTGTTCACTACATATTGCTGACTCACGATGTTAGGATCAGTCTCAAAAATCATCTGGCCCAAGGCTTGCCCTCTTACCAATTTCATGGGTGTTATGTCCATATCATATTCTTGGAAAACTATTATCCACTTAGCTCTTTTCTCTCCAAGCTTACTCTACATCAGGAGAATTTTCACTGCTACATCTGGTAGTACAATAATTATCTTACTTCTTAAGATGTAATATTTGAATTTCTTTACTACTCTGACTAAAGAAAGAGCTTGTCTTTCAACATCCATATATCTAAGTTCAGCATCTTTGAATGGGTAGCTCATGAAATCTATGGGTTTTTCTTCTTTAGCTTCATTCCTCTGTGTCAGGACTGCTGCACATGTGTGTTTTGAAGCAAATGAGTAAATATAAAATTCTCTTGTGTAATCTGGGCTGATCAGGATGGGTGCATCTGATATGGCTTTCTTAATGTACTCAAAGGCATCTTTCGCTTCAAGTGTCCACTTGATCTTGGCATCTTTCTTAAGCATTGCATTCAGTGGTCTGATGATCTCTGCAAACCCAGTGATGAACTTGCTAACAAAGTTTATCTTACCAAAATAAGATTTAAGCTCTTTCTTGCTTCTAGGAAGTTGCAGCTTTATGATTGATTCTACTCTAGCAGGGTCAATGGTGATCCCATTTTCTGATATTAGGTGACCTACTAATTTACCTGTGGCTACTCCAAATATGCATTTCTTTGGATTGAGTGAGATACCGCGATGCTCACATTTTTTGAGCACCTTTCTTAGGTCTTCTATGTGGTCACCCCTCTTCTTTGAAAAGATGGTCAAGTCATCCATGTATATGACTATGCATTTGCCAACCAGGCCTCTAAATACTATGTCCATTGCATGCTAGAATGTGGCTCCAACATTAATCAAGCCAAAAGGCATGCATCTATAAGAAAATATTCCCAACATTGTGGTGAATGTTGTTTTTAAGCTATCTAATTTATCCAGCATCACCTGGTTATATCCTGAGAAACCATCTAGGAAGGACATCATTTGAGCTCCATTTACTATCTACAAGACTTCATCCAGTGAAGGTAAAGGATAATTATCCTTCTCAAAAGCTCTGTTTAGATTTCTGAAGTCTACACATAGGTGTATATCTCCATTTTTGTTTCTTATGGGGACTAGATTGGCCACCCATGTTGAGTGTCTCACAATAAATATGATCCTGGCGTTCAACAACTTCTTAACCTTTTTAGAGATGATAGGTTCCAACAAGGCATTAATAGGCCTTTGCTTTTGTCTGAAAGGCTTAACATCTAGTTTCAATGGAATAGTGTGAGTGATGATTGATGTATCTTATGTCTTTAACTCATCATAGGTCCAGGTGATAACATGGATGTAATCCTTCAAAGCTTAATTATCCCCACCTTTTCTTCTTTAGTACAAACTTTACCAATTAGGACATTCCTTACATCTTCTCTTTGTCCTATGTTGACATGTGAATATTCTCCTCCATCAGTCTTGGGAAGATCTTTTTGTTTCAGCATGTTATGTAGATCAAAGGCCTTTTCTAATTCTATCATACCTTTGGGAATCTTATTGATTGGCAAATCCATGATCTCTTCTTCTTCCTAGATATGATCCTCTAAATTTCTCTCATCTAGGATTTGTGCATCAAATACATCTCTATTTTCTATGAAATCCAAAATATGCTGATCATCATCAAACAATTGAAGATTTGTGACATTATCTGGTATGGAGGGCACTGATATCAGTTCAACTAAAAATATTTTTAATCCTAAAATGGACAAAGGCTCCAAGGTGCTAGCAGCTCGTGCCATAGCATTTGCTCTATGATTTTGTTCTCTAGGGACATGAGTGATATTAAATGCATCAAATTCTTCTATCAAGTCCCAAACTCTATGTCTGTAGTTGGACAACTTCTTGTAATTGCGAGCATATATACTTCTCACTTGTCTTACTACCAATTCTCAATCTTAGTAGACATGCAAAATCTTAACTCTTTTCTTGAGAACAAACATCAACCCATGAATTAAAGCTTCATATTCTATCACATTATTGGTGCATGGGAATTGTAATTTGTATGCTACCAAATATGACTTTCCTGTTGGATTAATAAGATCTATACATACCCCAACTCCTTGATTCAACTTAGATCCATCAAACCTAAGGATCCATAGTATATCTTCTGCTAATGGCTTATTAGGGCCTTCTTTTATCCTTTTAGCTCTGGCAGTTGCACCTCTTAATATCCACTTTATCTTTTGTGACTCATTCTTTGTCATCTTTAGTGGCTGATATGTACTTGATACTGTTCCATTTTTAACATCTATGGTATCATCACAATTAGTAGTTGATTGTACTTCAATTTCTTTTTCCTTATCTCTTGGTATATCTTTGTTACTAGATAATCAATTCTTTGAATAAAGTTGCTCTTGCTTATTTAGTATATGCAAGCATAATGAGCATGTGGTCTTTGAATGTGGTGTTTCATGTAGCCTAAACTATTCCTCAATTAAAACATGGTGTGGAGGGATCTCCTATGATATAATCCTTTTAACTTGCGTAGATAAAGACTCTTCAAACTTTATCAAGTCACTTCTCGTGTCTTCATCTGACACTTCATAATCTGATTCAACTAGACACTCTATTTCAGGGATGATATTATTTTCATGCTTGTAGGTGTCTTAATCATGCATTAGTATCTCTTCTAGGTTGTAAGTGTAACTTTCATCATCAATTGAAGATGATTCCCTCTCACTATAAGCTCATTCTAGCTCCATCATATCTAGGTAAGCTTGACAAGTTTTCTCTAAATGTGCTTCATCATGTAGCCTGCACCAGCCCTCAATTAAAATATCCTAATCAAACATGCTTAGTATTTGGAAACGTTGCATTTCTCTGGACAAGTACAATTCAAAGTCTTTGAAATGATCTACTCCATCATCATCTCCTAAAATGCAATCAAATTCTATGATCACTCTATTATCCTAATGAGTATTTTTATGAATGTGTGCGTTATACATGAGAATTTCCTCTATCCTGACAGTTTGAGGTCTGATGGTATAAACCCATGGTTTAACATCTATGTACAATATCTCATTGGTCTTGTTATACTCAGTGATTATGTGCTTCATCCTAGGTTTAGCTTCTATCCTGATATGATTACGAATTCCCTTCCAGGGTAACCACATGTGACTACAATCAATAGACATGTAACCATTAAATGTTTTTGACCAATCCCTATTGAGTAGTATTCCATAAGTATCAGGGATATCTACCACTTGGAGGTCAATATGACATTGAATCCTTGGATCTGATGCTAACTACATGTGTATATGTGTTAATTCTCCCACTACACTTACTTCAATTTTATCTAGTTGTGTCACCTTTTTTAGGGACTTGGATGGATGTAACCCTAAGGCATTGCAAATAGATAGGGGTATCACATTGGTTGATGTACCTAAGCCTACTAGGCAGTTGTGTAAGTTCTTACAAAACATCCTCAATGTAAGTAAGAATGGGGGTGACTCAGTCTTATCTCTATAGAGAGTCATATGTGAGGTTTCAACAGCTTGAATAGTGGCTACAACTTTTGTTTCACGTTGTTTTCTTTGATTGCATGATCTTTGTTCAAAATCTAGCTCAGATTATGTACATGATTATCATCCTTTGGTGTGAACTCATCTAGGGATTTCATGAAAGCTTTTTTAATGGTTGGAATTTTCAGCAATTCTGACAATGATAAGTTGATCTTAACTTTCTTCATCTCCTTTGCTAAATATGTGACTAACTTGTCTGATTCTGGAGGTTGATTACTAGTTTTCAATACTATATTTTGAGGTTCAAAATACTGAGTACTAATCTTGGGTTGGCCAGGA
This sequence comes from Cunninghamia lanceolata, assembly GCA_027924645.1. Classification (NCBI taxonomy): domain Eukaryota; kingdom Viridiplantae; phylum Streptophyta; class Pinopsida; order Cupressales; family Cupressaceae; genus Cunninghamia; species Cunninghamia lanceolata. Next base: position 8,343,187 of record BSBN01000685.1, on the reverse strand, counting down.
TTATGGCTTGCTTTTGGATCTGGGGGAGTGTTGAAGTTATTGGGAGGCAAGGATGTGGTCAAAGGACCAGGTGGTTTGTTTGAATTGTTCCTAAGGTTATAATTATGTCTACCCTGATATTGTTGTTGATAAGCATGAACTTCTATTGTTCTATCGATGGTTCATTTTCATCATCAAAAGGAAACACATAATTTGTCTCCAATGCCATGTTAGATTCCTCACATGTTAATTAGTAATTTTCATGAGCTGAGGTTATTTGTTGATGAGGCTGATTTACAAAACTCTCAAGTACAAGGGCATAGTTATATCCACAGGGAACAATCTCATTCCCTTCAATGAAAGGAGGATCACTTGTGGTGTTAGACACTTCATCCTAAAAGATAGAGGCTGCTATTTTGAACTGAGGACAATCCAGCTTAACATGTGCATTGGTATTGTGTATTCTACACTAGTTTGTAAGTGTTGCTTCTACTAAATTAACTCTATTAGTCTATTTTGTTTCATTAAGAGGCTGATTATCCAAAGGTGATGGAAAAGAACCATTGTTTGGTTTAGTATTCCATACTCTAGGTTGCCTATGTCGACCATTGTTATTGACATTTTTGTTGTTAAAGTTCCTATCATTGTTGTGTCCCCTATCAGGATATCCAGATCTATCATTGTTATATCCTCTATTCTGATTTGACTAGGAAAAAAAGTTTTGACCTCTCAGGTGTGTGATCTTAGTTGTCAACTTTCTCAATTGTGCAGATATCTCTTTGATGTCTTCTTTCTCTGCCTAAACTTTGGCTACTACATTTTATTATTGAGGTTTAAAGAAAGAAGAACCATTTCTATTGTTCTATCCTACATCTTGAGGTGTTTGGACATGTCCTAGGTACTGTATCATCTGACCATTGCCATTTGGAGGAGGCATGATCTTAAGGGGAGGTACTTGTAATGGACTGGGCATTGCAACATGAGGCATCATGACTCCATTGGTTTGTGGTTGAGCATGATATTATGGATATGTAGGATATGCTAAGTTAGGTCTTGTAGGAGGAATCAATTGTTGATTTACTTCTATTACCTCTTCAAAAGCTCCTGCCAGAGTTGTGACACTAGGATGTGGTCTCCTTATGAACATGAAGGTCAGGGGATCTAAGGATAAGTAATATATCAATCTGGCTGGCTCAACTCCTACATTATATGGAGCTACCAACTTAGAGTACATCTTCTAGAATCTAGCGTTGAAGTTTGAAATAGGTTCTCCTTATGCTCTTTTGATTGTAGAAAAAAGGTGAAAAGTCATTGCAGGCTCTATAGGTATCTTGAACCTATCTTTGAAGGATTTATCTAAAGCATCCCATGAACTAATTGAGGCTTGAGCAAGGCTGATGTACCAATTGTATGCTTCCTCTCCTAAGGAGTATGGAAACAACCTGCATACTACATCCTGATGTTCAATCCTTGCTCTAAAGAAAGCTTCCTTGAATGTCTGGATATGATCATCTACATCCTGATATGGATAGTATTTAGGGCAAATTTTATTAGGATTCTTAGGCAAAGGATGATATCTAGTAAAGGTTAAGGGTGAATCTACATTGAAGTATGACATTGTGACTAGTTCTTCTGTACTTGAGGTATAATTGGTGATCCTAGAGGTGTTTGAGGTACAAGTGGAGATACCAAAGGTGTCACAGTATGTCTAGATGAAGATACTAATGCACTTGACTTAGGAGTATGATGAATATCAATAGTATGAGGTCTAAGTCCATGAATAGGCAATTCCTCAAATTGTCCACTTGATCTAGACCTGGTATTTGGCCAGTGAGCTAGGATTCTAATGGCTTAGGACAAAATATGGATATTTTGACTGAATCTTTGCAAAGATCAGAGGAAATGATCTTCCAGGATGGATATTTATGGTCAGGACTCAGTAATGACTAGATATTTGGTTGCAAAGTCAAGTTACTATAGGATATTTATAGGAAAACCTGAACAACAACTCAATTTGAAGACTTCAAGAAAATGACTGTAAAGATCAAAGCATTCATGTAGTATACTGAAATATTTATGATCAATACTCTTGAAACAACCTAAAACAAGTGAATCTTTGTACAAATGTCCAAAGCATAGCCAAGTTTAATGAACTTTGACAAATTCACCTTGTAAATACACAAGAATTGGATGTAGCTGATCAATTCAAGCAACGAGAGAGAATGAATGGCCCTCCTTCTAGTGCCAATTTATGTTGGTGATGATTGTTAGTCAAAGCAACATGAATAAAAGTTTACACAACAAAACTTTATTATCTTAAAAAGTATGATCAATTTAGGATAAATTGATGAGTCCAAGTCTCTGTTGATCAGGTCATGATCGTCTGATGTTACTCAGAGGTTGATGTGATATGTTGTTTTCCATTCAAGTGGCCCTACGTTGTTTTACTACCAAGAATTCATGCTTGAACATCTAGTTTTACACCTACCTTCTATAAATTTCTCCACAAACAAGGTTATTTCCACTGTATTTAACAGATGAGGATGATATTTTCTAAGTTTGATCAATTCTTCTGAACATTCACCGCTATTGATCAATCTTCACTTCTGCACATGAATTTATCTAAATAATGTGCCTTCAAGATGATATTTATATGATTACTATTGATATTTATATGTATTTGCATGATATTTTCAATTATACATGTAGATTAACTCGAATATACTATGAATATTTAATTTTCTTGGGGATATCTACATATTTCTATGTATTTGTTTAGGGTTATCTGTATATTTGCAATTGTGATGGTGATTGTAATGAAATTAAACAAATTGTGTTAAATGCTTTCTAATCTTTACTAAATTGAATGAATTTTCAGCTTTTGGTACACATACACTCCAAATATTGTCATGAAAGGAAGAAAATCAATCCATAGGTTCACCATGGTGATCCACAGCTAAGTATGGTTGATGCAAACTTTGATGGAAAAGAGATGAAGACAACATGTACAACATGAATTGCACTCCAAGGGATGTAGCAAATCAAAGCACAAACCAAGAATTCATCTACAGATTACTCAAAGTATACGATTGTATGTAATCTAGATCTTCACTTTCATTAAGTATGCAAAAGACATGTATATCTACAATCAGCTTTGAAATTAGTCCTGAGAAACTTCAGCAATCTAACTTCAATTACATTTTGAATAATCATACAATGTGCACTCCATCTCCTTTTATAGGAAAAAGAGAGGAGGCAGTTACAAATGATCTAATGATCAGGATTTATCTATCTAAATCAATGGTCCATATCTTCCTTGACTTGGTCAACAGATATCAAACATGGCATAGGCTACCAGCTGGCAACCATCTAGTGGGACTCAGTTACTTCTTTGTCTTATTATGCATATGACCCTATCATCATGCATTCTTACTCACTCTTCTTCTTCTTCATCTTCTTCATCAATATGAGGATCATATCCTATATGTATGCTGATTATCCCCTTGATGGGTTCATATGCTTGTACTATTCTTTCAATTTCTCCCCCATTTTGAACTCTACCTTTTACTATAGCATGCTTTTGGGAATGGAACTGTCTAGAGAGCAGTCCATTTTATCTTTCTACTATTTAACATCTCATTATATCATTCACCATGGCCTTCATCCTCATAGGCTTGTTGATTACATCCTCTGTCAAATGGTGGAGAGGGTCATATGTGGCTTGCTTAAAATTACTTTGGAAGGCTCCAATTACAAAATCAGCATCTTGATATTCTATCTTTCCTTCTACATTATCTTCTAGAGCTTCCAAGATATTAATCTCCTTAGCCATAAGATCATGCAATTTAACACTAATCTCCCTAATCCTAGAATTACATCTCTTTAGGATATCACTCTCAAACCTGGTATCCTCATACCATTGCTTAATAATTGTGCAATATTATTATCCAATACTTTATTATATATGAGCACCTTCATGTCTATGCATCTCATTTAAGCCAAAGCATCCAGATGTTTGTCTACTTTGATGGATCTTCTTCCAACTTCCTTTTGAAATTTATCTACTTTGCTCCTCAATGTGCTGAGCAAGTTCCAATTGGAGAGGGACATCTTTATCACCTTCTCTCCTTCAGAAATGAAAAGAATAAACCAATTGTCAACCACATGATCCTTATGCTTCATGATGTCCAGCCCTATTATCTCATCTTGAGAGATGATGGTCAAGGGGGTGGCTATGTTGACTGGCATGTGATTAGGGTTAATTAACCCTTTAATAAATGTATGCAGCTGAGCAATGTGCTCCATGTGCATTTTATTCGTGTCCTCCTTTTTCACACTTTTCATCAAGGAGTCAATAATATCTTTGGCCTCTTGGCCTTCGTGCTCCTTAGTAGCAAAGCCTAGATCAACATTAGTTATCTAAAATTCATCAATGCTTATTTCTCCTTTTACCTTATCTGCTATTGGCAGAGCTACCTGAGCTGTTCTACTACCTATGGTACAATCTCTCCTGATTGCGAATGTAGGTCTTTCCTTTCTCTTAGGCTTAATCATATCTGTTGAAAATAATGCAGCAACATCAAACTCAGGCACATCACTGTCCTGAGGTGGGTTTATCTCTTGTTGCAACAAATATGGTATATTACCGGTGGGTCTTTGTTGGTCAGTTTGTTCAATGTGAGCATCCTGAGATTCTACATTCTACTCTACCCTCGGTGGAGAAGTTTCTTTCCTTTGTTCATCTTCATGAATTTCCTCATGAGGGATCTCCTGTTGCATAGGAGTTTCCTATGATGCATTCACATTTGGATCCTATGTATCTTGTTGTGGTTGATCCTCATGAGGTGATTGGACATTCTGATCTAATTTATCCGGATGATCACCCTGATCATTCTTGTTCATATTTTCTACTTCTTTTTGCTAATTATGACCTTGTTGAAGACTCTATTCTCTATCTTTTGATGTGTCTATTTGATGCAGAGGAAAAGATCATTCAACTTCATACTAGGCAAAGTTCATAAAATGGGTTTCAATCCATTAGGCTCTACAAGCTTCAATAGGAATCTTTCACAAAAATAGTGACACCAAACTGAGTATCATCATCTCTGACCTACACAAGGTTTGACAAGGTCATCTTCCCTCTCAACAACTTAGACATGACCATACCAATCTCTCTTCCAAGTTTGCAATCTTCATTCATCATGCTTTGCTGTCTAGCTGCCACTGTCCTAGTAGCCCTATAAAAAGGACTGTCAAGGCATAACTCTTGCTGCCAAACCTTTCTCAAGACTATGATGGCATCTTTGAATACCCATTACCAAGTCTTCAAACATATCTAAAACTCAATGTATATTGCTTTGTAAGAAACTGTCCAAAAATGGACTAACAACGAACAAATTAGGGCTATTAGGCCTTGCATGCACACAAGGCTTATTGGTTTGGGCAACTCCACGACTCCTCACACCTTGCATGTACATGGAGCACTTCACACCTAGTTTTCTCATGCTCATTAATCCATCAAAAGTCCATTCCCATCAATACTTTAACCAACTCTAAGTCCTATAACTCAAGACTGTCCCAAAACACTGTTCCTTGGACTGTAACACAGAAAAACAATCATTAAACTTTGCTTCTTTTACACCATAGCCTTAGCTATTTGGTTGGAGACCTCAAGGACTCGAAGGCACATACCACCATATTTCTTTTCCACCAACATGCAATACATAAATTAGGAGAAACACATACTTTCATACCACTGTTTACCCTAATCAGGGTTTAACTGTTTTCTTGACAGTTTTCACCAAAAATGCAAAATCTAACTCAAAACACAACCAATATATATACAACCAAATGGAAAGGGAAGGTGATAGAGGGATCAAACACTTACAAACATTAAGACATCCATGCATGCCCGTACAGAGCTGTACAAGGCCTGGAAACAGTGGTTTTCTGAAGAAAATGCATAAAAAAATAGTGCTTTATTAATCCCATTCACATATTCAATCACCTCCAGATTTCTAAAGGTTACAAGGCCTTTTTTAAAGGCATTCCACATTTGTCTCTTCAGTTTCCACTTCCTTCCAATGAATTGGAACAAGGTGACCCTTCACCTTCCTCATTTTACAACTTTAGGAATTTTACAATTTAGATGACAACTATTACATTCTTTCCAAATTTGACACAAAACATTAAATATTGTCCTCCTAATGACCTAGACACATGAACAAATAATCAATATAACCTTGATACAATGTTAAGACACCAAAAGTGAATCATCCTTCAAAAATTTTATCATAGAAGCATGAAGTTGGCATGGTGCTCCTACACCATACAACCAACCAACAAAATTTCCAAGTCCCTTGGAAATGTATCTGCAACAAAAAGTCTTTTTCCTCTATCTTTATCTTCAATCTTCTCAGCTACAATCTTCCAATCTATAGAAATGGTGACCAACCAACCAACAAAACAAACTACCATCTTCACAGAGCTTCTTTAGACTCCTTCTACTCCCATCAGTGGAGTACTCTTTAGACTGCAACATCAAGTGCTTCTTCAGTCAGGTATCCATCTCTCTCACTGCTTCACAACAAACCAACTCACCAAACCATTCATCTCACCCAACAGCAGATTTTGGTTATGCACCTACCACTCTCTCCTCAGTGGTTTCTCTTTGCACCCTTATCCAGCCTAATCTCCATTGGAGAATGGTCATGATAGACCTTCTCTTGTCTGCCCACACACACAACCTCAGACAACATCCTTCTGCAACTAGATGGATAGGCACCTGCAACCAAACAACTTAGCAAATAACAATAACGGTCACCAACACAATCATATTCTTCAGTTCTTCACCTACCTTCTCAGTGACAGGAACAAATACAACATCTCCTCCTAGAGGCTTTGCTAGCTCTGATACCAATCTGATGTAGAGGAAAAGATCACTCAACTTCATACTAGGCAAAGTTCATAAAATGGGTTTCAATCCATTAGGCTCTACAAGCTTCAATAAGAATCTTTCACAAAAACACTGACACCAAACTGAGTATCATCATCTCTGACCTACACAAGGTTTCACAAGGTCTTCTTCCCTCTCAACAACTTAGACACAACCATACCAATCTCTCTTCCAAGTTTGCATTCTTCATTCATCATGCTTTGTTGTCTAGCTGCCACTGTCCTAGTTACCCTATAAAAAGGATTGTCAAGGCATAACTCTTGCTGCCAAACCTTTCTCAAGACTATGATGACATCTTTGAATACCCATTACCAAGTCTTCAAACATATCTAAAACTCAATGTATATTGCTTTGTAAGAAACTGTCCAAAAATGGACTGACAGTGAACAAATCAAGGCTATTAGGCCTTGCATGCACACAAGGCTTATTGGTTTGGGCAACTCCACGACTCCTCACACCTTGCATGTGCATGGAGCACTTCACACCTGGTCTGCTCATGCTCATTAATCCATCAAAAGTCCATTCCCATCAATACTTCAACCAACTCTAAGTCCTATAACTCAAGACTGTCCCAAAACACTGTTCCCTGGACTGTAACATAGAAAAACAGTCATTAAACTTTGCTTCTTTTACACCATAGACTTAGCTATTTGGTCGGAGACATCAGGGACTCAAAGGTACATACCACCATAGTCCTTTTCCACCAACATGCAATACACAAATCGGGAGAAACATAGACTTTCATACCACTGTTTACCCTAATCAGGGTTTAACTGTTTTCTTGACAGTTTTCACCAAAAATGCAAAATCTAACTCAAAACACAACCAATCTATATGCAACCAAATGGAAAGGGAAGGTGATAGAGGGATCAAACACTTACAAACATTAAGACATCCATGCATGCCTGTACAGAGCCATACAAGGCCTGGAAATAGTGGTTTTATGAAGAAAATGCATAAAAAATAGTGCTTTATTAATCCCATTCACATATTCAATCACCTCCGGATTTCTAAAGGTTACAAGGCCTTTTTTAAAGGCATTCCACATTTGTCTCTTTAGTTTCCACTTCCTTCCAATGAATTGGAACAAGGTGACCCTTCACCTTCCTCATTTTACAACTTTAGGAATTTTACAATTTAGATGACAACTATTACATTCTTTCCAAATTGGACACCAAACATTAAATATTGTCCTCCTAATGACCTAGACACATGAACAAATAATCAATATAACCTTGATACAATGTTAAGACACCAAAAGTGAATCATCCTTCAAAAAATTTATCATAGAAGCATGAGGTTGGCATGGTGCTCCTACACCACTATTTCTCCAAGGTGCTGGGCTTTATCCATTTCTCTTTCATTTGTTCCTCTTTCAGGTGTTGGCTCACTATCCTGATTATCAATTTTATCAGGCATCTCTTCATCACCCTCCATATGTACATTAAAATCTACTTTCTCTTTCTCCAAAGGTGAATCTTTGTCTTTCACTTGATCCTCATCACCCTGATAAGCCAGGTCTATCGCTACAAAGTTGGTGACTTGATCAACCAAGTTTGTCAATCCAATTTGCTGAGCTTCAACCTCAGGGTTATCTTCTTCTATTTCTTCCATTTCTACCTCCTCCTGATGGACTTCCTTATAGGGGTGCCATGAGGGGTCATCTTTGTATTTTCCACCAAGGTCTCCATCATCATCATCAGATAAATCTACTGTATCATCTAGTGGAAAAGGTGGCTCTTTTCTTGCACTATGCATCTTTTCTCTTTGTTCCTCTGCCTTTTTAGTCTTGATTTGCACAATATCAGGGATGGAAACTTCATGTTGCAAGTTCTTCAAAATACCTTCACCACCTGCTCCTCCCAATATAATCCGATTTATATCCACAGTTCCTCTTATAACATGTTTTTTTTTTCTTTTGTGGTGGAGTTTGGACCTTCTTCTTTTTCTTCTTAATCAAGAGGTCATCATCTGAGGGTTCTTCCTCCTCTTCTACAATAATAGGGGCAGACTTTGTAACAACTTTCTTTTGTTTTGCAGGTGTATGAGGTGATGTTGCAGCTAATGTGGAAGCTACATTTTCCTTTGGTTGGGATTGTTAGATGACCATCACCCCAGCTACTTGGCTTCCTTTCTTGTTTTTGCTTTGCTGCCTTTCTCCATTTGACTATCTCTTTTCCTAGAGGAAATCATCATACTCCTCATCAGATAATTCCTACCTCTTTCTTTTGTTATCTATAGTGAGGGCTACCCCTTTACTTTTTAGTTGGGTTATCTCACTTTCTACCCATTCCTTGGTCAATTATATGACCTTCTGAGTTATCTGGTCCAAGGAAGTTTCCTCTGGCTGATTCCACTCTGGAGCTGATATGGTATCAATGTATACCTTTTTGTCCTCATATTCTTGAGACATGATCTTACCATCATCTTCATGTAATAGAGAAGGCACTTGCATGCAATCCAAGGTCTATATCTAATTCAAGGTGAGCCTCTGGTAACCTCTCCTTCTAACTTCCACCTCATCATCACAATCAGCCTATAAATCTTCAATGTGCTTTTGATGCATAAGCTTCTTATGCAATGCCAGTATCCTATCATAAGCATCATATGGCCTAGCCAATGAGAAGGGTTGCAAGTGCATCAATTTCAATCCTCTAATTACATCCTTAACACTTTCCCTATCAGGGCACATATACCAGCCAATCATGACTAGAAACAAGACATTTGGCATCTTTCCCTTTTCAATATAAGGCTCCACCGAGGGTAATATATGTCTAGCAAACTCCATCAGGCTGACTTTGTCATTTGGCTATCTCGACAATATGAGAGGTTGCCCAGTGAAACCTTCCATCCTTATGTATGAAAATGTGGGAAATTGGATGAACCAAGCCCCATGTTTGTATATAGTAGCTTGTGCTTCCACACTCAATCTCTTTGCTATGTCTTTTTCCATGGTCATGACAAGGTGCATAGAGAATGAATCATTCACTCTCCAATAATTTTGGAGATACTCTCTTGTTTTAACGTTTGTGTAATGCTCCTAGATGTTCACATCTCTAGGTTTACTTCCAACCCTACCTACTATTTGCAAACCTTTGAATGTACCTCTAAATGCACAGGCATATACTACATAGGAAGTCATATGGAACATGTTCATCTTCCCTCCTAGCTTCCTCATTCCCTCATCTAGGTTGTCACTTATGATCTTTGCCCATAGGGGCTTGTCATCAGAACACTCTACCATCCTGATAATACCATACATCCAATTCTCAAAGGCTCCATCATTAGGTTTTTGTATGATCATGCTGAGCGTTGTCATCATGTACTGATATTCTAGAGCAAAATCAAACTTAAAGAGATATAGAGGTAATTTGGCAGAGGCCTTATATGTGCTATTCTTGGCCCTCCATTGATACATGATCCTTCTAGCTTCTTTCTGTTTGCTATTATATTATTTTTCCAATCTACCTAGGTTTAGGTGAACCACATTAGGTTCCTTAGGTAGATTAAAGGCTGTGGTGATGCCTGCGGTCGAAAAGTCTGCATAAATTCTCCAATGCTTTTCTACCTTTCTGGTCTCTGCATTGTAGTTTCAGGCACATTCTACCACTAGCTCAGTGGCTTCCATTACATATGGAAATCCACTAGCATTCCACATTCCTAAATTGTATATGCTCATGAGCAGATGATTTCCACTTCCTTTCTCTAATTTTGTTGTCCATGCATCAAGATCAGTGTTTCCTTGATGCGTATCATCAATTTGCCCATATCTGAATGCTATTCCCTCTGGCTGCATGTACATAGGTTTCAAAATTTTTGTTTCAGACCAGTTCCTTCTTAACGCCATTGGATTCTACAATAAAACATGCATATCTTACCCTAACATGTCGTGTGCAGTAGTGGTTTGGTGATCACATGCATTTCATGGTAATAATTTTATCATTCTAGTTTATTATATGCATTATCATAGCCATTAGCTTTGTTAAAACCATTTTTACCTTTTTATTCACCATAAACAACAAAAGAGGGTTTTAATGTTATATACCTGATAATCGCATCCCTTTTACTATTTGGGTGATATCCGAATGAGCATGATTCTGTTGCAATTACCATTTTCTGTTCCATTTGAATGCGTATCCATTCCGTTTGTAAGTTGCAGTGATGCTTTGATCTCTCCAGATCTCTGTAATTCTCTATTTAACATATGGTAAATTTGAAATGAACCCAAATCTCCACTTTTAACCAATTAACATAGAAAATTAGGTGTGCTTAGAGTCTTTTTGTTCATCTCCATTGATTGACACATGATGTTTGTAGATGTTGATAAATGGTGGGCGTGTATTTGAAATTTGAAGGCTCAACCTACCGTTAGAATTGCATTTAATGCGGAGGATGATATTCGTAGAGATTAGGGAAATTTGAAAATATGATATATATCTAGAAGATGAGGGTGATGTCATCATGAGGATGTCAACTATTGACTAACAACCAAGGTCGGGTCACTATACCTTTGATAATAATTGTGATAACACATTTTATCAGTATGATTGAGTTGATGTGCCACATGGCATCTTTTAATTGTTCACTAAAAATCTCTACATCTCAGGTCTCAAGGATTGATATGAGGGATATAAGGAAATATCTAGATATTCAACACTATGAAATATCACCCTATTTGAGAATGTGAGGATGACGTTAGCATTCTATAAGTCTTTCAAATTGTTCGAGGGAATGACGTCACAATCACATTAGTTAAGATCAGGGATGTTTCAAAATATGACCCTCTTGGATCTAGGTCATAATGACATCATCATCTCTTCATGTTCTCTATGTATCAGGTTAGGACAACATCATAATCATATTGAGAAATATGATGGATATTCAGAAATATGACCCTGTGGGTGTCGAGCATATTGATGACATCATCATCATGTTGAGTTCTTTTATAATCAGAACAAGATGACATCACGGTCATACTTGCAAAGGGTGATATTAAGAAATATGACAGACATTTAGAAATGTGACCCTTTGAGAATATGCATGTGCATTTGACAGGTAGGAACTCTTTCACACTTAACTTTGACGTTTGTATATTGAAGTATATGCAGATATCAGGTGATCTTCATATGTCAAGGTCATCTATTGAATGTGATTGATATTAACAAATGTGACCCTATAGAAATATCAAGTTTGACCAAAGTTTGACTAAGCATAACTTCTTATCCTTAAGGAATATCAAGGTGATCTAAAAGGCAAACCTGCTTAGAATTTTGCACTCTTCCAAATTATGAGGTTTATTAAGGCAACTTTTGACTTTGACACTTGACCTTCTCTTGTGGGGCACATGCATGTATAGGTGTGATATACTTAACTCACTTTTTCCAAACCACCCAAAGCAAGAAAACAAAGAATAAGCAGAAACAAAAAGTTGGGTCCCTGTTTGCTAAGGTAAAATGGGGTGTGTTGTACAACCACACAACAACTTGCCACTAAAGAAAACAACCAAATTGAAATTATTCAAGTGATGAGGACACATTGAAACATAGTATTCTAACTCTCTCTAAGTATAACCATCATGATATTTTTGAATGATGTCAAGTTCATAAGCATATCAATGCTGATAAGGGATCAAGTGTGTGCATGTGATTAATAATCCTCATCTTGAAATTATGTTGAAGACACTAGTTACTGGTGTTAAGCTACATAGTTTGGGTTCATCCCTCATAGCCAACCAGGATAGAACCTTGCTTCCAGTAGGCATCCATAGCCCTGACAAGGTTATCTTTGCAATTCCCCTAAGTAGAGCCCCACTACCAGCAGGTGTCCATAGCCATGGTAGAGTTACTTAGATGGCCTAAACTTCATTCTTTTGGATTTTTAATATATTTCTCTCTTTTTCTTTTTTTTTGTGTATGTAAGATATCATCATGTAATCTCATCATGGAAGGTGTGATCACTTGTTGTTTTAGGTTGGAAATTGCAATGGTAGCAAGGGTGACCCTTTGGATTTTTCACTTAACACCTATACTAAGGTATTCAACAAACCCAAGGCTGTTAGGTGAGTCATTGTGAAAATCTCCTTGATCAAGAAAAGGATTAGCACTGATGGACATGACATCACAAACCTGATTAGAGGTACCTCTTAGTGTGAGTCACAACCTATGTAAGAATTTGTATTCATCACTTGAATTTTAACAATTTTACTAATTTCTTGGGGTGATAAGGTGCATCATCTTGCATGACCAAAACAAGAACTCAACAACAAGTAAACAAACAAACACACACAAAGCAAAGCTATACAAGCAACTATATAATATGTACATTATGGTACAACATCCTGAAAGGACCCTGTCTAAGCTTGAAAGTAATGCTTGAGGAACTGTCCATTAATTGGCAATGGAACATGCTCACCTATTAGGGTCTTAAGTCTATAAGTACTGTCTCCTAGGATCTCTAGAATCTGAAAAGGATCGAACCAAAGTTTATCAAACGTTCCATGATCACCTTTCTTTTCATGTGCTTTGTCCCATGCTAGGATTAAATCTAAAATCCTAAAGGCTTTTATTCTGGCTCTATTATCAAACCAACATTTCACAATAGCCTAATGTTTAGTGAATTAATCAATTGCTCTATCTATTTTTTCTTCTCGGTGCATAAGTTGAAGCAACCTAACTTCTTGTTTACTATCTATACCTAGATATTCTTGTGCAAACTACAATGTGGGGATTTTTAGATTCATAGGGAGGATAGGATCCACCCCATACACTAGTTGGTAAGGAGAGTTTCCTAATGCAATCTTCATTCTAGTTTGGTCTACCCACAAGACATACTTAAGTAGGGTATTCCATTCCCTAGGGTTATTTTCTATCAATTTCTTTATGATACTCAATAAGTTTTTATTTGTTGACTTTGCTAAGCCATTTCCTTGGGGATAATAATTTGAAGAAAATTTCAAAATGATTCCATAATCAAAAGCCCAACTAGATAATATTAATGATGCAAAAGCTGGTCCATTATCACATACTAAGGCATATGGAACTCCATACCTGGTGATTATGTTATTCTCTAGGAATTTGATTACATCTTCTGCAGTGCATGTTTTAGTGTCGACTGCTTTAGTTCGCCTGGTGCAATAATCAGTGATAGTTAAAACATACCTATGGGCTAAAGATGATGAAGGGTTGATAGGACCTATGAAATCCATGCCCCATTGAGTAAATGGACGCATCTCCATCACTGGCTGCAAGGATTAGGTAGCATATTTCTCTTTGTTGGTAGCAACCTGACAAGTATGGCAACATTTGACGTGCTCAATAGTGTCTTTGAAAATGGTTGGCCAATAATATCCTACTCTTAGGATAGCATGTGTAGTGGCTAAGTATGAACCATGTGCAGTTCCAAACTTGCCATGTAGTTCAGTTAAAACTTTTTCAATTTCTCGTCTATCCAAACATCTAAGGTATATCCCTTCATAGTTTCTTTTGAAGAGAACTCCTCCTTTGATCATGTACTTCTGTGATCTTATCTTTAAATCTCTCCTTTGAGAATCTTGCATATTTAAAGGGCATCTCCTAGTGATCAGGATATGTCTGATATTCGAATACCATTCTTTATTCTCTTTGGTGTTCACTACATATTGCTGACTCACGATGTTAGGATCAGTCTTAGAAATTATCTGGCCTAAGGCTTGCACTCTTACCAATTTCATGGGTGTTATGTTCATATCATATTCTTGGAAAACTATTGTCCACTTAGCTCTTTTCTCTGTAGGCTCACTCTGCAACAGGAGCATTTTCACTATTGCATCTAGTACTAAAACAATTATTTGATGCAGAAGCATCCATGGCAAATTGGCAATTAGCATCACCAAAAATATTTGTCAATTAATTTATTCTAATTTTGTTTCCTTAGGATAGATTAATTAGAGTTGGAAAATAAATGCAATATTAGGCCTAAATAATATATTAAATAAATTGGCCTTATTATAATATTGCAAAAATAATAATGTTACAAAAATCTAGGAGTGGGAGATAGTTTAGGAGATAATTTTGGAGCATAAAATTAATAAAGGCAATTTGATGTGGAAATTCAAAAAGGAAATCTTGGGAGTGGATTTTTGGGGAGTTACACTTGAAGATAACTCATTAATGCTCCTTAAATGTAGCTGGAGGATTTGGGCCCCCATGTTGAGTTGGCATATCTTTTTTCCAAAATTGGAGCCATTTTCTAGGAGTGGGAATCTTAGTTGTTGCCTATTCTTGGGAAAAATACTTGGAAGTGGTTTTGATTTTTCTTTATTGAGAATTTAAATGTTTTTTTAATTTATTTTCAAGATATTCTCCCAAATGGGACGTTCAAAAGGTGGGGCTACAAAAAATGGAGTTATTGGAGGCATAAAGAAAGGATTTTTTTTGACAATTTTTGGGGGTTGTTGCTTCCAGATTTTTAGGGGAGGAAAAATCAAGGTGTGGCTTTTTCTAGAAAGTGTTGAGAAGATATTTTTATTGCAGGTTTGAAGGTTTACACCAGTAGAAAATAGATTTTGGAGATCCATGGTTGAAGATCAACAAATTTGATTGCTAAAGATTACAGATTTGAGAGACAATTTCAGAGGGTAGGATGAAGATTTGAAGAGGAAGCATTTGGAACTTGTATTGGATGTTCTTTTCTATCACACAACAGATTTAAATATGCTTATTAATAATTTTCTACAGCATATATGACTATACACATATCTGTAATCAGATTTATCTAAAATTGTGAAACACTATTGCAAGTTAAATAAAGAAGATCAATTTTATTGATGCATATTGGTGCATCTTTTTTGTTTTTGTTAACGTTGAATATGTTTGTGTGAGGGTTGTGTGAGTTCCGTCTACATCTCTTTACTTCTTTGACTAAAGCAAGAACTTGTCTTTCAACATCCATATATCTATGTTTAACATCTTTGAATGGGCAACTCATGAAAGCTATGGGTTTTTCTTCTTTAGCTTCATTTCTCTGTGTCAAGACTGCTGCACATGTGTGTTCTAAAGTAAATGAGTAAATATAAAATTCTCTTGTGTAATCTGGGCTGATCAGGATGGGTGCATTTGATATGACTTTCTTAATGTCCTCTAAGGTAGATTTTACTTTAAGTGTCCATTCAATCTTGGCATCTTTCTTAAGAATTGCATTCAGTGGTTTGACAATCTCTACAAACCCAGTGATGAACTTTCTAACAAAGTTTATCTTATATACATGATATTTCCATAGTCCATGGTATACTTCTCACAACTTCTCTTTAAATTAAAATCCGTGCCCACACTTCCCTCTCTCTTTTTAAGGAACTCTACCTACAATTACAACTCACTCATTCTCTTCTTTTCATCTTGATGATGGATCATGGAGTGTGATCCAAAACGTCGATCTAAAATAGCAAACACAGTCTCTTCCAAAAGTGCTCTTACAGTAAACTTTATCTTACCAAAATAAGATTTAAGCTCTTTCTTGCTTCTAGGAAGTTGCAGCTTTATGATTGATTCTACTCTAGCAGGGTCAATGGTGATCCCATTTTCTGATATCAGGTGACCTAGTAATTTACCTGTGGTTACTCCAAATATGCATTTCTTTGAATTGAATGAGATACCATAATGCTCACATTTCTTGAGCACCTTTCTCGGGTCTTCTATGTGGTCACCCCTCTTCTTTGAAAAGATGGTCAAGTCATCCATGTATATGACTATGTATTTGCCAACCAAGCCTCTAAATGCTATGTCCATTACATGTTGGAATGTGGCTCCAACATTAATCAAGCCAAAAGGCATGCATCTATAAGCAAATATTCCCCACTTTGTGGTGAATGTTGTTTTTAATCTATCTACTTTATCCACCATCACCTGGTTATATCCTAAGAAACCATCTAGGAAGGACATCATTTGAACTCCATTTACTATCAACAAGACTTCATCTAGTGAAGGTAAAGGATAATTATCCTTCTCAGAAGCTCTATTTAGATTTCTAAAGTCTACACTTAGGCGTATATCTCCATTTTTCTTTCTTACATGGACCAGATTGGCCACCCATGTTGAGTGTCTCATAGGAAATATGATCCTAGCATTCAACAACTTCTTAACCTCTTTAAAGATGATAGGTTCCAACAAGGAATTAACAGGCCTTTGCTTTTGTCTGAAAGGCTTAGCATCTGGTTTCAATGGAATAGTGTGAGTGATGATTGATGTATCATATATCTTTAACTCATCATAGGTCCAAGTGATAACATGGATGTAATCCTTAAATTCTTGAGTTATCCCTACCTTTTCTTCTTCAGTACAAACTTTACCAATTAGGACATTCCTTACATCTTCTCTCTATCCTATGTTAACTGGTGAATATTCTCCTCCATGAGTCTTGGGAAGATCTTTTTGTTTCAGCATGTTATGCAGATCAAAGGCCTTTTCTAATTCTATCATACCTTTGGGAATCTTATTACTTGGGAAATCCATGATCTCTTCTTCTTCCCAGATATGATCCTCTAAATTTCTCTCATCCAAGATTTGTGCATCAAATATATCTTTGTTTGCTATGAAATCCAAAATATGTTGATCATCGTCAAACAATTGAAGATTTGCGACATTATTTGGTATGGAGGGCACTGATATCAGTTCAATTGAAAATATTTTTAATCCTAAAATGGAAAAAGGCTCCAAGGTGATAGTAGCTTGTGCCAAAGCATGTGCTCTATTATCTTGTTCTTGAGGGACATGAGTGATATTAAATGCATCAAATTCTTCTATCAAGTCCCAAACTCTATGTCTGTAGTTGGACAACTTATTGTAATTGCAAGCATATATACTTCTCAATTGTCTTACTACCAATTTTGAATCTCTGTAGACATGTAGAATCTTAACTCTTTTCTTGAGAGAAAACAACAACCCATGAATTAAAGCTTCATATTCTATCACATTATTGGTGCATGGGAATAGCAATTTGTATCCTACCAAATATGACTTTCCTATTGGGTTAATAAGATCTATACCTACCCCGGCTCCTTTCTTGGACTTAGATCCATCAAACCTAAGGATCCATGGTTTATCTTCTATTAATCGCTTATCAGGGCCTTCTTTTTTCCTTTTATTTCTGGTAGCTACACCACCTAATATCCACTTTAGCTTTTGTGATTCATTCTTTGTCGTCTTTAGTGGCTGATATGAACTTGATACTGTTCCCTTTTTAACATTTGTGGTATCATCACAATCAGTACCTAATTGTACTTCAATTTCTTTTTCCTTATCTCTTGGTATATCTTTGATACCAGATAACTGATTCTTTGAATAAAGTTGCTCTTGCTTATTTAGTATATGTAAGTATAATGAGCATGTGGTCTTTGAATGTGGTGTTGCATGTATCCTGCACCATCCCTCAATTAAAACATGGTCTGGAGGGATCTCCTGTGATATAAGCCTTTTAACTTTCTTAGATAAAAACTCTTCAAACTTTGTCAAGTCACTTCCCGTGTCTTCATCTAACACTTCCTAATTTAATTCAACCAAACAGTCTGTTCCAGGGGTGATATTATTTTTATCCTTGTAGGTGTCTTCACCATACATCAATATCTCTTCTGGGTTGTAAGTGTAACTTTCATCCTTGGTTGAAGATGACTCCCTCTCACTATAATCTCATTCCAACTCCATCATATCTAGGCAAGCTTGACAATTTTTCTCTGAATGTGCTTCATCATGTAGCCTGCACTAGCCCTCAATTAAAATATCTTAATCAGACATGCTTAGTATTTGGCAATGTTACATTTCTCTGGACAAGTACAATTCAAAGTCTTTGAAATGATCTACTCCATCATCATCTCCTGAACTGTAATTAGATTCTATGATCACTCTATTATCCTGATGAGTAATTTTATGAATGTGTGCATTATACATGAGAATTTCCTCTATCCTGACTATTTGAGGTCTAATGGTATAAACCCTTGGTTCAACATCTACATACAATATCTCATTGGTCTTGTTATACTTGGTGATCATGTGCTTCATCCTAGGTTTAGCTTCTATCTTGATTTGATTAGGAATTCCCTTCCAAGGTAACCACATGTGGCTAAAATCAGTAGACATGTAACCATTAAGTGTTTTTGACCAATCCCTACTGAGCAGCATTCCATAAGTATTAGGGATATCTACCACTTGGATATCAATAAAATATTGAATCCTTGGATCCAATGCTAACTGCATGTGTATATGTGTTAATTCTCCCACTACACTTACTTCAGTTTTATCTAGCTATCACCTTTTTTAGGGACTTGGTTGGATGTAACCCTAAGGAATTGAAAATAGATAGGGGCATCACATTGGTTGATGCACCTAAGTCTACTAGGTAGTTGTGTAAGTTCTTACCAAACATCCTCAATGTAAGTAAGAATGGGGGTGACTCAGTCTTATCTTTATAGAGAGTCATATGTGAGGTTTCAGCAGCTTGAACAGTGGCTAGAACTTTGTGTTTCACATTGTTTTCTTGACTACATGATCTTTGTTCAAAATCTAACTCAGATTATGTACATGATTATCATCCTTTGGTGTGAATTCATCTAGGGATTTCAAGAAAGCTTTCTTAATGGTTGGAGTTTTCAGCAATTCTGACAATGATAAGCTAATCTTAACTCTCTTCAGCTCCTCTATTAAAAATGTGACTAACTTGTCTAATTCTGGAGGTTGATTACTAGTTTTCAATACTATATTTTGAGGTGTAAAATACTAAGTACTAACCTTGGGTTGGCCAGGATTATTGCTTGCTTTTAGATCTAGGGGAGTGTTGAAGTTATTGGGAGGCAAGGATGTGGTCAAAGGACTAGGTGGTCTATTGGAATTGCTCCTAATGTTGTAATTATGTCTACCCTGATATTACTACTGATAAGAATGAACTTCTTCATGTTCTATCAATGGTTCATTTTCATCCTCAAAAGGAAACACATAATTTGTCTCAAATGCCATGGCAGATTTATCACATGCTAATGTGTAATTTTCACGAGCTAAGATTATTTGGTGATGAGGCTGATTTACAAAACTCTCAAGTACAAGGGCAAAGTCATATCCACAAGGAACAATCTCATTCCCCTCAATGAAATGAGGATCACTTGTGGTGTTAGACACTCCAACCTGAAAGATAGAGGCTCCTATTTTGAACTGAGGATAATCTAGCTTAGCATGTGCATTGGTATTTTGTATTCTACACCAGTTTGTAAGTGTTGCTTCTTCTAAATTAACTCTAGTAGTTTTTTTTCATTCATTAGGAGGTTGATTATCCAAAGGTGATGGCAAAGAACCATTGTTTGGCCTAGTATTCCATACTCTAGGTTGCCTAGGTGCAGCATTATTAGTGCCATTATTGTTGTTAAAGTTCCTATCATTGTTGTGTCCCCTGTCAGGATATCCAGATCTATCATTGTTATATCCTCTATTCTAATTTGACTGGGAATAAAAATTTTGACCTCTCAGGTGTGTGATCTCAATTGTCAACTTTCTCAATTGTGCAGATATCTCTTTGATGTCTTCTTTCTCTTCCTAAACTTTGGCTACTACATTTTATTGTTGAGGTTTAAAGAAAGAAGAACCATTGCTATTGTTTTGTCCTACATCTTGAGGTGTTTGGACATGTCCTGGATACTGTATCATCTGACCATTTCCATTTGGAGGAGGTATGATATTAAGGGGAGGTACTTGTAATGGACTGGGAATTGCAACATGAGGCATCATGACTCCATTGGTTTGTGGTTGAGTATGATATTACAGATATGCAAGATATGCTAAGTTAGGTGTTGTCACAGGAATCAATTGTTGATTTAGTTTTATTTCCTCTTCAAAAGCTCTTGTCAAAGTTGTGATACCAGGATGTGCTCTCCTTATGAACATGGAGGTCAGGCGATCTAAGGTTGAGTAATATATCAATCTAGCTGGCTCATCTCCTACATTGTATGGAGCTACCAACTTAGAATACATCTTCTAGAATCTAACGTTGAAGTTTGAAATAGGTTCTCCTTCTGCTCTTTTGATTGTAGCAAAAAGGTGATAAGTCATTGCAGGATCTATAGGTATGTTGAAACTGTCTTTGAAGGCTTTCTCTAAAGCATCCCATGAACCAATCAAGGCTTGAGCAAGGCTGATGTACCAATTGTATGCTTCCTCTCCCAAGGAGTATGGAAACAACCTACATACTACATCCTGATGTTAAATCCTTTCTCTAAAGCAAGCTTCCTTGAATGTCTAGATATGATCATTCGCATCCTGATATGGATGATATTTAGGGCAAATTTTATCAAGATTCTTAGGCAAAGGATGATATGCTGTAAAGATTAAGGGTGAATCTACAGTGAAGTATGACATTGTGAGTAGTGCTTGCTGCACTTGAGGTACAATTGGTGATCCTGGAGGTGTTTGAGGTACAAGTGGAGATGCCGAAGGTGTCACAGTATGTCTAGGTGAAGATACTGATACACTTGACTCAGGAGTATGATAAATATCAATAGTACGAGGTCTAAGTCCATGAATAGGCAATTCCTCAAATAGTCCACTAAATCTAGACTTGGTATTTGGCTGGTGCGCCATGATTCTAATAGCTTAGGTCAAAATATGGATATTTTGACTAAATATTTGCAAGGATCAAAGGAAATGATCTTCCAGGATGGATATTTATGTTCAAGACTCGGTAATGACTAGATATTGGGTCGCAAAGGCAAGTTACTACAAGATATTTGCAAGAAAACCTGAACAACAACTCAATATTTGAAGACTTCAAGCAAATGACTACAAAGATCAAAGCATTCATGCAGTATACTGAAATATTTATGATCAATACTCTTGAAACAACTTGAAACAAGTGAATCTTTGGACAAATGTCCAAAGCATAGCCAAAGTTAATGAACTTTGACAAGATCACCTTGTAAATATGCAGGAATTGGATGCAGTTGATCATATCAAGCAGCGAGAGAGAACGGATGGCCCTCCTTCTAGTGCCAATTTATGTTGGTGATGATTGTTAGTCCAAACAACACAAATAAAAGTTTACACAACAAACCTTTATTATCTTGAAAATTATGATCAATTTAGGATAAATTGATGAGTCCAAGTCTTCGTTGATTAGGTCATGATTGTCTGATGTTACTCAGAGGTTGATGTGATATGCTGTTTTCCATTCAAGGGGCCTTACATTGTTCTGCTACCAAGAATTGATGCCTAAACATCTAGTTTTGCACCTGCCTTCTATAAATTTCTTAACAAACAAGGTTATTTCCATTGTATTTAACAGATGAGATGATAATTTCTAAGTTTGATCAATTCTTGTTCACATTCACTGCTATTGATCAATCTTCACTTCTACACATGAATTTATCTAAATAATGTGCCTTCAAGCTGATATTTATATGATTACTATTGATATTTATATGTATTTGCATGATATTTTCAATTATACGTGCAAATTAACTCAAATATGCTATGAATATTCAATTTCCTTTGGGATATCTGCATATTTATGTGTATTTCCTTCGGATTATTTATATATTTGCAATTCTAATGGTGATTGTAATGAAATTAAACAAATTGTGTTAAATGCTTTCTAATATTTACTAAATTGAATGAATCTTCAGCTATTGGTCCACATACACTCTAGATACTATCATGAAAGGAAGAAAATCAAACCATAGGTTCACCATGGTGTTCCACAGCTATGTATGACTGATGCAAACTTTGATGGGAAAGAGATGAAGACAACATGTACAACATGAATTACATTCCAAGGGATGCAACAAATCAAAGCACATGCCAAGAATTCATCTACAGATTACTCAAAGTATACGATTGTATGTAATCTAGATCTTCACTTTCATTAAGTATGCAAAAGACATGAATATCTACAATCATCTTTGAAATTAGTCCTGAGAAACTGTAGCAATCTAACTTCAATTAAGTTTAAAATAATCATACAATGTGCACTCCATATCCTTTTATAGGACAAAGAGAGGAGGCAGTTACAAATGATCCAATCATCAAGATTTATCTATCTAAATGAATGGTCCATATCTTCCTTGACTTGGTCAACTAATATCAAACATGGCACAGGCTGCTAGCTAGCAACCATCTAGTGGGACTCGGTTACTTCTTTGTCTTATTATGCATATGACCCTGTCATCATGCATCCTTACTCACTCTTCTTCTTCTTCATCTTCTTCATTAGTATGAGGATCATATCCTATATGTATGCTGATTATCCCCTTGATGGGTTCATATGCTTGTACTGTTCTTTCAATTTCTCCCCCATCTTGAACTCTAGCTTTTACTACAACATGCTTTTGGGAATGGAACTATGTCTAGAGAGCAGTCCATTTGCTCTTTCTATTGTTTAACATCTCATTATATCCTTCCACCTTGGCCTTCATCCTCATAGCCTTGTTGATTACATCCTCTATCAAATGGTGGAGAGGGTCATTTGTGGCTTTCTTAAAATTACTTTGGAAGGCTCCAGTTGCAAAATCAGCATCTTGATTTTCTATATTTTCTTCTACATTATCTTCTAGAGCTTCCAAGATATTCATCTCCTCCACCATAATATCATGCAATTTAACACTGATATCCCTGAGCTCAGAATTACATCTCTTCAAGATATCACTCTCGAACCTGGTATCCTCATACCATATGCTCAATAATTGTGTAGTGTTATTATCCAATACTTTATTATATATGAGCACCTTCACGTCTATGCATCTCATTTCAGCCAAAGCATCCAAATGTTTGTCTACTTTGATGGATCTTCTTCCAACTTCCTTTTGAAATTTATCTAGTTTTCTCCTCAATGTGCTAAGCAAGTTCCAATTGGAGAGGGAGGTCTTTATCACCTTCTCTGCTTCAGAAATGAAAAGAATAAACCAATTGTCTACCACATGATCCTTACGCTTCATGATGTCCAGGCCTATTATTTCATCTTGAGATATGATGGTCAAGGGGGTGGCTATGTTGACTAGCATGTGATTAGGGTCAATTAACCCTTTTATAAATGTATGTAGCTGAGTAATGTGCTCCTTGTGCATTTTATTCTTGTCCTTATCCTTTTTCACACTTCTCATCAAGGATTCAATAATATCTTTGGCCTCTTGGTCTTCCTGCTCCTCAGTAGCAAAGCCTAGATCAACATTAGTTATTTGATTTTCATAAATGCTTATTCTTTTTTGCCTTCTCTGCTATTGGAAGAGCTACCTGAGTTGTTCTCCTACCTATGGTAGGATGTCTCTTGATTGTGGATGTAGGTCTTGCCTTTCACCTAGGCTTAATCATATCTGTTGAAAATAATGCAGGACCATCAAACTCAGGCACATCACTATCCTACGGTGGGTTTATTGCTTGCTGTAACCAATATGGTATATCACCAGTGGGTCTTTGTTGGTTGGTTTGCTCAATGTGAGCATCCTTAGATTCTACATTCTACTCTACCCTCAGTGGAGACATTTCTTTCCTTTGTTCATCTTCATGAATCTCCTCATGAGGCTTCTCCTATTGTGTAGGAGTTTCCAGTGATGCATTCACATTTGGATCTTGTGTATCTTGTTGCAGTTGATCCTCATGAGGTGATTGGACATTCTGATCTAATTTATCCAGATGATCGCCCTAATCATTCTTGTTCACATTTTTTGCTTTTTTTTCTGATCATCACCTTTTTGAAGACTCTGTTCTCTATATTTTGATGTGTTTATTTCTCCAAGGTCTTGGGATTTATCCATTTCTCTTTCATTTGTTCCTCTTTTAGGTGCTGGCTCACTATCCTGATTATCAATTTTATTAGGCGTCTCTTCATCACCCTCCATATGTACATTAACTTCTACTTTCACTTGCTCCAGAGGTAAATCAAGTTGTCTTTCACTTGATCCTCATCACCCTGATAAGCCAGGTCTATTACTATAGGGCTGGTTACTTGATCAACCAAGTTTGTCAATCCAATTTTCTGAGCTACCACCTCAGGGTTATCTTCTTCTATTTCTTCCATTTATACCTCCTCTTGATGGACTTCCTTTTGAACTACGGGGGTGCCATGAGGGGTCATCTTTGTATTTTCCACCAAGGTCTCCATAGAATGAGTAGAAACATCATTAACTACATCATCATCAGATAAGTCTACTGTATGATCTAGTGGAAAAGGTGGCACTTTTCTTGCACTATGCATCTTTTCTCTTTGTTCCTCTGCCTTTTCAGTCTTGAATTACACAATATCAGGGATGGGAAATTCATGTTGCAAGTTCTTCAAAATACCTTCACCACCTGCTCCTCTCAATAGAATGGGATTTATATCCACAGTTCCTCTCATAACATATTTTTGTTTCTTTTCTAGTGGTATTTAGACCTTCTTCATTTTCTTCTTAATCAAGAGGTCATCATCTGAGGGTTCTTCCTCCTCTTCTATAATAACAAGGGTAGGCTTTGTAGTAGCTTTATTTTGTTTTGCAGGTGTATGAGGTGATGCTACAGCTGATATGGAATGATGCAGAGGCATCCACACTAAAACCTTAACATACAGCATGTATGTCCGCAACCCTTCATCATCATCATATTTCCCTTAACACTGTCAGCATCATCATATTTTCTTTGCCGACCGATATCCTCCTGCAGACAAACCTTCGACCCTTCACCTGTCAGCAGCATTATCATATCTGGCTATCGGCAGCATCATCACATTCGGCAAGCGCAAACATCCTCCTGATGTTCACTGTTCATCTTACCGCCAAACACACTCTGCAGCATCATGTTCATCAGCAGGATATAACATATCCTGTTCCATCCATATATCCTGATGACGACTACCTCATGCACCTATCCTTCGATGCTTACGTCACCCCGATATCCTGATGACGATTATCCTGATGACGATGATGTCACATGCAGTTCCTTCAATATCCTGCTGTCGGCCAAACTTAACATTATCGGCCCGCGATGGTTTTATCAACCCGATCTTCTACCTTATGCTGATACACTCCTCCTCGGCAACACCTGATGATGATCACCCCAATGCGCATTCACCTTATGTAACTGATTGCATCATGCTCATCTCCTCCTACTCGGATGACGCCCGAAGTAACCGTAGGATATACACAGAAATATCCTGATGATGCCGTTGTGACGGATTTTCCCAACCTTAGCAAATTTTGATCCGCCGAACCTCCTGAGGTGACCCGATCTACTTTCAGGGTGATCTTCCAGACTCTAACTATCAGCACGACCTAGCACATACCTGGGCTCTTAACACCTCTCGACGATGATCCTGCACACCTGCATGTAAACAAACACAAAATGCAGACTAAACCCTAAACTACTGTACATAACCATTCCACCGATCCGACGAATCAACCGGTGGAATGGATCAGCGAATCCATGTAACCACCAAAACAGCAAGTCGATCACACAATGGAATCCAAACAGAGAATTGACACAACAGGATCTTTTTATTGATTTCAAAAGATGCAATACAATGCTCTATCTCACTCTGTCTCACTCCCTGCAATCTAGCTTCTCAACATCTATATCTAAAACCAACCGATCCTAATGCATAAATAGGATCTCCTGCGAGTACTACCACTCGACTCCAAGCGGCTGGGAAATCTCTCCAGGCAGCTGGGAGATCCAACCGGACATACAGCATAACAGCTGTCCTAACAACCTAGCTAAAAATAGCAAAGTATGGTCAACATGACCTTATTACATGCATTGGTCTTATAAGACCTTCTTGGAAACATTAACCAGACCTATAACAAACTAACTGCCTCATGGAGGCCAGATGTCAGGTAGGTGCTCCTGCACCATACTCCCCAACAGAAAATAACTCATGTCCCATGAGTTTGGATGTGGAAGTCCTCCACCTTTACACTTTGCCTTTGCAGTGTTCTGCCCTGTTCCAGCTTTGTCCTCTGCTGGCTCTCGGCTGCTCCAAGACTTCTGAACTGTAACTTTCTTTCTTGCAAGAAAATCCTCATGAACTTCTGTAATGTTCAATCCTATCTTCCTTTCAACCTTTATAGGACAAACAATAGTCCCAACTATGACAACATCCTTGTCATTCCTCTAAACTAGTTGCTGTTTGCAAACCTGTTTCTGAACCTGTTGCTGACCTCTATCAGTCACAACTGAAACTGTCTTCAAACTGTTGTCCTTAACAACTCCTTTCCCTGCAGTGTCCTCAACTGCCTTTATGCCTGCTCCTATAGGCATCTGTACAAACTCCTTCTTTCCCATTAAAATGATTTTGGCTGCCTTTTGTACTGCAACATTTGCCTGCAATGGCATCAACCGAATAGTCTTCCCATCTTTCTTGATGGTGTAGGTATTAGCATACCCATCATACAGTACCCTTCTATCAAATTGCCATGGTCTACCCAACAGTAGGTGACAACATTCCATGGGCAAAATGTCACACAAAACTCTATCCTGATATGCTCCAATCTGAAAATCAACATATGCCTGTTCATAGACAAAAAGTGATTGACTATCACTCACCCAAGATGCCTTGTAAGGGTGATGGTGTGGAATCCTTTCCAAATTCAGTTTATCCACCATTTCCTAAGATACCATGTTGTCTGTTGAACCCGTATCAATGACAACCTTACATACTTTACCTTTGCTCTTGCATGTGGTCTTGAAAAGAGCTCTTCTTTGCATCATATCCTTTGATGCCTGCAAACTAGTTCTCCTTAGCATCAATGCTTCTCCCTCCTCAAGATATCCATAACTTTCAGAAACTCCATCTCCTTGATAAGTGTTTGAACTCTACACACTTTGCTCTACTTTCTCTTCTTGCACAAGTTGTACTTTCTTGTCATTTGTTCTATCATCTCTGGATGATGAACCTTTGCTTTCTGGACATTTGAAAAATGGATGACCAAACTCACCACATGTGTAACACTTTCCTGAAAATGTAGTAGAACCTCTACCACCTCCAAATCTGCCTCTATTACCTTTCCATCCACCTCTGAAATCAGACTGTCCCTGTCCTTTACCAGTGTCTTCTTGACCCTCATTGGTTTGCCTTGTTGTAGGGGCTGATCCTCTTCCCCTCATATTGCTTCCTCTTCCTCTCATAGACTTATCTTGTCTCCTATTCATCTTTTCTTCAATCCTGATTGCCATTTGGTAACAATCCTCCACATTCTTAGGGTTAGCTAAAACTAACTCATCCTGTATGTTCATTCTCAAGCCAGCCAAGTACCTAGCCACCTTTTCTACCTCATTCTCATGATGACCAGATCTCATACTCAACTTATAAAACTCCTCAGTATATGCCTTCACATCCATTTCCTTCTGCTTTAAAAATTGCAGCTTCTTAAACATCTGAATCTCATAATCCTTGGGCAAGAATTTACCTTTGATCCTTGCTACCATTTTATCCCATGAAGTGATCTTTGACTTCCCTTGTTTCCTTCTCTCGGATTGTACATAATCCCACCATACCAAAGCATGACCTCCTAACTTGGTCTTTGCAATCTTTACCTTCTGATCCTTAGCAACATCTTCACATTCAAAGTGATTATCAAGTGCAGCAATCCAATCCAGTAACTCATCTTCATTCAAACTTCCATTATACTTGGAAACATCAACCTTTACCTTAGGTTTATCACTCTGTACTGCCTTTAACAGTTTTGCAAATCTCTGGTCTTCAGCATCCAGATCTTCAGCTACCTCTTCATACTCTTCAACAGCATCTTCATCTTCTTCTGACTCACTGTCTTCCACTTCCCTCTTTTTGTTCTTTTCCAGGGCTACAAGCCTAGCTTGAAGTGCTTCAGCAAGCTCCTTCATCTTCCTCATCTCTCTGGCATGTTTTTCCTTCATCTCCTACAACTCCCTTGCAGTACCACTACCTTTCGGAGGCATTTTGTCAACCTCTCACTCCTCTACCTCTGTCCGTTCAGTGACAGAATCAACTCTACCTCTGCCCTTTCGGTGACAGAATCAACACACAACAGCCCAGACCTTTTGCTGAGCTCTGATACCACTATGATGCAGAGGCATCCACACTAAAACCTTAACATACAGCATGTATGTCCGCAACCCTTCATCATCATCATATTTCCCTTAACACTGTCAGCATCATCATATTTTCTCTGCCGACCGATATCCTCCTGCAGACAAACCTTTGACCCTTCGCCTGTCAGCAGCATCATCATATCCGGCTATCGGCAGCATCATCACATTCGGCAAGCGCAAACATCCTCCTGATGTTCACTGTTCATCTTACCACCAAACACACTCTGCAGCATCATGTTCATCAGCAGGATATAACATATCCTGTTCCCTCCATACATCCTAATGACGACTACCTCATGCACCTTTCCTTCGATGCTTACGTCACCCCGATATCCTGATGACGATTATCCTGATGACGATGACGTCACATGCAGTTCCTTCAATATCCTGCTGTCGGCCAAACTTAACATTATCAGCCCGCGATGGTTTTATCAACCCGATCTTCTACCTTTTGCCGATACACTCCTCCTTGGCAACACCTGATGATGATCACCCCAATGCGCATTCACCTTATGCAACCGATTGCATCATGCTCATCTCCTCCTACTCAGATGACGCCCGAAGTAACTGCAGGATATACATAGAAATATCCTGATGATGCCGTTGTGACGGATTTTCCCAACCTTAGCAAATTTCGATCCGCCGAACCTCCTGAGGTGACCCGATCTACTTTCAGGGCGATCTTCCAGACTCTAACTATCAGCACGACCTAGCACATACCCAGGCTCTTAACACCTCTCGACGACGATCCTGCACACCTGCATGTAAACAAACACAAAATGCAGACTAAACCCTAAACTACTGTACATAACCATTCCACCGATCCGATGAATCAACCGGTGGAATGGATCAGCGAATCCATGTAACCACCAAAATAGCAAGTCGATCACACAATGGAATCCAAACAGAGAATTGACACAACAGGATCTTTTTATTGATTTCAAAAGATGCAATACAATGCTCTGTCTCACTCTGTCTCACTCCCTGTAATCTAGCTTCTCAACATCTATATCTAAAACCAACCGATCCTAATGCATAAATAGGATCTCTTGCGAGTACTACCACTCGACTCCAAGCGGCTGGGAAATCTCTCCAGGCGGCTGGGAGATCCAACCGGACATACAGCATAACAGCTGTCCTAACAACCTAGCTAAAAATAGCAAAGTATGGTCAACATGACCTTATTACATGCATTGGTCTTATAAGACCTTCTTGGAAACATTAACCAGACTTATAACAAACTAACTGCCTCATGGAGGCCAGATGTCAAGTAGGTGCTCCTGCACCATGGAAGCTACATTTTCCTTTGGTTGGCATTGTTGGATGACCATCACCCTAGCTGCTTGGCTTCCTTTCTTGGTTTTGCTTTGTTGCCTTTCTCCATTTGATTGTCTCTTTTCATGGAGGAAATCATCATACTCCTCATTAGATAATTCCTGCCTCTTTCTTTTGTTATCTACAGTGAGGGCTTCTCCTTTACTTTTCAGCTGGGTGATCTCATTTTCTACCCATTCCTTGGTCAATTGTATGACCTTCTGAGTTATCTGGTCCAAGGAAGTTTCCTCTAGCTGATTCCACTTTGGAGCTGATATGGTATCATTGTATACCTTTTTGTCCTCATATTCTTGAGACATGATCATACCATCATCTTCATGTAACTGAGTAGGTACTCGCATGTAATCCAAGGTGCATATCTGATTCAAGGTGAGCCTCTTGTAACCTCTCCTTCTAACTTCCACCTCATCATCACAGTCAACCTAGAAATCTTCAATGTGGTTTTGATGCATAGGCTTCTTATGCAATGCTAGAATCCTCTCATAAGGATCATATGGCCTAGCCAATGAGAAGGGCTACAAGTGCATCAATTTCAATCCTCCAATTACATCCTTAACACTTTCCCTGTCAGGGCCCATATACCAGCCAATCATGATTGGAAACAAGACATTTGGTATCTTTCCCTTTTCAATATAATCCTCCACTAAAGGCAATATTTGTCTAGAAAAATCCATCAGGATGACTTTGTCGATATGTCGGCAACATGCGAGGTTGCCCAGTGAAACATTCCATCCTTATGTATAAAAATGTGGGGCATTGGATGAACCAAGCCCCATGTTTCTATATAGCAGCTTGTGCTTCCACACTCAATCTCTTTGATTTGTCTTCTTCCATTGTCCTAACAAGGTGTATATAGAATGAATCATTCACTCTCTGATAATGTTGGAGATACTCTCTTATTTTCAACTGTGGGTAATGCTCTCAAATGTTCACATGTCCAAGGTTACTTCCAACCCTACCTACTATTTGTAATCCATTGAATGTGCCTAAAAATGTACTTGCATAAACTACGTAGGAAGTCATATGGAACATGTTCATCTTCCCTCCTAGTTTCCTCATTCCCTCATCTAGGTTGTCACTTATGATCTTTGCCAACAGGGGCTTGTCATCAGAATACTCTACCATCCTAATAATACCATACATCCAATTCTCAAAAGATCCAGCATTAGGTTTCCCTATTATCCTACTGAGCATTGTCATCATGTACTGATATTTTAGAGCAAAATCAAACTTAAAGAGATATATAGGTAATTTGGCAGAGGCCTTATATGTGTTGTTCTTGGCCCTCCATTGATACATGATCCTTCTAGCTTCTTTCCATTTGCTATTATATTCATTTTCCAATCTACCTAGGTTTAGACGAACCACATTAGGTCCCTTAGGCAGATTAAAGGTTGCAGTGATGCCTATAGTCAAAAAGTCTGCATAAATTCTCCCATGATTTTCTACCTTTCTAGTCTCTGCATTGTAGTTCTGAGCACATTCTACCACTAGCTCAGTGGCTTCCATTGCATACAGAAATCCACTAGTATTCCACATTCTTGAACTATATATGCTCATGAGTAGAGGATTTCCACTTCCTTTCTCTAATTTTGTTGTCCATACATCAAGATCAATGTTTCCTTGATGCGTATCAACAATTTGCCCATTACTAAATGCTATTCCCTCTGGCTGCATGTACATAGGTTTCAAAAATTTAGTTTTGGACCGATTCCTTCTAAATGCCATTGGATCCTGCAATAAAACATGCATATCTTACC
This sequence comes from Cunninghamia lanceolata, assembly GCA_027924645.1. Taxonomy (NCBI): domain Eukaryota; kingdom Viridiplantae; phylum Streptophyta; class Pinopsida; order Cupressales; family Cupressaceae; genus Cunninghamia; species Cunninghamia lanceolata. The sequence continues at coordinate 8,311,118 of BSBN01000685.1, read as the reverse complement.
CTAACGTGTCCTATGCAGCAGTGGTTTAGTGATCACATGCATTTCATGGTGATAATTTTATCATTCTAGTTTATTATATGCATCATCATATCGATTAGCTCTGTTAAAACTATTTTTACCTTTTTATTCATGATAAATGACAAGAGGGTTTTAATGTTACATACTTGATAATCGCTTCCCTTTTACTATGTGGGTGATATCCAGATGAGCATGATTCTATTGCAATTACCATTTTCTGTTCCATTTGAATGTGTATCTATTCCATTTGCAAGTTGCAGTGATGCTTTGATCTCTATGGAGCTCTGTAATTCTCCTTTTAACATATGGTAAATTTGAAATGAACCCAAATCACAACTTTTAATTGATTAACATAGAGAATTAGGGTGCACTTAGTGTCTTTTTATTCATGTCCATTGATCGACACATGATGTTTGTAGATGTTGACAAGTGGTGGGCGTGTATTTGAAATTTGAAAGCTTGACCTACCATTAGAATTGCATTTAATGCAAAGGGTGATATTCGCAGAGATTAGGGATATTTGAAAATATGATAGATATCTGGAAGATGAGGGTGATGTCATCATGAGGATGTCAACTATTGACCAATGACCAATGATGCAGAGGAAATGCAACATAAGCTTACAAATGGGAAGGAGGAGTCATTAACACAACCAACATGTTAAAATCCTGGACATGCAGTATGTAATACCTATCGGCTTATCATCATCATCACATTTCTTGCTAACACAGACAGCATCATCATATTTCGAAGAGGCATGAAATATCCTCCTGCTAACTACTGTTCACTTCTTTATCGCCTTTCGCCTTTCGCCTGTCAGCAGCATCATGATACTCGACTATCAGCAGCATCATCACATTCGGCAAGTGCAAACATCCTCCTGATGTTCACTGTTCATCTTACCGCCAAACTCTATCTTCATCATCATGATGTTCAACATCATCTTCATCAGCAGGATATAAAATATCCGGTTCCTCCCATACATCCTGATGACGACAACTTCAAGCACCTTTCCTTCGATGCTTACGTCACCCCGATATCCGACTACTCAAACAATAGCATCAGGATATGACTTATCTGGTCATATTGAAACATCCTGATGATGATACTCAACTTTATGCCGATGCCAAAACACTTAGCGACAGCAGGATAAACTTGCATAGGGTGATATTCGCAATATCCTGATGACGATGACGTCACTTGCACCCGATGATGATGTCAATGCACCTGATGATGATGTCAACAGGATATAAGACACTTATATCCTTCGCAACATGATAATGAATATCCGGTGACCTTTTCAATATCCTGATGATGACCTCTCCGGTCCTTAGCCAAAAAGTGAACTTTCACTCCTGCATGCGATAGCGACATGCGGACGATGGATACACACGAAAGATGATCCTGACGATGATATACACACTAAGTATATATCCAACCTATATCATCCTGATGCACTTGAAACATACAGTCTTCGTCAGCTTCATAACCCGATCCGGATAGCGATATACTTGTAGATGACCATACGATTCACTCCATCTGGAAAAGCACATGCAGATCCCTGTATATCCGTCAGCTACATGCAAACTCACAGAACCGCACAATTTTACAAAGAAAACATGATGATCGGGCCGGGTCACCTTCAGATCAAAACTTAACAGTTTATCTTCCTAAATCCTAGCACATGAGGATGCTAGGTTGATTCACAGCATGCTACCAATCGATCTCCCACACAATGAAATGCATAAACAGAAAACTAAAATACAACCTAAACTAACATGCATGACCATTCCACCGATTCACAGAATCAACCGATGGAAGGGTTGAAAGAATCCATTAACCTGTAATCAGAACAGAAATCAAAACATAAACAGCTGATAAACCAGATAATGCAATTGATGAGATCTTATTTAGATGAAACACAAATGTCCTGTTTCTACAATACTATCGAACAACAATGTTTCACAATGTCTGGACTGATCTCTGGATCTCACTCAATCACCAGTACAACATAACATAACTACTACTCTCTCTTTTCTCTCTGATCTCAAACCCTAACTGATCTGAGTTATTTATAGCAATATCCTACGAGTACTACCAACTCGATTCCCAGCAGCTGGGAGCTTCCAAGCGGCTGGGAGAGGATAGCTCATTCTACCTGATCACGAGCTCTAACTGCCTGCACACTCTCCTAGGCTGATCTAATACATATGCATTGGTCCAATGGACCTTATTACATTATGAAGTCAAACATGCTAAAAATAGACTAATGTCCTGTCATGCGGACAATGAACCTATATCCTGTCTTGTAGGGGTGCTCCTGCACCATACTCCCCAGAAGAAGAAATCTCAAGTCCACTTGAGATGAGAGTATGAAGATCTGCACCATGTTTCTAGATTTGCTCTTCAGTCATCCAGACTGCTTCAGAATTAGGTTTTCCCTTCCAAGAGACTAGATACTCCAAGTACTGTTTGTTCCGGGTCTGTTTGACCATTCGGGTGTCCAAAACCTTCTGCAACTGTGGAGGATCATGCTTGGGAATGTTATCATGGACTGTATCCTGTAGGAGATCCTGATCTGCATCTGGATAAGACTTGTATGGAGTTAAATCACATACATTGAATATAGGGGACAAACCAAGATCAGGGGGGAGTTGTATCTCATAAGCATTCTGTCCATGCTTGTGCAAGATCTGACATGGTCCAACTTTTCTCTGCATGAGTTTAGTATATTTTCCCTTAGGAAGTCTGTCCTTCTTCAAATGAACCCATACCAAATCTCCAACATCAAATTGAACATCCTTCTTCTTTTTATCAGCATTAGTCAACCTGCCTTTAGCTTTCTAACATATCACACATGTCTCTACAAACTTTCTGACATCTGATTGTAACTTAGGCCAAAAGTAATGTCTTCGGACAAGATCAAGAGTCTTATCTAGACCAAAATGACCTGCCATAGCTCCACAATGTTTCTCCTTAATGATGTTTAACCTCATAGAACACCTTGGAATGCATAACTGTCCACCTTTGAACAACAATCCATCCTGAATCAAAAATTCAGAGAATTCAGCATGATATTTCTCTCCAAAAGAAGTACATACATGATATATCTCCCCAAAATCTTCATCAGTTTCATACATGGTCTTTAGTGAATCAATGCCAACACTTTCTAACTGAATCTGGTTGACTGTTAGAACTCTCCTGCTCAAAGCATCTGCAACTTTATTCTTGACTCCTTTCTTATGCTTCAATGTAAAAGTAAACGCTTGTAAGGTTTCTACCCATTTCATGTGTCTGTGGTTCAGCTTTTCCTGGCTGTTTATGAAACTCAGAGCCTGGTTATCTGTGAATACTATGAATTCCTTTGGCATCAAGTAATGCCTCCATTTCTTGAGTGACTGGACTAAAGCATACATTTCCAAATCATATGAGGAATACCTCTTTTTAGCATCATTGAGCTTCTCACTGAAAAATGCAATAGGTCTAGCTTCTTGGCTGAGTACTGCTCCAATGGCCATGTGACTGGCATCACATTCCACCTGAAAGATTTTGTTAAAGTCTGGAAGTGCAAGGACTGGCTGCTGTGCCACCTTCTTCTTCAATGTTTCAAAAGAATCATCTGCTCTTTGAGTCCAAACAAATCTGCACTTCTGTCCTCCTTTGATGGTATCAAGCATGGGTGCACAAATATGACTAAACCCTCTTATAAACTTCCTGTAGAAGGTTGCTAACCCATGGAAACTTCTGACATCATTCATAGTCTTTGGGGTTGGCCAAGACAATATGGCACTTACCTTCTCCTTATCCATTTGTAACTTTCCTTGTGAAATGACAAAACCCAAATATGTGATCTCCTCTTGCATGAACAAACACTTGTCTAAATTTATCATCAGCTGCTCTTCATGTAACCTCTTAAGAACCAAATCTATGTGTCTGAGATGTTCTTCTTTTGTGTTGCTGAAAATCAGAATGTCATCTAGATATACTATGACAAACTTACCAATGAACTCTTTCAAAACCTCATTCATCAACCTCATAAAAGTACTAGGTGCATTAGATAAACCAAAAGGCATAACCTTCCACTCATATAACCCTTCATTAGTTTTGAATGTTGTTTTCCATTCATCTCTTGGCCTAATCCTGATCTGATGATATCCACTCTTTAGATCTATTTTTGTAAAATACTTATCACCTCCCAAACAGTCAAGTAAATCCTCTATCCTAGGGATTGGAAACCTATACCTGATTGTGATCTTGTTAATAGCTCTGGAATCTGTGCAAAGCCTCCAAGTACCTTCCTTCTTTGGTGCTAGTACAGCTGGTACTGCACATGGACTTAAACTTTTCCCAATCAGACCTGAATCCAATAATTCTTCAATTTGTCTGGCTACTTCTGCATTCTATTCTGGAGTTAGTTTATAGGCTGCTTTGTTTGGAAGTGTTGACCCTGGAATTAAGTCTATGCAGTGACTAATATCCCTGACAGGTGGTAGGGATCTTGGCATTCCTTCTGAGATGATACCTTTGTACTTATCCAATAGCTCTTGGATAGCTGGGTCTATGAACCTTTGCTTCTTCTCTTCCTTGACTTCTTGCTGCTGTTCTTTATTCACCCTCATACATGGGATTAGGGCATATGCAACTGCACCTTCTACTGCTACTTCTTTCATGAACTGTTTACCTTCCATCAGCATTACCTTCACCTCTTTTCCTTTAGATTTCTCCTCCTTCTCCGTCAATGGTAGTAACTTTATAACCTTACCATCTTTAGTGATTGTATAGGTGTTTCTAACACCATCATGTTGTGCCTTCAAATCATACTGCCATGGTCTACCAAATAAAAGATTGCAAGCATCCATCGTGGTAATGTCAAACAACAACTTATCCTTATATGCTCCAATCTAAAATTCTACCCAAGCCTGCTCTTCTACAGTTGTCTACTGACCTTGGGTAAGCCATGAGACTTTATATGGGGATGGGTGAGGCAATCTCCTAAGCTTAAGCTTTGTCACCATTTCTTCAGACACAAAATTTTCGGTAGAACCAGAATCAATCAAAACTTTACATGCCTTACCTCCTGCTTTGTAAATAGTCCTGAAAAGAGACTTTCTTTGAGGGGGTTCTTTGTCAGGTACCTTCATGGTAGTCACTATTCTTCTCATCATTAGAGACTCTCCACTTTCTGGGTATCCATAATTATCAAGAGCATTCACACTCTGAAAATCATTAGAGCCTGTCATACTTTGATTATCAAGTTCTTGGATCAGATTTGTTCTCCTTTCTCCTGTTGAGCTTGTGGCCTTTTCTGGACATCTGCTGGCTATATGGCATTCTTTGTTACAGTTATAACATCTGATGGATCCTCTACCCTGGGATCCTCCTCTAAAGGGTCTTCTACCTCTGAAGTTTCCTTGCTGACTATAATTTTCCCCGTGGTTCTGACTATTGTTTCCCTTACTATTGTCATGACTGGATTCTCCTTGATATCCATGTCCATGTCCTCTACCTCTAAAAGGACCTCTTCCACCCCTTTGTTGTCTTCCTCTTCCTCTATTGTGTTGTTCTTGTTTTCTCTTTAACTTCTCTTCCACTTTCAATGCCAACTGAAAGCATTTCTGAACTGTATCTGGATTATGCAGACTTAAATCTTCCTGAATGTTGAACCTCAATCCATTAAGGTATCTGGCTACCTTCTCTTCTTCACTTTCCTTTACCTTTGTTTTCATACAAAGTTTCATGAATTCTTCTGTATATGAGCTGACATCTAGCTCCTTCTGCTTCAGGTTTTGCTTCCTCTTGTGTAATTGGATACTGTAATCCAATGGGACATAAGCTTCCTTTACTAATGCCATCATTTTCTTCCATGTAGTGACTCTACGCTTTCCTTCCTGTACTCTATCATCTTGGACGAAATTCCACCATGTTAAGGCAGCTTCTTTCATTTTTGACTGGGCTATTTTCACCCTCTGTTGTTCTGGTATCTCCTCCATTTCAAAGAAATTGTTCAAGGAGTCTATCCACTCCATCACTGAATCAAGTTCCATCTTTCCTGTAAACACTAGCAAATCCAATTTCACATCCATGGTTCTCCTCTCCATGGCCTTGAGGGTGTTCAACAGTGGTCTCTAGTCTGCAGGAACGACCTCCTCGTTCCAACTAGGGATCTCTTCTTCTTCCCTATCTTCTTCTCTACCAGAACCTACTCTGTTCCTCAACTTCTCTAACTCATCCTTCAATTCCTGATTCTGAGCCTTCACGGCCTTGCTCTCTGCAATCTGTTTCTTTACCAGAGCTGCCAACTCAATGTTGGTCATCCTTGCTGGAATCTCAGATGTTCCTTCTTCATCTGACATCCTGCTATATCCTGATCTTTTCCAGAAGATCCTTCCTTTGCTCTGATACCACTATGATGCAGAGGAAATGCAACAGAAGCTTACAAATGGGAAGGAGGAGTCATTAACACAACCAGCATGTTAAAATCCTGGACATGCAGTATGTAATACCTATCGGCTTATCATCATCATCACATTTCTTGCTAACACAGACAGCATCATCATATTTCGAAGAGGCATGAAATATCCTCCTGCTAACTACTGTTCACTTCCTTATCGCCTGTCAGCAGCATCATGATACTTGACTATCAGCAGCATCATCACATTCGGCAAGCGCAAACATCCTCCTGATGTTCACTGTTCATCTTACCGCCAAACTCTATCTTCATCATCATGATGTTCAACATCATCTTCATCAGTAGGATATAAAATATCCGATTCCTCCCATACATCCTGATGACGACAACTTCAAGCACCTTTCCTTCGATGCTTACGTCACCCCGATATCCGACTACTCAAACAACAGCATCAGGATATGACTTATCCGGTCATATTGAAACATCCTGATGATGATACTCAACTTTATGCCGATGACTTACGCCGATGCCAAAACACTTAGCAACAGCAGGATAAACTTGCATAGGGTGATATTCGCAATATCCTGATGACGATGACGTCACTTGCACCCGATGATGATGTCAATGCACATGATGATGATGTCAACAGGATATAAGACACTTATATCCTCCGCAACATGATAATGAATATCCGGTGACCTTTTCAATATCCTGATGATGACCTCTCCGGTCCTTAGCCAAAAAGTGAACTTTCACTCCTGCTGCGATAGCGACATGCGGACGATGGATACACATGAAAGATGATCCTGACGATGATATACACACTAAGTATATATCCAACCTATATCATCCTGATGCACTTGAAACATACAGTCTTCGTCAGCTTCATAACCCGATCCGGATAGCAATATACTCGTAGATGACGATACGATTCACTCCGTCTGGAAAAGCACATGCAGATCCCTGTATATCCGTCAGCTGCATGCAAACTCACAGAACCGCACAATTTTACAAAGAAAACATGATGATCGGGCCGGGTCACCTTCAGATCAAAACTTAACAGTTTATCTTCCTAAATCCTAGCACATGAGGATGCTAGGTTGATTCACAGCATGCTACCAATCGATCTCCCACACAATGAAATGCATAAATAGAAAACTAAAATACAACCTAAACTAACATGCATGACCATTCCACCGATTCACAGAATCAACTGGTGGAAGGGTTGAAAGAATCCATTAACCTGTAATTAGAACAGAAATCAAAACATAAACAGCTGATAAACCAGATAATGCAATTGATGAGATCTTATTTAGATGAAACACAAATGTCCTGTTTCTACAATACTATCGAACAACAATGTTTCACAATGTCTGGACTGATCTCTGGATCTCACTCAATCACCAGTACAACATAACATAACTACTACTCTCTCTTTTCTCTCTGATCTCAAACCCTAACTGATCTGAGTTATTTATAGCAATATCCTACGAGTACTACCAACTCGATTCCCAGCAGCTGGGAGCTTCCAAGCGGCTGGGAGAGGACAGCTCATTCTACCTGATCACGAGCTCTAACTGCCTGCACACTCTCCTAGGCTGATCTAATACATATGCATTGGTCCAATGGACCTTATTACATTGTGAAGTCAAACATGCTAAAAATAGACTAATGTCCTGTCATGCGGACAATGAACCTATATCCTGTCTTGTAGGGGTGCTCCTGCACCAACCAAGGTCGGGTCACTATACCTTTGTTAATAATTGTGATAATACATTTTATCAGTATGATCAGGTTGATGTGCCACATGGCATCATTTAATTGGTCATTGGAAATCTCTGCATCTTAGGTCTCAAGGATCTATATGAGGGATATAAAGAAATATTCAGATATTCAACACTACAAAATATCACCCTATTTGAGAATGTGAGGATGACGTCAGTATTCTATAAGTCTTTCGAATTGTTCGAGGGAATTACGTCATCATCACATTAGTTAAGATCAGGTATGTTTCAAAATATGACCCTTTTGGATCTGGGTCATGATTACATCATCATCTCTTCATGTTCTCCATTTATTAGATTAGGACGACGTCATCATCATATTGAGAAATATGATGAATATTCAGAAATATGACCCTACAGGTGTCAGGCATATTGATGACGTCATTGTCCTGTTGAGTTCTTTAATAATCAAAACAAGATGACGTAACGATCATACTTGCAAAGGATGATATTACAAAATATGACAGACATTTAGTAATGTGACCCTTCGGGAATATGCATGCGCATTTGATGGGTAGGAACTCTTTCGCACTTAACTTTGATGCTTTCATATTGAAGTATATGCAGATATCAGGTGATCTTCATATGTTAGGGTCATCTATTGAATGTGACTAATATTAAGGAATGTGACCCTATAGAAATATTAGGTTTGACCAAAGTTTGATCAAGCATAACTTCTTATCCTTAAGGAATATCAGGGTGATCTAAAAGGCAAACCTTCTTAGAATTTTGTACTTTTCCAAATTATGAGGTTTATGAAGCCAACTTTTGACTTTGACACTTGGCCTTCTCTTGTGGGGCACTTGCATGTGCAGGGGTGATATACTTAACTGATTTTTTTCAAACCACCCAAAGCAAGAAAATGAAGAACAAGCAGAAGCAAAAAGTTGGGTCCCTATTTTGCTAAGGCAAAATGGGGCATGTTGTGCAACCACACAATAGGATTCAACACATACTCATCCCCATCCTTCTTGAGGGTAATGCAATTACTCTTGCCATCATGAATGGCATGCCTGTCATATTGCCAAGGTCTACCCAAGATTAGGTGACATGCATCCATTGGCATAACATCACATAATATCTCATCTTTATAATTTCCAATATGAAATTTGACTAGGCATTGCTCACTTACTAGTAATTGATGTCCCTTTTGTAGCCAAGCAACCTTGTAAGGAGGGGTGTTTCAATAATTTTAGATTTAACTTCTGTACCATTTCTTCTGACACTAAATTGTCAGTACTGCCGCTGTCCACAATGACCTTGCAACATTTTCCTCCAGACTTACATCTGGTTCTAAACAGACTTCTTCGATGTTCTGATTCCTCTCGTACCTTCTTTGGTGCTAGAAGAACTTTCCTAATCATCAAGGATTCTCCATACTTAGCTTCTTCTCCATGCTTTGGTGAGGCTGCACTAGCCACACTCTTTTCCTCAGCTTGTGCTATATGGGCTATAATCTCCTTTCCCTTGCCACTGCTTTGTTATACTTGAGGGTATTCAAATGCCCTATGTCTAGTTTTTCCACACTAGAAACATGTTCCAATGAACTCTCTTCCTCTTCCAAAATTGCCTCTACCTCTAGGGTAATCACCCTTCCTCTACCTCCTTGGGTATTGGAAGAACTTCCTTCACCTTGCTTATCCTGAGATCCACATTTAGGATATGACTGGCCTCTTCCTTTGGAGGATTTACCTCATCCTCTAGAGCTATTCTACCTTCTAGAGATGTTTTCTTCTTCCTTCAATTCAAATTGATAGGCTTCTTCTATGCTAGTAATTCTAACCATGTTAATTTCATCTTGGATCGAATAATACAACCCATTTACATACCTAGAAATCTTCTCGGCATCATCTTCAATCTGACCAGCCCTACTATTCAATCTGTAAAATTCTTCAATGTAATATTGCACACTTTTCTCCCTCTACTTGAGGTTCTACAACATCTTGAACATAGTGATCTGATGATCGGCTGGTAGGAATTTTACCTTTAACTTGGTTAACATCCTCTCCCAGGTTTTAATCTTTTCCTTCTCTTTTCTTTGTCCTTCAACTTGCACATGATCCCACCATAGAGATGCATGTCCTTTCAGCTTTGAAGCTACAAGTTTTACCCACTTAGGGTCTTCAATAGATTCCAACTCAAAAAACTTTTCCATTTTTGCAATCCAGTCTATTAACTCATCTGGTTTCAGACTACCATTATAACTAGGTAACTCAACATGAGGTTTACTGGAAATCTTTGTCATTGCATGCAGAAACCTCTCCTCAAATCCATCTTCTCCTTCTTCTTTTTCCTCTTCACTAACTTCTTCCTCCTCATTGTCACTGACATCTACTATAGGTACTCCTCTACACTGTGTTCTTTCCATTGCATCCAGTCTAGCTGTGATGCCTCTTAGCATTTCTGCAAATGTTGCATCTCCTTCTTCTATCTTAGTGTGCTATGTCTATAGATCTTCTATAGTAATCCCACAGTCTCAAGGAGTGCAAAACCTCACTTTGATACCACTTAATGTAGGTCAAGATTTAGGAGTCTTATCAGACAGGTAAACCAAGCAAATAATGACAAAATCACAACAAAAAAACAATAGCAAAATAATAGAATGATAATGCTTTATTCATATGCAAGAGAGATTATAGTAGGAGTACATATTGTATTACAAAATATTAGCCTCAGCCTTACAATGTTGCAAGATGCAGATCAACTAATCATGTATTCAGGAGAAATCTTTAGGAAGACTCCAAAAACGTACTACCATCTTTAGTAAGGAGAAGCTCTCCAAAAAGATCAAATCATATCAATTTATAGACTCCTTTAGCGGCCACTGACCTTCATTAATGATCTTGACACATGTCATGCCCAGACCTGCCCTTGGAATGGTTGTACAGGCTGTTGAAATTGACTTTTTGACATTTATGGTTCACTGGCAGGAAAGTTGGTCCAACATGATTTCAACGCAAGGAAAAAGTGCTAGATTTGACCTCATCTAACCTTCACAAAGAAAAGTGTTGAAAACAACCTCTATCGACTAGCGTAAGATTTGACCTCATCTGACTAGCACAGGATTTGACTTCATCTAACTAGTGCGGATTTCGTCCTCAACTGACTTTTGTCAGTGCAGCTCCATTTTAACACAAAGTCAGTGAGCAAGCTTTTTAGCACTAAGTTGCAAAGTGGCAATTTTCTGTCCATCTGACCTACATGGATTTTGGCATCAACAGACTTAGGTAGTAGTATCAATTTTTAGTGCAAGTCAGTGATGAAGACTTTTAGCATAGATAGCATGAAATCACTTAGCAGGGAATGATGATGTCACTGACTTAGTGAAGGATTCAAAGGTGACGAACATGGTTGGTAGGAGCTAATTTTAGCATAAGTCTAAACCTTAGGATTTTTAACACAGATTTTCCCTCGAATTATTAGTACAGATTTCTAGTGTGACTAGATTTTAGCACCAAGTCGGTAGGATTTTTAACAAAGACAAGTTTCAAGAGCAAAGATTATTCTTGTTCAAGGCCATTGGAGCTAATTCACACTTTTCTATGTGGCCCTACAAGAGTAGAGAGTCAACAAGGTGAGAGGTATTTTATGTTGCTCATGGATCATTATTCTAGAATGACTTGGGTTACTTTCTTAAGAGAAAAATCAGATGCCCTTGATAAATTTAAGATTTTCAAAGCTATGGGTGAAAATGAAATGGATGCTAAGATCAAATGTTTAAGGTTTGATAGAGGAGGTGAGTTTACTTCAAATGAATTTGAAAATATTTGTGAAGATCATGGTATTAGGAGATATTTTCTAGCTCCTAGGACCCCTCAACAAAATGGGGTAGTTGAAAGGAAGAATAGGACTGTGCAAGAGATGTCAAGGGCAATATTGAAAGATGTAGATTTGCTTGATATGTACTGGAAGGAAGCATTTCACACTGTTGTCTATCTAATTAAAAAGGTGCAACTTAGGGTCAATAGCACTAAGACCCCTTATGAACTATGGTATGGAAGACCTCCCACTATCAGATACTTCAGGATCTTTGGTAGCAAATGCTATATCATAAGAGATGAAGAAAACCTAGGAAAATTTGATTCAAGAAGTGATAAAGGGATGTTCCTTGGTTACTCAACCAAATTAAAGGCCTATAGATGCTACAACAAAATATTAGGAAAGATGATTGAAAGGACAAATGTCAAAGTAGATGAAGACTTGTATCAAACCTCACAAGATTTAGAGGACTCAAGAGTTGATATCTTTCCATGCATTGAAGAAGAAGAAGAGAAATAAGAAAAGAAACAAGAACTAGAGCAAATGCCTAAGACTCCAACAAAGTATGTTCAAAAGAACCACTCAGTAGATTAGATCATTGGAGATAAGAATGAAGTTGTACAGACAAGGAAAAGGTTTTCTAAGACACATGAGCAATTAAACTTGTGTTTGTTATCAAAAGTAGAACCTAAAACCTTTGCTGATTCTAGCAAGGATGATGGATGGATAAAAGCAATGGAAGAAGAATTGGATCAGATAGAGAAGAATCAGACATGGAAATTGGTTCCCAGACCAACCAACAAGAATGTCATAGGAACAAAGTTGGTATTCTAGAACAAGTAGAATGAAGATGGTGAAGTTGTAAGGAACAAAGCAAGATTGGTGTGTAATGGCTATTCTCAAGTTGAAGGCATTGATTTTGAGGAGACATTTTCTCCAGTAGCCAGGATGGAGGAAATCAGGATGTTTCTTGCCCTTGCTACTCACAAGTATTTAAAGGTTTATCAGATGGATGTCAAGTCAACATTTTTGGATGGTGATCTAGAGGAAGAAGTCTACATTGAGTAACCTGATGGTTTTTAGATATCAGAAGGTCCACACATGGTGTGCAGACTTAAGAAGGCATTGTATGGTCTCATGCAAGTACCTGGAGCTTGGTATGCTAGGTTGGACAAGTACTTACTTTAGTAGGGATTCAAGAAAGGTACTCCAGATAGCAATCTTTACATCAAGGAAGAAGGAGATATGATATTAATAGTTGCAGTATATGTTGATGACACCATCTTTGGTGGATATGATGATATGTGTAAGAGATTTGAAGAGGAGATGCAAAAAGAGTTTGAGATGTCTATGATTGGTGAGTGTATACATCTAAAAATGGCTCGAGATAAATTAAATAAATATTTTATATTTATTTTATTCTTATTTCCTCTATCAATAAATAAATATAGTAATTTATTTATTTGATTCACATTTATCCTATTCTTCCAATAATTAAATAAGATTTAATTATTTAATTAAATATCTTAATTCTTCTAAAGTTATCTCTAATTAAATAATCATAATTATTTAATTATTCTTCTAAGACAAAGTCATATTCCTAAAATCCACATCATTTTACACATCATTTGACACCTCACCTCCATGTTCTACCATAAATTAAATATTAATAATATTTAATTAAATAGTTATCCTCAACACATGTCCTATTTCCTCTCAACCATCCCTACTTTGTAGAAGCTGGTCTCTCCACATCATCATGGTCAAAGTTGACTATGAGACACTTGTCTCATAGGACCTATATTCCCTCCAACATCCCAACAAACAAAGACTCCTTCTTCCATCTTTCTCTCATGGTCTTTGTGAGCATCTCGCCATGTGGCTCCTTGTCCCACATATCCCTCCATCTTGTCAATGTAGTAGGAACATCCTACTTCTATATCTCCCCTCATCCGACAAAATTCAATCTTGACCCTACATGTCACAAGACCAATTCCTCAACCATGGATCTTTTGCCACTTGGATCTAAGACATCCTTTGCCTATAAAAGGAAGCCTCTCATCCTCACTTTCACACAACACGAGAGATCATACTTACATGCAAAATAAATTCATATCAAGTATCAAAAGCATGCCTTTGGCTTCCATTTGCATAGTATTATCATTAGAAATCTCCATTAGCATATCATTTAGCATTATGTCATCTCCATAGTTGAATTGCATTAGCTTCATCAAGATCATTATCATAGTTTAGCATTGTAGAAATCATTTACATTGCATAAAATCCATCACAAGTCCATTCATATTAGAGTCATCTTGAAATAAAGAATTAAAATTCTGAGAGCATAATCACAATCAGCAAAATCAATATCTCAAGAAGATAGGACACAATGGGACGCAAAGGAGAAATCTGAGTTTTGAAGGTATAAATCATGTTTATTTCAAATTCTGTATTTTTCTTAATTTCATTGGTGATTTTGGTTTGAGTAGAAATTTAGAGTATTGTGGTAGCTTAATAGGTTTTTACAATTGTTTCCAAATAATCAATCACATTTTGGCACCCACCATGGGGCATTGCCCTGAATTTAACATCAAAATTTGTGTTTTTGTGTGTTTACAGTCATAATAGAGAGTTCATATGCATTTGTGTTCTAGTCTTGTGCATCCATACCAGAAAATAATTCCTAAAGGAGAGAAATTGTCTTTCTGTGCATATAAACAATGTTTCTATGCATATGACCATTCTTTCTATGCATATGATATTTTTGCATATTTAACCTCTGTTACTATGTATTTGCTCTCCGTTCTTGCACATTTACATTAGTCACTATTTGATTCATGTTTTTGGATTAGCTTGCTTACTAATCTATGGTGCAACTATTGTCGAATGTCCAAGACTATATGTTAAGACTACTAATTGTGATAGGTAAAAATCAGGTTAATAAGATCAAGCATATAATTGAAAACCTAATCCTACCACCATCAAAGAATCGAATCCAAGTGAAATCAAAAGCATGCAATTCAAGAACAAAATCACCTAGATTGTATGATTCCTTGTTTATGATGTGGATTGCTTCTTCAACAATGAACAATTATGAAGATCAAAGCTGCCATGATGGATGGATGATAATGATAATATGCTAGATGGATGCTAAAGTGCTCAATATGCTCAAGATGATAATGTAGATGCTATATGAAAATGATGGATAGATGTAGTATGAAATGAGAGGGTGTTTATATAGACCTCAACCAAAATCAATCAACAGTAGAGATTTGGTGGCTATGTGAATGGCTAAGATGAATTGATAATCATAGGTGAATGTGTAAATGACAAGTGGAGGGAAGATAAGGCTCATATATTATCATGTACATAAAAAGTACTATATGTGAAAGATATTAAATAAAAGATGTAGTACCACACATGTTTTTAAATGAAAGAGGCACACATGTCAGCTTATGAAGACAAATGATAAGGGAAATTAATTAAATAAATAAGATTTATTTAATTAAAATAGATAGAATGGAGATAATTAAATAATTAAAGATTATTCAATTATAGATTAGAAAAAATAGAAGAAATAGATAATGAATTAATTAAATAAATATAAATTTATTTAATTAATAGAAGAAATAAGTGATAGGGAAATTGCTCAAGTGTGTTAGACAAATGCAGATGATAGCTAATGCAATATTTTGATACTAATGATAACTAGGTCAATTTTGGGTCTCTACATTTTGCCCCTCTTTGATACAATGCTCGTTAGAACATTGTGTCAAAGAAGATACAATGATTCGTTTGATAAACAAGGTGATGCCCCCTCAAGAGGTAAACCAGGCTAACTAGGAAAGGCTGGGTTGGCTCGCAATAGGATGAAAGGCTAGAAACAAGGTTGATAGGAAGAAATGATTGATCTTGGTTGAGTACTATATAGGATTATGATGGCATGAATAGATGGTATGACAACTTTTAAAGTAATTGCTCAAAAGTAAAGAAATGCAATCCTTATGTTTGGTATAGCATACGGATGTTATGCACCAGGGTATAGAAGACCAAGGTGTCGAGGTATCCAATGCATAACTAGCGTACTACAATCTTGTCTAAACGCATGAGGTTAAGATGTTGAACCAACATACACAAGATATGAATAGCAACTAGTGTTCTAGAATGGACTTTGATGCTACAAGCAAAGGTTTGAGCTTATCTCCACTACACATAATGACATCTTGCTGGTTATATGTATGGAAATAGTCTTAGCATAGAATAGTCTCAAATTCATAAGAGACTATTTAGCTTCTCAGATGCAAGAGATATTGATATGCAAGATGCTAATGCCAACACGTACAAGATACCAATACACATAGGAAGAGAATAAGATCATCCCACAAACATGACATACGAAAGCAATATGACCATGCCCCATTATGTACTTCATTGCAACATACCAAGATATGATAGATCAAGGCAGTCTTGATTAGGTATAAGAAAGGGACAAAAGATAAATCAAAACATTAAATAAGAGATACTGTCATCATGTTCTCTTGCCAAGTTTAAGTGCTCTTGGATGGATTAAGCTGGTGCCTTGTTGAGAGGAAAGTTACATCCTATTGAAGGCTAAAGATGTTGATAAAATGCTATAGCAAATGTTGGCTTAAGGCATGCAGACAAATAGCTTTTGGCCTATCCCTAATTTGTTAAAGTGCTTGAACTTTTGCTGATGTGCATAGTTTGCTTCTTGCTTGAGTTGGTCAAAGAGAAGAAGATGGAAGATGAAAGAAGATGAAGGTGGGGTGGATCATTTTTGCTTGCCTACTAGATACTTCCTTTGTATTCTAGACTGCCTACATACCTTGTATCCATGGGATCAAAGCACATTTATGATAATGATGAGACATGATGAGTATGTAGTTCTAGGCTTATGATGATGTACGTGATGAAAGATAGAAGAAAGAGATGAAAGATCAAAGGATGATTAGAAGAAAGATGAAAGATGGATGATGGATGATGGAAAGAGGGGCTATTATCTATGCCTGAATCAAAGTGCTTCCTTTGCATCTCAGATTGCCTACATACCCTGTATCCACGGGATCAAGGCTTTGAATGATGAGATGTGATGTACTCCTTGCTTATTGAGTTGATGGTTGACATCAAAGGATCAACTTTATTGCTTGGATTTTTGAGATGTTTTGATTTTTTTTGTGTTTTTTGCTGTTTTGGTTGGATTTTTGCTATTTTAGTTGTTTTGGTTGGATTTTTGTTGTGTCTTGGTTTTGGATGATTGTTGTGCTTTGGTTTTGGTTTCAGTGTTTACAGTATTTGGTTGAAATGTTATGAGCTAGAGCTGTAGGTATCCACTTCGAAATAAGGCTTAATAAGTGCCCCCAGTGTGGGATGAAGATTGTTAGGAAGACGTTGCGATGAATGCAGTCATTTGGATACTATGCTAAGGTGCTAAATGATATCTTAACCCCAATGAAGTCCAAACTATGAAAGCTAGCATGGCAGAGGTAAGGGCAGAAAGGCCTTTATTATGGATGGATAAGGGATAATGGTTTATATAGGACAATAGTGGATTATGGAGGTAAGATAGTAGATGGATGTCATGGAATGATGTGATCAAACAAACTAAGTGAATGATGGAGGCTGGTCTCTACACATAGCTCTTGTTTACCAAGTTTTCACTATGGTACTTATCTAAGGCGCTTGTTTACCAGGTTTTCACTAGAGGATGAATTATTTATCTTGTACTATATTTTTTTGTCATCAACAGTGCCACAAGGTGGTTTTCAATATTGGATGGTTTTTTTTTTTGGAATGACAATTACACATGGTGCATGTTTGCTAGGTTTTCACCATGGTAATAGATAGGACAGACTCAAGTGTCTAGTTTGATTGATGCTGGTAATCCCATTGGAGATGGATGTCGATGCATGGACCATGTCATTATGCTCATAGATGTTGGTAAGGGAGATATGAGAGGGAAATGGATGAGGTAGATAGTGGATTATGATATGGATTATGGAAGGTTGGCTAGTGGCTTATGGTGTGGATTTATGTAGGACTTATGTAAAAGCATGGACCATAGGAAGGTGATGGAGAAGACATGTAGGATAATGGATAAAGGTTGAAGGGGAGATGGAGGTATGTGGAAATGTGGGATGAAAGGGAACCATGACCAACGGTTGCACACACCATGTTAAACATTGAAACTTTTGATGGGAAGGTGGTGTAGGAAGCAAAGGGGGATGTGTGTTTATGAGATGGATGATAGAATGATTTTAAGAACCCACATAGACTTAGGATTTTTATTATTTTTTCTTTGCTTGTGGTATTTTTGGGTGGAATGGAAATTTGGGATGGAAGTGGATGGTTGGGATTCTTGAAAGGACGATAAGGATGCCTCATTCGGCTTAGTTGCTTGTTTTCTTAGGAACCTAGACCATTTTGGTCTTAGACTCTTCTTGTGGAGTTATAGGTTCAGCTAGCTTTTTAGATGTACTAGGTTGTGATTCTTTGCATTGGTACCCTAAGGCATGAGGATCTTTAGGATTCTTAGGATTGTTGGCTTTAGAAGTAGAGGCATCTAAATTTTTATTTTGGAATCCCATGGGTTTGATAGAAGCAAAGTTGGTAGAATGAGTGCAAGATTTATGCTTAGACAACGTGTGTATTTGTTGGTCATGATTAGGAATGTAATGGTGCTTATGGATAAGGGGATAATTAGGCATTGGTAGTAATGGTGGTAAGGAATATGGAGGTATATTTGGAGTTGGAAGGAGTGGAGGTAAATTGGATGGAAGAAGGTGTACAGTCACATGCTTTTGCAATTTGTAGGATGGTGGAAGTGGATGATATGGAGGTAAAGTTGATGGTGGGAATTTAGGAGTTGGAAGAAGCGGAGGTAAATCAGATGGAGGAAGGTGTACGGTGACATACTTGTTAGGTTTAGGATGAGGTTTTTGATGGGAAATGGTGGACTTAGGATGAATAGAAGGATTACCAACATCTTTAGCTTGGGGAGGCATGCAATTGACACTGGGACTAAGAGTGTTTTGAGAACTAGACTTGAGTTCATCATTAGATGGAGACGAAGGGGTAGTAGAGATCATGAAGATGGAGTTTTCTTGAAAAAGGTTAGTGATATGAAGGGAGGAGTCGTCGATGGTATCCGAATTAAAAGTCTCTCCTACCAAAGAAGGTCCAACTTCTATATCAGAAATGGATATGGATGAAGATGCTTTTAGTTTGTATTCACTTGGGCCATGTTCAGTGTATTTGATATGGAGATTTGGAGTGGCTTTGCTAAACGATAGCTTGAGTACGGCGGATGGGTCCACATAGGATGCTGATGGATATGCTTTAGTGTTGATAGGAATACAGTTAGGACTATGATATTTAGCTTGAAAAGCACAATAAAACTTGAAAGGATTGGGATTGGCATGGATAATAACTTCAACACTATTATGTGGAAACTTGAGGCATTGATGGTATGTGGAAGGGACTTCTTTGAGAGCATGGATCCATGGACAACCAAGGATGATGTTATAGGGAAGGTCAATGTCAAGAACTTGACAGTGGACGTCAGTAGTGATAGGACCAACTTGGATAGGTAAATGGATAATTCCTTCAGTATCTCTCTCAACATCATCATATGCTTTGATAGTAATGACCTTAGAAGTGTCAACATCTTTCTCAAAATATCCCAATTATTTTATCAATTTTAAAGAACATATATTAAGACTAGCTCCACCATCCACTAAGATTCGTTTGATACGGCATTGGTTTACAAATACTTCTATGTGGAGTGATTCATTATGTGATGGGTTGATGGATGGTCAAAGATCTTTGTCAAAGAAAGTTAGATGGCAAGGGTTGCAATGCTAGCTACCATAGATTGGAATTGTGTGGTATCGATATCATTGGGCACCGAGGATTCTTGCAATGATTTATCAAGGATAGCTTTGTGGGCGGGGGATATGTGAAGCAATTCAAGGATGGAGATATGTGCGGTTGTTTTTCTAAGGTGATTAAGGATATTATAGCTAGAGGATGGTTGAGGAGGATTGATAGGTACTCCTTGAATGGTAATGCGACCTCTTCTAGTAGTCACAATGCAATAGGGTTCTTTGCCTTGGATAGTAATGGTAGAAATGTAGGCTTGGTCAATGCGGCCAATCATGGATGACTCATAATTGTAATGGATAAAATTCCCAGTATGAGGGCTACTTGGGTTGTCATAAGATGGAAGTGGATTCTTGAAGGCATCTAGATCATAGTTTGATGTCGGTTGATGCGTAGGTTGTGATGTTTGAGGTGTGATTTTAATTAGACCTTGATCGATGCAATCTTAAATGACATGGTTTAAGCACATACAACCATTTGTTTTATGTCCCTTGACTCTATGGTATTTGCAATACTTGTTCTCTTTATACCAAGGAGCTTTGAAGACTGGTTCACCATTGGGTGGTGCATCTGGTAATGTGATATCTCCCACTTGGACAAGTTTTTGAAAGATTACCTCCATAGGTTCTGCTAAAGGAGTAAATTGTAGTTGAGGTGTTGGATTTGTTCATGGTCAATTTAATTGAAAAGGCTGATTTGCTGTAGATGTGGCTTGGATGTTAATAGGAGCTTTCACTGTTTGTATGTTCTTTGCATCCACAATACCATCATTAATGACATTCTTGTTCTTGTTCCAAAAGTGGGATTTATCATTGGATTTTTGGGGATTGTCTTTGTTATCTCTAAAAATCTTGATAGTGCCTTTAGCAATTAATGTGCATTTAATGATGGTTCCTTTAGAAACAAGTTCATCAAAGGTGCTAGCACTTTGCAATTGTAGTTGGAATGAAAGCTTGGGATGAAGATTTTGGATGAAGATATCAAGCTGTTGTTTCTCAGGTATTTCCCATGATAGTTTTCTAGCCATATTACGCCATCATTGAGTGAATGAGGAGAAAGTTTCACCATTGCATTGTTTGTTGTTGACAAGGTCATTCATGTTCACTTCATGTTCAATGTTAAAAGTGAAATGTAATCAAAATTTGTTTGCTAGTTCTACAAAAGTCTTAATTCCTGGAGGTAAGTGAGAGAACCATTCAAGAGCTTGTCCCGCTAAGCTTCGGGGGAATAGTCTCAAAATATATATATCATATTGAGCAACATCAAGATATGCAACATAGAATGCTCTAAGATGGTCATCCAGATTTCCTTTCCCTTTGTATTTGTCAAATTGTGGAATTTCAAAGTATGGGGGAAAAGGTGTCATATGAAGCGACTTGTCAAATGGATAAGTGCATATGTCTCCTAAGGAAAATGTCTTCTTGTTTTGTCCTATCGCCTTGTTAATCATTTGTTCAACATCTGCTTGAAAAAGGTGCTATTGTTACAGAGGGGGTTGATGGTTCGGAGGTGAAATGTAATACAGTGTATATTGTGGTTGTTGTTGTGGGATGTATGAGGGCATGATTATTTGTTGAGGTTGCGTGCTCATAGTATATGTCAAAGGATTAGTATGTGACACATATGTGTTTGAGGATTGCTATCCTTGAGACACAAGTGGTGGTGGGGTATATTGCGATTGATTAGCATCAAGGGTATGCATCACATGGGAAGTAGAGGATGGATTGACGTTGGTCAATGGTTGTGAATTTGGAGTTGGATTTGTAATATGGTAGGTGATGGAAGGATTGGTGGATGCGGAAGAAGGATGGACATTTGGGTTTGTGTTTTAGACAACATGAGGATTGGTATATGTCATGTGTTGGGTGATGATGGGTAATCCTTGAGTTGAATAAGATGGATTGATGGTTTGTGAAGGATTATATGGAGGTGGAGAGGGTGATGTAAGTTGATCAACATAAGAGACAACGGTGCTAGGATTGGCTTGTGATACAATAGGCGGGTCACTCATGTCAATGAGACTAACATTGGGGTTATATGGTGTGTTGGATGGATTCATGGAAATTGTGGAGACCATATTAGCAGTGATAGGAATATGAGTGTGGGATGTGGTTTCCACATGTGATGCAATAGAAGTAGCGGATTGCAATGGCTATGAGACTTGTATGATTTGTGGTGTTTGGGTAGCTTGTGAAACTTGCGGAGTTTGCGATATTGGGATGGTTCGTGATGTTTGAGGAATTTGCACTTGTGTAATATGGACAGCTTGTGTTACTTGAGATCGAGGTACGGTCATGGTAGGAGAAGGTATATGTTGTGGAAGATGAAAATGTGGTGTTAGGTCTAAAAAATGCAGGTTGCTAATCCTAAGAGGATGTTGGGCTCTATGCTTAGATTTGCAACATTTTTGAACTAACACGATGGAATCAACCTTTAGGGTTTCATGATTCCCTGCACTTTAGGTCTTGCTACACCTAGGCGGGTGAACCTTGGAAATTAAAGCAAATTAAGTGTAAATGTTTTGACTAAGTAAATGAATCTACCTACAATGGCAAATGGTGTAGAATAGATGAAAGCTTGCTAATGAATGGTTGGTATAAATTGTATAAGCAATATCAAGATGACTTTGAAGGGGTTTTTAAGTGATGAATTGAAATAAGACCAGTGCCTTGTTGGATAAATAGAGTCAAATGGAAGACTAAGACTAGTGGCTTATAGTTGGCAGTAACTCTAACTATTTGACACAATATTTTAGTTTACAACTTGTATAAACGTGCAAGGAAATGACTAACAAACTCTTCTTAATAATCCAACCAATATAATCAGATTTCTTGTTATTCACCAGAAGGTAATTTAATCCTTTCTTGAAGGAACCAATTGAATGAACTATGCAAGAATAACAGATAATATTAACTTGGAGATAGAATGGCAATCCTAATTATATGGTTCTTAGTTATCCAAACTAACACTTCCAGGTTACTGTGATTGATCAGGAGGATTTTAATTCCTCTAATGGAAACCAATTAATCCAATCACACAACTATAGCAAATGTGCACTAAGAACTTAAATATATACTTGATATATTAATCTGAATAACAAGGAAATATTGAAATGGAGACAAACATACAATTGAGTAATTTAAACAAATAATTGATGCCAGAATAAAACCACATAATCAGAGAACTTCAATTTACTTCTTCAATATTATACGTGTAACATGGTCTTTGAAAAACATTGTAAATTTTATGTATTATATTCTACTGCTGATGATAATTCAGCATCATATGTTCAACTTATATAGGAATACTTATAAAGAGACATAACTCTTCAAAGAAGTCTTTTGGGAATTAACATGATTAACATAATAAAATAACAATGCTTAAACTCTATTCAACCACAAGTATAGCTGAGCAATATGATCTAAGTACTCCTAGCTGCGATGTGAATCAATAAATTCAATGGCGTTTCTTGTGATCACATCCATCGTAACCATCTTCTCCAAATGCTTATAGGCTTCCCCGGATGCAGAGTCTTTGTCCTTAAGAGCTTCTAAGGCTTCATGCAATATCTCTTGATAGTCTCTGCTCCATTCCTCTTTGCTCTTTAATTCTTTATCGCTCTTGAATAACATGGGCACTCCTGCTTTTGAGGCTTCAACACATTCTTTGGCATCATTCTTAACTTGGTCATAATACTTCTGATGCTACTAGATCAATTATTTTGCACTGGAGGTACCTATTTTGTCAGAATTATCTTTGCTCTATCTCATTTAGTTTCTCCTGCAGCCTTTTGTCAAGCCTCTCATGCTCTTGGATTGCTTTATAATTTTGAGAATAATTATCCCAAAATTGATTCAGCTAATGCATCATGTTGGTATGCCTGTTCTAGAGTGTGGCAAGTGTATCAATCTAAATTTGAGCTATCTGGTCGATGGATGGTGATTGGACACTCTGTGAGCATTCGTCTTGAGTTAATCTCTTTACTGATCCCCCGAAGGTGCTCTTAACAGCATCTTTCAAATAGTCATTTTCTTTGGTTAATTTCTCATAGCTCAGCTTGTATGCATCTCTTTCTTTGATTAACATCTAAGCCTATGCCTTATTCAACTTTACAACATTAATGCCAATGTCTACAATGATCAAGGGGTTAGTCTCCCCTGCCTTCAAATTCATGATATGGCCAAAAGTCTTCTCAATGTCTATAATGGCTGTCTTCTTATGGGGAGGATACAGGGCCCATATCATTAATGAATTTTCATCATTATTATATTTTGTGCCCATATATACTTCAGTGACACCTTTTGGAGTGAGCTTGTATTTATCATCTGTGTTATGCAGAAAACTATCAAATACTAGAGCATAATTCAAATCAAGACTAGGAAAGATCATAACCCCTGCTTGTTTGAGCAGTTGTCTACCCTTACTAGGGGTCATATCCTATAATTCATTATCCATTGTTGTCTTCAACATATCAAGTAATTGTCTTTCATTGTTGGTAGAGATATCATCAACTGACTCTCTGATTTCTTTCCCTTTGCATTTATATACAAATGATTTGAATTCTTTAGAATGAATAAATTTATCATCTGAAATAAAAGAATCATATGCTATTTGTCTTGGATCTTCATCAGCAGATCCCTCCTCATCAGTAGATCCCTCCTCATCATGTGCTATACCAGGAGACTGATGGCATTGTATTCTTCTTTTAGATATCATAGCTACTTGTTAATGTGGTGCTTCTTCCTCTGTATGTCCTTCATCACCAGAGGATAACAACTCAATCTACGCGAGCTATTTCCTCTTCTCATCTAAGTCCTTGTTATATTTTTCAACCACCAATTCAACTTCAGTCTCTTCCAAATTCCCGATGATATCATCATGGGGATAAGGGATATGTGTGTATCCACTAACGTTTTGTTTTCTCTGCGCAAGGTCATTGAAACCCTCAGGATCAAACCCTTTTCTTGCCCCAGCACACCTCATACTGTAATGCATCAGCTTATCCATAATGAGACCATAACCCTCCTTAGATACCGAAGTAAAATCTCCAAAGCAAAGAGTACTAGGCATAAAAGATTGTTTGTCATGGGAGCTTAAGTGCATTACATTGGAAGAATTCATTTGCCTAACTATTTCTAAATAGGCAATTCTATCAGGGATAGTCTTAGGCAAGATAAAAGGAGTGTCCTCAAAACCACAAACTCTAACCATGGTAGCATCCTCAAAACAATACCAGCCTCCCCAGTTGTGAGTAACAGTATTCATTTGAGATTGAATACTCATAGGGATGACTAATATATCTATATAATACTTTCACACAGTATTCTTCAAATTGCACATACCTAGAATGGGCATATCTACTATCCCATATTTTGGTCCACATCCGCACGGGTGATTTTTGCCCCCTCTGGTCTACTAGAACAACTTTGAATTCATTTGGCCATAACCATGCTTCTTGGCCATAATAGAGCACCATGTGCATGATAAGTGAGTAATGCTCAAAGGAAACTGATGGGGCATTATTCTTTATTGCAGTCAGACCAAAGTCAATTCTACTAAAAATATAGGTAGCATAATCAAACTGCCTAGTATTGTGGCACTGAATCTCTGTGGCTATCACCATCAGAGGAATTGTCATGAAATCAGGGACCTCTGATCCTAGGACCTGGCCTACAGAGTAGTATGTGTATTGTATGTAGGGTTCAAATAATGACAGATGAAAAGGAGGACCATCATTCTCATTGAGGGGCACCATTTCTCCTTCTGCCCTGGGCCTGTGAATAGGCAACCTCCATCCATTATATGTAGTATCCATTCTCCAGTACTCTTTATCCAAATCCTCATAAACAATGGGGACAGTACATAAAAATCCAAGTCAAAAACATCACAAATGGCATTCTTAGACAAGTATATAATAGGCTCCCCTTGTGGGTTGCATATAGCCTTAAGACTTAGATTATACTGCTTAGCAAGAATTTGGAGGAGTTCAACATTCAAAAACACATCAGGAACGACAAATTTACCCAAATTCAAATGCCATGGGTTTGACAACGGGAAATTCTTGATTCTCCTATTGTAGTGGAATTTAAACAATTCATATCCTTGAATTGGGGTCCAGACATTTCCTATTTATTTACACTTGTCTTCTAGTTTCTCCACTTCTGCCCTAAGTTGTGCAAACCTTCAGGCTTTGGGAGTTTATCTAGGTAGTTGATTAATGAAATCTTGGTTTAGTTTCCTCTCTTTTGTTTTCTCCTTAGGGATTTTGTCAATTTCTTGTTTTTTATGTTTACTTGTATCACCATGTGGTTTTTTGCCCTTTCCTTTCCCCAAAGTTTCCATTTTACTTTTGGACAACAAATTCAAATTGTAAGCTACTGCACAAAAGTTAGTATATGGGTACCTGTTATCAAAGGCTCTGATCGAATTCCCTTGTTTTCTCCATCAAGTATCCACTTGTAGGCTCTTCTCAAACAATTTTTTTGAACTTAATTGTAATGATTTCTAATGGTATCTCAGAGGATTTCTTCATCGTCTGCAATTAATTGTTCGAGCATTTCAATTTTTCTTGATCGTTGTGAAATGTCACATCATCATAACTTCTCTCATCGGCATGATTTTCATAATGTCAGGGTGATTTTAATATCTTCCTATGGTGCGAACCTTTGTTCATGGATCAATCGCTGTAATCCTTCAATTGTCTCCTTAACATCATATTTCATTTGTGAATTTGTATCGGCAAGATATTCCAAGCTTTACCCGATGTGGAAGTGGGCATGGTTGCCATCGACATGAATTTCTTCATCATTGTGTGAATAACATTCTTCCCCAATCTCCTAAGTGTCTCTGATATGACTATTGGGGAGAGTCTCATCAATGAACGTGACCATTGTTGTCATCAGGATAAGTTATGTCATCAGGATAACATATTTCGAGTTACCCAATCGTGGTTGTTTCCCCAATAGCCTTCTATATCTTGGATCAGAGAGACCTTCACAACAAGTCACTGACATCGTTGTGAGTATTGCTTCAGCTAGACTTGTAAGCTCTGTTATGATTCATTTTATTTTGCCGATGGTTCTTATGTTCCATACATGTCAGCATGACTTATATTGAAACAATTTTTGTTAATCGCTGAGACATTAGAGTATCAGAAACTCCTTAATTTTTTGTTTTGATGCTTATCTCCTACCGATGACCACTAGTTTCCTCCATTTAACTGGATGATCGGTGAGAGTCCTACCAAACTCCTCCATCAGTATGACTTACACTGTCAGGAGGGTTTTTGGAGTATTCTCCGATAGTCTTTCCTTATACCGATCGGCGTGACCACGCGTTCTCTCTCTGATGAAAGGTCATCGGTGCCACTTTCTCCATCAGTGTTTACCAAAATATTCTCCCTGATCCTTATTCTCATGCTGATAGCCATTTCAACTAGTTTCTCATGGATTGGTATAACTATCATGAGGTCTTTCAAATATTAAGAAATTGAGGCCCTTTACATTATTTTGTGATAAAAGTTATAGGATTTTATGGTATATATCAGTTGTTATTCTAATTTTGGGTGAAATATTTTTGGTTTGGTCAGACATGAGTGGGTATGAAGATAAGAAAATTTTAAATTTTCCTGTCCCAACAGTGGCTCTATCTGGGATGTATACTCCTTGTGAGTATGAGAAGAATTCAGATCTCTTGGGGGAGTAGACCATATGTTTTATTTATTTGGGATGACAGTTTTATGAGAATGGGAGATGGAGGTGATAATGATGGGGAATTGGGATGATCCTATACTACTGTACATCGAAAGATTATATATATAGAGAGAGATTCATAGGATTGTCCATGTACTGGTAGATCTTAATCTCTTTTGATTTCCCTGGACTACTGTGCATAGAATAAAAGTATTTTGAGAATTATTTAGGTGTTGTCCATGCACTGGCAACACTCAATCCTCTTTATGCATGATTATGAAAAGAAAGGCTTTAGATATTGCCCATGCATAGGTAGTTCCTGCTCTTCTCCGGACATGTTTTGCAAATAGTAAGAGTCATCACCTCCTTTGCCAATTATAACAAAAGGACCTAGCCATAAAGCTTCAAACATTCCATATTTTCCTTTCTCTTGGCACCTAGCATTCCACATCAGTACTAAGTCATTTATCTCAAACTTCTTATCTTTGGCCTTCTTTTTGAAAAGGTATTTCACTTGTGATTGCAACTTGATATTCTGCCTTTGGTCTAGTCTCATTGTTTCATCAAGTTCTGGAAGATGTTCTAATCTTTCCTCCATTGGTTCAGGAATGTTTAAATCTTCTTGAAGAATAAATTTGTAAACTAGTAGGAGATTTTCTAATGGTATTCTTGCTTGTGTTCCATACACTAGTTCAAAAGGAGATCTCCCAATTGCTCTTTTCACAGTAATCCTATCAGCCCATATAGCCATTCTTAACTTTGAATCCCATGCTTTCTTGTTTCCATCCAACATTCTCTTTATAATTTTTAGAAGGCTTTTGTTGCTGGATTCTACTTGTCCATTTGCTTGTGGATGATAAGGGGCAACATAGGACACAGTGATGCCATGTGTACTACATAAATTTTTGAATGCATCAGACTTGAAACACATTCCATTGTTCATGATTAACCTTACTAGAGTGCCAAATCTGAATATAATATTTTCCATCAAAAAGTTAATCACCACCCTGCTTGTTGCTTGTTTGGTTGGGATTACATCCACCCATTTTGTGAATTAATCTGTCACCACTAAAATCCTTTTGTGTCCACCACTTGACTTCTCCGCAATTTCTCCTATGAAGTCAATGCCCCACTAATAGAATGGAGCCTCCACTTGCATGGGTTTCAAGGGTAGTGCTCTTTGATATTTCAATTTTCCTAAAAATTTATGACATGCTTCACACTTTCTTGTGTAATGATATGAATCATTAAAAACTCTAGGCCAATAGTATCCAGCCCTTAGGATTTTGTGGGCTGTAGTCTTTGCTGAAAAATGACCTCCACACATGCCTTCATGTAACTCTTTCATGATATGTTGTGATTGATACTCATCTAGGCATAATAGTAAAATACCATCCCTATTCTTCCAATAAAGATCTCCATCAATAAATACCTATTTTGAGGCCTGTAATTTAAGTGTCCTTTTGTTATCATCATACCCTTCAGGACATTTCATGTGCTTTAAATAATATATGATGTCAATATACCATGGAGTATGCTCAATGCTAGAACTTGTATTATCAACATCATTAGCACTACATAACTGAGAAGCCTCAAGATTACTTTCAGCCATTAACTTGGCAAGACCTTGTCCACTCACTAGTTTAGTGATATGGATTTCAATATTGAACTCCTAAATTCTATTGATCCATCTACATCTTCTACTTGTGACTTCAGTTTGGACCAATAGATCTTTTACTACAGCATTAGGCACATATGCTATGATTTCAGCTCCTACCAAGTATGGCCTAAAAGTTTTAACTGCCTTCACAAATGTATATGCATGTTTCTCAAGAATGTCATATTTTAATTCTACATTTTGAAGAGATTTGCTGAAAAATGAAATGGGCTGTTCATGTCCATCATTATTTTTCTGCAATAGTACTACTACAATTGTATGATAAGAGGTGAATGAGAATAGTTGGAATGGCTTACTGAAATCAGGAGATTTCAGAATAGAGGCTTCTTTGATTTCCTTCTTAATGGTAGAAAATGTCTCCACTGTTTTTGTGGTCCACTTCACTTCTGAATTTTTCTTCAACATTCTAGATATGGGACTAACAATTTCTGCAAAATTTGATATGAACCTCCTGACAAAGTTAATTTGGCCAAAAAATGACTATATAGCTTTCACATTTTTAGGAATAGGAACTTGGTCAATTGCTTTTACTCTCTCAGGATCTATTCTCACTCCATCTCTTGAGACTATGTGACCAAGCAACTTCCCCTCTGTCACTAAGAAATGACACTTCTTAGGATTCAATGAAATCCCATATTCTAGGGCTTTAATAATATTTGCTCTAAATGTGCACAATGATCCTCAGCCCTTTTGGAATATGATGTCATGTCATCCTGATATACTATCATGATTTTATTAATCAATTCAGTAAATGCCACATCCATTGCTCTTTGGAATGTTGCTCCAGCATTAGTGAGCCCGAATGACATTCTTAAATATACATATGTTCCCCATGGTGTGGTGAACGCAGTCTTATATTGTTCTGATTCTTTGACTTTCACCTGATTATATCCTGAGAAGCCATCCATCATTGACAACAGTTCACATCCGGTAACATTTTGTAATATTGCTTCCATATAAGGGAGGGGATAGTTGTCCTTAAGAGAAGATTTGTTTAAATTCCTGAAGTCCACACATAATCCACTATCACCATTCTTTTTCCTGACAGACACCAAATTAGAAACCCAATAAGAATGCCTGATGGGTTTAATGATAGCTCCATCTCTTAATTTTGTGAGCTCTTCAAGCATCTTAGGAGCTAATGTAGGATTGATAGGCCTCTATTTTTGCCTGAATGGTTTAGCATCTAGTTTTAATGGTATTTCATGCTGAAAAAGATCCTCCCTATATGCTTTTAAATCATCATATGACCGGGCAAATACGTGTCTATACTTCCTAAGTAAGTTGATGATCATGCTTCTGATTTTGGGGTTAAGATTCTTTCCAATATATACATCCTTTGGGGCTGCCTATGTCCCCAAATTAATCTCCTCAAGGTCATTTTGCACCACTAGTGTGTCTTTCATTTTAAATCTATCATGTCCATCAAATGCCTTTTCCAATGCTATAAGTCCCTTAGGTATTTTATTTGTTTTCAACTAAACTATCTCTTGACCAAAAAGGGTTTCCTTCCCGTCATGTTCTTCTACAAATGCATTGAAATCAATCTCTTGGTTTTCATAATAATCAGCACAATGTAGGAAGTTGATTATATCAGCATCATTATCAAACACTTGGTAGTTATGTACATTATCTGGGATAGTGGGTCTGGTTTTGAATTCAACTTCTGTAATACCTCCTAATGTGACATCATCCCTTTTTAATGCGATATTCATTAGAAAATCTGCCATAATATTTTTTGACCTATCAATCCAGTTGATTGAAAAGGCATCAAATAACTCAATATCATCCCAGACTGCATTTCTGTACTATCTCAACCTCTTGTTTTTTGATAGGTATTTCTCTCTCACTTGGGAAGTAACCAATTTAGAATCACCATATATAGCTAACTTTTTTATCTTATGCTTGGTGGCTATATTTAAACCAATGAACAAAGCCTCGTATTCTGCTACATTGTTTGTGCATTCAAATGTTAATAGAAAGGAATATTTGAAAGTTTTACCTACTGGTGAGATAAATACTACTCCGGCCCCATTTCCCATTTTGCTACATGCACCATCAAAGTACATCTTCTACACATCATTTTCTTCTTTCTTAGATTCAACATGTATTGGATCAGTATTCTGCAATTCTGGCTAATTTTTTCAACCTTGAAGGCTCCCAAATCTGTATCACAAAAGAAATTTATTTGATGTTGATCCAAGTGTTCTATAATGTTCTCATATCTTGGCTCCCTACACATCTTGATCTCTTTACCTCCCACTGGTATTGTGGCATATGATAAGTCCAATTGGACATTCACTCCTGCCATTGCAGCCCATTGTCTTGATAGAAGCATTCCATAATATGGTGGGATGTTAACCACAGTAATATCAATGTTATAAGTTGGTTTAGGGTATGAAGCAAGTTTAATCTCCACATCCCTCATAATACCAACAACTAGGATGGATCTATTATCCATTGCATAACACCTACCAAATGTAGTGGCAACCCACATTACCAGTTCTTTCATAACTGCTATTGGCATGATATTCATGGCCGCACCTAAATCAATCATGTAGTTCCTCACTGTCTTGTTTTTGATCATTAATGTAGTGTAGAAAGGGTCCACCCGTGAGGGATTATTTGTCAATGTATCACCTAGGTATACCTTAGGAATTTGGAATGTTTCTAGGTGAACATTATTTGTTCTATTCTTTGATCCTTTATGTTTTTGATTTGGTATATCTGAAATTAGTTTAACTACTGTATACCTATATTTGTCTATCTTCATCATTTCTAGAAGTGGAACTGATATCTTTACCTGAGATATTGCATGAGCAATGTTAAATGAATGAGCCATAGTCTGATCATTATTTTCTGTCTTTATATGTTCCTTTCTAGATTTTGTGATTTATCTTTTGTTTTATTTTTATCAGCCTTTTCTAGTTGTTTGAATGATGACTTTGCATTATTCTTTTTGTAATTATGATATTTTATAAAGACACTCCTAGGTGTTCCTTATTCAACATTCACTGTCTTGTTCCTTAAGTTATAGGCATTTTTAGCTTGAGCTATTGCAGCTATTGTAAGAGCTTCTCTTTCATTTTTAGTGGGCTTTCTCCACTGATCATATGGCTGATTGTTATAATAGGTAGTGTAGACACCCAAAATTGTCCCAAATTTGTCCATGTCTTGCAACACCTAGTCAAATACCTTATTTAGACATCATGTAGCATTTTGTCCTAAATCCCATCTTAATCCCATCCTTATCCCACTTAGCTAATTAATTAAATAAATTTTATTTATTTAATTAAAATCCCATCTTAATCCCATCCTTATCGCACTTTCTAATTAATTAAATAAATTTTATTTATTTAATTAATTTTCCATTCATATCTCAATCCTATCCTAATCATCTTCCCAATTAATTAAATAAATTTTATTTATTTAATTAATTTCCTTCACATATCCCAACTAATTCAAATATTTTACTTGAATTAAGTCCTCACCTCTCACCACATTTTGACACTTGTCCATTTCTCAATTGAATCATATGTGGTAGTACAACTTTCATTTAAAATCGTTCACATGTATAACTAATGGGACCTAATTTTAGTATTTATGTACACAATCACACATGAGCCCTATCCTCCTTTGTACACTTGTCACATGACTACAACTCCCTTCAAGAGTGGGAATAACTAATCAATCCTAGCCATCCATATCAACATGTAGCCTTTCAATCTCAACCATCCATTTGAGCCAAGCCTTTCCTATAAATCAACCCCCTCATAAGCTATTTACAGGAAGGAAAGAGGCATTGCATTGGAGTATCCTTATGCTGTTGAAAATATCATTATAACCTTTTGTATCTATCATCATCATCTTCCATCTATCAATCTTCCATCTATCATCTCAATCCTATGCAAATGTTATGCTGCCAAATTGTGAGCAACCAACATATCAAATCAATCAAATAATTCATCTTGCATCTTTGAGGTATTGAATGATTTGGGTTTAGGTTATGCATTTTATTGTTTGATCATTTCTATTTGCAAATCCAATTTTTTTGATATACATTTTGGCACGCCCGGTGGGACTCACTTCGCTTGATAATTTTTCCAGTTTTTTGTAGTAAAAATTTGCATTCATCTAACCCCCATTGTCGAGTTTCGTAGGTTTAATTAACTTTTTGTTGTAGATCCACTATTTTTTTGACAAAACCCTAGGTTTTAAAATTTTCATCATATCTTCCAAATGGCTGCAAATTTTTCTATAAGATTTTAATAGAAGTTTTTCCATGATATAAGGAAGCTACAACAGAAAAGTTTTAGGTTTATCACCATTTTTGTAGGAGTTATCATGTTTTTATGTTTTTTCATAAAATTGCAATTCTGGGCGCAAAGGTGAATTTTTTAGAAATTTTTATATTTCTAGAAATCTCTTGAAATTCTAATGGGGGTCTATGTTTTACATATTTAATTTAGAGGTCATATACAGTGTGGAAAAATTAGATCTTTTCCAACTGTATCTTTTCCATAAATCTGTATTTTTGGGTGTAAAACAGGGAATTTTTCTGATTTCTTTATATTTTTAGAAAGCTTTCAAAAAATTAATAGGGTCTCTTCTTTGATTTTTAATTTTCAAACCAAAAATGTCTCAAAATAATCAAATCTAATTCGGCTATGTATCTAAAATTACAATTTTTCGTGCCTGATGAGCTTATTTTTTATGCCTGCATTATAATATCATTTTTTGATGTTGTAGGTGATCATAAGGAGCTTTAGTAGTAGCAATATCAATCATATACAATATCTTGGAAGCTAAAAATAATTCAGGTGCATTCATTTCTATCTTTCATCTTTTCATTTCAATCAATCTTGTTTGCAAACACATTTCAATTTGGGCATAAAATGAACAACTTGTTTGCTATCACATCAAAAATTGGGCTAAAACAAACCATTGTCTTTCATCACATTTGGATTTGGGCTTTAAAACAAACAAGTGCTTGCATTGTCTTCCACACATTGAATTTCTAAGGTTAATGAACCCCATGTGAGTGTGACCAAGTAAATGTGTATGCTCTCTCCTCATGTCCTAACACGAACTTGGAGATTAAAAACATTTACTTGTGTTGCTTTTGTTAAACCTTAAAGAGGTCTGCCTTGGTGAGAAAAGAGGTACTCAGCCCAAGGGAATGACCTCAAGTGGTACTTTCATCCGGTTCACTATAAAAATTAGAGGATAAGGCAAAAGCCAAGTCTAACCGGTATTAGCGCTCACCATATAGTGCTAACTCAAAAGGAGGTGTACCTTTGTGTATATTAAAACTCCTAGTAGGGTTAGTTAAAGTCTTAAGTGGCTTGCTGGATGCTCATGGGGTGCTAGTCCCCCAGATTTTTGCTAGAACCTCCTTGTGATAGTGGCCTTGCCTTCACTAGGACTTGTTGAATTGTCTTCACGTGTTTGCTTAACCATCATCACATTCTTCCAAACTAACAACTTGCTTATGTGTCTTGTGTGAGTGATTCATGTGTGTATATGCATAATCATTTGTTTGAATATTGCCACATCAAGCTCTAAACACCAAAACACATAAAGACAAGTCATCTTACACATTCTTCCAATAACATTCAAACCCAATCACTTTCATCCCAAACATAGTCTAGTCATCATCCAACCCTTCATAGCCAAGTCATTCAAACCATCCTAAACTTATCTGAGTCACATCCCTATCCTAGCCAAATCACTTCTATCACATCATCAAAATCCCTAAATGAGTACTTGTTAAAAGGACTTAAGACAAACACTTGGGTGACAACATGTTTACACTAGAAGACCCAAAATCAAATTCCAATGATTCCTCTGAAATCTCTATCAAGGATCACAACCCCTAAACCAAGATGCCATTGAAACATTACAATTCTTCATCTAAAGAGCTCAACCCCACGCAAGCTAATCACCTCAAATGCAACACTTCGTAGCCCAAGTCCAACACCTTTTTGCCACTAGTCAAGCTCGACAAGTACATCAATCCTTATCCACTCCATATCAACCTAATCCACCTATCCACCAAGTCAATTCCACATCAACCTATCAACCTCCACCTCAACCTTATCCAATCCCTCATGCCACCATTCCAATGCACCACCAAGCACCATTGATAGACCTAAGTCCACCTTTCCAACAAGAAGCATATGCAACTCCAAGTGGCCCTTTGTATATAAACCATGCGAGCCTAATACAAAAAGATTTAATTACCTTTGACAAGGGAGATACCAATCTAGCCAATGCATCCTATGAGTGGCCTTCATCATCTAATCACCTACCAACACATGAGCCTACTAGCCCTATCATAACACCACCATGTGATCCTACCCCTAGTCCATTGGTCCACCAGCCTTCATCACCTTCATCCTCATGTTCTACCAATATTCCACCACAAGATCCCTTGGACATAGTTGTACAACAATTGGTTCAAGCAAAATTGATTGAGCTGCCACCGATAGAGCCTTTTGAACCAATCTTTAAACCCCCTTGGTATAATGAAAACCATTATTGTGCATACCATAGGTATAAGGGCCATACAACAACCAATTGTGTCAAACTTAAGAGATTGATCACAAACCTCATAAATTGTGGTAAGATTATCCCTTCATCCAATCCAAATCCTAATCCAATGCCATCTACCCTTATCATCCATCCATTATATTTGCCATCCACCCATACACTTGCAAAGGATGTGATCCATTGGCTACTAGCTAGGAACATAACACCCCCATATCAAACACCCATTCTTGAGCCTCCTAATGAGTCCTCCAATACCATGTCCAATCCTACAACCTCTTCATATGGTCTACAATCCCTTGAGCCTATTGAAAAGTCACCAACTATGAGCTTAAGTCAAGAGCCATCATGCCCTCATGTCAATAACCATCAAGAGTCTATCAAGTCCACTCAAGAACCTTCCGCTTCCATCCAAATTTAAGAGGTATGTCAAGAGCATAATCTTAAACGTGTGGAAATATTGAACCTTAATCTTAATCAAGATCAAAGCACATCTAAGTTCCACCTATCTGTGACCTACATATGGTTTTCCCTCAAGCTATTAGCCATCACCATGACCTCATTCATGAGAAAAGTTATCCCTTTTATAGCCCACTTAATCCTATTTTTCCTCATAGTTATGATCAAGGTTCTAGCTAAGATCATAAAAACCATGATGATCCATTTAGCCAAACTCTATTTATCTTATGATCAAGATGATATCTATGATGAAGAACCTATTCAAAAGCACCTTGATCCTATCCATAATCCCATAACCATTCACGAGCAAGATATCCAAACTGCTCTTATCCATTCTCCATCTAGTCCTATCCACAATGAGCAAACATCCACTTGTCATAATGAGACATGTGCCTCTCAAGAACACATAAGCATAGAAGATCAAACAAATAACTTGGATCTTAGTGAACACAATTCTAATCAAGATCCTAATGATCCTCCTTCCACATCCACCATCGATTCCACTTCAAATCCACTATCATGTCATAGTGGTCTTACCACCTTTGCCCATGAATGTTCTTCCTTAGGACAAAAACAACCTCTATCCACTTCACCTTCTCCATCCAATAATGAACTCAAGTCTAGTGTTCAAACCACACCTCGTCCCATTGTCCATAGTATCCTCTAAAACATGAACTACCAAGGTAAAGGCCTAGGTCTTTATGAACAAGGTATTTTGGAGCCAAACCATGTCAAGATTCCTCCATGCTCATATGGTCTTTGATACACACCCCAAGGTAAACAACGCCAAGATGTTGGTAATCCATTCATGCATCCTAAACCTACCACTTTCCATTGCACCCCCCATCATCTACCCAAAACATATGTATCCATTCCACCTCCATCATCCTATAAATGTCAAAAGCATGTGACCGTACACCTTTCACAATGCACTTTGCCTCCACTTTTACCAACTCCAAATATCCCTCTATCCACCTTGCCACCATTGCTTCCAACACCTAACATACCTATGATTCATAAGTATCCTTACATCCCTAATCATGGCCAACAAAAGTACACATCGTTTAAGCATAAAGCTTCCAATGATTCCATCCACTCCACCCACCCCATGGGATTCAAAAGTAAAAATTTTGATGCCTCTACCTATAAAGCTAAAAATCCTACCAAAAATCCTAAAGGTCTTCATACCTTAGGACATAAAGAATCAAACTCAAAGCAAAGTTCATCTAAGTAGCCATCCAAACCCTTACCTCCAAATGCAAAGCTCAAAAGCAAAATGGTTTGGGTTCCTAAGTGTTGGCAAGAGACACTATATGGATTCATGGTTGTTGTCATTGATGGCAACAAAGGTCATCCCACATATCCGCAAGTCATGATATGTCTCTACCGGAAGTCAGATTGAAGATTGTTGTGGTCCGGTGAACAAGAACAGAGCATGTGGCAAGGTCCGACAGATTGGTCCGGATCTCTCAGAGGAAGTGTCTTGGTGCAGTGCGGATCTGGGGAAGTCAAGAGGACTATCTTGAGTGGTATATTCCAAGGATTTAGCCTCCGGAGTTGGACAAGGAAAAAGATATGAATAGTTGAGTACCGGATTCCTGAGAGACAGTGAAAACAGAGGAAGAACTGACTGACAGAGTATCAGACTACTTTCCGGATGTGTTACAGATGATGATAAAGGTTGCGGAGGCATGAATCATGTTTGGCCGACATAATTGATGATATCTACAAGTATATGCTTGATCCGCATTGCTTGATAAGAAAGGATTCAGCCGACAGAACTAAGTTTGTAAGAAACTAGACTGTTCCGGATGCCGACTAGAAAAGTGATGAAATTACTTGTGCGGATATATATAGAGGATGGATTTAGTTGTGAAGTGTGTGTAATGTGTGAAGGGATATGCGAACAAGTCCAGAGCAGAGCAGAAGTAGCAAGAAAGATCCGGTATGTGAAAGGATAGCAGACTAAAGAACAGAGGAAAGATGAAGTGCAGCAGATCAGTGTACTGAACCTAACCGGAACTGAACTCCAGCATATGCAGATGCTTCCAATCAGTTCAAGACTGTGATTCTTATCACTTTGTAAGACAGTGTGTCTTCTTGTAGGCAGTGAGCCTCTTGTGAGCAGTGTGCTCGGGCAGTGAGCCCTAATTGGCAAGTGCCATTTTTGTAATTTCCTATTCTTCTAACAGAGAATAATTCTTGGGTTAATCACCCCGTGGTTTTCTCCCTTAACAGGGTTTCCACGTCAAAAATACTGTGTCATGTGTTTCTTATTTCATGGTTAATGTTTTGTGTTTGATTTTATGCTGCTTCAATTAAAAGGAAAGTTCAATAAGGGAAATAATTAGGATAACTGATTCACCCCCCCCCTCTCAGTTATCAACAATTGGTATCAGAGCCAAGTTCCTCCTAATAGAGCCTAACAGCTTGAGGAAGATCTGGGATTTCAAATGGATGCATATGGTTTAAGGGAGCAACTCAAGACTGCCCTTGAGGATCTTGAACAGTCAAATTCTGAAGTCAGTGAATTAAAGGAAAGACTCAAACAGGCTGATGAATTCATGAGAGAATTAAAAGACAAATTAAGTCTCTCTATGAAAAAGAGAAAGGAGCTGCTTCAACAGTTGGCAAGACAAAGTGAAGAAAGCAATACAAGTGAGGAATTGACTGAGCAAACCAAGTTATGTGAAAAGTTATCAAAAGAAGTCATTATGTTAAGACATGAAATGGAATCAGGAACTATAAAGTTTACTCAAGAGATTGAAGAAAAAAGAAAGGCTGAAGATAATCTAAGACAATCTCTTAAAGAAAAATCAGAAGAATGCCACCAGATGGACAGGATTATCAGACACCTTGAATCTGATCTTGAAGATTCCAAAGATAATGAAGGAAAACTTGAGGATCAAATTGCCTCTCTCAAAAGAGACCTTCAAACAGCAAATGAATATAAAGAGAAATTCAAGATAAGTTCTGCTCAACTTGAAGTTCTTCTTGGAAGTCAAAAGAGGACAGATGACAAGTATGGCTTGGGATATGAGAAAGGAGAAAGCTCCGGATCCGGTCAGAAGAATCTTGGATCAGAAAATCCAAGGAGCAGGCCTAGAAGACCTCCGGTAAGACAGCCAAATGCTCAAAAATATCCATCCTTCAATGGATACTGCCACAGCTGCAACCATTTTGGTCACAAAGCTAATCAGTGCAGAATGAGAATGAATCAGATTAATTCATCCTTCTCCGGACAGTGCTTCAACTGCAAAAGGTATGGACACAAATCCCATGAATGCAGAATTATGCAAGTAAACAAATCATTCAAAGGTAGATGCTTTACATGCAATAGAGTAGGTCATATGGCTAATCAATGCAGATCAAGGGGATATCAGTTAAATATGCAAAGAAATGTTATTTGTCAAATCTGCAATAGGTCCGGTCATAATGCTAAAGTCTGCAGAAACAAGAATCAGGACAAAAGAGGTCCGGTGTATAATCAGAATCAAGACAAGGGTAAACAAAAGATGAATACGGATGAAGTTAGGAATCAGATGAGCAAGATTTGGGTGAAGAAAA
Source organism: Cunninghamia lanceolata (assembly GCA_027924645.1). NCBI lineage: Eukaryota > Viridiplantae > Streptophyta > Pinopsida > Cupressales > Cupressaceae > Cunninghamia > Cunninghamia lanceolata. Next base: position 8,271,305 of record BSBN01000685.1, on the reverse strand, counting down.
GCTCAGAGAATGTAGAGGTTGGATCCGCACCAGATTCTGGTGCTGATATTTCTTCCGGAAATTAAAAAGTGAGCTCAGGCTCAGGGGGAGACTCAAAGAAGATTCTGTTCCCCCAGCCAAACAAGTTGTGCCGGATGTGGCACAAGATGCGGATTAAAGGGTTTGTAGATATAAGTCCTGAGATGCTTCAGTCAAGTTTTCAGAGGTCCGCATGGAGTTATGAAGAAGCTGTGTTCGATTAAGTTAGACCTGTTCAGGGAGGTGCTCCGGTATGATAAAGGATTACAAAAAGGTCCGGAGAGATCCGGAAGTGCACGATCTTGTCTTGCGGATTGGACAGAGTGTTTGGGATGTTCTTGTAATATGTTACCTAGATTTATTCATGATTTAAAGATCCGGATGATATTCAGTGATCAGGACTAATCCGGGATACTCCAAGCTGTCCAGACATGGTAAACCAGAATAATGCAGGTGAAGCATTTATTGCAGACAGATATTAGGGTTTGCGGAGCAATATAAGGGATTTCTCAAAAGTTATCTGCTCATTCTACACTTGAGAAGAAGCGAATAGTGGAGCTCTGCAACAAGGTTCATCAAGCACACCAAGGATCTCCTGCCGAAGCTATTGCATAAAGAAATCAATCCAACCACTCCGTGCAAACCGAAGGCGCTTAAGGTATTCTTCGTTTTTCATTGCCTCACTGCAAATCCTTGAAGAATGGCTACTCCAAACATAGTTAAGATCTCTGATAGACCTCGCCCCTCATTCAAGAAACATCCCTACAAATCATTGGAGGTAGATCCACTAGGAGCCTTCTCTAGTGTTCCCCACGGAGTCTTACATACTGAAGATATTAGGGTTTACATACACGCAAACATTGAGGAATTTGGGGAATTCAAATTAAGAGACCTCTATCACAAGCAACTGATAGACAATGCTTTTGAGCTCAAACCAGAGTATAAGGGTATCCAGAAGAAACAATTTGAGCAATTCATTCATTTCCCTAGCTTTGAAGAAGATGAATGGGTCCGGTATGTACTGAGCAGGATGCATGACAACTTCCTTTGGCTAGATAGACCCTGTAAGATCACAAAAGAAGCAATTAGAGCAGTAACTGGTCTATACTCTTTCGGGGGGGTACCTATCCTCAAATCTGTCAAGAACAACGTTGTGACTGAGGCCACCGGATCAAAATATGATAAGAGAGCAATGACCATTGAAGATATTTCGGATCCGGATATCAAATATGCATCAATGATAATAGGATACAAGATCTATCACTCCAGCAGGGAGAATTCTGTATCCGGAACTGCAATATACACAGCATATGAAATGCTAAGAAAGAATGCAGATTATGATCTTTGTGAACTACTACTAAGCCAATTGATGGAAAATGTACAGAAAATCAAGAAAGACAAGAAGAACTCCTTTAAGTATGGTACTCTCATTGTATGTCTCTTCTTTTACTTCATGAATGAGCTACCCGGAACAAGTGGATGGGTATGGCAGAATGACAAACCTGTTGCAGTCCAGATAAGAGACTATTTGCATGGACTTGGGGATGCAAAAGCGAGAAATACAGCTCTATGGGGATACTTCAAAAACTTTCAGAGCATGATGCAAGCAAGAGAGAGAATTCCCCAGTCACTCATTGAGAAATACAAGGACTCAGTATGTTTTATGGTTGACACTGATCAGTGCCTAATGGAGGCAGTGGAGCCAAGGACTGTCTGGATCATGCCCATGGGGTATGAAGTTGATGAACAGATAGTAGAGCTGCATGTTCAACACATGCTAAGTCAGCCCAAAGATCCTAAGGCAGAAAGGTTTGGAACCTTTGAGGAGCTGAGCGTGAAATTACATGTAGAACTCAGGGAACCTGAGATTAAAAGAAAAGTGAGAAAAGAAGTAGAGCACATTGCTCAAGGCCTAGGCATCTCAAAAGAGGCACTTGATGCCAGCCGGGAAAAGAGGAGAAAGGCTGAGGAAGAAGAGAAAAGCAAAGAAAGTGCTCCGGTTGAAACCCCCACCCGGACCAGATCATCAAAGAGATCTGCACCTTCCACAACCAAAAGCTCAAAACCGGAAGTCCAGGCATCCGGTAAAAGATCCAAGACAAAAGCATCAAGGGCTTATGAAAGCCAAAAGGATGAAGAGGAGACAGAATCAGATGAAGGAGTAAGAGAAGTAAAGAAACAGAAAAAGAAAGGATCCGGTAAGCCCTCCACAGGCCAAGACAAGGAGGAAATGGCAGAGGTAACTGTTGAAAAGCCCACTCTGTCACTAGAGAGCATAATCAAGTCGGTCACGGTGGATGGAAACCTTCAACCAATGACTGAATCCTATGATGACTTCAGTGAGGCAGACCAAAAGACTCTGCAGGAAGCCACAGTTAAATATCTGAACACATACAATAAGGCTTTCATTGAGATCATATCACTCATTCCTAAAAGCCTAGAGAAGGAAATGGAAGTAAGAAAGAATAATGCTCATGCCAAAGATCTTGAGATCCGGGAGCAGATAGCTATTCAGCTATATCCTCAAATTGATCCCAAGACAATGAACATGATCTTCAAGGACTGCAGAGATGAGTTCAGAAGTAAAGCCAGGATGAATCAGCTCATGCTTGGTGAGACTGACAAAGTGGCACAAGAGACAGAAGAGATCCTCCGGAAGGCCTTCAAAAGGTTCAATCTTCCTGTTGTAGAGGACTTAGGTGCAGAAACAGCTGCTGATTTGGAATCTTCTGTTCCGGAAGAAGTGAGCCATGAACAGACAAGTGAGGAAGAAGTGGCCCATGAGCAAGCAAGCATCTCTCCTCCGGTTTCCCCTACAGTCTCCGGATCCAAAGAAGAAGAGCAGTTGCAGGAGAAGGAAGCAGTGGTGACAGACAAAGAGGTTGACAGTTCTAAGACTGCAGAAGAAAAGAAACATCTGTCTCTGGCAAGAGACACTGCACAAACTGTTCAACAATTTTTGAGCAAAGAAACTCTAGAGATTGATGAACCGGAGCTTCTAAAAGGTCCATTTGATTTTGACTCTCTCTCTCCGGTACAAACAATGAAGATAGCTTCATTTGCAAATGCCAAGGCAAATAAAAAGCTCCTGAAGTCTCATATGGAAGACTGTGAGTTGATAGAGGCTGCTTCCGGAGTACTTGTAAAGATCATGCCATCAATCCAAATAGATCCGACAGCCTCCACTTCCGGTAATCTAAAAACCTTAGTCAGCAGTATTGATACACATTTTAATTCTCTAGAAAAATCAGCTGAAGAAAAGGTCCGGAAGGAATTTTTGGATAAGAGATTTTCTGAAATATTAGAATTAATCTCTAAGGATAGGAAGATTGTAAGCATTGGAATAAAGAGTTTAGAAAATGCTCTTAAGGATGGCGGTGACATCTACAAATTTTTTATATCTTGGTCAAAGGCAACAGCAGCAATTGACAAGAAAATAAAAGAGGAACAGGACAAGCTTCAAAGCTTATCTCAAAGTTTTGATCCTCTCTCTTCCTCTATAATAAATCAAGAATGTCAGACTATTGCAGTCTTGAATGAAATAAAGAATCTTGAGAAGGAGAGGAAGAACATTACCAACCGGATGGGAGAACTTAGAAGGATTATAGTCCCTAAGTTGGAAACTATGCATGAGGCCATCAGTGATGCCCAGACCACCGCCCATACAAAAGATCCGACAGATCTCAGGCGGGCAGAAGCTTTTGCATTTTTGTTGAGTGGTCACATTTCAATCTTGGATAGAATGAAGCTAAGTTGGGCTACTGAAATGGTTCAATTGCAGACATCCTTTGCAGACATTCTGCAGTATATGTGAGTATGTAAATATGCGGCTATATATAGAAAATTTTTGAAAATTTTGGTGTGCGGACCCTACCCTTTGCCATTGATGTCAAAGGGGGAGTGAGGAGCAGTGAAAAATGAGGAATCCAACTCAGGGGGAGTTCCGGAAATTGTATATAAAGACAGAGCATCAGCAAAGGGGGAGCATAGTGTAAACACTTAGTCATTTTTCACTAAGTGTTGCCATCAATGCCAAAGGGGGAGATTGTTGGCAAGAGACACTATATGGATTCATGGTTGTTGTCATTGATGGCAACAAAGGTCATCCCACATATCCGCAAGTCATGATATGTCTCTACCGGAAGTCAGATTGAAGATTGTTGTGGTCCGGTGAACAAGAACAGAGCATGTGGCAAGGTCCGACAGATTGGTCCGGATCTCTCAGAGGAAGTGTCTTGGTGCAGTGCGGATCTGGGGAAGTCAAGAGGACTATCTTGAGTGGTATATTCCAAGGATTTAGCCTCCGGAGTTGGACAAGGAAAAAGATATGAATAGTTGAGTACCGGATTCCTGAGAGACAGTGAAAACAGAGGAAGAACTGACTGACAGAGTATCAGACTACTTTCCGGATGTGTTACAGATGATGATAAAGGTTGCGGAGGCATGAATCATGTTTGGCCGACATAATTGATGATATCTACAAGTATATGCTTGATCCGCATTGCTTGATAAGAAAGGATTCAGCCGACAGAACTAAGTTTGTAAGAAACTAGACTGTTCCGGATGCCGACTAGAAAAGTGATGAAATTACTTGTGCGGATATATATAGAGGATGGATTTAGTTGTGAAGTGTGTGTAATGTGTGAAGGGATATGCGAACAAGTCCAGAGCAGAGCAGAAGTAGCAAGAAAGATCCGGTATGTGAAAGGATAGCAGACTAAAGAACAGAGGAAAGATGAAGTGCAGCAGATCAGTGTACTGAACCTAACCGGAACTGAACTCCAGCATATGCAGATGCTTCCAATCAGTTCAAGACTGTGATTCTTATCACTTTGTAAGACAGTGTGTCTTCTTGTAGGCAGTGAGCCTCTTGTGAGCAGTGTGCTCGGGCAGTGAGCCCTAATTGGCAAGTGCCATTTTTGTAATTTCCTATTCTTCTAACAGAGAATAATTCTTGGGTTAATCACCCCGTGGTTTTCTCCCTTAACAGGGTTTCCACGTCAAAAATACTGTGTCATGTGTTTCTTATTTCATGGTTAATGTTTTGTGTTTGATTTTATGCTGCTTCAATTAAAAGGAAAGTTCAATAAGGGAAATAATTAGGATAACTGATTCACCCCCCCCCTCTCAGTTATCAACACTAAGAAAATAGCTAGCAAGTCAAATGAGGCATCCTCATCCACATCTCAAGAATCCCAACCACCTATATCCATCCAAAAGCCTACTTCCATCCAAAACTTCCATTCTCTTAAAAAATCCTGCAAGAAAAACAAAAACACTAAAAATACTAAATCTATGTGGGTTCCTAAATCACTTCATCAACCATCTCCTAAGCAAACATCTCCATTGCTTCCTACACCACCATCCCATTAAAAGCTTCAATGTTTATCATGATGTGTGCAGTGGTTGGTCATGGTTCCCTTCCACTCTACAACAGCTCCACATAACTACATCTCCCCATCTTCCATCCATTATCCTACATATCTCCCCCATGCTATCCCTATGGTCCATGCTTTGGCATAAACTTTTCATCCATCTTCATTCCATAAACCACTAGCCTACCCTACCATAATTTCACGTCATAATCCATTATCTACCTAATCCATCTCCCATCCACACAATCCCTTATCAACATCTTTGAGCATAATGACATGGTCCATGTGAAGACATCATCCATCTCTAATGGGACACTGTCACCTCTCATAGCACTAGCCACTTGAGTCCCTCCTATCCATTACCATGGTGAAAACCTAGCAAATAGGTGCCATGTGTAATTGTCATCCCATCCAAAAAAGTAAAGAGAAATCCTTCGTCCAATGGTGAAAATCTGGTAAACAGGTGCCTTGGATAAGTGCCATGATGAAAACCTAGCAAACAGGCATCATGTTTAGGTTGATCTTCTATGTCACTTACACTTGGGGGCACATTGTCTCATCCATCTTATCATTTCCAACCTATCCTTTTCCATCTTATCATGTCCTATCTTGCCATATCCTATTCTACCATCCTTAGCCATTACACCCACATACCTATCATGATCCTGCATCCATCCTCCTTTCCTCCTTTTGATCTTGATGAAGACATAGGGGCAAAATGTTGTAACATGTTTGGATATTTCTTGACATACCTTCTTTCCAAACCAAGTCTTATCCATCAACCATTTATCCATCCCATTCAAACCAATCCATCATATCCTCCTATCGTCATAAGTGTCATGTAAAATCCAATCGTATAATCCCATTGTCATGAGCCTTGTCATGTAAAAATCCTAAGCATTACCATCTAGAATGGGGCATGTTATTCCTATGTGACATAGTTTTTAGAGATCACATCCTATCTCCATTATGAGGCATACATCCATCCACTATAACATATCCTTTTTATCCACCCATTTATCATGAGCCTTCCATCCCTTGTTGCCCATCCTTTTATCCATCCAATCCCATTCATCCATCCTTTCATCTAGACTTGGTTTTCCCTTGTCATTGGTATCAAGCACAAAGGCTACTCAAATTGTAAATCCATTGGCATTTTCCAAAACATTTCAAAAAAAAATGAAAGTATCCCAAAACAAAAAAAACAAAAAAATCAAAATATCCTAAAAAAAACACAAAAAAATAAAAATATATCAAAAAATCCAAAAAAAATCAATCACTCCAATCAAAACAAATCTAATCAAAATCAAATCAAAAGTAGCTCAATCCACCACATATCATCCCATCATCAACATTTCATCAATCCCAATTCAATCCATTTTTCATCATCTCATTAATAAAAACAATCATAACTACATCTCATTTCCATCGTTAAGTGCCTTGATCCCATGGATACAGGGTATGTAGGCAGTCTTGAGTATGAAGGAAGTGCCCAGATTTAGGCATAGGTGATTTTCCTCTTTCTCCTCTCATCATTTCTTCTATCATCTATCTTCTACATCATCAATAAACAACTTCTTCCAATCAATCTATTTCCTTCAATCAAATCATCCATTCATATCAATTTAATTTACTCCAATTCATTTTCATCCATCCTTCATCAATCTTCATTCATCATTTTATCATCCTCAAATCATTCCAAACAATGATCCAAATGCAAGTTAATCCTTAATCCATACCAATCACATTAATCAATCAAACCAAGTTATCCAAATGCAATCCATGGTCTTGATCCTAGCCTTATTGTAAGCCAAAGCAATCAGCCAATCAGCCAACCAACTTGGCAAACAACCTTGTGTTCATCTAGGGATATAGCTTTCCCTGTCATGACAACACTCTCAACTATCATTATCAATCAAACAATCAATCAATGGTTTATAGCTTGACAGGGGCAATACCTTGTTTGTTTTTGAATCATTTGTGCATGCTTGATTGCTTATGTGTTTTATCTTTTTATCTTGCATTTGTATCACATCCAAATCTTTCCAACTAATATTCATATCTTGTGCATGTTAGAATAGCTTTTTGCACTATCCTTTGCATCTAAGCTCATATCATACCTTTTGTGCATTAGGACTTTAATACTCTAAGTTTACTTCCTCATACGTTAGACAAGGTTGTATTATGCTGGGGCATGAGACATATCATCACCCTAGTCCTTATACCTTGGTGCATAATGTATAGTGCTATATCAAACACCATGGTTGCTCACTTTCATTGCAGCATAATGCATCCTTCATTTCTTCTATCCATTCCTTATCTTTCTTTCTTAGCCAATCCCTTCCATTTCGAGAGCCTACCCGTGTTGGTCCAACTCGCCTATCCTCTCGAGGGGGCATCATCATCCCATTTCATCCTCATCCTCATCATATCCTTACATCATCATCACTATCCTTTTCCTCTATCCATACATTAGCTTCTTTGAAATGATGTTACTCAACACGAATTTCATCATCTTGAACATCATCTCAAAGAGGGGCAAAATGTAGATACCCAAAATTGTCCCAAATTTGTCCATGTCTTAGAACACCTAGTCAAATACCTTACTTAGACATCATGTAGCATTTTGTTATAAATCCCATCTTAATCCCCTCCTTATCCCACTTAGCCAAATAATTAAATAGATTTTATTTATTTAATTAAAATCCCATCTTAATCCCATCCTTATCCCACTTTCTAATTAATTAAATAAATTTTATTTATTTAATTAATTTCCCATTCATATCCCAATCCTATCCTAATCATCTTTCCAATTAATTAAATAAATTTTATTTATTTAATTAATTTCCCTCACATATCCCAACTAATTCAAATATTTTACTTGAATTAGGTCCTCACCTCTCACCACATTTTGACACTTGTCTATTTCTTAATTGAATCATGTGTGGTAGTACAACTTTCATTTAAAATCCTTCACATGTACAACTAATGGGACCTAATTTTAGTATTTATGTACACAATCACACATGAGCCCTATCCTCCTTTGTACACTTGTCACATGACTACAACTCCCTTCAAGAGTGGGAATAACTAATCAATCCTAGCCGTCCATATCAACATGTAGCCTTTCCATCTCAACCATCCATTTGAACCAAGCCTTTCCTATAAATCAACCCCCTCATAAGCTATTTACAAGAAGTAAAGAGGCATTGAATTGGAGTATCCTTATTCTATTGAAAATATCATTATAGCCTTTCTCATCTATCATCATCATCTTCCATCTATCATCTCAATCCTATGTAAATGTTATGCTGCTAAATTGTGAGCAACCAACATATCAAATCAATCAAATAATTAATCTTGCATCTATGAGGTATTGAATGATTTGGGTTTAGGTTATGCATTTCATTGTTTGATCATTTCTATTTGCAAATCCAAATTTTTTGATATGCAGGTAGGTTCCTCATAACCATCCTCCTGATCTGAGAACACTTCTTGTTTTCCCATATTGATATTACGTCTCTGATTTCCCACATCATAGTCATATCCCTCTTCCTCTATAGAAGAATAGTCTTCATTCAACATATATGGTGTATCTTGCATCATGTTTATTGTGTGATTGTCTCTGTTATAATTATATAATGCTTCTTCTTGTTGTACTGTTTTAGCCACCTCACAATATTCAAGTGAAAATGGTAAATTACACACCAGACACCAAGGTTTATCTTCTACCGTATGTGCCACATTTCTTTTTAGAGGGTCAGGGGTATCTTTGCCATAATGTTTCTTTCTTGTTTTTTCAACAGTTCTCCCATCTTTCCAATTTGTATTATATGGCATATCATGCAACCTGAGCCTCTCATGTCTATGCTGACCTTCTAGTTTAGTTTGTTGAATGTTTGGGTTCTGAGGATTTCTAGGGTTATCCCTCTTGCTAACCATACCTACATCTTTCCTATTGTTCTCAATAGTTAATGCCACTTTCTGTGCTTCAACCAGGGTCGTAGGGAACCAATTTCTAAGTTCGTACCCTGTCTTGGGATCAAATGCTTTTAGATAAATGCTCAATGCTGCTGGGTTAGTTAGTTTAGATCCATGTGGTATTTTGTTGTGTAATTTGGAAAATTTCAGATTGAAATCATACACTAATTCATTCTAGTATTTCTGGATGCTTATCAATTCATGCAATGCAAACTCAGGGGCATATTGATTGCCATAGTGTTCCTTGAATTGATTGTGGAAATCAGTTATTGAACAGATTGAAGCATCAGGTAAACTGTTGAACCAGTCTCTTGCATATTCAGTCAAGGACATCATGAATAACCTCATTCTAACATCTTCACAGTCCATACCAATATCTTGTATGAAAGCATTGAAGCTTCTGATGTGATCTTCAGCTAATATTGCACTGTTCCCAGTGAACTTGGGAACTATATTTCTCCAATTACTATCCATAGGATATGGATACAACTGATATCAAGTCAGATCAAATTGGCTACATATGTTTGTGAGGTTTTGAGGTGGAAAATTCATGGGTGGTGGGTTAGGATAGTAATTATATCCACCTAGAGGCTGATGATAAGCATATTGCTATTGTGGGTTTATGTGGGGATTTATATAAGGATTTTGTGGTCTATAATATTATTGGCCAGGGGGTGGATAAGGATTAGCCATATGTTGAGAGGTATTATGTATGGGAGGTGGTCTAGGATTTTTAGGAATGGTATTTTGATGACCTTCGGATGCTTGTGAATTTGAAGCACTTCCTATATTTTGGTGTAAATTTTGCTGTGGATTCCTCAAAGTGTTTCCCCTATGTGGAGGTACATATTTTGGGGGGCTATTTTAGCCCTACTCTTTATCTATTGAATCTCTTGTTGCAATAACCTCTTAGTTTCCTCTATCTTGATAATTTCAAGTTCTTCCTAGAGCCTAAGCAGATCTTGCTGTGCTTGATTCATACCTCCTGAATTCTTTGGGCTTTCATTTATTTCTTGAGTTGAGAATCCATGTTTTACCCCTTCTCATTGTTGTAATGACATTTTAAAATCATATTTAGCTTGTCTTTGATTGATTTCCCTCATGACCCGTGCTTCACACTCAAGCTGTTCTTGAGAATCAGGTCTGTATTTAGCCAATATGTCATCAGTTACCCCATTGAGATTTTCATTTGATTCATGCAAAGGTGTAAAACTATTGTGAGTTATTATAGTTTTCTCAGCATTATCCTCTTGAGCCTCTTGGTTATTTATTCCGGTGAGAATAATTTGATGTTCCATTTCTTTTGGAGATGTTTCTAATTGGTGGAGATGATTGCAATTTCTTGCCTTCCATCTTAGATCTCCTACCATCCATTTGGTATTAACTTTCTGTTATAACAGTTTCTAGAGTCACCACCTATTTTGTAAATAGGAAAAGGTTTACAATTTATCTTTCTGAATTCTTCTTGCCAACAAAGTTATCAAATTAAAGTTTCTGAAATGACTATAAAAGGAATGGTTTGTTACTAAGGTCTTTTATTTATTCCCCAGTAGAGTCGCCAATTTGTTAGGTCTCAAAAATGCAGGTTGCTAATCCTAAGAGGATGCCAAACTCTATGCTTAGATTTGCAACATTTTTGAACTAACGCGACGGAATCAACCTTTAGGGTTTGATGATTCCCTGCACTTTACGTCCTGCTACACCTAGGTAGGTGAACCTTGGAAATTAGAGCAAATTGAGTGTAAATGTTTTGACTTAAGTAAATGAATCTACCTACAGTGGCAAATGGTGTAGAATAGATGAAAGCTTGCTAATGAATGGTTGGTATAAATTGTATAAGCAATATCAAGATGACTTTTATGACTGTGCTTAACTAATAAAGGGGTTTTTAAGTGATGAATTGAAATAAGACCAGTGCCTTATTGGGTAAACACAGTCAAATGGAAGACTAAGACTAGTGGCTTATAGTTGGCAGTAACTCTAATTGTTTGGGACAATATTTTAGTTTAAAACTTGTATAAACGTGCAAGGAAATGACTGACAAACTCTTCTTAATAATCCAACTAGTATAATCAGATTTCTTGTTATTCACCAGAAGGTAATTTAATCCTTTCTTGAAGGAACCAATTGAATGAAATATGCAAGAATAACAGATAATATTAACTTGGAGATAGAATGGTAATCCTAATTATATGGTTCTTCTTAGTTATCCAAACTAACACTTCCAGGTTACTGTGACTGATCAGAAGGATTTTAATTCCTCTAATGGAAACCAATTAATCCAATCACACAACTACAACAAATGTGCACTAACAAATTAAATATATAATTGATATATTAATCTGAATAACAAGGAAATACTGAAATGGAGACAACCATATAATTAAGTAATTTAAACAAACAATTGATGCCAGAATAAAACCACAGAATCAGAGAACTTCAATTTAATTCTTCAATATTATACATGCAACATGGTCCTTGAAAAACATTGTAAATTTTATGTATTATATTCTACTGCTGATGATAATTCAGCATCATATGTTCAACTTATTTAGGAATACTTATGAAGAGACATAACTCTTCAAAGAAGTCTTTTGGGAATCAACATGATTAACATAATAAAATAATAGTGCTTAAGCTCTATTCAACCACAAGTATAGCTAAGCAATATGATCTAAGTACTCCTGGCTGCGATGTGAATTAGTAAATTCAATGGTGTTTCTTGTGATCACGTCCATCATAACCATCTTCTCCAAATTCTTGCAGGCTTCCCCAGATGTAGAGTCTTTGTCCTTAAGAGCTTCTAAAGCTTCATGCAATATCACTTGACAGTCTCTGCTCCATTCCTCTTTGCTCTTTAATTCTTTATTGCTCTTGAACAATGTGGGCACTCTTGCTTCTAAGGCTTCAACACATTCTTTGGAATCATTCTTAAGTTGGTCATAATACTTTTGATGCTGCCCGATCAATTCTTTTGCACTAGAGGTACCTGTTTTGTTAGAAGTATCTTTACTCTGTGCCTCATTTAGTTTCTCCTGCAACCTTTTGTCAAGCCTCTCATGCTTTTGGATTGCTTTATAATTTTGAGAATAATTATCCCAAAATTGATTCATCCAATGCATCATGTTGGTATACCTGTTCTAGAGTACTGTGGCAAGTGTATCAATCTAGATTTGAGCTATCTGGTCAATGGATGGTGATTGGACACTCTATGAGCTTTCACCCTGAGTTAATCTCTTTACTGATCCCCTGAAGGTGCTCTTAACAACATCTTTCAAATAGTCATTTTCTTTGGTTAATCTCTCACAGCTCAGCTTGTATGCATCTCTTTCTTTGATTAACATCTGAGCCTATGCCTTATTCAACTTTACAACATTAATGCCAATGTCTACAGTGATCAAGGGGTCAATGTCCCCTGCCTTCAAAGTCATGATATGGCCAAAAGTCTTCTCAGTGTCTATAATGGTTGTCTTCTTATGGGGAGGATATAGGGCCCATATCATTAATGAATTTTCATCATTATTATATTTGGTGCCCATATATACTTCAGTGACACCTTCTGGAGTGAGCTTGTATTTATCATCTGTGTTATGCAGAAAACTATCAAATACTAGAGAAGAATTCAAATCAAGACCAGGAAAGATTGTAACCCCTACTTCTTTGAGAAGTTGTCTACCCTTACTAGAGGTCATATCTTGTAATTCATTATCCACTGTTGTCTTCAACATATCAAGTAATTGTCTTTCATTGTTTGAAGAGATATCATCAACTAACTCCCTGATTTCTTTCCCTTTGCATTTATATAAAAATGATTTGAATTCTTTAGAATGAATAAATTTATCATTTGAAATAAAAGAATCGTATGCTATTTGTCTTGGATCTTCATCAACAGATCCCTCCTCATCATGTGCTATGCCAAGAGACTTATGGCATTGTATTCTTCTTTTAGATATCATAGCTACTTGATGTGGTGCTTCTTCCTCTGCAAGTCCTTCATCACTAGAGGATAACAACTCAATCTTTGCAAGCTATTTCCTCTTCTCATCTAGGTCCCTGTTACATTTTTCAACCACCAATTCAACTTCAATCTCTTCCAAATTCCTGATGATATCATCATGGGGTTAAGGGATATGTGTATCCACTAAGGTTTTGTTTTCTCTGAGCAAGGTCAATGAAACCCTCAGGATCAAACCCTTTTCTTGCCTCAGCACACCTCATATTGTAATGTATCATCGTATCCATAATGAGACCATAACCCTCCTTGGATATCACAGTAAAATATCCAAAGCAAAGAGTACTAGGCATAAAAGATTGTTTGTCATGGGAGCTTAAGTGCATTATATTGGAGAATTGATTTTCCTAACTATTTCTAAATAGGAAATTATGTCAGGGACAGTCTTAGGAAAGATAAAAGGAGTGTCCTCAAAACCATAAACTCTAACCATGGTAGTATCCTCAAAATAGTACCAGTCTCCCCAGTTGTGAGTAACAGTAGGAGGACCACCAAAATCTTTTGGTCTAAGAAACCTCTTTATTTCATTTGAGATTGAATACTCACAGGGATGACTAAAATATCTATATAATACTTTCACACAGTATTCTTCAAATTGCACATAGCTAGAATGGGCATATCTACTATCCCATATTCTGGTCCACATCTGCACAAGTGATTTTTGCCCCTCTGGTCTACTGGAACAACCTTGAATTCATTTGGCCATAACCCCACTTCCTAGCCATAATAGAGCACCATGTGCATGATAAGTGAGTAATGTTCAAAGGAAATTGATGGGGTATTGTTCTTTATTGTAGTTAGACTAGAGTCAATTCTACTAAAAATATAGGTAGCATAATCAAACTGCCTGGCATTGTGGCACTGAATGTCTGTGGCTATCACCATCAGAGGAATTGTCATGAAATCAGGGGCCTCTAATCCTAGGACCTGGCCCACAGAGTAGTATGTGTATTGTATGTAGGGTTCAAATAATGACAGATGAAAAGGAGGTCCATCATTCTTATTGAGGGGCACCATTTCTCCTTCTACACTGGGCCTGTGAATAGGCAACCTCCATCCATTATATGTAGTATCCATTCTCCAGTACTCTTTATCCAAATCCTCATAAACAATGGGGACAATACATAAATCATCCAAGTCAAAAACCTCACAAATGGCATTCTTAGACAAGTGTATAATAGGCTCCCCTTGTGGGTTGCATATAGCCTTAAGACTTAGATTATACTGCTTAGCAAGAAGTTGGAGGAGTTCAGCATTCAAAAACACATTAGGAACGACAAATTTACCCAAATTCAAATGCCATGGGTTTGACACTAGGAAATTCCTGATTCTTCTATTGTATTGGAATTTAAACAATTCATACCCTCAAATTGGGGTCCAGACATTTCCTATGTATTTACACTTGTCTTCTAGTTTCTCCACTTCTACCCTAAGTTGTGCAGACCTTCAGGCTTTGGGAGTTGATCCAAGTAGTTGATCAATTAAATCTTGGTTCAGTTTCCTTTCTTTTGTTTTCTCCTTGAGGGTTTTGTCAATTTTTTGTTTTTTAGGCTTACTTGTATCACCCTGTGGTTTTCTACCCTTTCCTTTGCCCAGAGTTTCCATTTTAGTTTTAGACAACAAATTCGAATTGTAAGCTACTACACAGAAGTTAGTATATGGGTACCTATTATCAGAGGCTTTGATCGTGTTCCCCTATTTTCTCCTTCAAGTCTTCGCTTGTAGGCTCTTCTCAAACAATTTATTCAAACTTAATTGCAATGATTTTGAATGGTATCTTAGAGGATTTCTTCATTGTCTGCAATTAATTGTTCGAGCATTTCAATTTTT
Source organism: Cunninghamia lanceolata (assembly GCA_027924645.1). Taxonomy (NCBI): domain Eukaryota; kingdom Viridiplantae; phylum Streptophyta; class Pinopsida; order Cupressales; family Cupressaceae; genus Cunninghamia; species Cunninghamia lanceolata. The sequence goes on along the minus strand of BSBN01000685.1, from coordinate 8,256,089 downwards.
CTTGATCGTTGTGAAATGTCACATCATCATAACTTCTCTCATCGGCATGATTTTCATAATGTCAGGGCAATTTTAATATCTTCTTATGGCTTGAACCTTTGTTCATCGACCAATCACTTTAACCCTTCAATTGTCTCCTTGACATTATATTTCATTTGTGAATTTGTATCGGCAAGATATTTCCAATCTTTACCCAATGTGGAAGTGGGCATGGTTGCCATCGACATGACTTTCTTCATCGCTGTGTGAATAACATTCTTCCTTGATCTCCTAAGTGTCTCCGATATGACTATCGTGGAGAGTCTCGTCGATGAACGTGACCATCGTTGTCATCGGGATAAGTTATGTCATTGGGATAACATATTTTGGGTTACCCAATCGTGGTTGTTTCCTCGATAGCCTTTTATATCCTAGATCGGATAGACCTTCACAACATGTCACCGACATCGTTGTGAGTATTGCTTCGGCCAGACTTGTAAGATTTGTTCCGATTCATTTTCTTTCACCGATGGTTCTTATGTTCCATACATGTCAGCATGACATATACCGAAACACTTTTTGTTAATCACTGAGACATTAGAGTATCAGAAACTCCTTAATTTTTTGTTTCGATGCTTATCTCTTGCCGATGACCACTAATTTCCTCTGTTTCACTGGATGATCGGTGAGAGTCCTACCGAACTCCTCCATCATATGACTTACACTATAGGGAGGGTTTTCAGAGTATTCTCCGATAGTCTTTCCTTATACTGATTGGTGTGACCACGCGTTCTCTCTTAGATGAAAGGTCATCAGTGCCACTTTCTCCATCAGTGTTTTCCAAAATATTCTCCTCGATCCTTATTCTCATGCCAAAAGCCATTTCAGCTAGTTTCTCATGGATCGGTATAACTATCATGAGGTCTTGTTGATATTAAGAAATTGAGGCCCTTTACATTATTTTGTGATAAAAGTTATAGTATTTTATGGGATATATTAGTTGTTATTCTGATTTTGGGCGAAATATTTTTTGGTTTGGTCAGACATGAGTGGGTATAAAGATAAGAAAATTTTAAATTTTCCTGTCCCAACAGGTGGAATGCTCAAATTTTGTGAAAGGAAACGAAGTACCTCAGTGGGAGTTATCATAGGTTCTAGAGATGGGTTGGAAGGTGGATTTTGTAGCATGGACATGGTATGAGATGGTGTGGCTATAGTGGATGGTCCCTTTGCAACAATAGCAGGAGTGTTTGGATCATGTTCTCGAATAGTGGATATGTCAAAGTTACTTGGTAATTTGGCTCCCATATGTGCTAATTGCAAGAAGTAGCAATTAGGATCAGATAAAACAAGCTTCTCAACTTGATCCCATACGTGTGTGTCCTAAAATTCCAATAAGTCATCTTGGGATTGCTCTTCATAGGTATCTAAAAATATTTGAGGTTGCACTTGTTGTGAAGATGACGGTCCAGTGGTGTATCCTTAGGGCACAAACATGTAAGAAGGCATGCCAGTTGTGAATTGAGTTGCATCTCTAAAGGGCATTGACTGGGATTGTTGCATTTTGGCTTCCATCTCAGCTTGTAATTTTTCTTCCATTTTAGCTCTATATTGGCTCTTAGTTTGAGGCATGATGATTGATGTTGAAAGTTGGACTTGGCTTGTCAAGGTTGAGACCCAAAAGGTGATGGTATGCTGAGTGTTTGGTGTTGGTTTGTTTTGCTAGCTTGTTGGTTGCTTGGTTTGCTAATAGGTTACTTGGTTGATAAACTTCCCTAGAGGATAGCTCACACACTCAAGGGAAAAGCTGGTTGTTGGTGTCATTTGCTAGTTTTTCTAGGGCTAAGTAAAGCCAAAGGGACAATGTTTGCTTGTTGGTTGCTATTTTAGGGTCTCAAAAGGATGAAAGCTCAAAAAATAATGTCTACTGGATTGATATGCTCAAGATAGAAGACAATGCTTAGGTGACTATGGATGCTCAAAAGACTATCTAAAAGCTGATGATAGAGCTAAGAATGTCTGAGAGTGCTACTGGTTGGGCTGGATGGATACTAATTGCTGATATTTGACCAAAAGCGACTGGTAATAGCTCAGAAGCGACTTAGATGAGGCCAAAAGAGATGAATAATAGCTCAAAACTGTTCTGGTTTTGTTTCAATGATAAACTATAGTGTTGACCAGAGGCAACTAGTTTTACTAGAGGTGATCAGTTTTAGGCTGAAAGTGATGTACTGCTGTTTAAAAGCGATGTGGTTTTACAAGAAGTGAGCAGCTGTTAATTAAAAGTGATCCATTTTTTGCAAAAAGTGAACAACTATTGTTTAAAAGTGATCTAGATGTCTGAAGGTGAGTAGTTATGGTTCAAAGGCGATCTGTGTCTGACATAAGATATGTTTGAATGATGTTTTTGACAAGAAAATAGTGATTGCAGTCACTCACACTCATAAATACACAAGCTTGTACAACCTAGGCTAGGAAAGGACTATATTTGTTGAGTCCCCTTGCCGTGCCTATTCAAAACGGATAGCTTTGGGATCTTGGTAGCACCGGCTCCTCTCCATGGTACTCACTTCTCATGCATACCAAGATCCAAGTTTCCCAAGGCTTGTCCCCCCACCAAACCTTAGGATTGTCCCTACTATCTCTACTAAGAACCATGAGAATCAAGGCAGCTTCAAAGGTCCCACCTTTTGCGTCAACAAATAGATGGTTTTTGGCTACTACACAAGGTTGCTAGTAAGGACATCCGTTTGGGTGGCTATACGTGCGGCAGCGCTACTCTTCATTATGGAGTCTCCTAGCCTTCAAGGGTTATGCCTTGGAGGGTTTTGGGGGAGATTGGTTGTCGGTATAACACAACAACTCCAGTTGTTTGTGGTTTTCAACACAAACACTTTTCTTATATAGTGGTTCGGAAGGACTTGGCTTTAGCTTGTTACCACTTGGGTCGTCCCCCTTCTCACACTAGGAAGGTAGGCCCTCTAAAGATAATAACAAGTTCTCATACACCCAAGATCTATTTGGTAGGCAAGGGGAGATGATACTTTTGCTATTAAATTTGAGTTACAAACATGCACAACAAGCAATCCAAAAAAGATAAATCAAGCATGAAGCAAACAATGATTCTTTTTAAGCACCAAGCCCAAATGTTCCTAAATTAGTGATAAAATGTAATGCCTTGGACCGATCAAAGCTACAATAGATATGTTAGTAGTTTCACAACCTCCTTTTCTTGGACAATCGATAAGATGTTGCACAAATAACTGATTAGTAACCAAGAAAACTGAATTGTAAATGATAAAATTGAAAGTGACACAGTTACCAGAGGTGATCAACTATTGATCAAAAGTGATCTATATTCAGGTGAAGGTGAAATGTTACTGATCAAAGGTGACATAGAGTGACCCAAATGAGAGTTGCTAAGACTAAAAAGCGATGTAAAAAATCAAAGTGCAAATTGTTAAGGCTTGTAAGCGACCTAAATATGCTAAATGTGTAAAAATCCTTGCAAAAAGTTAGATGTAAACAAAAAACCCTAATTTACAAGAAGCAATCTAGATAGCCAGAACCAATCAGTTTCATCTTAAAAGTGACATAAATTATGACAGATGCAACCACTATTTGCTCACAAGCGATGCGAAAAAGATTGTAAGTGACCACTGTTGACTTGAAAGCGATCCAAAAAATGCTAAAAGCAATAGATTTTGGCTTAAAAGTGATGTAGATGTTCTGAAAGTGACTGGTTTTCACTTAGAAGCGACTAAAAATTGATGTAAGTGCTTGGAAAATCTGATCTTCACAAAAAACAACCTCACACAACAATGTTAATCAAGGATGTGGGTCCCACCGGGTGTGCCAAAATGTGATAGGTAAAAATTAGGTTAATAAGATCAAGCATATAATTGAAAACCTAATCCTACCACCATCAAAGAATCAAATCCAAGTGAAATCAAAAGGATGAAATTCAAGAACAAAATCACCTAGATTGTATGATTTCTTGTTTATGATGTGGATTGCTTCTTTAATAATGAATAATTATGAAGATCAAAGCTGCCATGATGAATGGATGATAATGACAATATGCTAGATGGATGCTAAAGTGCTCAATATACTCAAGATGATAATGTAGATGCTATATGAAAATGATGGATAGATGTAGTATGAAATGAGAGGGTGTTTATATAGACCTCAACCAAAATCAATCAATGGTAGAGATTTGGTGGCTATGTGAATGGTTGAGATGAATTGATAATCATAGGTGAATGTGTAAATGAGGGAAGATAAGGCTCATATGTGACCGTGTACATAAAAAGTACTACATGTGAAAGATATTAAATAAAAGATGTAGTACCACACATGTTTTTAAATTAAAGAGGCACACATGTCAACTTATGAAGACAAATGATAAGGGAAATTAATTAAATAAATAAAATTTATTTAATTAATTGGAAAGTGGGCTTATGAAGGGAATTTTTAATTAAATAAATAAGATTTATTTAATTAAAATAGATAGAATAGAGATAATTAAATAATTAAAGATTATTTAATTATAGATTAGAAAAAATAGAAGAAATAGATAATGAATTAATTAAATAAATATAAATTTATTTAATTAATAGAAGAAATAAGTGATAGGGAAATTACTCAAGTGTTTTAGACGAATGCAGATGATAGCTAATGCAATATTTTGATACTAATGATAACTAGGTCAATTTTGGGTGTCTACACTAATAGTTATTTGCAGGTTTATTGCCTTTATTAAATCATCATTGTTGCATTCATTCTTTCATTGGTAATTTAGTAGCATTTAGATTAAGTAGGGAAAAGTAATCTTACACATCCAATCTTGCATACAATCAAAACATAGTCTAATTTAGGGGGGTTAGTTGGACATTTTGCATACAAATCAAAACATAGTCTAATCTAGGGGGTTAATTTGACATCTTGCATACAATCAAAACATAGTCTAATCTAGGGGGGTTAACTGGAAATTTTGCATACAATCAAAACATAGTCTAATCTAGGGGATTAATTTGACTTTCTTTTCCTTTCTTTGATCATAGAAATATTACATCTTGTGTGATTAGATTAGTTGCACTTAGCTTAATCTAGACAGTTAAATAAACAAGTGTTTTCAGTGTTTGTGAGGTGATAGGTGTATGCTCTCCCCTTGTGAAAAATTTGGGTGATCAAAAATCAGACCCATCTCTTTTTATTTTCTATTTATCCCCAACAAAATCAATAGAAAGTATCCTTTATTCACTTTGTGGATTATGGATATGATCTTTTGGTCTTGTTCTTAGAAGGGCCTTCCTTTTGGAATGTGTTTTCTCTAAGAGGGGATGACCCTAAGCGGATTTTTCTTTTGGACCACTATATAAATTGGTCAAGGAGAAAGCCAAGTCCTAACCAATGTTAGCCTTTTCCATACGGTGCCAATTTGAAAAGAGGTGTACTAACACTTTTGTGAAAGAAATTTTGCATTGGTGCAAGGTATATTACACTCTTAGTAAAGTTGGTTAAAGATTTTAGTGGCTTGCCGGATGCTCGCAAGGCGTTGGTCCCCCAATAAGCAACTAGAAACCTTATAGTTAGAGACTACCCAATCTACCTCTAAACATTGCGATAATTTTTAGTGCAAGGGTACTTCGACCCCAAGATTACTCACCATAAGGCTCCCTTGAGATGAGACAGAAATCCCTAGCTTAGCATTAACTACTTGTAGATTTTCAGGGGAAGGGTGATTGGGTCATCCTTCCAGTCCTAGAGGTCCCTATCTGTCCTCTCTCATAAAGACAAAAAAGTGTACACATCTATATTAGGTGTGATGACACTTGAGTCAATGGAGATTCCAAGTGTGGGCTGATGTATCACAATGAAGCCGTGTCCTTAAGAATCGAAAGTGCTTGATTTGTCTTCAAATTGTGTTATACCTATGGAAACTTGGGCTTTTTATGAGCCTTGAACATACACTAATTGTTAGTAATAGCCATTATGTCTTCTTGTCAAAATCATAGAAAAATCATCACAAAAATAATAGTTTACTTAGGAAAATGTACCAAAAACCAACCAAAATTGATCAATCACAGTCATTGACACAAAACTACACATATAGCCTTTGTTCTTGTACATTTAATTACTATTCCTTCATGCATATGATCTTGTTGCACATACAAATATTGTTCCTGTGCATTTGACCTCTGTTACTGTACATATATTCTTTGTTTTTGTGCATATACACACTATTCCTACACATTTGAACCTACGCATCCACAATAGAGGCTATTTCCTAAGGTCTTGAACAAATAAACACAATAGATTCAGATACCCATTTTCTTGTATAATTTATTTCAGAAGTCATTTAAACCATACAGATACATCTTGCATCCATTTTAAACATTCACAGTTACCATTCATACTTAGCCTTCCAAAAACAAACAAACAAAGTTTTCACAAAGTGCTTTTTAGATCTTATCATTTCAAAAACAATTTAGTTAGTCTCCCCCTATCAGGGTTTATCATCCTTTATCTAGGAGCTATACTAAAAATCTTGACAAAGTTAGTCTTCATCATAGTGATATCCATCATCCCTATTTGACTTACTTTGGATCACCCTTTGATAGTTATTTATCATAACTCAAGATTACCATTTAAATAAGATCAAACCAATACTTTAGAAATCTTACCATCAATACCTCAATCTAATCATATCATCTTTCATCCAAACTTCACTTCATCCAAACCATCACATATTACATTCAACATCATTCATATAAACTTTATATGGTTGAGACTAGGTCTCAAAAGAAAAGACAAGAAGAAATGAGTTCATTCAGTGGTAGCCAAGGTCATTCTAGTGATGACGAAGAAGAAGAAATCCCCCAAGAAGAAATTGTTAGTGCTCTATAGGACCCAAAGTTTCAAAAACTAATGGACAAAGTCATAGCAACAAATCCACACAAATATTTCCTTATGCTTGTACAACAAGGAGAAAAACTACCTCATGATTTTGGTATTGAAAAATTGAGAGAAACAATTCAAAGAAAGGAAACTAAAGCTCCTAAGAACAAGGAAAGTAAGGATGGGACAAATCCATTAGATGCACTTGCTCAACAAATCCAAGCTTTGCAACAACAATTTGTGGATTTGCAAACCGGATCCTCAACAAAACAATATTCACTAGAGGACATATCTCCCTATCTATTTGATAAAATCTTGGTTATGATACCTTTCCCTTCTAATTTTGAAGTACCCAAATTTGACAAATATAGGGGAAAAGGTGATCCACATGACCATATTAGGGAATTTAGTGTTGCATGTCTAGAAGTTTCTCGCAATGATACATATCTATTGGTTTACAAATTTGTCATTCAAGTCTATATTCTCTCTCCCAAAAAATGACAAATGTAACCATAGTTGAGATAGCTATGATAGTATTTTATAACTAACTCTCTGCTTATTTTACAAGGTGGCAGCTACCTTTGGTTTATATACAATGAATCAGAATATTTGTTGCTTTTAACTAGAAAGTAAGAAAAGGGAAGTGCTTTTAACCAGAAAGCTTTGAAAGGGGATCTCACACATCTAAATAAACTAATACTTAAAGAAGTTCAAAGACCTCAAATGATAATCGAAGAAGAAAGAATTTAACTTTCCATCACCATGACATATCCATTCAAAGATAAACATCCATAGTAATGAAATCACCAACTGAATTCTTCAATATAAATAAAGACAACCACCGATATTGAATTCAACATAAGAAGAATGATAGTCCATACATTATAGCACAAAGACCATACATGCTCGAACAATCCCAACAGTATATCCTTTTCTATATTGAAGTAGATAGAAATCAAAACATATATATACGAGGTATCTAACTTAATTGAGAAAATCAAAGTTTTTTCCAAAAAGTAAGATGCATTCTATGTCCCTTGTAACATATTTATAACATCCATATAGTAACTGTCTTTGAAAAGAGAATGGTTTCTTGATGACAACCATTTTTAAAATAATAATAAAGTTTTAAAAGTCTTAGAGCCAAATAACAAGAAATGCATAAAAGAAATGAGACTTAATTCACCACCCCTTCACCTTCCTTGGGATCTTCAACGCTTTCCACAGCTTGATCTTCTACCATTTTCTCTTGCATCTTCATCTTCATCTTATACTCTCGATACTTAGTTATAACAGCAGTGATGCCTTTGCTCCCTGGAGTGGTAGTGATCTGCAGTCTAGTTCTAAATTTAGCCAAAGTCTTCATTATCCATGCCATAGTTTCCTGAATCATTTCATCTCTATTTCTAAAACCATTAAGATAAACCTGTATCAAGCCCATTTTGCCCAATGATTCTCCAGAAACAACCTTAGGATCGACAAGTTCATTATAAAGCATCTCCTTGACTTCCTTGTTGATTTCTTTAGGATCCCGTAGATTTTCTCCAAATTCATCCAAAATACTCACTTCCAATGTCTGGCAATCCCTTTGAATACCAATTATTAAATCCAGATAATCCTATAAATCCTTATTAATTTGCTCAATAAGATTATTATACATATTCACTCTCTAGCATAATGAGTTAGCCTAGGATGGGTCAATTTTGTGAGGATCATTAGCCAAGTTTTCTTTCATGAGTGTTGTAGGATCTAAATCTATCAACTCAGAAACTTCCTTTGAAAGCACATAGGTACTCCCTTACTCTTTTCTTGTTGAAGTTCAGTGATTAATTCTTTTCTTTTGTTATGCACCTGGGAATAACTTTGTATCATTTTGGTTAAGAAAAACAAAATATCACAAGATAGTTTTTCAACCCACTCAATAATAGCCTTGGCAAATTCTGATTCTTTTTTATTTGATGGATAGTACTTGCATCAATTCCAATGACCTTTGAGCTAGATGCTTCTTGAGGTGTAGGCGTTACTATAGATTGGAATAATTTGCTCAAAGACAAAATCTAAGAGTGGAGCTTTAAATTCTCTTTTCTCTCTTCCTTAGTTCTTTTAATTAAGGCATTAACAAAAAAATTTACATGATATGAATCCCCCTCAAGGGTAGAAGGGCCCAAATAAATGTGACTTATTTTATAATCCACTTCAGTTATATCATCTTCATTCAAGTCCTTTATCGGGTCAGCAATCTCCAACACTTGGTAACCAAAAGTAGCATCATTTACCATTCTAGATATTCTTCTATCTTTCTTAGGCTTCGAAGTACTTTGCAAGAGCATGGCAATTATGTCTACTTATTTTGTTACGGCAGACACATTTTTCCTCTTTTTCTCTACTACCTTTTTTAGCCAACTTGGGGTGGAAGTAACTACACTGGTATCCACATTACTAGACACAGACTTCTTTTAATTTTCAACTAAAATAGGAGAAGGAACCTCCTCATCAATAGGAGAAGAGGGAATTTCAAAGAAAGTGGGAAAAGAACCATCATTAACAATTTGCTCAAAAATGGGATCAGGATTCACAGGTACTGCTTTAGCTTGAACATTTTTCTTTCCTATTGCAGATAAGGGGAAACTATCTAACTCATAGGCAGACTTCAATCTAAGAGTGTCATTAGGCTTCTTACCATCACCTCCTGATTGTGAACTTAAAATAGATTGTTATGCCTCATGCCTTTCTAAAGAACCTTTTGCAGCAGAACTTTGCACGGTCTTTTGCCCAGTGGTTCTTGAACTTGTCTGCTCATGAGGTAAACCGGCGTGTCCATGCCATCTCCTGGCTAGCTAATCCTTTGTTCTTTTAATCACTGTAGTAGAATGAGCTCATATATCCACAACCTCCTTCTTAGACCAATTGATTCGGGGAAGGGGTTTTGAAAGCAGGGTTTGGTATTCTACATCAACTAGTTTAGAATCTTCTTCAACTTTTTTCTAGAATATAAATGGATAAACCAAAAGGATGAATTTGACTTAGAGTAAGTCTCATGCAGTTCCTTCTTTGATCTTTGTGATCATCCATACAATCTTCACAAAAATCTTCCAAGCTAGAGTGATGCTCATATGAGCCAGAGCCATGGAAGTTTCACTTCACATAATTCTTGCTATCAAAGTTTGGCCTCAACGATAAAGAGTGAAGGTTAAATTCTCCTAACACATGTTTGGATCCCTTAGCAATGTCCCTGGTTTTACAAGAATAAGCAGACAGAGACAACGGAAAGGTATATCCCCTTTTTCTCATATTCTAATAGTTAATATTCATGGCAGCCATTTGCCTACAAACCTCCAAGAAGATAATGTAATCACTAGGATACCGGGGTAACTTGGTTGGAGCCAACTCATAACCTCCAAATCTCAGGTAGGTGAATCTATCAAATTGGATATAAAAACTTCCAAATTGTATAATCAGAGAAGCATCATCAGGAGAAATCCTCAATTCAGGATTAACATTTAATTTTCTCACCAAAAACATAAAAAAGGCATCATTAACCTAATGGTAATCCTTCATTCCAGCATATTTTGTGAACTGGGGAAAATAGGCATACATAGGTGTATCTGGGGTTAAAGACCTATGTGGCCTCAACGCAACCCAGACAACCTCTTAACTGGCTAGAATGTATATCAAATATGAACACATGTGGAATGCAGAAGTCTCATGAAATCTAACCAATTGTTCATTTAGATGATAACTTATCATTTCTGCCTAATTAATAAACTGACCCTCACTACATATTAACAAGATGAAATGACACATCCAAAATTCAAAAGAGCTTGCATTTTCACTAGCAACCACCTGTTGCAGCAGGGTAACAATGTCTGAATTTCATCTTTAAAGTGAGCCCTTTTAAGCATAAAGGGTAGTTGTGACTTACCTTGTTTCTCTAATTTCAGCTAGTTTCATGCAATGGAATTTTTGCACCAATCCTCATTTTCTTTGAAGAACTCCATGCCAAGAGGTACAGACATATCTTTGAAATTTTCTCTTCCTGGAATCCTCAATGCTTGAGAGACGGCCTCAGAATCAATCTTTGCAATCACCAACCCATCCTTTGTCTTGATCTTGAGAGTTTCGGGGTCGTATCTCTCCACACATGCAATAACCAAATCTATGCACTGCATAGAAGTAGGAAAAACTGCACCTTGTACCAAACCACTCTGTAGAATCTTCTCCGCAAAGGGTGACCTATCTTCCTACTGCAGACAGGACCAAAATTCCTCTAAGTCAATATGCCCAAGCTTTGTGTCTTTCACATTAGACCAACTATTTTTGACACCAAAGTGAGGGGAGACACCCTAAAATTTGAATTTCATTAGAGCTGCTAAATACCAGGAGCAATGACTGAGCACTATAGATATAATAACTTGAAATAGGAGGAAAATCAAAACACTTAGAAAAATTTCTGCCATGAAATGTGAATAATCATGCAGTTATGGCCCCATGACATGCTTTTAAATGCCAAGTTAACGTGGTACTAATTCTGTGCCTTGAGAAAATAACCTGCAGATTTGCTCATTTTGCAAAAATTCCCCAAAGGACATCCACCAATCATGTCATACGCGATATTAAATGATCATTAATTACCTTGGTATCCAGTCTATAGCTTAGTTGTCACCGAGTTGCAAGAAATAGGAACTTTAGAACCTTAAGTTGGAGGTTTCAAAGTTCTAAAAACTGGTGACTTAGCAACTTTAAAGAGAAACACATGGCCCGTGAGACAGTGTGAAGGGGATATGAAGTCGCGGAGTCAGGGAGTTCTAGAACTTGAGAACCTAGTGACTTGGTTAGCAAACAAGGGAAATTAGTGACCAGGTTAGGAAATCTTGAATACCCACGATTTCAAGGATTTTTCAAGGAAACAAAGAGGAAAATACTGTTGGAATTAAGGAACATTGAGAGGGGGGCTGAATCAGTGTTTTGCAAAACTTCTTAGATTGTTCCTTAATTTATTTTCCACATACATTCAAAAGAAAGAATTATAAGCATAAGAATAGAAACAACAAGATCATAACACATGAACACCAAGATTTTTATGTGGAAACCTGATTAGGTGAAAAACCATGGTGGGGGTTAACCCACAAGAAGTTATACTCTATTAAAAGTATTACAAATGGGGAAGGCACATGCTTTTGGGCTCACTGCCCAGAGCTCACTTCTTAAAGAGGCTCACTTCCAATAGGAATGATTACAAAAGGATAACAAAATGTTTGAACTAATGAATAGCATCTGCTAATGCAAGAATTTAGTTCTGGTTAAGTACAAAATACTAATCTTACACACTTCATCCTTACTCTGCCTTGTTTACTGTTCTGCCATAATTTGGACCTTAGATCTTTTCTCTTTCACACTTCTTTCTACATTTTCACACTTACTCCATCATCACATCACACTCACACACCAAAACACTCGAATCCATCAGCTATATATATCTGCATCAAGAGATTCTATTAATTGTAGTCAGCTTCAAGAAAACTTATTAAGAACTTTGTTCTGTCAGCTGAATCCATGCACAAACAACAACGCAGACCAAGAAATTGTGTTCCCAAATCATCAATTATATCAGTCAGTATCACCGATTATAACTAATTTCTTATCCAACAACTTTTCTGTATTCGGACCAAGATCAAATACTAGGTTAGCCTGTTCTTCTTCTGACTGTGCTAACTAATTGGAACCTGATACTTAGATGCTTAAATCTTTTGAATCCTTCATCACCGGAGGCTAAATTTCTAGATTTAGATAGTCTTGACAATCCTTATAACTCCCTTAGATTCGCAACACACTATGATTTACCATCGGAGAGATCCAGACCAAGATACCAGATCCTATCACATGCTCTATTTTTGACATCTGTACTTAGACAAATCCTTACTCTGACTTCCGATATGAACAAATCATGTAATGTGGATGTGTAAGATAGACTTGGTTTCCATCAATGACAACACCTATCATGCATAAGAGTGTCTGTTGCCAACAATCTCCCCCTTTGGCATTGATGGCAACACTTAGTGAAAAATGACTAAGTGTCATAACAACTGCCCCTTTTTATGTATACTTATGCTTTTCATTAATCTCCAATGCTTCCCCTTTGTTGGATTCCTTATTTTTCACTACTCTTCACTCTCCCTTTGACATCAATGGCAAGGGTAGACTTTTTAGATGTAACAATTCCATAATCTCACATTCCTCCAAAATGAAGTGTATATGCAATATAGCTTTATAGCCAGGAGTGAATATTATCTTGTGGTCTAGTAGTTTTAATATCTGTAATTGAGCATCAATCTCGACAAAATCCGCATGCCAACATTCACCAAAATTTTTATGTAGATGGGCATATATACAAACAACCCTATGGCTTATTTACACAAGTTTGAGCACATCACCAAAGATATTCTTCAACAGTGCCAACTCATTGTCCCAATTCTTCTTCACAGTGTTCAAAATTGAGATGTGGCCACTGAAAAGAAATGCTTGTGACTCTATCGTCCATAGATCAATGGGATCACTTGACTGAGATGTAGCTTGAGCTTCAGTCAAGGCATTGAACATTGCTTCCATTTTAGGGGAAATTAGTCCCCGGAACTCACTCATCCTTGCCTCTATGCTTTCCTTTTCTTTTGTCAATTTCTTTATATCTTTAATCAACCTAATTGCCTGACCCTCCTTGCTTGTCACTGATGCTGTCACAGGATCAAAAGATTTGGATAGACTAGATAGTTTTTTCTTAGACACTTTTATTTTATCTTCAATATCCTCTATAACTTTAGGATAGGACAAACAAAATTTATATATATTTCCTCCTTCTGTAAGAGCATTTTGAATACTCTTTACACTGGCATCTAGCACCATTCTATCTACTCCAATCAACCCCTTTAAAGCATCAAATATTTTATCATTGAATTCCTTTTGAACTTGACTTCTACAGATTTTTCAAGAGATTCAAAATGGGTACTTATAGAGTTTATCAAGTTCTGTAAATGTCTGGAGGAGGATGCTGAACAGTCCTTCTAAAAAGTGGGCATGATCTTTTCCAAGATTCCTGATGCCAGACCAATTAGGTCACTGTCTTCTATGTGAGACTTTAGTATATCTTCTCTTGCTTTGGCTTGAGCTATAGAAGCCAACTTTATCTTCTGCACTGGAGATAAGGTATCAAAATTTATTGGACGTTGAATTATGTCCTGATCTTCTTTAATTGGTTTGTCTCTTTCTAGAATTTCCTTCACTACTTCTGTAGTGTCTCTTGCCAAAAATGATGATGTATCTATCTAATCTTTATTGGTACTGTCAATCAGATTATCCTGCTTGGGCTCTCCATCAACCTTTACAATCTCTTCTTCATTTTCATTTTTCTCCTTGGCCTTTTCTACTTCTTGGTCCTCTCCTAATTCATGCTCTTTATTCTTCAATGAATAATCTTCAATTTGATCATCTGCTTCAACATTCATCTGTGTATCTTCTTTGCAAGATTAATCAGTTTCATCTATCATCTTTACATCTTTCTTGTTTATTGCTTCCTCTTCCAGAATAGAGGAGTCATCTAACTCAGTTTGCTTCTCATTGATCTTCAATTCTTCAACATCCAAAATTGAGGAGTCAATTCCATCATCAATCTCTTTTTCAACAATAGGAAGATTATGTCTTTTCAATCCATTCAGAAGAATCTCCTGAGTATCTTTGATTATCTCATCTATTTCACCAAGCATGAGTTAATTCATTCTCTTCTTACTCCTGAAGTCATCCTTCACTTCTTTGAATATCATGTTCATCTGATCTAGAGTAATCTGAGGGCACAAATTTATCAACACATGCTCCCTAATCTCAATGTCTTTACCTTTTGCATTTTCTTTTCTTAACTCCAGAATAGTTGCAAGAATTTTTGAGATTTCAAAAGTTATTTCAATGAAAGCCTTATTGTATGTTGGGAAAGGAAAATTTAAAAATTTCCTATCTTTATACCCAATCATGTTTGACCAAACCAAAAGTTATTTCACCCAAAATTAGAATAAACAACTAATATATCCCATAAAATCCTATGATTTTTATCACAAATAATGTAAAGGGCCTCAATTTCTTAACATTGGCAAGACCTTATGTTAGTTATATCGATCCATGAGAAACTTGTTGAATGGCTATCGGTGTGAGAATAAGGGTTGGGGAGAAGATTTCAAAAATCACCGATGGAGAAAATGATACCGATGGCCTTTCGTCAGAGAGAAAGTTACCAGTCTCGCTGATCAGTATAAGGAAAGACTATCAGAGAATACTCTAAAAACCCTCCCGACAGTCTAAGTAAGACCGATGCAAGAGTTCGGTAGGACTCTCATCGATCATTCAGTGGAATGGAGGGAACTAGCAGTCATTGGTAGGAGATAAGCATCAATAAGAAAAATCAAGGAGTTTTTGATACTCTAAAGTCACACTGATTGAAGAAAAGTACTTCAACTTAGCTTACACAGATATGTATGAAGAATAAGGACCATCGGTGAGAGCAAATGAATTAGAACAAAACTTATAAGTCTGGCTGAAGCAATACTCACAATGATGTTGGTGACATGTTGTAAAGGTCTCTCTGATAACGAGTGTAAAGGGCTATCAGGGATAAAACCATGATCGGGTGACTTGAAATAAGTTACTCCAATAATAGACCTTACTCTGATAGCAATAAGGATTACACTCATCGATGAGACTCTCCCCGATAATCATATTGGTGACACTTAGGAGATTGGGGAAGAAGGTTATTCACATAGTGATGAAGAAAGTCACACTGATAATAATCATGCCCACTTCTACATTGGGTAGATCTTGAACATATCTGGCCGATACAAATTTACAAATGAAGTATGACATCGAGGAGATAATTGAAGGGTTACAACAATTGATCCATGAACAAACATTCACACCATAAGAAGATATTAAAATCGCCTAGACATTATGAAAATCATGCCGATGAGAGAAGTTATGACGATGTGACATTTCACAACAATCAAGAAAATTGAAATGCTTAAACAATTAATTGCAGATGAAGAAGAAATCCTCTGAGATAACATTTAAAATCATTGCAATTAAGTTTGACAAAATTGTTTGAGAAGAACAAGCAAGCAGAGACTTGTAGTAGAAAACAGGGGAATTCGATCAGAGCTTTTGATAACAGGTACATACATACAAATTTCTATGCTATAGCCTGTAATTTGAATTTCTCTGTCAAGGATTGTAAATGGAGACTCTGGGGAAAGGAAAGGTCAGAAAACCCCAGGGTGATACAAGTAGACCTAAAAAATAGAAAATTGATAAAACTCCTGAAGAGAAAACAAAAGAAAGAAAATTGAACCAAAACTTAATTCATCAACTACCAGGATCAACTCCCAAAGCCTGAAGGTCTACACAACTTAGGGCAGAAATGGAGAAACTAGAAGACAGGTGTAAATACCTTGGGAATGTTTGAACTCTAATTAGAGGCTACGAGCTTTTTAAATTCCATTTCAATAGAAGAATTAGGAATTTTCCAGTCTCAAACCCATGGCATTTGAATTTGGGTAAATTAGTTGTTCCTGACGTGTTTCTGAATGTTGAACTCCTCCAACTTCTTGCTAAACAATATAACCCAAGTCTTAAGGCTATTTGCAACCCACAAGGGGAGCCTATTATACACTTGTCAAAGAATGTCATCTGTGAAGTTTTCTACTTGGATGATTTATGTACTATCCCCATTGTTTATGAGATTTGGAAAAAGAGTACTGGAGAATGGATACTACATACAATGGATGGAGATTGCCTATTCATAGGCCTGCAATAGAGGGAGAAATGGTGCCCCTCAATGAAAATGATGGCCCTCCATTCCATGTGTCTCTATTTGAACCTTACATACAATACACTTACTACTCTATGGGCCAGGTCCTAGGATTAGAGGTCCCTGACTTTATGACAATTCCTCTGATGGTCATAGCTACTAACATTTACTGCCACAATGCCAAGCAGTTTGATTATGTTGCCTATATTTTTAATAGAATTGACTTTGGTTTAACTGCCATAAAGAACAATGCCCCATCTATTTCCTTTGAACATTATTCACTTCTCATGAACATGGTGCTCTATTATGGCCAGGAAGTGGGGTTATGGCCAACTAAATTCAAAGTTGTTCCAGTAGACCAGAGGGGACAAAAGCTACCCGTGCACATGTGGACCAGAATATGGGATAGTAGATATGCCCATTCTAGCTATGTGCAATTGGAGGAATATTGTGTCAAAGTGTTATATAGATATTTCAGTCATCCTTGTGAGTACTCAATCTCAAATGAAATAAAGAGTTTTCTTAGACCAAAGGATTTTGGTGGTCCTCTTACTGTTACTCACAACTGGGGAGATTGGTATTATTTTGAGGATGCCACTATGGTTAGAGTTTATGGTTTTGAGGATGCTCCTTTTATCTTGCCTAAGACTATCCCTGACAGAATTGCCTATTTGGAAATAGTTAGGCAAATGAATTGTTCAAATGTGATGCACTTGAGTTCCCATGATAAATAGTCTTTTATGCCTAGTACTCTATGTTTTGGAGACTTCACTATGGTATCCAAGGAAGGATATGGTCACACTATAGACAAATTGATGCACTATAATATGAGGTGTGCTGAGGTGAGAAAAAGGATTTGATCCTGAAGGTTTTATTGACCTTGCCCGGAGAAAACAAAACCTTAGTGGGTACACACATGTTCCCTATCCACACGATGATGTCATCAGGAATTTGGAGGAGGTTGAGGTTGAACTAGTGGTTGAGAAATACAATAGGGACTTAGATGAGAAAAAGAAATAGCTTGCAGAGATTGAGGTGTTATCTTCTGGTGATGAAGAGCCTGCAGGGCAAGAGGAACCACAAAAATAGATAACAAAAATGTCCAAAAGAAAAATGCAACATATCAGCCTCATGTCATAGCACATGATGAGGAGGGGCCTGCTGATGAAGACCTAAGACAAATAGCATATGATTCTTTTATTTCTGATGATGCATTTATTCATTCTAAAGAATTCAAATCATTTTTATATAAATGCAAGGGGAAAAAAATCAGAGTTAGTTGATGATGTCTCTGCCAACAATGAGAGACAATTAATTGATATGTTGAAAGCAACAGTGGATAATGAATTGCAAGATATGACCCCTAGTAAGGGTAGACAGCTACTCAAAGAAGCAGGGGTTATGATCTTTCCTGGCCTTGATTTGAATTCTGCTTTAGTCTTTGATAGTTTTCTGCATAATACAGATGATAAATACAAGCTCACTCCAGAAGGTGTCAATGAAGTATATATGGGCACCAAATATAATAATGATGAAAATTCATTGATGATATGGGCCTTGTATTCTCCCCACAAAAAGGTAGCCATTATAGACACTGAGAAAACTTTTGGCCATGTCATGAACTTAAAGACAGGGGAGGCTAACCCCTTGATCACTGCAGGCATTGGAATTAATGTTGCAAAGTTGAATAAGGCACAGGCCCAGATGTTAATCAAAGAAAGGGATGCCTACAAGCTGAGCTGTGAGAGATTGACAAAAGAGAATGATTATTTGAAAGATGCTGTCAAGAGCACCTTCAGGGGATCAGTAAAGAGACTAACTCAGGGTGAAAGCTCATAGAGTGTCCAATCACTATCCATAGATCAAGTAGCTCAAATACAGATGGATACACTTGTTACAGTATTCCAGAACATGCATACCAACATGATGCATTGGCTGAACCAATTTTGGGATAATTATTCTCAAAATTATAAAGCAATCCAAGAACATGAGAGGCTTGAAAAAAGGTTGTAGGAGAAATTCAGTGAGACACGGGGTAAAGATACTTTTGACATTCCAGATACCTCTAGTGCAAAAGATTTGGTTGACCAACACCAAAAGTATTATGATCAACTTAAGACTGATGCCAAAGATTGTATTGAAGCCTCAAAAGCAGGAGTGTCCACATTGGTCAAGAGCGATAAAGAATTAAAGAGAAAAGAAGAATGGAGCAAAGACTGTCAAGTGACATTACATGAAGCTTTAGAAGCTCTTAAAAACAAAGACTTTGCATCCGAGGAAGCTTGCAAGCATTTGGAGAGGATGGTTACGATGGATGTGATCACAAGGAACATTGAATTTACTGATTCACATTGTAGCCAGGAGTACTTAGACCATATTGCTCAATTATACTTGTGGTTGAATAGGGCCTAAGCATTGCTATTTTATGGTTGTTATGTTAATCTTGTTAATTCCCAAAAGACTTCTTGAAGAGTTATGTCTCTTCACAAGCATTTCTATATAAGTTCAAACATTCGATGTTGAATTATGATAAGCAGTAGAATATAATACATATAGTTTACAATGTTTCTCAAAGACCATGTTGCAAGTTTATTATTGAAGAAGTAAATTGAAGTTCTCTGATTCTGTGGTTTTATTCTGGCATCAATTATTTGTTAAGATTACTCAATTGTGTGGTTGTCTCTAGTTTAGTATTTCCTTGTTATTCATATTAATATATCAAGTATATAGTTAATTTGTCAATGCACATTTGATGTATCTATGTGATTGAATTAATTGGTTTTCATTAGAGGAATTAAAAATCCTTCTGATCAATCACAGTAACCTAGAAGTGTTAGTTTGGATTACTAAGAAGAACTGTATAATTAGGATTGCCATTCTATCTCCAAGTTAATATTATCTGTTGTTCTTGCATATTTCATTCAATTGGTTCCTTCAAGAAAGGATTAAATTACCTTCTGGTGAATAACAAGATATCTGATTATATTGGCTGGATTATTAAGAGTTTGTCAGTCATTTCCTTGCACGTTTATACAAGTTATAAACTAAAATATTGTGCCGAACAGTTAGAATTATTGCCCATTATAAGCCACTAATCCTAGTCCTTCATTTGACTCTATTTACCCAACAAGGCACTGGTCTTATTTCAATTCATCACTTAAAAAACTCTTTATTAGTTAAACACAGTCATAAAACTCACCTTGATATTGCTTATATAATTTCTACCAACCATTTATCAGATATTAGATATAGAATTATTTAGCAAGCTCTCATCTATCCTACACCATTTGCCACTGTATGTAGATTCATTTACTTATCCAAGACATTTACATTCATTCTATTTTAATTTCCAAGGTTCACCTGCCTAGGTGTAGTAGGACCTAAAGTGCAAGGAGTCATCAAACCCTAAAGGTTGATTCCATCGCATTAGTTCAAAAATGTTGCAAATCTAAGCATAGAGCCTGGCATCCTCTTAGGATTAGCAACCTGCATTTTTAATACCTAACAAATTCATGACTCTATTGGGGATAAATAAAAGACCTTAGTAACAAACCATTCCTTTATAGAGTCATTTCAGAAAACTTTAATTTGGTAACTCTGCTGGCAAGAAGAATCTAGAAAGATAAATTATAAAATTTTCCTATTTACAAAATAGGTGGCGACTCTAGAAACTATTATAAAAGAAAGTTGATACAAAATGGATGGTAGGAGATCTAAAATGGAAGGCAAGAAATTGCAATCATCTCCACCAATTAGAAATAGCTCCTAGAGAAATGGAACATCAAACTATTCTCACCAGAATAATAACCATGAGGCTCAAGAAGATAATGCTAAACAAACTATTGCAATTAACAATAAGTTTACACCTTTGCATGAATCAAATGAGAATCTCAACAGAGTAATTGATGATATATTGGTAAAATACATACCAGATCCTCAAGAACAGGTTGAGTATGAAGCACAGGCCATGAGGGAAATTGATCAAAGGCAAGCTGATTATGATTTTAAAATATCATTACAGCAAGGAGAAGAGGTAAAACATGGGTTCTCAACTCAAGAAATAAATGAAAGCCCAAAGAAGTTAGGAGGCATGAATCAAGCACAGTAGGATCTGCTTAGGCTCCAGGAAGAACTTGAGATGATCAAGATAGAGGAAACTAAGAGGTTGTTGCAGCAAGAGATTCAATAGATAAAGAGTAGAGCTAAAACAACTCCCCCAAAATATGTACCTCCACATAGGGGAAACACTTCTAGGAATCCATAGCAAAATATACACCAAAATACAGGTGGTGCTTCAAATTCACAAGCATATGGAAGTCATCAAAATACCATTCCTAAAGTTCCTAGACCACCTCCCATGCACAACACCTCTCAGCAAATGGCTAATCCTTACCCACCCCCTAGGCAACAATATTATAGACCACAAAATCCTTATATAAACCCCCACATGAACCAACAACAACAATATGCTTATCATTAGCCTCTAGGTGGATATAATTACTATCCTAACCCACCACCCATAAATTTTCCACCTCAAAACCTCGTAAACATATGTAGCTAATTTGATCTGACTGGATATCAATTATATCCATACCCTATGAATAGTAATTGGAGAAATATAGTTCCCAAGTTCACTGGGAATAGTGTAATATCAGCTGAAGATCACATCAGAAGCTTTAATGCTTTCATACAAGATATTGGTATGGACTGGGAAGATGTTAGAATGAGGTTATTCATGATGTCCCTCACTAAAGATGCAAGAGACTGGCTCAACAGCTTACCTGATACCTTAATCAGTTCAATAACTGATTTCCATAATCAATTTAAGGAGCAGTATGGTAATCAGTATGCCCCTAAGTTTGCATTACATGAATTGATAAGTATCTAGAAATACTAGAATGAATCAGTGTATGACTTCAATCTAAAATTTTCCAAATTACACAACAAAATACCACATGGATCCAAGCTGTTTGATCCAATAGCATTGAGTATTTATCTAAAAGCCTTTGATCCTAAGATAGGGTATGAATTTAGAAACTGGTGCCCTGCAACCCTGGCTAAAGCACAGAAAGTGGCATTAACTATTGAGAACAATAGGAAAGCTGCAGGTATGGTTAGCAAAAGGGATAACCCTAGAAATCCTCAGAACCCAAACATTCAGCAGACTAAACAAGAAGGTCAACATAGACATGAAAGGCCCAGGTTGCATGATATGCCATATAATACGAATTGGAAAGATGGGAGATCCATTGAAAACAATAGAAAGAAACATTATGGCAAAGATACCCCTGACCCTCTAAAAATAAATGTAGCACATATGGTAGAAGATAAACCTTGGTGTCTGGTGTGCAATTTACCACATTCACCTAAATATTGTGAGGTGGCTAAAATAGTACAACAGGAAGAAGCATTATATAATTATAACAGAGACAATCATAGAATAAACATGATGCAAGATACACCATATATGCTGAATGAAGACTATTCTTCTATAGAGGAAGAGGGATATGAATATGATGTGGGAAATCAGAGACATCATGTCAATATGGGAAAATAGGAAGTATTCTCAGATCAGGAGGATGAACCTACATATTATAACAATCAACCATATGATCAGTGGAGAAAGCCCACTGAAAATGAAAGAGAAGCTCTTACAATAGCTGCAATAGCTCAAGCTAAAAATGCCTATAACTTAAGGAACATGATAGTGAATGTTGAACAAGGAATACCTGGGAGTGTCTTATCAAAGATCAGAACTACAAAAAGAATAATGCAAAGTCATCATTCAAAGAACCAGAAAAGGCTGATAAAAATAAAATGAAGGATAAAACACAAAATCAAGAAAAAGAAAATATAAAGACAGAAAAGAATGACTAGACTATGGCCCATTCATTTGACATTGCTCATGCAATATCCCAATTAAAGATATCAGTTCCACTTCTGGAGATGATGAAGATAGACAAATACAGGAATATAGTAGTTAAACTAATTTCAGATATACCAAATCAAAAACATAAGGGATCAGAGAATAGAACAAACAATGTTCATCAAGAAACATTCCAAATGCCTGAGGTATACCTAAGTGATACATTGACAAAGAATCCCTCACAGGTGGACCCTTTCTACACTACATTATTAATCAAAAATAGGATAGTGAGGAATTGCATGATTGATTCAGGTGCGGCCATGAATATCATGCCAATAGCAGTTATGAAAGAATTGGGAATGTGGGTTAACACTACATTTGGTAGGTGTTATGCAATGGATAATAGATCCATCCCAGTCGTTGGTATTATGAGGGATGTGGAGATAAAACTTGCCTCATACCCTAAAGCAACTTTTAACATTGATATTACTATGGTTGACATCCCACCATATTATGGAATGCTTTTATCGAGACAATGGGCTGCAATGGCAGGAGAGAATGTCCAATTGGACTTATCATATGCCACAATACTACTGGGGGGTAAGGAAATCAAGCTGTACAGGGAGCCAAGATATGAAAATATTATAGAACACTTGGATCAACATCAAATAAATTTCTTTTGTGATACAGATTTGAATGCACAAATAATGTAGTAGAATACAAAGTTTTGCTCATTGGTTTGAACATAGCCACCAAGCATAAGATAAAAAAGTTAGTTGTATATGGTGATTCTGAACTGGTTACTTCTCAAGTGAGAGAGAAATATCTGTCAAAAAACAAGAGGTTGAGATAGTACAAAAATGTAGTCTAGGATGATATTGAGTTGTTTGATGCCTTCTCAATCAATTGGATTGATAGGTCAAAAAACATTATGGCAGATTTTCTAGCGAATATCGCATTAATAAGGGATGATGTCACATTAGGAGGCATTACAGAAGTTGAATTCAAAACTAGACCCACCATCCCAGATAATATACATAACTGGAAAGTGTTTGATAATGATACTGATATAATCAACTTCCTACATTGTACTGATTATTATGAAAATTAAGAGATTGATTTCAATGCATTTGTAGAAGAACATGATGGGAAGGAAACCCTTTTTGGTCAAGAAATAGTCTAGTTGAAAACAAATAAAATACCTAAGGGACTTATAGCATTGGAAAAGGCATTTGATGGACATGATAGATTTAAAATGAAAGACACACTAGTGGTGCAAAATGACCTTGAAGAGATTAATTTGGGGACACATGCAGCCCCAAAGAATGTATATATTGGAAAGAGTCTTAACCCCAAAATTAGAAGCAGGATCATCAACTTACTTAGGAAGTATAGACACGTATTTGCCTAGTCATATGATGATTTAAAAGCATATAGGGAGATCTTTTCCAGCATGAAATACCATTGAAACCAGATGCTAAACCATTCAGGCAAAAACAAAGGCCTATTAATCCTACATTAGCTCCTAAGATGCTTGAAGAGATTACAAAATTAAGAGATGGAGCTATCATTAAACCCATCAGGCATTCTTCTTGGGTTTCTAATTTGGTACCTGTCAGGAAAAAGAATGGTGATATTAGATTATGTGTGGACTTCAGGAACTTAAACAAATCTTCCCTAAAAGACAACTATCCCCTCCCTAATATGGAAGCAATATTACAAAAGGTTATTAGATGTGAACTATTATCAATGATGGATGGCTTCTCAGGATATAATCAGGTGAAGGTCAAAGAGTCAGAACAATTTAAAACTGCATTCACCACCCCATGGGGAACATATGTATATTTAAGGATGCCATTTGGACTCACCAATGCTGGAGAAACATTCCAAAGAGCAATAGATGTGGCATTTACTGAATTGATTAACAAAATCATGATAGTATCTCAGGATGATATGACAACATATTCAGAAAGGGCTAAAGATCATTGCATTAAATCCCAAGAAGTGCCATTTCGCAGTGACAGAGGGGAAGTTGCTTGGTCACATAGTCTCAAAAGATGGAGTGAGAATAGATCTTGAGAGAGTAAAGGCAATTGACCAAGTTCCTATTCCTAAAAATGTCAAAGCCATACAGTCATTTTTTGGCCAAATTAAATTTGTCAGGAGGTTTATATCAAATTTTGCAAAAATAATTAGTCCCATATCAAGGATGTTGAAGAAAAACTCAGAAGTAAAGTGGACAATGGAAACAATAGAAGCATTTGCCACTATTAAGAGAGCAATCAAAGAAGCTCCTGTCTTGATATCTCCTGATTTCAGTAAACCATTCCAACTTTTTCATTTGCCTCTTATCATACATTTGCAGCAGTACTATTGTAGAAAAATAACGATGGACATGAACAAGCCATTTCATTTTTCAGCAAATCTCTTCAAAATGCAGAGTTAAAATATGATATTGTTGAGAAACAGGCATATGCATTGGTGAAGGTAGTTAAAACCTTTAGGCCATACTTGGTGGGAGCTGAAATCATAGCATATGTGCCTAATGCTGCATTAAAGGATGTATTGGTCCAAATTGAAGTCACAGGTAGAAGATGCAGATGGATCAATAGAATTCAGGAGTTCAATATTGAAATCTAGATCACTAAACTAGTGAGAGGACAAGGTCTTGCTAAGTTAATGGTTGAAAGTAATCTCGAGGCTTCACAAATATGTAGTGTGAATGATGTTGATAATACAAGTTCAAGCATTGAGCATACTCCATGGTATATTGACATCATATATTATCTAAAGCACATGAAATGTCTTGAGGGGTATGATGATAATAAAAGAAGGACACTTAAATTATAGGCCTCAAAATACATATTTATTGAGGGAGATCTTTACTAGAAGAATAGGGATGGTATTCTACTATTATGCCTAGATGAGCATCAATCAAAACATATCATGAAATAATTACATGAGGGTATGTGTGGAGGTCACTTTTC
The DNA here is from genome assembly GCA_027924645.1 of Cunninghamia lanceolata. NCBI lineage: Eukaryota > Viridiplantae > Streptophyta > Pinopsida > Cupressales > Cupressaceae > Cunninghamia > Cunninghamia lanceolata. Next base: position 8,230,519 of record BSBN01000685.1, on the reverse strand, counting down.
AGCAAAGACTACAGCCCACAAGATCTTAAGGGCTAGATACTATTGGCCTAAAGTTTTTAATGATTCATATTATTACACTAGGAAATGTGATGCATGTCAGAAATTTTTAGGAAAGTTGAAATATCAAGGAGCATTGCTTGTGAAACCCATGCAGATGGAGGCTCTGTTCTATTAGTGGGGTATTAACTTCATAGGAGAAATCGCAGAGAAGTCAAGTGGTGGACACAAATGGATTTTAGTGGTGACAGATTACTTCACTAAATGGGTGGAAGCAATCCCAACCAAACAAGCAACAAGCAGGGTGGTGATTAACTTTCTGATGGAAAATATTATATTCAGATTTGGCACCCCAGTAAGGTTAATCATGGATAATGGAATGTGTTTCAGGTCTGATGAATTTAAAAATTTCTATAGTACACATGGCATCACTGTGTCCTATACTGCCCCTTATCATCCACAAGCAAATGGACAAGTAGAATCTAGCAACAAAAGCCTTCTGAAAATCATAAAAAGAATGTTGGAGGGAAATAAGAAAGCATGGGATTCAAAGTTAAGAATGGCTGTATGGGCTGATAGGATTACTGTAAAAAGAACAATTGGGAGATCTCCCTTTGAACTAGTATATGGAACACAAGCGAGAATACCATTAGAAAATCTCATACCAGTTTACAAATTTATTCTTTAGGAATATTTAAACATTCCTGAACCAATGGAGGAAAGATTATAACATCTTGCAGAACTTGATGAAACAAGGAGACTAGCCCAAAGGCAGAACATCAAGTTGCAATCATAAATGAAATACCTTTTTGACAAGAAGGCCAAAGACAGGAAGTTTGAGATAAATGATTTAGTACTAATGTGGAATGCTAGGTGCCAAGAGAAAGGAAAGCATGGGAAGTTTGAAGCTTTATGGCTAGGTCCTTTTGTTATAATTGGCAAAGGAGGTGATGACTCTTACTATTTGCAAAACATGTCCAGAGAAGAGCAAGAACTGCCTGTGCATGGGCAATATCTTAAGCCTTTCTTTTCATAATCATGCACAAAGAGAATTGAGTGTTGCTAATGCATGGACAACCCTTAACAAGTTCTCAAAATACTTTTATTCCATGCACAGTAGTCTACGGTAATCAAAAGAGATTAGGACATGCCAGTACATGGACAGTCCTATGAATCTATATATATATATAAAATCTTTTCCATGTATAGTAGCATAGGATCATCCAAATTCCCCATAATTATCACCTCCATCTCCCATTCTCATAAAACCATCATCCCAAATAAATAAAATATATGGTCTACTTCCCCAAGAGATATGAATTCTTGTTATACTCACAAGGAGTATACATCCCAGACAGAGCCACTGTTGGGACAGGAAAATTTAAAATTTTCCTATCTTTATACCCAATCATGTCTGACCAAATGAAAAAATATTTTGCCTAAAATTAGAATAAACAACTGATATATCCCATAAAATCCTATGACTTTTATCACAAATAATGTAAAGGGCCTCAATTTCTTAACATCAGCAAGACCTTATGTTAGTTATACCGATCCATGAGAAACTTGTTGAAATGGCTATCAGCATGAGAATAAGGGTCAAGTAGAAGATTTCAAAAATCACCGATGGAGGAAATGATACCAATGGCCTTTCATCAAAGAGAAAGTTACCAGTCATGCCGATTGGTATAAGGAAAGATTACCAGAGAATACTCTAAAAACCCTCCTGACAGTGTAAGTTAGACTGATGTAGGAGTTCTGTAGGTCTCTCACCAATCATTCAGTGGAACGGAGGGAACTAGCAGTCATTGGCAGGAGATAAGCATCGGAAAGAAAAATCAAGGAGTTTCTAATACTCTAAAGTCTCACCGATTGAAGAAAAGTGCTTCAGCATAGCTTACATCGATATGTATGAGGAATAAGGACCATCGGCGAGAGCAAATGAATTGGAACAAAACTTATAAGTCTAGCTGAAGCAATACTCACAATGATGTTGGTGACATGTTGTGAAGGTCTCTCCGATAAGGAGTGTAAAGGGCTATCAAGGAGATAACCATGATCGAGTGACTTGAAATAAGTTACTCCGATAACAGACCTTACTCTGATAGCAATAAGGATTACACTCATCGACGAGACTCTCCCCGATAATCATATCGGTGACACTTAGGAGATTAGGGAAGAAGGTTATTCAAACAGTGATGAAGAAACTCATGTTGATAATAACCATGCCCACTTATACATCAGGAAGATCTTAAAGATATCTGGCCAATACAATTTTACAAATGAAGTATGACGTTGAGGAGACAATTAAAGGGTTACAACGATTGATCCATGAACAAACGTTCGCGCCATAAGAAGATATTAAAATTGCCCAAACATTATGAAAATCATGCCAATGAGAGAAGTTATGATGATGTGACATTTCACAACAATCAACAAAATTGAAATGCTCGAACAATTAATTGTAGACAAAGAAGAAATCCTCTGAGATAACGTTTGAAATCATTGCCTTTAAGTTCGACAAAATTGTTTGAGAAGAACAAGCAAACAGAGACTTGTAGCAGAAAACAGGGGAATTCGATCAGAGCTTCTAATAACAAGTACATACATACAAATTTCTATGCTATAGCCTATAATTTGAATTTTTCTGTCAAGGATTGTAAATGGAGACTCTGGGGAAAGGAAAGGGCAGAAAACCCCAAGGTGATACAAGTAGACCTAAAAAATAGAAAATTGATAAAGCTCCTGAAGAGAAAACAAAAGAAAGAAAACTGAACCAAAACTTAATTGATCAACTCCCAAAGCTTGAAGGTCTGCACAACTTAGGGCAGAAGTGGAGAAACTAGAAGATAGGTGTAAATATCTTAGGAATGTTTGGACTCCAATTAGAGGCTACGAGCTTTTTAAATTCCATTTCAACAGAAGAATTAGGAATTTTCCAGTCTCAAACCCATGGCATTTGAATTTGGGTAAATTAGTTGTTCCTGACGTGTTTTTGAATGTTGAACTCCTCCAACTTCTTTCTAAACATTATAACCCAAGTCTTATGGCTATTTGTAACCCACAAGGGGAGCCTATTATACACTTGTCAAAGAATGCCATCTGTGAAGGTTTCGACTTGGATGATTTATGTATTGTCCCCATTGTTTATGATGATTTGGAAAAGGAGTACTGGAAAATAATTACTACATACAATGGGTGGAGATTGCCTATTCACAGGCCTACGGCAGAGGGAGAAATGGTGCCCCTTAATGAAAATGATGGCCCTCCATTCCATGTGTCTCTATTTGAACCTTACATACAATACACTTACTACTCTGTGGGCCAGGTCCTAGGATCAAAGGTCACTGACTTTAGGACAATTCCTCTGATGGTCATAGCTACTGACATTCAGTGCCACAATGGCAAGCAGTTTGATTATGCTGCCTATATTTTTAATAGAATTGACTCTGGTCTGACTGCCATAAAGAACAATGTCCCATCTGTTTCATTTGAACATTATTCACTTCTCATGCACATGGTGATGTATTATGGCTAGGAAGTGGGGTTATGGCCAACTAAATTCAAAGTTGTTCCAGTAGACCAGAGGGGACAAAAGCTACCCATATAGATGTGGACCAGAATATGGGATAGTAGATATGCCCATTCCAGGTATGTGTAATTTGAGGAATATTGTGTCAAAGTGTTATATAGATATTTCAGTCATCCCTGTGAGTACTCAATCTCAAATGAAATAAAGAGGTTTCTTAGACCAAAGGATTTTGGTGGTCCTCTTACTGTTACTCACAACTGGGGAGATTGGTACTATTTTGAGGATGCCACTATGGTTAGAGTTTATGGTTTTGAGGATGCTCCTTTTATCTTGCCTAAGACTGTCCCTGATAGAATTGCCTATTTGGAAATAGTTAGGCAAATGAATTGTTCAAATGTGATGCACTTGAGTTCCCATGATAAACAGTGTTTTATGCCTAGTACTCTGTGTTTTGGAGACTTCACTGTGGTATCCAAGGAAGGATATGGTCACATTATAGACAAATTGATGCACTATAATATGAGGTGTGCTGAGGTGAGAAAAAGGATTTGATCCTGAAGGTTTTATTGACCTTGCTCAGAGAAAACAAAACCTCAGTGGGTACACACATGTTCCCTATCCACACGATGATGTCATCAGGAATTTGGAGGAGGTTGAGGTTGAACTAGTGGTTGAGAAATACAACAGGGACTTAGATGAGAAAAAGAAACAGCTTGCAGAGATTGACGTGTTATCTTCTGGTGATGAAGAGTCTGCAGGGCAAGAGGAACCACAGAAACAGATAACAAAAATGTCCAAAAGAAAAATGCAACAAAATCAGCCTCCTGTCATAGCACATGATGAGGAGGGGCTTGCTGATGAAGACCCAAGACAAATAGCATATGATTCTTTTATTTCTGATGATGAATTTATTCATTCTAAAGAATTCAAATCATTTTTATATAAATGCAAGGGGAAAGAAATTAGAGAGTCAGTTGATGATGTCTCTGCCAACAATGAGAGACAATTACTTGATATGTTGAAAGCAACAATGGATAATGAATTGTAAGATATGACCCCTAGTAAGGGTAGACAGCTGCTCAAAGAAGCAGGGGTTATGATCTTTCCTGGCCTTGATTTGAATTCTATTGTAGTCTTTGATAGTTTTCTTCATAATACGGATGATAAATACAAGCTCACTCCAGAAGGTGTCAATGAAGTATATATGGGCACAAAATATAATAATGATGAAAATTCATTGATGATATGGTCCTTGTATCCTCCCCACAAAAAGACAGCCATTATAGAAACTGAGAAAACTTTTAGCCATGTCATGACCTTGAAGGTAGGGGAGACTGAACCCTTGATCACTGCAAATAGTGGAATTAATGTTGCAAAGTTGAATAAGGAATAGGCCCAGATGTTAATCAAAGAAAGGGATGCTTACAAGCTGAGCTGTGAGAGATTGACAAAAGAGAATGATTATTTGAAAGATGTTGTCAAGAGCACCTTTGGGGGATCAGTAAAGAGACTAACTCAGGGTGAAAGCTCATAGAGTGTCCAATCACTATCCATAGATCAAGTAGCTCAAATCCAGATGGATATACTTGTCACAGTACTCCAGAACATGCATACCAACATGATGCATTGGCTAAACTAATTTTGGGATAATCATTCTCAAAATTATAAAGCAATCTAAGAACATGAGAGGCTTGAAAAAAGGTTGTAGGAGAAACTCAGTGAGACATGGGGTAAAGATACTTCTGACATTCTAGATACCTCCAGTGCAAAAGATTTAGTTGAGCAACCTTAGAAGTATTATGATCAACTTAAGACTGATGCCAAAGAGTGTATTGAAGCCTCAAAAGTAGGAGTGCCCACATTGGTCAAGAGTGATAAAGAATTAAAGAGCAAAGAAGAATGGAGCAGAGACTGTCAAGAGATATTACATGAAGCTTTAGAAGCTCTTAAAGACAAAGACTCTACATCCAGGGAAGCTTGCAAGCATTTGGAGAGAATGGTTACGATGGATGTGATCACAAGGAATGCCATTGAATTTACTGATTCACATCGCATCTAGGAGTACTTAGACCATATTGCTCAATTATACTTTTAGTTGAATAGGGCCTAAGCATTGATGTTTTATGGTTGTTATGTTAATCTTGTTAATTCCCAAAAGACTTCTTGAAGAGTTATGTCTCTTCACAAGCATTTCTATATAAGTTCAAACATTTGATGTTGAATTATGATCAGCAGTAGAGTATAATACATATAGTTTACAATGTTTCTCAAAGACCATGTTGCAAGTTTATTATTGAAGAAGTAAATTGAAGTTCTCTAATTCTGTGTTTCTATTCTGGCATCAATTGTTTGTTAAGATTACTCAATTGTGTGGTTGTCTCCAGTTCAGTATTTCCTTGTTATTCAAATTAATATATCAAGTATATATTTAATTTGTCAATGCACATTTGCTATATATGTGTGATTGAATTAATTGGTTTCCATTAGAGGAATTAAAAATCCTTCTGTTCAATCACAATAACCTGGAAGTGTTAGTTTGGATTACTAAGAAGAACCGTATAATTAGGATTGCCATTCTATCTCCAAGTTAATATTATTTGTTGTTCTTGCATATTTCATTCAATTGGTTCCTTCAGGAAAGGATTAAATTACCTTTTGATGAATAACAAGATATCTAATTATATTGGCTGGATTATTAAGAGTTTGTCAGTCATTTCCTTGCATGTTTATACAAGTTATAAACTAAAATATTGTGCCAAATAGTTAGAATTATTTCCCAATATAAGCCATTAATCCTAGTCCTTCATTTGACTCTGTTTACCCAACAAGGCACTGGTCTTATTTCAATTCATCACTTAAAAAACTCTTTATTTGTAAACACAGTCATAAAATTCACCTTGATATTGCTTATATAATTTCTACCACCCATTCATCAGATATTAGATATAGAATTAATTAGCAAGCTCTCATCTATCCTACACCATTTGCCACTATAGGTAGATTCATTTACTTAGCCAAGACATTTACATTCATTCTATTTTAATTTCTAAGGTTCACCCACATAGGTGTAGCAAGACCTAAAGTGCAGGGAGTCATCAAACCCTAAAGGTTGATTCCCTCACGTTAGTTCAAAAACATTGCAAATCTAAGCATAGAGCTTGGCATCCTCTTAGGATTAGCAACCTACATTTTTTAGACCTAACATTGTAGATGTTCAAATATTTGACCATTGCTTCTTCTAAAACCCTCTTATCAGCATCACTGTAATGATCAAAGAATTTAGTCATTAGCCTTGAGTTACCATCCATAGTGACTGATTTGATGATGTCATCCACAAAGAGAGTAGGCTTTTCAACATATGTTTCAGTCTTTTGCCTCTTGCTTGCTCTTTTGCTTTCAGAGGACTTCTCCTTAGACACCTTGGCTGCTTTTGTACCTGATGCCTTTAATTCTTTGACTTCAACATCAAAATCAATTTCTTCTTCATCATTCTTCATGCTCTTATATGTTCGGGAGGCCTTATTTTTCACCCTTTTCCCTTCTTTTTCAAATGATTTGCCTTTTGATTTCTCAGGTTTGGCAGGTTTTGGGGGAACAGGGGCAGCAACAGAGCTTCTAGTTTTTCTAGGCTAGCTAGAGGAGACTTCCAAAGCACTTGTTTCTTAGCCCGCTTCTCCTTCTCATCTTTTTCTATCCTTTCTTTGTTCTACTTCACAACTTCCTTAGTTATGCCAATACTTTCAGTATACATCTCTACTTGCTTCTGAACATTCCTTTTGATTTCTAGTTTTTTGAGCTCAACATGCAATTTCATACTTAGCTCCTTATACGTTCCAAATCTTTCAACTATGGTATCCTTTGGCTTGCTTAAAAGGTCTTAAGCATACATGTCTAATACTTGCCCATCAACTTCATAACCCATAGGCATAATCCATACCATTCTTGGTTCAACAGCTTCCATTAAGTAGTAATCTATATCTACCATAAAACATATTGTATCCTTGTATCTTACAACTATAGAAGAAGGAATTCTCTCCCTTGAATGCATCAAGCTCTGAAAATTCTTGAAAAATCCCCAAAGAGTTGTCCTTTGGGCATTGGCATCTCCAATACTATTCAAGTGATCTCTTATCTAAATAGCAATAGGTTTATTACTAGTCCAACACATGCTTTTCTTGCCAGGTAACTCGTTCATGAAATAGAAGAACAAACATAAGACCGGTGTACCATATTTGAAGGTGTTCTTATCCTTCTTTACCTTATTCAAAATTTCCATCAGTTGGTTCTGCAACAATTCGCACAAGTCATAATAACATTCTTTCTCAACATCTGATAAGATGCATAGATAGTTGTACTGGATACATAATTTTCCCTACTAGAATGATAAATCTTGTATCCAATCACCATTGAATCAATCTTAACATCCAGATCAATAATGTCATTGATAGTCATTGCCCTTTTGTCAAACTTTGAACTGGTAGTATCAATCATAGTTTGATTTTTATTGCCTTCAACATTGGCAGTCCACCAGAAGAGTTTACCTCTCTCATGGCTTTGATAGTGTCCCTGGTGATTTTGAAAGGTTTCATTAGCCACATAAACTCATCATGCATACGGCTTAAAACATACCAGACCCATTCATCTTCATCGAAGCATGGAAAGCCTATAACCTGAATGAAATGTTTATCATGCAGTGCCTTACATTTAGGTTTAGGACAGTGAATTTCATCCCTCAAATGATTCTTAAACAAATCTACAAACCTTGAGTCTCCAAATTCATCTATGTTGGCATGAATGTAGGCCCTAATATCCTCAACATGTAATATGCCATATGGAATACTTGAAAAGGCACCTAACGAGTTGACTTCTATTGATTTGTATGGATGCTTCTTGAATTTGGGTTGGGGCCTTTCAGTAATATCAACAATCAATGGTGTAGCCATTGCAAAAGATCACAAGTTCAAAGTTTCACAGAAAATACCTTTTTCTTTCATGGAGTTAGGGTTAGTAGATGAATTCACCAGTTGCACCTCAAATCCTTGAAATCTTAGCTCAGGTGCTCTTCTGCTTGCTTTCCTCAAATGCAAAGTGATCCAAATGCTTGAATGAATGACCTTTTATCCTCCGCAAAACCTAATTCTTCATTGTAATAAATGCTTTGCTCTAACACATCTGGTTACACTATTTTGTATACAGTCAATCTTCAATTGCTCCATAATTAGTCACATTAGCTTAGTTTCTTCCAGAATTAGCTTCAATAGATCTACAATAGGCTTCTTTAACTTCATTCATTGTGCTAGATTCAAGCACCTACTTACTGGCTAGGGGAAGTAGATTTTTGAAGCAGCTCCCCTTGAGCCAAAGCTCCTAATTCAATTCCTAGAGGAATTATCAGCACCGTATTCCGGTATGGATCCATTATCAACATTCATTTCACCTTTCTTTACCCATGTTTTGCTCAATTCATTCTGGACCTCATTGACATCAACTTTACCCTTGCCTTTGTGTTGTCTCTGCATGTTTTGGTTTCTATTTACTAGACCTTTTCCATTATTCCTTCTTCTGCAGAATCTTGCAATATGACCAGATCTATTGCAAATAAATCACACAACATTTATTTGCTTATTTACTTAATTCCCTCTTGATCTGTACTGATTGGCCATGTGTCCAAATCCATTGCATGCAAAACAATAGCCATTAAACAAATTTCTATTTCCTCTATTGTTAGAGTTATTCATTATCATACTTCTACATTCATTGGATCTATGACCATACCTCTTACAATTGAAGCATTGATTGGAGAAGGATGGACAACTTTGATTCACTCTACTTCTGCATTGAGTAGCTCTGTGACCAAATTTATTGCACTTGAAATAATTGCCATTGAAAGATGGATACCTTTGAGCATTAGGTTGTCTTACCGAAGGTCTTCTAGGATTCCTTCTTTAATTTCTTGCATCAAGATTTCTTTGACCGGATCTAGAGCTTTCACCTTTCTCAAATCCCAAACCATGCTTATCATCTGCCTTCTTCTGACTGTCAAGCAGTACCTCAATTTTAGCTGAGCTTATCTTGAATTTCTCTTTATATTCATTTGCAACTTCTAGGTCATGTTTGAGAATGACAATTTGCCTTTCAATTTCTTTTTTTTGTCTCTGCTTTCATGTAGATCAGACTCTAGATGCCCAGCAATTCTATCTAATTTACAATATTCTTCTGTTCTTTCTTTTAGAGTTTGTTTCAGGTCTTCTTCAGTCTTCATACTTTCCTCAATTTCTTTGGTTATCCTCATCACCCCAGATTCCATTTCATGTTTTAGAATAGAAAATTCTTTTGCTAGCTTCTCACATTCCTTTGTCTTCTTCTTTAGAGCTTCATCCATGTCATTGTCAATATTTTAATTTCCTATTTGAAGTAGTTCCTTTCTCTTTTCATTAGATTTGCTCAATTTTTCTTTTAAGGTCTCAATGAAGTCTTTAGCATCTTTAAGGTTTTCTTGTAGTTCTTTGACATCTACTCTGGACTAATCAAGATCTTCTAAAGAAAGTTTAATGTCATTCCCACATTTCACATGCGTTCACAACACGCAAAACACGTATGTTATGCCCACATATGACATGTAGACATGATACGAACTATCAGAAATTTTTCCTTTACTACATGAAATCTTTCCCTCGCACGCGTAAGCGTGCTCGGATGTGTATGTTTAAGTTGTCTAAGTGATTGTTGCTATGGAATATTCCAAGCACATGTGTATGTTGATATCGATCACTATGTTAGAGTCGGATTCATTTTTGCTTCATTTAGGGTTCCCTAGGAAGACAGATGATCTTCAATTTGGTTATCTCAATCTGTTAAATACTTCTTCGTATTCCATGTTTATTTTTCTATTGATTGTCTTAAAATGTTGCTTAATTCACCCGTTACGTATTTCTTAACTTACCCTTTGTCCTTGCATATAAATTTTATTCACATTTAACCATTTTCTATACACTGGTAATTCATTAGTAGAAAAGAATTTTCTAATCTAAAAACAAAAACAATTTTCTTTTAAACGATTTTAATGTAATTGCTAATACGACAATTTAACTTAGCCCATTAAAAATAATTGCCCAATTACTTAAATATGTATATATATAGATATAAATTCATTTATATATATAAATTCTTTTATAAGACTTATTGTGGACACTCCACTCAAATCCATATATATATATATATATATATATATATATATATATATATATATATATATATTTAAAACATCTTAATGCATGCTTACACATTTTCAATTAAAAAATATATATAAATTTCATTTACTAAAAATTAGTGGACACTCCACTTATAGATTTATATCCTTTTTAAAAAAAAAGAATCCAACTCATTGAGGGAGGGTTAAGTAACCCTAAACTTTATGTTCTTTGCTGTGAATGTTGTTTTGCAGGGCAAGGAGCAATGGCGGTGGCATAGGCTGAATGGGGGTGGCGACGTGGGAGGTGGGTCACAGGGTGAGGTCGTGGCAAGGGATGGAGGTGCCGTGACAGGGGGAAGGCCGAAGGCAGCTGATGCAGGGTGGCCGCAGAGGCGGCGGGTAGTGAACTGCGGAGGAGGCGGGGAGAGTTTGGTCGCGGGGTTTTGTGGCCGTGGGAGGTGGAGAACGGTGGGGATGTGGGGAGGGGCGGAGCCCCACCCACACCCCACTTCGTGGGTGTGGGTGGGGCTCCACTCCTCCCCACACCCCCTCAAAATACATTCGGTGGGGGTTATTCCCCCAGCACAACTTTCTTTGTAACCCGCGGCTGTGTATTACGTGAACACAACGATTTCTCCATTATTTGTTATTTCAAAATTCTTCAATTTTTATTATTTAATTAATGATATGTATATATATATATATATATCATTTTCACAATTATAATTAATTTAAAAATATTATATATATATATATATATATATATATATATATGTATCAATATTTCCATTTTTCACAACTTCATTAAAAATGAACTATTAAAATATATATATATATACATATATATATATGTATATATATATATACATATATATATATGTATATATATATATACATATATATATATATATATCAGTTTCACAATACAATATAAATACTGATATAACAATTTTCACAACTAAATTTATAAAATGATAATCCATGGTAATATTCTTTTCACACTAGTTATAATTTTAGTTTAACAATTTAATCAAGTAAAGAGGAACATTTAATCATTTAAATCTGTAGTTTTCTTTTCTTTTACCTATCAAATATATTTTCAAATTTAAATAGAATTAAGGATCAAAGGATAATATAGGAAACAAATGAATTCTATCCATTTCATTAACACACAACAGTTAATTAAAATTCAATTCAGATTATTTTCCTTTACAACTCAACTCAAATTTAATTTCTGTATTCAAGGGAAATTTTGCAACTTTCATTTAACTTGTAAAATGTAACTTTCTCACTAAATATTACAAGAGCTAATTTAAAGCAACTGATCCAAATCAACAACCATTTCACAATATACAATTAAATAATCAAGAACAAATAATTGTAACAATTCCCAAATCTCACATACACCTTAAGGGAAGAATTACTTTCTTCTTCCAGCTTCCACAAAAGATGAAATGTAATAACCATTTAAAATCACAACAATGATGTAATAAGGGGAGGATTAACTCCTCACTCCCAAGATAACAACTTTTACAACAATTTCAAGAGAGAACATTTCTCCTCTAAAATTCTTACATAATAAAACTTATAAAGACCAAGCTCTCAATGCAAATAGGAAGATAGCTATTTTCTTTAACAAGACAAATCTATCTTCAATCCTCTATATCATGCTTCATTAGTAACCTGCAAGACAACAAGGAAGACAACAACAACCATCTAGTTCGCCTCCCTACCTTTGACCCGCAAGAGGGTCACCCCCGAGCTAGGGAGACCATCCACATACCCAGGGTATATTATACCAAACACATCACAGCATTGAACAACAACAACAAATCAAATAACACACACACACACACCCATGGTATACTCACAATACAATGAACCAGCTTAGGTGAGTTCAGGAGGGTAGGGAAGTAGACATCTCTACCTCTAGGTGTCATCCTTTACACAATTTATCACAATTTATCTCAAGGCCTCAAGCCAACAATTTATTCTTTCACAAGGCCTCTAGCCTTCCAATTACTCCAATTACCATGGATATCCTGAAAGGCTCTCAAAGCCTTTAAGCCCTCAAGGCTAAAACAATACCAGCTTGCCCTCAAGGCATTTCATATAACAAGAAACCAGATGACACCCGAGGAGGGTCACACCTCCCCTTCCCTATACAAGATGAGATTGCCTTTCAACTAGAAGGAGCTCTTTCAACACCCAAAACAAAACCCCCAAAATAACAGAAAAACACATAGATGACAATTACAAATTCATTCATCAAGCATGCACCATACATACATAACAAGCATAGATCATTCAAGAGAGTAGTTTTTTTCACCAACCTTACAAAGCCCAATTATGGAATGAAATTTGATGAAGAGCTCCTCTCTAGCTTCCTTCTCCAAAATCTCCTTCTTTCCTCAATAATCCAACCACCTTCCTCCCCTCATCCTCCCACTTTTAAAACTAATTCCTTCCCATTTTCCTAATTTCCCAAGTGGCATTAAACAACTCAACCACCACTCATCCATTATCTTAGTGGTCTTTTAAAAAAATTACCCCCACTCAAAAGATCCCCCATTATAGCCCACATGTAGAAATAAAATACAATCAGTAAACTAAAATAAATAGAGAGAGTGGGTGACACAACACCCTCATTAAGGGGAACCCCACCAAAAAGGAGGCACATGGAGACAAGCACTTTATTATTAGGGGATCATGGAGTTGCTCCATGACTTGGAAGTGGGCCTGAATGTGGATTCCACTCATCCCATTGTCCCCATGCTTTCAAATTCGTCACTTTACTCCACCCTGAGGTTGAAGTGACCATATGGAGGTTAACCCAAGGTTACCCTAGTCAAAAAGGTCCTTAGACCCATGGGGTATAACCTAGGGTTGTTTTAAACCTAGTTAGGACTCTCAGAGTCAAGTAAAAACACAAGAAGAGGGTCAAAAAGAAATAAAGTTAAAACAAGATTCAAAAATATCATCTCTTACAACACATATCACAATAACATTAATTCAGAAGATAGAACTATTTCCCTTAACCTCATGCATCATTACAACAATACAACATTACAACATTCCTCCAAACACGAGGTTGATCTTAGTTCCTCATCGAACTAGATCGGCTCACACGGGATACAACATAGGTATGGGATGATCTCCTGTATATGTGGTTTCATTAGTAATACCTGCACACTCAAACTCGAAGTCAATAACTCATAGAGATATCATAGCCGAAGTAATTAAAATACATGCATAACTAAACATTCTACCATAGAACATACTGAAATCACATTCTAACATTAACCATTCATTATTTACTTAAACACAACATCTAACTATCATCGTACAATTGTTTTCTTAAAATCACTTAGGTTCAATAATCAAGAATTCAGGATCAACAGTCCCCCAATCATAAAAGTCATAGCAATAGCACTACAAATAGTCTCATGAATAGTAGTGTAAAAAGTAGGCCTCACATTTAAGTTGTTCCTGAAGGTTGTATGAATCCATTTTAATACCTTCCAAGATCTTCCTTAAGTTGTTAAACTTCTTTCAAGGAACCTTTCTCTGATACCAATTGTTGGAATTAAGGAACACTGAGAGGGGGGGCGGTGAATCAATGTTCTACAAAACTTCTTAGATTGTTCCTTAATTTATTTGCCACATACATTCAAAAGAAAGAGTTATAAACATAAGAATAGAAACAACAAGATCATAACACATGAACACTAGGATTTTTATGTGGAACCCTGGTTAGGGGAAAAACCATGGTGGGGGTTAACCCACAAGAAGTTATACTCTGTTAAAAGTATTACAAAAGGGGAAGGCACATGCCTTCGGGCTCACTACCCAGAGCTCACTACTCAAAGAGGCTCACTACCTACATGAATGATTACAAAATGATAATAGAATGTTTGAACTGATGAATAGCATCTACTAATGCAAGAATTTAGTTCCAGTTAAGTACAAAATACTAATCTTACACAGTTCATCGTTACTCTTCCCTCTTTATTGTTCTTCCATAATCTGGACCTTAGATCTTTTCTCTTTCGCACTTCTTTGTGCCTTTTCACACTAACTCCATCATCACATCACACTCACACACCAAAACACTCAAATCCATTTGCTATATATATCCACATCAAGAGATTTTATCAATTGTAGTTAGCTTCAGGAAAACTTATTAAGAACTCTACTCTGTCAGTTGAATCCATGCACAAACAACAACGTGGACCAAAAACTTGTGTTCCCAAATCATCAATTATGTTGGCCAGTATCACTAATTATCACTAATTGCTTATCCAACAACTTTCTATATCCAGACCTAGATCAAATACTAGGTTGGCCTGTTCTTCTTCTAACTGTGCTAACTAACTGGAACCTGATACTCAGATGCTTAAATCTTTTGAATCCTTCATCACTAGAGGCTAAATTTTTGGATTTAGATAGTCCTGACAATCCTTATAACTCCCTTAGATCTGCATCACACTGTGATTTACCATCAGAGAGATCTAGACCAAGATACTGGATCTTGTCACATGCTCTATTTTTGACATCCAAACTTAGACAAATCCTTACTCTAACTTCCGGTATGAACAAATCATGTAATGCGGATGTGTAAGATAGACTTAGTTTCCATCAATGACAACACCTATCATGTATAGTAGTGTCTCTTGCCAACAAATACAACTCTTAGGAATTAGGTAGAGATTTGATGAACCACGAGAATGAACAACAAAATAAACAAAGCCTAGAAACAAAAAAGAGGGGTAACATCTAGCTCTGAGTGGGGACAAGGACCAAAGGGACACAGAGAATCCAAAACACCATGGCATAAAGCCTTATTCATTGGGAAAATAGAGGGAAAGACAACACAAAAACAAATAGAAATAGAAAGAAACTATGATACAGGGGAAAACTCAAGATTACTACCAGTTGAACATTTTCAAATCTTGCCCATTATAGGAAAGAGGCAAAGGAATACCATCTGGATAGTTCAATAAGAAAGAGTTGTCACCAATAACTTGTTTAATCAGGAAGGCTCCTTTCCACAGAGAATCAAACTTTCTATGTGCACCCTTCAACTCCATTCTATTGTCCTAGAGAAGTATAGAGTCTCCAACAACAAAGCTTCTTTGTTTTTCTCTTTTATCAAAGATTTTCTTGACCATCTGCTGATGTTTAGTAATCCTATCCACAACCACTTCTCTTTCTTCTTCCATTTTATTCAGATACATGATTCTCTTTTCCACTGCAGACTAAAATTCAATGCCGAGAGTTCTAAAGTAATAGGTATAGTACTATCAACACCATATACAAGATGGAAAGGATACATACCTATAGCTCTTTTATATGTGATCCTATCTACCCAAAGAGCATCTTACAACTTCTTATGCCATCTTCTTTGTCCTTCATCCACTAGTTTTTTGATAATAGAAATTAAATTCTTGTTGCTAGACTCAGCATGTCCATTGGCTTAGGGATAATAATCAGATGAATGTCCCAAACTGATACCATACTCATAGAAAAAAAGAGTGATCTCAGAAGGTGAAAAAGAGCTAGCATTGTCAGTGATTATCTTTTTTGGAATGTCGAATCTTACTATGATGTTTTCCTTCAAGAAATTACACACCACTTCTGAAGTAGTCTATTTCACTGGAATAGCTTCTACCCTTTTAGTAAAATAGTCAGTAGCAGTAAGAATGTGTGTGTTTCCATCACTCGAATTAGGATTAATAGGGCCAATGAAATCTAAACCCCACTATTGGAATGGTTCATCAATTACCATAGGCTTCAAATGCAGTTCTACAAGATGAGGTCGGCTAGTAAACTTCAAACATTTTTCACATTTGGATACCCACTCTTGAGCATCCTTAAACATGCCTGGCCAATAAAAGCATTGATGCAGTATATTGAAGGCTATCATAGAGGTAGAAAAATGCCCACCTCAAGCTTCATCATGAAAGGCTTTTAAAAGTCTTCTCTATTGTTCTAAGTCAACACATCTAAGAAATGCTCCATCTACCCCCTTCTTATATAGGTTTCCTTCCCAAAGAACATACTTGCTTTTATCTTTAGATTCCTTTTCTCTTTGGCTGATAAGTGTACAGGGCAATCACCATAGGTTAAAAAATATGAAACATCTAAAAACCACTCATCAGTTGTACTGGTAAAAAGAACTAGAGGTAACTGTTCTTCTTCGACAACTTTATTTTCTACAATCAGTTTACACAAACCCTTGCCCTTGACTAAGTTGGTAGGCCTGATATCTACATCATATTCCTGTACTTTTTCTATCCAAGCCCCCCATTTATTACATCCAACTTCTTACTAAGTGACGATACTTTTAACAATGGTTTCAGGGATAAAAATGATGTAATGTGAATGCAGAATATAGAACCTAAAGATTTTTAAAGCTCTAACAATAGCGTAAGCATGTTTCTCAAGTGGGGAATATTTAAGCTCATAATTTTTGAGAGGGGTACTCATAAAGGAAACAGGGGCTTCTATGCCTTTCTCATTTCTTTGCATTAAGATAGCTGATAAAGTATGTTCTGATGCATAACAATACACGATAAAGTCTTTATTGAAATCGGGGCATACCAGAGTGGGTGCGTTGGCTATGGTGACCTTTATATCTTTGAATGCTTTCTTCCCTTCATTACTCCACTTGAAAGCTAGATGGTTCTTCATCATATTGGCTATGGGTTTTGTCAATTCAGAGAATTCAGGTACAAACCTCAAGAAATTCACTTGGCCAAAGAAAGATCTAGTGCCATCTTTATTCGCAGGCAACCCCAATTGCATGATAGATTTCACCGTCTTGGGGTCAACCTTAATTCCATCATTTTAGACAATGTGTCCCAAAATCTTCCCTTCTGTAACAACAAAGATAGACTTCTTAGGGTTTAATGAAATCCCTTGTTCTCTATAGCACTGCAATACAATTTCCAGATCATGAATATGGTTGGCCCTTTTCTTCAAGAATACTGTTAGGTCATCTAAATACACCACAATGATTTTATTTTTGAAGTCACCAAATAAAAGATCCATAGCCCTTTGAAAAGTTACACCTGCATTAATGAGGCCAAATGGCATTTTGTTGTAGGCAAATACACCAACAGGAGTGGTGAATACTATTTTATATTGGTCTTCTGGGGCCACCTCAATTTGATTATAACCTGAAAAACCATCTAACATTGACATCATCTCAAAACTTGCAACAGTCTGTAAAATGTGATCCATGATAGGCAGTGGGTAGTTTTCCTTTAATGAATCTTGGTTTAAGTTCCTGAAATCAACACAAATTCTTATTTCCCCATTTTTCTTCCTAACAGGAACTATGTTTGATACCCATGTAGAATGATGAATGGGATAGATGATCTTGGCTTTTAGTGTCTTATCTATCTCACTAAAAATAGCCTCTGCTATCTTTGGATTATATGTTCATTGTTTTTGTCTATAGGATGCAGTGCCAGGTCTCAATGGTATCTTATGATGCAGTTCTCCATTCCTGAACTTCTTCAAATTGGCATAGCACCATGCAAAAACATCTTTGTACCATATCAACAAAGAAATCAATCTTTCCCTTTCTTGAGGGAAGCAACATTTTCCTATGCACACTATCTTAGGATCTTCATTTGTGCCAATATTGACACGGTCATAGTTAGCAGATGATTCAACACTGACCTTATTCTTTTGCTTCAGGTACTGGTCATGTCTATTGAATAAATCTTCTAGATAAACCAAACCCTTAGGTATTTTGTTTCCTTTCAATTGAATCATTTCAGACTTCTCACCATCATGGGTACTGATATATCCTTCTAAAACATCATTACTTATATCACCACTTCCTTCTAAGAAGATATTAGAAAAAGCTTCGGCCTTTTCTAGAAATGAAATGATCTGCCTATCACTATTGAATATTTGCCAATGATTTACGTTATCAGGAACACTAGGATGATACACCACTTCAATTCTATAGGGTTTATCCTTAAAATTTGAATGAGGTAATAACAAAGATGCAGATACAGCTAGTGAATCCGCTCTTGCATTAAGATCTCTAGGCATTACTTCAATAGAAAAGGCATCAAAATCTTCAATGTAATCCCAAACTCTATTTCTATAATGTCTCAGTCTACCATTCTTCATAGTGTACTATTTCCTAACCTTCTTAACAATTAGTTATGCATCTTCCCTGGGCCTCAATTGTTTTATACCGCTTTCTTTAGCTAGGGTTAGGCCAAGTAGAAGAGCTTCATATTCTGCAGTATTGTTGGTGTTTTCAAATTCCAATTTGTAAGCATAGGGAAATCTATAGCCATCTAGAGAAATCAAAACAACTCCTATCCTAGAACTAGCATTAGAATAACTTTCATCAAAGTCTAGTGTCCACAACTCATTCAGTGAATCAGGATTGATAAGGTTTGAACACTCTTCCTTTGAGGAGGTACACATGTAAGTACCTAGTCCAGTTTCAACAAACAGAATATCTACCCTTGGATCTCCAGACTTCAATACTGTGAACTTGGCTTTAGACTTTGGATTAAGATGTACTTTCTTTCCATCTAGTGGTATTAAAGCATGAGACCAATCCATTTGTATTTCCCCACCCAAGTCTCTATAGAAACTCCTGCTCAAAACCATGACATAAATAGCAGGAATTTAGGCAACAAGGATAGTTAATTTTAGTCTCTTTTTTGGGAAAGTAGCTAAAGCAACCTGAGCATCTTTTATTTGACCTAAAATTGGAACTTGTGAACCATCCATAGAAAAACATTTGCCATGAGAGGGAGTATAAGATAACCCTAAAGCTCTAGCCACTTGAGCAAGCATCACATTATCAGAAGCACTGGAGTAAATAAAACAATTGCTCAATCTAAAACCAGCTGTGTAGAGAGATACATAAAATGGCTCTGGTTTAGAAAAAAGATTCTATTGACCTGAGTTTTTTTCATGTAAATTAGAGCAAACCTGCTCATCAATAGATTTTTTGACATCACTAGATACCTGGGCATTACTTTGAGACGAGGAAGGTTCCTCTTTGATATATCTCACCAACTAGTCTAATTCAGATGGGTTGAGTCTAAGGTACTCAGCTTGGGAGATCTAAATTTTGGTATTCTTGCATGACTCAATTATATCAAATGAACTAGTAACAATAGTATCAGAAGAAGGAATAGATTGTACCTCTATAGATACATTCTTGGAGACAGTACTTTTAGGTTTTTTGGAACTGGAAGTAGCTTGCCTAGATAGAATATACTTTAGAGTGAAAGATGAACCATTTGTCTACCCTTTAGGGTATGTTCCTTTTTGGGCCTGTTGTCCCCTTGTGAAGACTGTAGAATTAGGATCAATTTCTGTATAAACATCTTCTCCTGCTTTGGCATCTGACTCATACTCAAAAAAGTTTACATTTGCATCATGAGATAGGTCAGGCTCTTCTACATATGGCACTTTAGCATGTTCATTGGTAGAGACCATTTGCATAAATCAAACCATTTCGAGACAAGTGGACCCATCATGATCTGAAGTCATACGAAAATTAGACATCATATTACCCTTACTGGTAGAAGGACCATTTTCAATAGCCAACCTCTACATGGGTCTAGTCAAAGGCAAAGTTTTGTTGTAGCCACCTTGAGTGCCATAATCCTTTCTTGATACATCTTGGTATGGTGACTAGCATTGTCCCTTTGGCATTTGCCTTTTCAAGGTGATTATATCATTGGCTATCCTTTGTATAACTAAGTTAGTAGAACTTATAGCAGAGAGTTTACCAGTTTTCAACTCCTTCTTCCATTTCCCTGCTATGATCAAATCATCTTCTATTGATATGGCTCTTTCTTGAGCTACATTTACATCAGCTGCCCCTTCTCTTTTAATGGTAAAACTGAAATCTAGGGGAAGAGTATTAATAAAAAACATTTCAAGAATTCATCTCCAGGCCTCATATTCTCAGGTATTCTATTGTACAATTCATTAAACTTGGTAACAAATTCCCTCATTGGCTCATGTATTTCTTTCTTCATTGCGGCCAACTGAGTGACAAGAGCTTGTTTGATCTCAGCAGATTTGAATCTATTCTCGCACTTTGTTTTTAGAGTATCCTAATTATTAATAGAGCCATTTGGAAGGTGGTAAAACCAATCAGCAGCATCAGTCAGAGATTCCACAAACAACCTTACAGTAATGTCTTCATGTTGTACAACAAGAATGGAAGAGGCAGCAAAAAAGGTTTGCATGTGTTCCTCTGGAGTTACTTTTCCATCTCCTTTAAACTTAGGTATGATTTTTCCTAAACCCTTAGGCAAATCATGCAGTTGGGCTCCTAGGTTGAGTGGACCTATTGTGGCTCCCCATGGAATGGGTGGAGGCTGAGCCATGACAAGAGGATTATGAACAGGGAAGTTTACTTGTAAAGGAAGGGTAACTCCATGCAAAAGGAGAGCCTGACAAGATGCAGCTGACGTATTTGGAGGATTTTGACTAGGAGGAGGGGATGAAGGTCTACTATTAGACCTAACCTTTTGGTTAGGTGGGAAAGAAGAGAAGTTAACAGATTCTAATAATGCAAAATCTTTCTCAAAAATTCCTTTCTTTCTATCTCCTCTAGTATATCTCTTGGAAGCTAGATTTGAACAATGAAAAATTTAATTTGTAGAGTCACCAACTTCACTTACTGATTAGCTCCTGGAAGATTTCATTGGTTGTTCAACTGGTTTCCTTGGTCAGCCTCTTGGTTTCTACGCCTGTTATTAGGAAGTGCTTGGATAGGAAAGACTCTTTCTCTTCACAGCACAGGTACTATAGCTTTAATAAAGATAATTTCTTGGGTGTCTCCAAAGTGCCTGGCATTATCTCTTATAATTTCACCAAGTTCTTCTTCTTCTTCTAATACATTGTTAACTTGGTTATATTGCAAGTTAGTTCTTTTGTATTTCTAGGCAAGTAATCTTAAGCCAGTAACGATATCCTCCTGAACACCTATAAGCCAATCTATGCTCGGCTGAAGGATAGGAACATTACGTCTCTAAAGAACCATTAAAGCAATTCACAACACATATCTGACAAAAGTCCCCAGCAGAGTCACCAAAAATTTGTTGGTTTACAGATTTGTCATTCAACTCTATATTCTCTAACCCAAAAAATGACAAATGTAACCATAGTTGAGCTAGCTATGATAGTATTTTTTAACTAACTCTCTGCTTATTTTACAAACTGATATATAATGAATTAGAATATCTATTGCTTTTAACCAGAAAGAAAGAAAAAGGAAGTACTTTTAACTAGAAAGATTTGAAAGGGGATCTCACACATCTAAATAAACTAATACTTAAAGAAGTTCAAAGACCTCGAATGATAATCAAAGAAAGAATTTAAATTTCCATCACCATGACATATCCATTCAAAGATAAACATCCATATAATGAAATCACCAACTGAATTCTTCAATATAAATAAAGACAACCACCAATATTGCATTCAACATAAGAAGAACGATAGTCCAAACATTATAGCACAAAGACCATACATGCTCGAACAATCCCAATAGTATATCCTTTTCTATATTGAAGTAGATAGAAACCAAAACATATATATACGAGGTATCTAACTTAATTGAGAAAATAAAAGTTTTGCCCAAAAAGAAACATGCATTATATGTCCCTTGTAACATATTTATAACATCCATATAGTAACTATCTTTGAAAAGAGAATGGTTTCTTGATGACAACTATTTTTAAAATAATAATAAAGTTTTAAAAGTCTTAGAGCCAAATCACAAGAAATGCATAAAAGAAATGAGACTTAATTTGCCACCCCTTCACCTTCCTTGGGATCTTCAACGCTTTCCACGCCTTGAACTTCTGTCATTTTCTATCGCATCTTCATCTTCAACTTATACTCTCAATACTTAGTTATAACAATAGTGATGCCTTTGCTTCCCATTTTGGTAGTGATCTATAGTCTAGTTCTAAATTTAGCCAAAGTCTTGATTATCCCTGCCATAGTTTCTTGAATCATTTCATCTCTATTTCTAAAACCATTAAGATAAACCTGTATCAAGCCCATTTTACCCAGTGATTCACTAGAAACAACCTCAGGATTGGCGAGTTCATTATAAAGCATCTCCTTGACTTCCTTGTTGATTTCTTTAGGATCTTGTAGATTTTCTCCAAATTCATCTAGAATACTCACTTCTAGTGTCTAGCAATCCCTTTGAATACCAATCATTAAATCCAGATAATCCTGTAAAGCCTTATTAATTTGCTCAATAAGATTATTATACATATTCAGCTTCCAGTCTAATGAGTCAGCCTCAGAAGGGTCAATTTTGTAAGGATCATTAGCCAAGTTTTCTTTCATGAGTGTTGTAGGATCTAAAACTATCAACTCAGAAACTTCCTTTGAAAGCACATAGGTACTCCCTTGCTCTTTTCTTACTTGTTGAAGTTTGCTAATTAATTCTTTTCTTTTGTTATGCACCTGGGAATAACTTTGTATCATTTTGGTTAAGAAAAACAAAATATCACAAGATAGTTTTTCAACCCACTCAGTAATAGCCTTGGGAAAATTTTGATTCTTTTTTATTTGCTAGACAGTACTTGCATCAATTCCAATGACCTCTGAGCTGGATTTTTCTTGAGGTGTAGGCGTTACTATGGACTGGATGAATTTGCTCAAAGACAAAATCTAAGATCAGAGATTTACATTATCTTTTTTGTCTTCCTTAGCTCTTTTAATTAAGGCATTCACAAAAACATTTGCATGATATGAATCCCCCTCAAGGATAGAAGGGCCCAAATCAATGTGACTTATTTTATAATCTACTTCAGTTATATCATCTTCATTCAACTCCTTTATCAGGTCAGCAATCTCCAACACCTGGTGACCAGAAGTACCATCATTTACCATTCTAGACATTCTTATAGCTTTCTTAGGCTTTGAAGTACTTTGCAAGAGCATGTCAACTATGTCTACTTCTTTTGCTATGGTGGACACATTTTTCCTCTTTTTCTCTACTACCTTTTTCAGCCAACTTGGGTACGAAGTAACTACACTGGTATCCACATTGCTAGACACAGACTTATTTTAATTTTCAACTAAAATAGGAGAATGAACCTCCTCATCAGCAAGAGAAGAGGGAATTTCAAAGAAAGTGGGAAAAGAACCATCATTAACAATTTTCTCAAAAATGGGATCAGGATTCACAGGTACTGCTTTAGCTTGAACATTTTTCTTTCCTACTATAGATAAGGGGAGTCTATCTGACTCATAGGTAGACTTCAATCCAAGAGCATCATTAGGCTTCTTACCATCACCTCCTAATTGTGAACTTGAAATAGATTGTGATGCCTCATGCCTTCCTGAAGAACCTTGTGCAGTAGAACTTTGCACGGTCTTTTGTCCAATGGCTCTTGAACTTCTTTGCTCATGAGGTGAACTAGCGTGTCCATGCCATCTCCCAGGTAGCCAATCCTTTGTTCTTTTAATCACTACAGTGGAAAAAGCTCTCAGATCCATAGCCTCCTCAGACTAATTGATTGGGGGAAGGGGTTTTGAAAGCAAGGTTTGGAATTCTACATCAACTACTTTGGAATCTTCTTCAACTTTTTCTGGAATATAAATGGAGAAACCAAAAGACTAAATTTGACGTAGAGTAAGTCTCATGCAGTTCCTTCTCTGAACTTCATGATCATCCATACAATCTTCCCAGAAATCTTCCAAGCTAGAGTGATGCTCATACGAGCTAGAGCCATGGAAGTTCTACTTCACATAATTCTTGCTATTAAAGTTTGGCCTTAGCGACAAAGAGTGAAGGTTAAATTCTCCTAATGCATGCTCAGCTCCCTTAGCAGTGTCCCTGGATTTACAAGAATAAGCACACAAAGACAATGGAAAGGTATATCCCCTTTTTCTCATATTTTGATATTTAATATTCATGGCAGCCATTTGCCTGCAAACCTTCAAGAAGATAATGTAATCACTAGGATACCGGGGTAACTTGATTGGAGCCAACTCATAACCTCCCAATCTCATGTAGGTGAATCTATCAAATTGGATATAAAAACTTCCAAATTGAATAACCAAAGAAGCAACATCAGGAGAAATCCTCAATTCACGATTACCATTTAATTTTCTCACCAAAAACATCAAAAAGGCATCATTAACCCAACGGTAATCCTTCATTCCAACATCTTTTGTGAACTAGGGAAAATAGGCATACACAGGTGTATCTGGGGTTAAAGACCCATGTGGCCTCAACTCAGCCCAGACAACCTCTTGAATGGATAGAATGTATATCAAATATGAACACATGTGGAATGCAAAAGTCTTGTGAAATCTAACCAATTGTTCATTTAGATGATAACTTATCATTTCTACCCAATTAATAAACTAACCCTCACTAGATATTAACAAAATGAAATGACACATCCAAAATTCAAAAGAGCTCACATTTTCACTACCAACCACTCGGTACAACAGGGTAACAATGTCTAAAATTTCTTCTTTAAAGTGAGCTCGTTTAAGCGTAGATGGTAGTTGTGACTTACCTCATTTCTCTGATTTTAGCCAGTTTCATGCAATGGAATTTTGCACCAATCGTCATTTTCATTGAAGAACTCCGCACCAAGAGCTATAGACTTATCTTCAAAATTATCTCTTCCTGGAATCCTCAACACTCTAGAGACAACTTCAGAATCAATCTTCACAATCACCAACCCGTCCTTTGTCTTGATCTCAAGAGTTTTAGGGTCGTATCTCTACACACATGTAATAACCAAATCTACGCACTGCACAGAAGTAGGAAAACCTATAGCTTTCACCTAACCACTCTGTAGAATCTTCTCTATAAAGGGTGACCTATCTTCCTGCTGCAGATGGGACCAAAATTCTGCTAAGTCAATATGCCCAAGCTCTGTGTCTTTCACATTAGACCAACTATTTTTGATACCAGAGTGAGGGGAGACACCTTGAAATTTGAATTTCATTACAGCTGCTAAATACCAGGAGTAATAACTGAGCACTGTAGAGATAATAACTTGAAATAGAAGGAGGAAAAGCAGAACACTTAGAAACATTTCTGCCATGAAATGTGAATAAACATGCAATTATGGCTCCATGACGTGCTTTTAAAGCCAACCTGACGTGGTACTAATTCTGTGCCTTGAGAAAATAACTCGTAGATTTGTTTATTTCTCAAAAATTCCCCAAAGGACATCCACTAATCATGTCGTATGTCATATTAAATGATCATTAATTACCTTGATATCTGGTCCATAGCTTAGTTGTCGCTGAGTCACAAGAAATAGAAACTTTAGAACCTTAAGTTAGAGGTTTTGAAGTTCTAAAAATTAGTGACTTAGTGACTTTAAAGAGAAGCACACGAGCCACAAGACATAGTGAAGGGGATATGAAGTCACAGAGTCAGGGAGTTCTAGAACTTGAGAACATAGCGACTTCATTAGCAAACAAGGGAAATCAGCGACCATGTTAGGAAATCTTAAATACCCGCGACTTCAAGGATTTTTCAAGGCAACAAAGGGGAAAATACAACCCTTAGGATTTAGGTAGAGATTTGATGAACCATGAGAATGAACAACAAAATAAACAAATCCTAGAAACAAAAAGGAGGGGTAACAATATCTAATGCAACTCTTTCCACGTAGCCTAGGAGATCAAGCCATGGAATGGTTCTCACGTCTACCTCCTAGAATCCAAACATTTAACAAACTAGTAGACAAGTTCATAGCTCACTTCTCCTATAACATTGAAAATGATATATCAATGTTAGATCTTTACAACAATAAACAAAAGAGTGGAGAATCCTTCGCTACTTTCTTGCAAAGATGGAGACAACTTGCAAGCAAATGTCCATACCACATCCGCAAAAAACAAATGATAGAAATGTTTGTCCACAATTTAAACACCAAATTAAGCTATCAACTTCAAATCCAATGTCCTACTTCTTTTAGTAAGATTATTGAGATGGGATTACGCATAGAAAAAGCATTGATAGCCAAAGGACAAATTAAGATCTATAAGGATGTTACTAATTCAAATGACACAGACAAATCTAGGTTTTGGACCAAGAATAAGAACATTGTGAATGATGGGGTTGTAGATGCCAAACATGTTAAACCAACACAACCTATCTTAAATTTATCAAGTCCACAAAACAATGCTTCTTCAAACAAACCAACCAATAATGAACCTAGACCAACATGCTACAATCCTCCCTGTAGAAGATTTACACCATTGGGAGAATCCATTGAATTTGCCTTGAGGAAACTCATTGGAAATAATCTCATAAAACTTCCTATAGCAAGAGAATATGAACCCAAATTCAAACCCTCATGGTGGAAAGATTCTTATTATTGTGAATTTCATAGAAGCAAAGGTCACAAAACAAATGATTGTCAAAGATTGAAAAACACAATTCAAGACTTAATAGACAGAGGAGATATATCGATTGATGGTCATAAATCCAATGAAGAACATGTGGCATTTAAGAATCCACTTCCTAAATATGAGAAGGGAAGTGCCTCAAACACAAACAATAATGGTGGTAATAAAGCTAATTACATGAAAGTATCTTATGAGTACACCGTTAATCATATATCTGAATGTGACTCACATTTCAATGTGATAACCATTAACAACAAACCTGATTGTAATGTTACTACCCATTGAGGAAAGATTACTCTTCAAGGAGCTCCACTCAATCTATCTTCCATATCAAACCAATACAATGTATTAGATCAACTCAAAAAGACACCTACACACATATCCATAACAGAGCTTTTGCATCTTTCACCATCTCACAAAGCTATCCTAGAAAAGTCTCTACTAGAAACTACTATACACACAAATCTAGACCAAGAGTAGTTTCAAGCCATGGTGGGACATATCACCATGCCTCATTTCCTATCTTTCACTAAAAATGATGATATGGCCATTCACCAACCTCATAATGCATCTCTCCACATTGAAGTACTCATTCACAAGCATAGAATCAAATGAGTCCTTATAGATGGAGGAGCTGGTTTAAATATGTGTACCTTAAAATTAATCCTTGCATTGGGGTTTTCTAAATTTGCTATAGATTTAAAGAAGAAAATCACTATAAAAGGATATGATGAAGAGGAAAGAGCTGCTAAAGGAACTGTTGTCTTACCCATAAGACTTGGACCAATTGAAAAAGATGTGGTTTGTCAAGTCCTTAACATGGGTTTAGCCTATAACATTCTCCTTGGATGCCCTTGGATTCATGCAATGAAATCTGTACCATCTACTTATCATCAATGTATAAAATTCCCATACAATGGTCAAGAGATTACAATCCAAGGTGATCCAGATCCCTTTCAATATTACAATACCATCAAGCCTAAACCTAAAGTCCTTATATCCACTAACTGTGCAGCCTCATCATCTACATCCCATGTTGATATTTAAGCTCATTAGCCTCTACATCCTAGTCTGCTGAAATAAAAGTCAAGCTTAAGGACAAAGGTGTTGGAGAGTATTCCATTGAACAATCATTTTGTATCGCACAATTATCCCTTTCACCCAAATCCCATGGCAAACCATCCATATCCAAACAACAATCATTGAAGCACCTTGAAGGTCCTTTTATCAAATGGGGTAATCTATCAGAAGAAAGTGAAGAGAAAGACATCCTCCAATGGTTATACAAAGAAGAAGAAAGTGAACCCAAGTCACAAAAACAAAAACCACAATTACCAACTAAACAATATGGCACGAGTTTCACTATTTTACAAAGATTGGGATATGATGGTCACAATCCCATAGGATTAAGAAAAGAAGGAATTATTGAACCCATACAACCTTCTTCATTATCAGCTAGAGACACTAAAGGGATAGGATATAAAGGAAAGGTCATAGAAAAGGTTACTACAAATCTAGTGGAGCAAATTGAAAGGAGGCAAGGTAAGTGGAAACAACTTCCTACACCAATCTAATGAAGGGAAGTAGTACAAATTTTTCTTAGATCTTTACATTTACAATTATGTTTCACATTAATAGAGAGATTAACACACATTCACAAACAAGTATAAATGCAATGACACAAGAAATACGTGGAGAAAACCCTTTCGGGTGAAAAACCCCACACTCCAAAACCTGCACAATGTATTATCAAATCTCAAAGAGATTACAACACACTTGCAATGCAAGTTCTTCTAGGAGTTTTCATAATGTCAAATATGGAGTAATTCTAGTAGCATAACGATACCTACAAATGAACTATACAACTCTAACTCTAAGCACCTGTATATATAGAGAAGTAGTATGAATGGAGGTAGCTTCTAGAGCAAGTCACACAAGGAACTCGTCCACATCCATGTGACCCAATTTCCAAGGCCATAAACATGTGTATGACACTTGTAAGAGATTCTCTTTCATCCCTTAGAACCCCCCAACTTGGGCGCCCCAAATTTTCCCAATTAAGGTATGACAGATGCTCTTACAATGTCATAAAAATAGTCATATATGACAACTCTTACAGTTGTAAGAGAATCTATCATAACTGACTATTAATAGCAGATTCTCTTACAACCTGTCATAGTCAAACTTGGGTTCCTACTTCCTCCATGCAAGATGATTTCTAACACTTGTCTTCACCTGTCATAGGATCTTCTATTTCTAGCTCTTACATTCATAGATTTTGTCATAGGAATCTGTCATAACTCTTATGCGTCATAAACCTCTTACAACACCCAAAATCTATTGACACATGGTAAAAGTCTTCTACCACAAAGTGGGATGCCTATCTCCTCATATGAGGACAAAAATACATCTAGTCACCTTCCACGTAGGATGACACATCACCGTGCCAACTCCCACAAAGTGACAAAATAAGATTTGCATACAAATTATAATAATAGGCAAAATATAAATACAATTAAATAATAAATGCTAGGAACTTGCAAAGGTTGAGACACCTTAATTACCAACATTCTCCCACTTGTCTAACACCTTTCAAGATCCAATAAAATGAAAGGATTTAACTACTAGGGGCCAAGAGACCCATAGACTCTGAACACCATCTGAACTTCTCCATTCTCATGGGCTTCGTCAAGGAATCTACAACATTCACCAAAGTATCAACCTTCTCCAAATTCACCTTCCCATCCTCTACCATATCACGCACAAAGTGGTAATGCACATCAATGTGCTTGGTCCTCGCATGGAATGTAGGATTCTTTGCCAAACATATGGCACTCTGGCTATCACAATAAATGGTAATCTTCCCTACATCAAACCCAATGTTAGTACACAATCTCTTAAGCCAAATGGCTTCCTTACAAGCATTAGTAGCTGCCATGTACTCTACTTCAGTCATGGACAAAGTGACCACAGGTTGCCATTTAATCATCCAGCTAATAGCACCACCGAACATAGTGAACACATAAACACTAGTGGATCTCTTGTTGTCAATGTCACTTGCCCAATTTAAATCAACAAATCCACGAATACTCACAAAATGTTGAGAACCAGTAGGATAACCATGATAGCATAAGGCATATTCAGAAGTATCTCTTAGATATCTAAAAAATCTCTTTACTACACCCCAATGTATCCATCTAGGATTAGCCATGAATCAGCTAAGGACTCCCACTGCTTGGGAAATGTCTAGTCTTGTACAGACCATTACATACATCAAACTACCAACCACACTAGCATAAGGTACTCTGCTCATATCCTCCATCTTAGAAGGAGACTTCAGACAATCCTCAATAGATAACTTTGTCCCCATCGAAATAGGAACACTCAAAGGTCTGCAATCTACCATGTTGAATCTCTCTAACATGGTCTACACATACTTACTCTAGCCTAACCAAAGTTTTCTATTTGGTCTATCTCTTCTAATCTCCATCCCTAGAATGTACCTGGTGTTATGTTAGAAAATGTCCACTTGGGGGCTTTTCCCTCTTAAGGTTTAGCTCTCAGGTCCTTAGAATGCATTTAGATCATATTGCATGTTAATTTTGAATCCCAATGAGAAAACCCTGAAGTCTTGTGGCAAATAGGACCTAGGGGGTGCTATTTTGATGACCCCTGACTAAAATTAGGAGGGTGGACTTGGGCACTCACGCCCTAGTCCTACCCTATTTTGGGTCAGGCCCTAATTTGAAGTGTCAGTTATATGACCATTGTTAGGTCCTATGCCGACACCAAAAGTTTGAATTGTGAAATTCTTAGCAGGAATGTGTGTTGTTGCATATATAAGCATGTTTAGGTTTTCATTTGTAAACTAGAAGATGATTGTGAACTTTATGTATACTTATGATTTTAGAGCATCCATGATATTCATTGTTGCAGAGCAGAGCATTGTTATTGTGTTTGTGATTGCAGATTTGGTTTCATCTTCTCATCTGATTGAAGAGCCTTCATTTATGTGAGATCTACACTTCTAAGGTGACATTTGTTTATGTTTGAATCATTTATCATTTGGATTTTGCCTCTATCCCATAGGGATACACACTCTTATCTAAAAATGGTGTTTGGAAGACTTGAATGTCTCTCTGGGGATTGAATGAGGTAGGCCTCTAAACACCACAACCCCCAACCACACTCCTTTGTGATTGCAGGTTATAGGTACCAAGTTTCACATAGTGGAGTTACAGAGGAAGGTTGCAGATGACAACGATTCAAGATCCAAAAGAAGGAAGTGAAACAAAGCATTTTTAGGACATGGGTGCCTAGGGAAATGTCCTTTGAAGTTATAGAGATGGAAATCAGTGTGACAAGGACATTCTACATTTGAAGGAGCTTCTACATCTCAAAAACCAACATGCACTGGACTAGGGTGCCTAGGGTAGTGTCCTCTACATTTTGAGTGACAAAAACAAACAGAACAGTGATTATCAGTGTCAGAAGGAGTTCTGCATTCTGCGAAGAAAGTAGTGCCTTGGACTTGGGTGCCTGGGGCATTATCCCTAAATATTCTAAATTCTAAACTTTGAAAAATGGTCAGTTATTAATCTCTATCCTTTTCCTTGATCTACAAGCATATGTCTGAATTTACTAGTTTATTCACTATTTTACATAATTAGACTTTTACATATTTGAGGATTACATTAAGGAATTAGTTAGCAATTTCTATGTTTCCACATTATTCCAAGTGATAGCCCAACCTATTAGGTGAATGCTCTCACTTAGTAGAGATTCAACTTGGTTGATATGTCCTTGAATGTTTGTTGTGAAAGGAGGATCTAAACCTATCAAACCCTTAAACCAAACCAAAACAAAACCCCTCCTTTTTACCGCTAAACATTTTGGTGAACCCGTGTTTTTAAATTTGTACACCTTTCTGAGTGTTGTGTGATAAATTTACATTCATTCATTTTATTGAATTTGAAAAATTACAAAAAATTAAAAATTTTAATTTTTTTTTAAAAAATTAGCATTTTAGGCTTGCATTTTGGCATAATTTGAATTAATTGGCATTTAATTTCAGTTATTTTCATTATATCTGATTTAAATTACATAAATTCATCATTAATCATTCATTTGCATTGCATGTTCATGCTTAAATTGTTAAAATTTCTTGAAATTGTGCATTTTTCATATAACCTAGTTTTTGCATTAGCTAGGGTTTATAGTTAAAATCTTGTTTCAGATTTTAATACCCTCTTAAAAAACTTATTTAGTACTGATTTCTAATTGTAGTGTTGCATCATAGTGTCTTTCTTGCAAAATTTCATGTCTAGGGTTTGAAAACCTTGCATTTTCACTAGCTTTGTCCTTATTGTCTCTCGAGAATTGCATTAAAGATGTATTGTGAAAGATATTGTTACATTATTGGGTTGATATTGATCTTATAATTTTCTATCCTTCTTTAAATTTTTCACAACACCTCTTCTTTTAGTCATTTGCATTGAAAAACTGTGAAAAAGGTGAAAAATCAAGCATTTTTAGGTCATATTCACACATAGTTTTCCATCAAAGATGTGTTGTGAAGGATATTGTTGCATCATTAGACTATTATTTGGCATATTATTTGCTGCCCCTCATCAATTTCCTGACAACAGTTCTTCTTTCACTCATTTGCATTGAAAAAATTTAAAAAATCAAGCATTTTAGGTCATATTCATACATAGTATTGCATTCATTTTCTTGCCTATATCATGGATTCCTCTCATCAGTCATCTTTGGAAGATTTATTTGAGTACATTATGAATTTTGATAATTTTTGCAAATTCACTAATAAATATCCTCAATTCTTGCACCAAATAGCATACATCTATGGTATTGACATGTCCGTAAGTACTAGATGTGATATTCTTCAAACAATAGCCTATTTTGAAAGCTTTCTCACTATTGTCAGTATTTTCCCTTCAATCTTGGAGAATATTACTAATTTCATTTCTGAAAATAATCATGGGGAAAGTAGTGGTGAAAATATTATTCCCTCTCTCCCTTCGTTTCATGATGACATAATGGACATTCTTTCTAAAACCTATGAGACCGATATAGCCCTGGGTGATTCATCTAATAAAGAGACTTGTCCCAACATAACCCCACTTGGTGAGGATACTTTACCACAAGAAGAAGACATCATTGACACATTCCTTAACACTACTCTCCTTGGACATGATGAAGCATTGGATGATATAGATTCCCTTTGTGAGCATTTGCTTCAACCTGTTGAAACTGAAACTTTACCAACTGATGTTCAAGCACTCCTCAACTACATCCTAAACAAAGAAAAAGATCATGCACCTTTATTTGAACCCTCACATACCTTGGAAAATAATGAAAACTCACAAAATATTGAAGAACAAACTATTCATCACAACCAAGGTATTCCAACACCCTGTATATGGACTGAAATGGGCACTTTTCAAGTTCCTCAACAACCTCACTCAACTAGAATGGGTATTATTAAATCTCCTACATCACCCCATTTAACTGACACAGAAAACCATAATATTCCCTCTCTACCATCATTAATAGACACCTTTCCTACAAGGATAACCCCACAAACTCATGAACATGTGGAAGAGAGAAGAAAAGATAAAGCTTTAACCATTAAAGTAAAGATCAAGATCCATGATGATTGATAGCTCAGTTGTGCCTACAGGTAAGTATTTTTAACCCTTTAGCTCTATGATGTGTTTCCAACATGATGTGTTATGTGTTGTTTAGGCCTCCTAGGATGACCCTTGATTCTCTTGTAAGGTCAAGGATACCGGGAGACTGCCTCTATTGTGACCATTCTTCTATTTGTATCATCATTCTTCTATATTACTTCTCTATTTTCATTGTTGTGTGTTGTGTCTCAAGGACATAGCATTGTGCTTCGTGACTTGGGGGCACCCTCCTATGTGATTGTCCCTAAGGCACTTGTTTCTCCTCTCTCAATTTATTGTTTACCTTCTTCTAGTGGTTCTATCTGGCTGGCGGATGACAAAAAATAAATAATACTGATACAGACCTAGTGCTCCTTCAGTGAGAAATCAAAAAATGGACCTAGTCCATACATGATGATGGGGTTGATATATATTATCCAATGCTTGGCTAGTAGAATCACTCCATGTGATATTTTGATGTTGTCTTATCTCACTTACAAAACATAACAATACTACTTCTTCATGCACTTTTTGTCTTGGATCTCACCTTGCTTGGCTCTTTATGACAATGATTACATATGTTGTCATTTATCGTGATTATATGGTTGCTAACACCTTTTTTATAGGAAATTGTGTGTTTTTGGGAACATTTGGTGATCATAAAGTGCATGTCACCTCTAGGGGGCATGGGCTTTGCGAGAGCTCATGTTCCCTTGTGTGTTTTATCTCTACCTTAACGTGCTTGATATTAGTACACGATATCAACCACCTTAAGGTGGGGACATATATAAGGCAAGTTGTCTAATGATTTTGGTACTAACAAAGCGTGCTTGTAAGCCCTTTGTGAAGGCAGGATGTTGTATCTCCGAGAGAGTACACATCTTTATTTCTATATTGCAATCATTAAGCCCTCTGTAGAGGTGAGATATCATGCATATCCTTTTATTCTAAGCCCTCTATGGAGGTGGGGATGGCGTATTTCTCAAGGAGATTACACATCCACTCATTTTCTAAAAGTCCTTCGAGCAGGTGGGGTTGGTGTATCCTCCCTTAAGTGTGTCTTTGGCGATTGTTGTGGCGAAGCCCATATGTCAGTGTGTGTTTGTAATGTGCCTGAGATGGTAGCAAACCTAGCAACAGGTTTCTTCCATCATTTGTTTGTCATTTTCTCCATGTCTTCCATGTGTGTGTATGGCGTGTTTGTTCCCAAGCATAGTTTCAAGACCGGTGGCGATGAGCTCCTCCTATGCTTCGGGATTTGTATGGCGTGCTTGTTCTTAAGTGTAGTTTCAAGACCGGTGGTAATGAGCTCCTCCTACATTTTGGGTTATGTGTTTACTTTCCTTGTACTTGCATTTGCATTCATATATGAGAAAATGAAAAAGAAATAATCACTACATTCACTGTATTAATTGTGTTTTGTGTGTCTTCAATGTTGTCTTCTCTGTGTCTTGCATGACTGTAATTACCTTCTCCATGTTTTGCATGCCTATTACTATCTTCAATGTGTTTGGCATGTCTTCACCGTACATGGCATGTTTTTTGTGTTTGTTGACCTTACTTTAATGCATGTATTGGCCTTGCATTTATACACACATTAAAGTGGGGGCTAAATGTTATGTCAGAAAATGTCCCCTTGTAGGATTTTCCCTCTTAAGGTTTAGCTCCTGGGTCTTTAGAATGCATTTAGATCATATTGCATGTTAATTTTGAATCACAATGAGAAAACCCCAAAGTCTTGTGGCAAATAAGACCTAGGGGGTGCTATTTTGATGACCCTGATTGAAATTAGGAGGGTGTACTTGGATGCTCATGCCTAGTTTTGCCCTATTTTAGGTCAGGCCCTAATTTGAAGTGTCAATTATATGACCATTGTTAGGTCCTATGCCAACACCAAAAGTTTGAATTATTAAATTCTTAGAGGGAATGTGTGTTGTTGCATATATAAGCATGTTTAGATTTTCATTTGTAAACTAGAAGATGATTGTGAACATTATACATACTTGTGATTTTAGAGCTTCCATGATATTCATTGTTGTAGAGTAGAGCATTGTTATTGTGTTTGTGATTGCATATTTGGTTTCATCTTCTCATGTGATTGAACATCCTTCATTTATGTGAGATCTACACTTCTAATATAACATTTGTTTATGTTTGAATCATTTATCAATTGGATTTTGCCTCTATCCCATAGGGATACACACTCTTATCTAACAATGGTGTGTAGAGTAAAATACTCTACACTTTTGATTTTGAGTTTCAGTAGTGCAGGTCCAGTTTTGTTTCAAAGTGCTTTAGTTTTGCAGCAATAGTTTTGACACACAGCGCGGGCACAAAGCGCAGGCGCGAGGGTTTCTCATTGTTGAAAATTTTGCTAAGTCCCAGAGTTCAGCGGAAGTTGCCAAGTGTTAGTACTCGAGATACATTATACAGTTGCTGAAGGTTTCGCGGATGAAGCCACGCGTTCCTTTTGAATCCTGCGGAAGTCGCCAAGTGTCAGCATCCGAGGATCCATTTTATAAGTTTCAAAGCCCTTTTGTAAAGTAAGTCTAGCAAGCCCCCTTTTACGTTTCTCCCGGTGCAATGGAAACCACCACGTGTCAGTAGTCATGATACTTTATAAAGTTCTCAGAGTAGCAGTGGAAAATGCCACGTATCTTTTTGCAGTAAGGCGTAAGCCGCCAGGTGTCGGCACCCTTTTCAAGTTTTGTCAAAGTTTCAAACGTTCATGTTGAGTGTTTCTTATAATGAAGTGGGCCCCTTTTTAGAGTTTTGGTGAGCGCAAAAGGCACCAAGTGGCAGAAGCAGAGGGTGTTACTAAAGTTTCCTGAAGTTCCACGGAAGGTGCCGCGTGTCCCATAAAGTTACAACGGAAAGCTCCAAGTGTCGTCTTCCGTAGGACCCTTTTGTTTTCAGCGCTAAGTAAAAGAAGTATGGAGGGCCCCGCTAGTATTCCTGTAACTTCAGCACAGTGTGCCATCTGTCACCATCCACGTGATCCTTATAAGTCCGTAATGTTTCTATTAAGTTTCTTGGAGTTGCGCGGAGAGCGCCAAGTGGCAACGTCCGTGGAGGCTTTGTTAGAGTTTCTAAAGTTTTTCAAACGCGGCAGAAGCCGCCACGTCCACAGTCTCTTATGTAAGCAGAAGGTGCCATCTGTCCCTTTTCCTTTTGAAGCTGCTCAGGCGCAGAAGTATGGTGGGTCCCAATTTTAATATTTCTTGAGTTTCAAAGTTCGGGGGACCGTGACAGGTGGCGGAGCCCGAGCACTCTTAGTATAAGCCACAGTAAAGACTCGGAATAAAGCGGAAAACACCATGTGTTTTTGGAAGGGCCGCGGACGCTGCCAAGTGTCAGATTCTAGTATTTCCTGAGGAAGAAGCAGTTTCTTAAGTAAGTCATGCGGAGGATGCTAGGTGTTTGTTTCTAATTGATTTGGAAAGATGAAGGAGTTTTAGGAAAGAGGCACGTATGAGTGCCAGCCGTTTCAAGGGTTTATAGTCGCAAAGACTATCAGAAAGCTGCCACGCGTCTCTCTCTGATTCAAGTATGTGGGGTTACATGTATCTGTCGCAGCCAATGAATTTGCAGAGTGGCTAACCATTTCTGATTCGAAGGAGATCCTCTATCAGATACCTTCAGTTAACTGCCAGTTCGGTTAGGCCGTTGAGATTTTTGATCATGCGGGCGATCTTTGGGCCAGTTGCATGCTATAAGTACAAGTTCAGATCACCATGCCAAGGGGATATACAATATTGGAGATAGAGATTTTCTGTAACATAGATTGTCAGAGAAGTTTGAGGATCTTTTGTAGTGGCCAGTAATATCATTTGCCTTTGTTCTATTTCTTGATTCAGAAAGTTGGTATAACTGTGCATGATTCTGTGCCTTTTATGTAACTTGAACATTAATAAAGACAAAGTTTTGTGCCCTTGCTGATATTTTCTATGTTATTATAAAGCATTCTAGTTTGTGAGTCTTTGATTCTATTTGTTTAATCTGTTACATTGATCATGCAATTTTGCTCTTTAATGTGACTGAATCTTAAAATAGTTTCACTGTACTTAAGTGTTGAGATACAAAAATCACATTTAGGCGCATCGCCATAGTTTTAGCTTCCTTGTTAGTTGCATTTGTGATTCTGTTTCATTTTATCCTTTTTCCCAAACACATTTTGAGATAAAGAAGAGCCAGCTTCTTTAAAATCTGGAGGTCACTCTGAAAAGCATTCCCACGTTTCAGAGTTTCCCATGTTGGTGTTGGAAACAGTGCAATTCTGTGCATCAACAATTTTTGGCATGCCCGGTGGGACCATTTCTTGAAGTTTCTTTCAAGACTGCATGAGCCAGAGAGTCACGAGGAGTCAGAGCTGTAGACCTGTGACAAGAGCTCAATCAGCTGTGAACCCAGGTATTCTTTTATCACCATTGATAAATAATTCAAGAAGAAGGGTGAATCAGTTTACAGCAACCTCAAGTGCAAACATGGGAGCACTTGTAGCCCCAAGGAATTATGCAAATTGGAATACTGGCAGTGCCCTAATTCTTCCAGTACCTCTAGCCACTTGGGATCCTATTCCAGCAAATGCCTTGAAACCTCTGCCCAAATTCAGTGGGGAGGATTTTAAAACACCTGAAGAACATCTACAAGATGTGTCTGATGTCTGTGCGATACATGTGATCACACAGCAAAATGTGGCTATAAGACTCTTAGCAGCTTCTTTTAAGGGAAAGGCTCTGGACTGGTACAGATCTTTGACCCCAAATTCAATTTCTACATGGGATCAACTTGGAGACGCTTTCTTTGCAAGATTCAAAGAAAAGGGTGATAAATCTTCTCTGTTACAACAACTCATCACCATCAAAAGGGCACCGCAAGAGGCAATGACTGATTTCAATTCTAGATTTCAGAAGACTTGGGAAAGGATTCCTGCTACAACAAGACCATTACCAGGTATGGCCATAGTATTTTATCTTAAAGCCCTCAATTTAGATATAGCAGTAATGATTCAGTCACTTGGAGGTCAGACCCTGCCAGAAGCCTATGACTATGCAGTCAGAGCCAAAAATAATTTGATAGATGCTGGAAAGTTGCCCCCAAGGCCTCCTATGCCTATGTTTCCAGAGATTACCCTACCATTACCTCAAGAAGCTCCTAATCCCATAACCCCACCTGTGTCCATGTATACATTTCCGCAACAACCTGCTAAAGCTGCTGCCCCTAGCCAGTCTTCAGAGATGGATGATGTCAAGAACATCCTGAGAACATTTTCAAATGAAATAATTAACCTAAAGAGACAACAGAATCCTTATCCCAAACCCCAATATCAAGGCTATCAGGGGAATAGACCTCCTCCATAGCCAAACCAATATCAGGGCCCCCAAAGACAAAATAACCCTCAACTGTCAAACCAACTGGTTGCAGTCCCTACACCCTTGCAGACTGTACCTCCCAATGCAAATAGAGAGATTGTCCCAGGGCAGAATAATTATGCAGATGGCACCAATGCCTGGTGTTTTCCTTGTAATAATGCACACATGCCCAGAGATTGTCCTAGGGGTAATCTACAGCAAAAGATAGCAGAGCAAAGAAGAGTGGATGGACAATTTGCAAATACTTCTGACACTCAGCCCTATCAATCCCCTGGCATGCAAAATTTAGTTCTAGTGGCTCAGATGCAAGGAATGTCCTTACAACAAGAGGAAGAAATAGCCCCTGAGCATGCTCTTTTCTCTTGGATTGAAGATGAAGAGTCAGTGTTCTTGAATGAAGCTTCAACTTCTAAGAAGCCATTGGTACAATCAGATTACTATACTAGAGCCAAGAGGAGAATGATGGAACAGCCTAGAGTTACAAATAATGAAATTATAGGAGTTCCACCATTTCAAGATCATCAAAATACAGTTACTAGGCAAGAAATACCTCATCCAGTGCAGAATCAAGTAGTTTCTGGACAACTCCAAGAAAAAGCAAGATACCCTTATTATCCCAGAGCACAAGCAATAGGACCTGTGAATGTGGTGGATCAGTTGAAGAGGACTCCAGCACATGTGTCAATATGGGACATGTTAGCTATCCTTGAGCTAAAAACACTGTTGCAAGAAGCTTTACAGGGCTAAGATGTGCCTAAATAGACTGTTGCCAAAGGAGGACCTACTGATAAAGAAAAGCTTAGGGACACTGTTTCTCTACAGACAATAGCACTTCTTGTAGATGCACCAGAGGTAAGTAAATCCAAGCCAGATCCCTTTTATTTGACTTTGATAGTTGGGAAGAAGCTATTACACAATGCAATGATAGACTCCGGGGCTAGTACCACAGTGATGCCAAAGCAAATAGCAGATGCTTTGAAGATAAAATATGAACCACTTGCAAAAGGAGTTATGCAGTTAGATGGGAAGTTTGTACAAACAATAGGGAAAATTAAACAACTTCCACTACAACTGTATACTTGTCCCAATATAATTGTTAATCAAGATGTTGTAGTCATGGATATTCCTCCTGTTTTTGGCTTATGCCTATCCAGAGATTTTACAGCTAAGATAGGAGGTTATATGTCACTTGATTGGTCTCATCTCATCATAAGGACCAAATATGGGACTAAGATGAAGGTACTGTCAGAACCATTGTCAAAGGACCATATCACTAATGAACCAACCCCAAAGTTAGAAGCAACCCATGCCATGTTAAATAAAGAGGAAAGGGTTTTTGTTGAAGAAATAGGGGATTGGACTGAATATGATCAACAAGTGGAGGATAATCAGTTGTTAACCATGATACAGAGTGATCCTTTTTGGAACTATGACTCAACAGGGTTGGGCACTTATGTTATATTTGAGGAAGATCAGGAGATCCCTAATGTCTTAAGGAAAGAATCCTCCCAGACCCAAGAATCTATAAATGACTCAGGAATCTGGACCTTAAACTTTGATGGGGCCAGAAGCAAAAAGGGAGCTGGAGCAGGGATTTGTCTTACTGCCCCTAATGGTGAAAAGATTTTGAGAGCCATTCGCTTCCATTTTGCCTGTACCAATAATGATGCTGAGTATGAATCTTTAGTGCATGGACTTATATTGGCAAAAAAGAAAGGAGTTAAGAAACTGATAGTCAAAGGAGATTCAGAACTAGTGGTGAAACAAATAAGAGAGAAGGCAATAGCCAAAAATGTAAGGATGAGATCTTATAGACACAGAATTTGGGATTTGATAGAAAATTTTGAAGCCTTCAATATAGAGGTAGTCCCTAGAGCCCAAAATTCTAAGGCAGATAGAATGGCACAGATTGGTTCACAGTTTGATCCAATAACTGATCTAATGGTCAATAATGAGTTAGTCAAAGTTATTGTGAGACCAACCATCCCAGACAATGATGAAAATTGGCAAGTTTTTGAGAATGATTTTCAAGTACTCTCATTTTTGCAACAGTCAGGGGAATTTGCTGATTAGTTACAACCAAAAATTGAAGAAGCATATGGTGATTAGATCATTCAACTGAAATCAAACAAGCTCCCTAAGGGACTGATTACACTGGAAAACTTGTTTGATCCTGAGGATGCTAGCCTAGAAAAGAAGAGATTCCAAGCAAACAAAGAGGACTACTCTGAGATTCAGGTTAGTGAGGGAAGAAGACTGAAAGTTGGAAATTCTGCCACTCAACAGGAAAGAAAGAGATTAATTGATTTATGTGAGAAATATGATAGGGTCATAGCCTAGACCTATGAAGATCTCCATGGTTATGATAGAAGTATCATTCAACACACCATAGAGCTGACAGAAGGATCTAAACCAGTTAGACAGAAGCAGAGGCCAGTAAACCCTAGGATCGAACCTCTGATGGTGGATGAGTTACAGAAACTATTAGAATCAAAGATCATTTTCCCAATCAAACACTCAACTTGGGTGTCCAATTTAGTACCAGTCAGGAAAAAGAATGGAGACATAAGGCTCTGTGTGGATTTCAGGGACCTAAATAGGGCTTCCTTAAAGGATCATTACCCCTTGCCCTCTATGGAACAAATTTTACAGACTGTGGCTGGATCAGAGAGATTTTCTCTACTAGATGGTTTCTCTGGGTACAACCAGATTTGGTTGGCTGATGAAGATCAACATAAGACTGCTTTCACCACAAAATGAGGAACATTCACCTATGCAAAGATGCCTTTTGGTCTTACAAATGCTGGAGCCACATTTCAGAGAGCAATGGATTTAGCATTTGGAGAAATTATCAATAAAATCATTCTAATCTACCTAGATGACCTCACTGTTTTCTCTAAAAATGCCGCAGACCATTTTGACCATTTAGAAGTAGTTTTTAAGAAATGCCAAGAATTTGGAATATCTCTAAATCCTAAGAAATGCATTTTTGCAGTACCTCAAGGTAAATTATTAGGGCATATAGTTTCTAAAGAAGGAGTCTCTATAGATCCAGAAAGAGTCACTGCTATAATGAACCTGTCTCTGCCTGTGAATAAGAAAGCAGTTCAGTCCTTCTTAGGAAAGATTAACTTTGTCAGTAGATTCATATCAGACTTTGCAGGCCTAATAAGACCAATTACACTGTTACTGAAGAAAGACCTAGTTTTCAAATGGACTGCAGAAGGGAGACAAGCTTTTGAAGAGGTCAAGAAAGCAATTTCAACAGCCCCAGTACTAAGGAACCCTGACTTCTCTAAGTCTTTTGTAATGTATGTTTATGGAGGAGAATTCAGTGTTGCTGCTGTCCTAACACAGAAAGATAACCAACAAGAGGGAGAGCATCCTATAGCCTTTTTCTCAAGGACTCTTAGAGAGTATGAAGCCAGGTATAACTTTGTAGAGAAACAGGCATATGCTATGGTAAAAGCCCTCAAGAAATTCAGACACATGGTCACAGGTAATAAGATTCTGATACTAGTGGCGCATCCAAGTGTCAGAGAATATATTATGGAAGGAGAAATCACTGAGAAAAGAGCAAACTAGATTACAAAAATTCTTGAATATGATGTGGAGGTCAGACCAACTAAACTTGTCAGAGGCAAGGGTTTGTGCCAGTATATGGTTCAAGATATGGAAAAAATGATAATTGAAGAAACAGAGGAAGAAAATGTATTGAGGATACAAGAGGTTGATCATAATTCTTGGGTCACAAATAGGATTCAATTTATGAAACATGGAATTTTCCCAAAGGAGCTCTCTCAGGACAAGAAGAGGTACTATAGGCAACAGGGAATTCATTTTGTTTTAATTGACCAAGTTCTTTTCAGAAGAAACACTGATGGCATACTTTTAAGATGCATAGAAAGGGATGAAGCCCAAAGAATACTACATGAGATGCACCATGGAGTGTCAGGTGGAAATTTTTCTACAAGAACCACAGCTATAAAGATAAGTCAGGCAGGTTACTTCTAGCCCACTTTATTTGCAGACTGTTATCAATTGGTTAAAGAATGCCAATCTTGCCAGTACTATGTAGGGAAGAGAAGGAATGCAGCGATGCCCCTTAGTCCTATAATTGTTGATGAACCATTTGCCCAATGGGGTCTAGACTTCATTGGAATGATCAATCCAGTATCAAGTATGGGGCACAAATGGATCCTAACTGCCATAGATTATTTTACCAGATGGAGTGAGGCAGTCCCACTGAAAGAAGCAATAGAGAAAGTGATTCTAGATTTTCTAGAAAGTATCACTACTCGCTTTGGGCCTCCTCGCACTGTAATTTCAGATAATGCTAAGGCATTTTTGGGGGCAAAGATATCTGATTTTGCACTAAAGTATGGAATCTACTTGAAGACCTCTTCAAATTATTATCCTCAGGGTAATGGTTTAGCAGAATCAACTAATAAGAATCTGATCAGACTTATTAAAAGAATTGGGGTTGACCATCACAAAGAATGGCATAAAGTGCTTAATATAGCACTATGGGCAGATAGAATTACACCAAAGCAAGTGACAAAAATGTCCCCCTATGAATTAGTCTATGGTAAACCTACCGTGATGCCCCTAAGTTTGGAGATTCCGGCTCTCCAGTTATTGAAACAAATTGAGATTGAGGAAAATGGCCCCATGCAGGTCAGGCTTGCTGAGCTCCTGGAGGTTCAAGAAAAAAGGAATTCAGCACATGAATCATTATTGAAACATCAGAAAATAATAAAAGACTATTTTGATAGGAAAACTTCAAACCCTCATTTTGAAGTTGGATCAGTTGTTCTGAAATGGGATGAGAGAGCTGCCAAGCCGGGTCGACACAGTAAATTTGAATCATTATGGACTGGCCCCTATAAGATTCATTCCTATAAACAGCAGAATTCTTTTGAGCTTGAAACAATGGAGGGTGAGCCTGAGGAGATTCCTGTCAATGGGATCTACTTGAAGCATTTCAATTAGGCATCACCTTTCCTGTGTATTATAGTTAGATAGTTTCTTTTGTCGTTGCTTTGTTTTCCCGCTTTGTTTTTTCCTATTTTTTTGTTTGAATAAGTGTTTTATAAACACGTGGCCATGGCATAAGACTCTTAAAAGTCTCAAAACTTTTGCATTCATTGAAACTCCCAAATCTCCAAAATTCCTAAAAGGTACCTAGCGCAGCCACTTTTTATGACGTGT
This sequence comes from Cunninghamia lanceolata, assembly GCA_027924645.1. Taxonomy (NCBI): domain Eukaryota; kingdom Viridiplantae; phylum Streptophyta; class Pinopsida; order Cupressales; family Cupressaceae; genus Cunninghamia; species Cunninghamia lanceolata. Next base: position 8,186,113 of record BSBN01000685.1, on the reverse strand, counting down.
CTGACACTCTGTCCCACTTAGATCACTTGAGATTTTATAACAGTTTCTATTTTAAATGCCATTTATGACACTTGATGCATCATTAAGATATCCCAATAGCACGAGTTAAGGCTTAAATCGAGTTTCATTTGCTACTACTTCTGCTAAGTGTTTTCCCTGTTGCTACTTTTCATTGCAAAAAAACCGCTTCCTAAGTGTGTCTTCCCTGTTGCAAAGTTTTTGTCCTTGTTACAAGCTTTCATACTCATTCATAGCAAGTCCAATAGCTTTTGAAAGTTATACAGTTTCCAGCAAGCACAGAGATGGCTGAAGCACAGTCTTCTCAACAAGGGCTTGGGATTTACGAGTCTGTTGACAGTCTCCTTGCCAGTAAATCATACGCTTCAACACCTTTGCAACCATTGACGACCTATCCAAGGACTAGGGTTCCTGAGGTTGGTTATGCAGTTGACCCAGCAAAGGTTCTAGATTTTGCAGATGGTATTATGGAACCGACCCTACAAAAGTCTTACAAAGCTTTGCGAGAAGGAGCACACCAAAGATGCCTCTTGAAGGCCAAAGCTAAACAATTTGAAACATTCGGCATGCGAATTTGGACCTCTCAATTGGCAAAATTCATTGTCCCGAGTCTGCATTTATGCCTGGACCTGATTGAGGTATGCGCTGAATTGTTTCATGCACCTTCGAGCACCATTCAAAAGGGACCCTTCATGGTGAAAATAACGCCAAAGGCCATCAGGGACATGTTGGCCCTACACTATGACAACACAGCCACATTTCCCATAGTTACCAAAATGCAGAAGACGTGGGCAAACGTCAAGTTTCAATTAAGTTTTCTCAATGCAGAGATGCAGTTGGGAGACGACAATACCCAAATACCAACGCTACCCACAGGATGGGCACAATTTACACAAGCCAGCTAGGAGGCGCTATCTATGATAGCTTTTATCTTCAGGTTGAAGGAAGATATAACTGTTTATAATTGGTAGCTGGCCATTCTTTTCAGAATGAAAACTGTTGATAGGTCCTAGGAATTTCAGCTAGATTTCTCTAAGCAGATTGTCTACTCCATGGCCGAACAACTCACCAATTTCAAATCAACAGGGGTTTTCAGGTATTCCTCCTATCTGTTCCACCTTATGTTATATCAAAATTATGCCCTCTTTTCCTAGTATATGCATTTAGACATGTATGACCCAAGTTTTGATCCAAACAGAACCATCCCTGTGTCTGCATGGACTCATGTTTTGTCCGAATCATCTGACCCTTATGAGTTTTGGGAACTTTTTGTCGCCCCTGCTTTTACTCACCTAAGCCCAGAGCCTGTTGAGAATAGATTGACTTTGAGTGTCAGAGGCCTTATGGCAAATTCCCCCATTCCCTGCGATTATTTCTTTGGGTCTCACCACACTATTATCAGGGTCCATGGTTTTAATGGGGAACCCATGTTACTACCTAAGGTTTTGACTCCTAGGCTAGCCTTTTTAGAGGTCACCCGGCAGGTGTCTGTGGTTGATAATGAGTATGGGGCTGGGAAGAAGAAGAAAAAGATGTATGATCTCCCCTGGGTGAAGAAGAACATGACCCTATTGGTCAGGGATGCAGAGCATTTATTGCTGAGAAAGTTAGCTGTCTTGGGTTTCTTTTAGTCGAAGACAAATGGAGATACGACCCTGTCAGTTTCGTTACCTCGTGGGTCAAGAATAATAAGATTGGTGCCAACGTTGTGCACGAGGGCCGTCCTTTCTGGGATGACAGAAGAAACCCTAAGGAAGACACCCCTGATCTATATGCAGAGCTGTCAGATTTGCCTTTTGAGGGACTTGTTATGATGTTCACAACACGCCCCATTATGCTCCTTAGCAAAATGGGGACCCCTACTGATGTTTTGCTTTTTGCTTCTGCTTGTGTTTGTCTGCTTTCTGGCGGTTTGGTAAAAATGAAGGTCAGGTGCATCATCATCATGATATTCGATGAGGTAGGTCATCATCATGAGGTTAGTTTGTCAAAGTTCATATTTTGTGTCTGTGACCTCATATTTAGAAAGAGCTTGAAATTCCATGCAGGTTTGCCTTTTACTTCACTTGGAAATTCGTCCATATGTGGAAGTTATGCACAGTCAAAGTTTTGGTCAAACCTGATAATCGCAAGTGATCATCATATTTTTTCATGTTATCAGGGTCATCATGATCTTGGTCTATCACCTGATAAAAATCATGCAGTCGCAATATCCGGACGTCAATCTTAGGTGGTAGTGCCCTTACCCGTCAAAAGACCTTATGCGCATCGTGAGCATCATGATTTTAGGAGGGTCATATTTTATAAACTTGGTTTTGCTGTATGAAGACATCATCATCATATTTGAAAAGCCCCCCCAATAATATCCTGAGGTTCAAATATCCGGACGTTAACTTTAAGTCATAGTAGGTTTTCCCCGTCGAGCGGTCTTTTGTATCGCGAGCATCATCATGATATTTTTACATCACCTAATATTATAATATCATGCTGATATTATAAGATCACCCTGACTTAGAAAATCCACCATCGGCATATTTGCATGCACATGTTAAAAGCCTATCGAAGGGTCATCATCATGATATTTGCTGAAGTTTGCTAAGATGATGATGACGTCTTCATATCCTCCTGATCTCCTTTTTGCAATATCATGATGATCACCCTATCTTTTAAGAAGGTGATATTCCATTCCCCAACAGCATGATCATATTTTAATATCACCCTAGCGCTAACCTGATGATGACCTCAACTCATCCTTATGCTCCGAAGACGAAATATGATGATGACGTCATCATGATATTCGATGAGGAGGATCATCATATTTTTTATCATGTCCTATTGTCAAGATCATCATGATCTTGTTTGTATACCCGATATTTCGTGAAGTCCTCCTGCCGAGAAAGAACGACCTTTTGCAAATATCCTGATGATCATCATCATCACATTTCCCTTCGGCAGGATATTTCCCAAAACATGATCCAGTTAGCGAAACATCCTGATGACGTCATGTTCTAAGTTTAACAAAGGCTCCGGATATCATGATGACGTCATCCCGATCTGATAAACGAAGAAGCTAATATCCTGATGATCATCATCATCACATTTTCCCTTTGGCAGGATATTTTCCAAAATACGATCCGGTTCGCGAATATCATGATGACGTCTTATTCTAAGTTCGACAAAAGCCGCAAATATCCTGATGCTCATCATCATCCTGATCTTTCGAGAGGGTTACCTTGGCCGCAAAGGGGTCATATTACATTCATCATCCTGATCATGCTCCTTAGGTGACCCGATATCATAATTATCCCCTGATCTCAACTGAATATCATGATGACGTTGTCTTTTGCATTTTAATGAAGCCCGAATATGACGATGACGTCACCATCATTTTCCTTTCCTCAGTAGCAGGATCATATTCCATGTCCTCCTATTCTCCTTCAACATGATGATGATGATGATGTTGTTCTTTTCCCCAATATATAGAAGCGAAACATCCTGATGACGTCATCTGGACCTTCAGAAGGGAGAGCATCATATTTCCAAAATATCATGCGGATGAAGTGAATATCGGCCAACATGTTTTTTTGACACGCTGATAGCGATAGTCATGCCGATGGGCGGGAAATGAAGCGGTGGAGTTTTAAACCATTTTTTGGCGCCCTTGGCATTTTTTCGGTCAGCGATGGTTGACCCGATGGGTTTTAAGCGGTCTGAATGCGTTTTGAACGCGTTTTGAGAGTATTCTGGATCCGATTTCCACAATTTTGCGCAGTCACCTGGGTTTAAACGATTATTCTAATTTCCTGCTGTTTATGTGATAAATGAAATACTTATTGCTTGTCTTGTCTTGCAGGCTTGCAGTTGAGGAAGCAGCTGGAAAGTCAACACAGTGACCTCATGGAGGCAGGAAATCCGATCTCAGGAACAGGAAGATAAAGACAAAGTGCAAAAAGTCAAGGCTATTCAAGTAAAGAACAAGGTTGCAGCTGAGAGTATTACTACAACAGACAAACAGAAGTTATTACCCAGCTGCCAGAACTTCTCAGAAGGGGCAATATTTCGCCCAGATTTGACACTGCTCAGAGATATTTTGAAGAGCTGGTTCACCTGTATTTATTGCTATAACCAGGGGTTTGAACCAGGGGTTTAGTTAGGTTTTTGCTGTAGTGAGGACAATCAGAATGTCTTTATATTGTGCCTCTCTACACTGTAATACTTTACAACAGGGATTTTAGGAAAACAACAAGGGTTACAACAGGATTTTTCTTTTAGAAGCATACAACAAGTTAGCATAGTTTAGAAGTAGAAGAAGGAGGTCACCTGTTTGTCTGCAGTAAGGTGCGCGTGGAATGTCTGGCTGCCTTACTGTATCTATAAAGCTTGTAAGTTCTCTGTAGTATAATCAATGAAACTAAGAGTCATTCCTACATTGTAAATCGTGTATGACTATTCGTTTCTAATACAATAGAATCTGGAGTTCTGCATCTATCTTCTGAGTGTTCTCCTGCTCTTCTTTGTGTTTTGAAATATCTTCTTTGAGAGCTTGCAATTTTAAATGTATGTTTGTGAAAATGCTCAGAACTTACATTTAAGGTTTTTACTGTGGATTTGATCAAATTACTGTGGTATTTACATAGTGCGTAACAGAAACAATTAGATCCTTCGGTAGATTAAATGAGGTATAGATTAGATCTTTCTAACTTTTCCCAACCCATCTGAAATATTTAGCTAAAAACGTAGAAATCTAAAGGAAATTATCTCAAATTTGAAGAAGCATGCATAACAGAGCTATAAGTAGACAGTTTTCATAAATAGATAAAGAAGAAAGCTGCAAAAAATTCAAGAGAACCATCTAAAACTTGCAGCACAGTATCACTTTTATGCAAAGGGATGAAAAGTATTGACATATCTCATGACCTTTTTGCACATTCTTAGTCCAGTAAACCACCAAACAAACCTAAACTACGTAAGGCCCCTTGAACATTACAGCTTCACATTGACCAACTGAACTTGACCAACCGAACCATTGTAGACTTGGGATTAGTTGAATCTCAAATGATTCCTTCTTATCTTTCAAGTATAGTTTCAGTTCATTATATGTGAATTTTAACTTATTGTTATGATTGCATCAAAACAGTCACCAACAGTTTTCGGGCGCTAGAAGGAGGGCCTTCCTAAGTTAGGTTTCATTTCAAACTGGCTAACGACAGTAATAGAGTGACTAGGTCTAGGTCCAGTTCAGGAGATATATTTGTGCAACTACCTGTTACAAGACGAAGTAAAAACCCTTTAATTTGGAATCCAAAAATATCGTAAGCGGGAAGTTCATCTGGAACACCTCCTGGGTCACCTTTTAACATCTGTAATATTGTAAGTCCTGATAGATCACTGTTCAGATCTTTAAATCTTGGTTCAGGCACTCCTGGGGGTCTCAATCCTCCTCTAAATCCTAATCCACCAATCAATCCAGGTATTCCTGCAAGTTTAAGTCAAGCTCAAACACCTGCAATGGCTTATTTCGATGTCAATTCTCCCATACTCTTCAATGATTATCATGAGATGCCAAAAAATACGGAAAAGATATGTCCCAAATACCAGTTGCATCAAGACCCAGAAGATCATATTAGAATATTTAAGGAAGCATGTTTTAGGGCTATGTTAGAGCACGAGGATGTTGTGTGTAGATTGTTTCCTTACACCTTTAATGAGCAGGCCTCTAGCTGGTATGTAAACTTACCCAATGGTTACATCTCTTCCTGGGCACTTATGGAAGAAGCATTTCTGTCAAGATTTAGAGGACCCATTGACCCTTGCGCTTTGTATCATAAATTGGCTGCTATAAAACGAGGTGAGGGAGAGCTAATTGATAATTTCAATGACAGATTTCAAAAGGCCTATTCTAGGCTAGTACCCCCTTATACCATAGATGATGCTCCCTTGTTGGCTATGTGCTATGCTGCCTTGGATCCTTTAACTGCCATGTTTGTCAAAAGAAAACCTGACATAGATTCAATATCCAAAGCCTATAAAGAGGCAGCCTCAGTGAACCAAGAAATGAGACATACAACTTATAGTCCATTCGTCAATGGAGGAAATTTTGGGGTGCAGAATCAGGCACACCCATGGAATGGAGTCCCTGTACAGCATGCTCCACTAGTAAATCCAGTTCCTTCTTACACACCTGTGTATAATCCTACTCCAATCCAAGCTATAACTCCTTACACGGCTAGTACTTCCAATAACAGTCAAAATAATGGTCAGCCTTTCTTCCAACTTCCTAGGGATGTAACTGTGGCAAAAGCACAAGAAGACAGGGAAGAAATCAAAGAGATTACTGCACATTTGAAAAGATTAACAACCGAAGTGACACAGCTAAGAAATGAGAACCTCTATGGAAGAAGCAACCAAAACTACAATCCACATCAAAATCACAACCAAGGCCAAAATCAGAATTATAGTCTCAACCAAAATCAGCAGTACAATCAGAACCAAAGCTACAATCAGCATCAAGGCCCCAGTCAGGGGCAACCAATGCAAAATAGGGGGCCAGTGATAGATAATAGGACCTGGGGCAATAATAACAAAAATTAGAATCAACCTAGGCCACCCAAGACATGGAACACTGGGCCCAACAACGGTACTCTGGCTTCTCCTTTTGAGAATACAGATAATCATGGTGCAAAACAAACAACTAGCATACAAATGGCCAGTACAGCACCCAAAAATTGGTGCAGATTTCACAATACCAATGCCCATGCTGAGCACGACTGTCCACAGTTCCACTTGGCAGCTAGTATTTTCAACATAGATGTACAGCCTCCTACCTCTGAATTTCTCATTCCTAAGGGTAATCAGGTAGTACCCTCAGAATATGACACAGCATTAGTCTTAGAAACGTTTACCTTTGCAACTGCAGAAGAGAAAGAGGATGAATTGCTAGAGGATGAACCATACTGTTGTGAAAGTCTTTATCCTGAATCAGCCTTTGTGTTAAATGCTTTTCAGTTTCCTTTTGAATCTGAAAATGAGATATTAAATGAAATAGAGGAGGTGCAGGCCTTTCAACAAACAAATAAAAGCCACACCTACAATTTGAGGAACAACCCTAGGCCGGGAGGACATTTCACCACTTCCACTCCTCCGAATAACATCAATATACCCCCAGATCAGAATGCTAGCAACAATCCTGCCATACTTAAAGCTAGTCAACACACAAATAATGGAACAACAGTGCAAAAGGATCAAACAGGTAAGACAGAAGCAATAGAGACAACAAGATTAATGAATTACTTATCAGAGGAAATAAAGAAAATTAAGGTCAGCATACCTTTAAATGAATTATTGAAGACCCCAGGGATCAGAAATGCTTTCTTAAAATCCCTGGATACATCCATAACGAACAAAGTGTCTGCTGATATAACTGTTCCTAGTAGTGATTCACCACCTAAGGAGAAAGGTAAGAAAGTTGAGTAGCCTTCCAATACAAATGTGGTAATACATGCGGATAAGAGGGATACTCAACCTTTCTTGTTAACTGTTAGGTTGTGTGGGAAGAATATACACAATTGCATGGTAGATTCTGGTGCTTCAGCTAATGTAATGCCCTTAGGAATATGTAAAACTCTCGGGTTGACTCCCACCAAATCTGCCAAGGTTGTCACGCAATTAGATAAGACCAAGGTTAGCGTGATAGGAGAACTCATGAACATACAAGTGCAATTAGCTTCAGACCCTAGGGTAAGCCAAACCATTGACATTCAAGTAGTGGATATACCCGTAAATTATGGAATGTTGCTAAGTAGGGATTGGTCCAAGACATTAAACGGATATATGGCTACTGACTTTTCACACATGTGGTTACCTTGGAGAGGCATCCCAAACCAGATCAGAATAGAGGCAGAGCCCAGAATGAAACATATGATAACAGAGTATAATCGAACTAATGAAATATTATATGCTGCTGTTGAACCAGGTGTCTATATAATTACCAACAATGGGATGCAGATTGAAGAGATTATGATGTTAAACATTAGAAAAAAGTGTGTCAGCAATAGAACGGCACTATTCATTGAGTCTGACGGAAATTCTTCAGATGAAGAAAACAATGCAATAGACAAATTTGGTTGTGCCATTAGACGAGAGGTGGAAGGGTGCGTTACACACAATCTCCCAGTCCAATGTAAGTTATATAAAAATAGGTGTAGAGTCCATGATAGGCAACATTCTGAGGAGAATTGTGAAATATGCAAAGACATCATTGAATATGAATACAAAAAGTGCATAGGGAGGGTAGAGTCACAAGAGAAAAATGAGAACCCTGATCCGACACAGAGATATGTTCAGGATAATATAGATGCCTTGATTCCAGATTTAGGAAAAGAAATAGAGGACAAGGGTAGTTATCTTTCTGAGTTGCAAACTAAAAACACACATATGCAAGATGACCAAACGGAAAAACCCATGAACAAACAAGATAACACCCCACTGGCAATAAAAGGGACAAAGTATGCCAAGGTAAAAGATCAGAAAAGTAAAGATGGCATGTGGACGTTAAAGTGTGATGGGTCCAAATCAAAACAGGGCGCAGGTGCGGGTATTGAACTCATAAATCCTCAAGGTAAATCACATTTGGCTGCATATAGGTTACAATTTTCCTGCACTAACAATATTGCTGAATATGAGGCCCTAATTTTAGGACTTGTCATGGCCATCAAGAAAGGGGTAAAAACCATCAGAGTATTTTCAGACTCTGAATTAGTAGTCAGACAAGTGAGGAAACTATATGCCTGCAATTATAAGAAGATGATTAGTTACAGACATAGAGTGTGGAGTTTAATGGATTCATTTGATGCTTTTAACATAGAGCATATTCCTGGAGAGCTGAACCACAGGCCAGATGCGTTAGCAGTTGCTGCTAGTACATTAGAACCATTGACACTGTCAGGACTAAGACGATTTGCTATTGAGCTAGTTAACGTACCCAGTATACCAGACAATGTTACACACTTTCAGGTATTTGGAGAGGATCAGCAAATTATTAATTTTCTGACTTGTAATGAGGCATTTGAGGCCCAAATTATTGATGAACAAGAAAGGCCTGAAGTAACATGGGACGAAGAAGATATGATCAACTTAAAGAGCAACTTCTTACCAAAAGGAGTAATTGAATTAGAACACATCTTTGACTTCGACGGAATAATAAGACAGAAAGACTTACCCAAAACAGAAGGGGGTAAGTGTGATTTACATAACTTAGGGACTGAGCTAAATCCACAAAATGTACTAATTGGGAAAGCTTGCTCTGAGAAAATCAGAAAAGAGGTTCTGGACATTCTGAAAAAATATAAACATGTCATAGCATGGACTTATGAAGACTTGAAAACATTTGATGAGTCCATCATAACTCACGTAATACCTTTAAGAAAAGAAGTCAAACCATTTAGGCAGAAACAGAGGCCTGTAAATGCCATTCTAGAGCCTTTAATCTTTGAGGAAGTTAAAAAATTACTGTCCGCTGGAATAATTTTTCCAGTCAGACATTCTGTCTGGGTAGCTAACTTAGTACCAGTGAGGAAGAAAAATGGAGACATCAGGTTGTGCGTAGACTTTAGAAATTTAAACAAGGCTTCTGAAAAGGATAATTATCCTTTGCCCCCAATAGACGAAGTACTGCAAGCAGTAAATGGCGCAAAGATGATGTCTTTTTTAGATGGTTTTTCAGGTTATAACCAGGTCTTAATTGATAGAGAAGATAGACTAAAAACCACCTTCACTTGCAAATGGGGAAATTATGCGTATAGAAGAATGCCTTTTGGTCTAATTAATGCAGGTGCCACTTTTCAGAGGGCCATGGACGTTGCTTTCCGTGGATTATCAGGTAAATGCATTGTTGTGTATATGGATGATTTAACTATGTATTCCAAGGATGCATCCACCCACGCTGAAGACCTCAGAAAAGTACTCCAGCGATGTGAAAGGTATGGGATTTCCCTTAATCCTAAGAAATGTATATTTGGCGTAACTGAAGGTAAATTATTAGGCCATGTCATTTCTGAAAATGGAATTTCAATTGATCCGGATAGAATAGAATCCATAAAAAATTTGCAAATACCAAACAGTAGGAAAGAATTGAAATCATTTTTTGGTAAAATTAACTTTGTTCGGAAGTTTATAATAGGTTTTGCAGAGATCCTGCAGCCGTTGAATGCCATGTTGAAGAAAGATGCACAGATGGAATGGACGCCAGTGGCCAAAGCCGCATTTGAAGATATCAAGGAGGCAATTTCTAATGCTCCTGTATTGGCAAGTCCAGACTACACAAACCCGTTTTACATCTACTCCTTTGCATCTTCTCATTCTGTCGCGGCTGCCTTGACACAAAAAGGTGAAAATAATGAAGAGAGGCCCATAGCATTTATGAGTGCACCTCTGAAGGATGCACAGCTGAGATATCTAGATATCGAAAGACAGGCATTCTCATTAGTAAAGGCTGTGAAAAAATTTAGACACTATATTCTGCGCAGCCAGATTAAAGCCATAGTACCAGACGCAGCAGTAAAAATGTTGCTGATGCAAAACGAGCCTGGAGAAAAAAGAGCCAAATGGATCACCACACTGCAAGAATTCGACATGGAGATCATTCCCGCAAAGCTGGTCAGAGGGTAGGCGCTGGTGCAGACAATAGCAAACATGGATCCAAATCTGATAAAACAACAATATGTGTTGAATTCCCAAGATGCATCAGGCTGGTACGATGATTTAAGCACCTTCTTGATAGCTGGAAAGTACCCAAGCAAGATGAAGGCTTCTCAGAGGAGAGCTTTGAAGATTAAGGCACAGAATTATATGGTGCAAGGAGGTCTTCTATTCAGGAAGAACCATGATAGAATTTACCTGAGATGCATAAACAGAACTGAAGCTGATAGAGTGTTGACAGAACTACATGACAAGTACGGAACCGGCCATGGTTCCCATTTAGCTACAACACACAAAATACTGAGGGCGGGCTATTACTGGCCCACTATGTTCAAAGATACTAAGAGTCACATCAGAAGTTGCCACACCTGTCAGACTGCAGCAGACAAAGGGAGAAATCTGGCCAATCCACTGCAACCTGTGATCGAATCCAGACCGTTTGCACAGTGGGGCTTGGATTTTATCAGAGTTATCAATCCCCCATCTTCTGCAGGACACAAATGTATATTGACGGTAACGGACTATTGTACAAGGTGGACTGAGGCCACCTGCTGCAAGTTTTCCACAACTGAGGTAGTTATCAAGTTCCTTGAAGAAAACATTATCACCAGGTTTGGAACACCCTATTCATTGGTATGTGATAACGGCCCTGCTTTCTCTTCTTTAAAATTTTCTAAATGGGCATTTGAATATGGGATTATTCTAAGGTTTTCTTCAAATTATTACCCTCAAGGTAATGGACTGGCTGAATCAACAAACAAAATTTTATTAGACATAATCAAGAGGTTAATTGCCAAAAGTCCTAGAGAGTGGAATACCCTATTAAGATATACATTATGGGTAGACAGGACCAAGTTTAAAACAGCTTTAGGTAGCACACCTTATCACTTAGTTTATGGGACTGATCCCATACTTCCGGTTAATCTGAGAATACCAACCTGGAAGTTTGCCAATGAATATCTAGGCTTTGATAACCATAGGGAAGCCAGAATAGTGCAAATGTTACAACTAGAGGAGAAAAGAGGTCAAGCCCTCGAGAAGTTTGCCAAACACCAAGCAGTTGTTAAGAGGTGGTTTGACAAAAGGGCAAGAGTCAAGACATTTAGGATATCAGACTTAGTGTTGTGTTGGGACAAAGCACATGAAAAGAAAGGAAGCCATGGAAAATTTGATAAATTATGGCTGGGTCCATTACAAGTCTCAGAAATAATAGGAGATAACACCTTTAGACTTAAGACCTTGACTGGAGAAGATGTGCCATTACCAGTTAATGGCCAGCATTTGAAAAACTACTTCCAGGCTTGAGGTAAAAGGGGGGCAGTCCCTTTTTCTTAATGTAAAGTGCTGTAGATAATGTATAGTTCTTCTTTTGCTGTTTTCTTTTGGGTTGGCTATTTGTATAGCTTATCTTCTGTTTGTTTTTGCTTTTTGTTTCTTTCTGTTTGTACAGTTTTTTCTTTTGTTGTGTTGTTTGTACAGCCTGTTTGTTTGGTTTGTTTGTTGTCTCCTCAGCAGGGATCTTTATTTTACTTTAGAGTATTAAGGAGCAAAACTAGCAACCATTCAAAACAGTATAAAATTTAGGATATTCAGGTTAACCATTTGCAATTTACACATAATTTGTCACTGTCATGAATGTAGAGAGTTGTTCATCTTCTGAAGTTTTGTATTCAATAAATGTGATTGAGAATTCGAAGCAGGTTTCTCACGATGACACACCTAAAATCCTTGGGTTTGTTGAACTTACCAGTGTAGATATTAGGTGAAAAATCAGAGGTCACCCTTGCTACCATTACAATTCTCAGCTTAATTTCAGCAAGTGTCCACTCCTTGCATCATGAAGTTACAAATTGCTATATCTTATGAAATCTTTCAAAATTAGAAAACAAAAAAAAAAAAAAATAAATAAATAAAGCGGATTATACTGAAAATCCAGATTAAGCCATCTAAGTAACTCTACCGGGGCTATAGACGCTCGCTGGCAGTGGGGCTCTACTTAGGAGAATTGTAACGATAACCTTGCCGGGGCTATAGATGCTCGTTGGCAGCAAGGCTCTATCCGGTCGGCTATGAGAGAATACCCTCACCTACGTAGGCTAATGTCAGTCACTGGTTTGTTCAACCAATCTTCAAGATGAGGATAATTAATCACATGCACACAACTAAACTGAAAATGGAAGTTCATGCATCTTTATTGAATACTTTGAGTCTCAAGCTGAATAGTAATTTGCAGGAAAGATAGTTGGAAGTTATGAGTTCATTTCATCTAGTTTCCTTGAACACTCTGAATTTAATTGTTTTGTTTTGGTTGCTAGTTGTTGTGATGTTCACAACACGCCCCATTATGCTCCTTAGCAAAATGGGGACCCCTGCTGATGTTTTGCTTTTTGCTTCTGCTTGTGTTTGTCTACTTTCTAGCGGTTTGGTAAAAATGAAGGTTAGGTGCATCATCATCATGATATTCGATGAGGTAGGTCATCATCATGAGGTCAGTTTGTCAAAGTTCATATTTTGTGTTTGTGACCTCATATTTAGAAAGAGCTTGAAATTCCATGCAGGTTTGCCTTTTACTTCACTTGGAAATTCGTCCATATGTGGAAGTTATGCACAGTCAAAGTTTTGGTCAAACCTGATAATCGCAAGTGATCATCATATTTTTTCATGTTATCAGGGTCATCATGATCTTGGTCTATCACCCGATAAAAATCATGTAGTCGCAATATCCGGACGTCAATCTTAGGTGGTAGTGCCCTTTACCCGTCAAAAGACCTTATGCGCATCGTGAGCATCATGATTTTAGGAGGGTCATATTTTATAAACTTGGTTTTGCTGTATGAAGACATCATCATCATATTTGAAAAGCCCCCCCGATAATATCCTGAGGTTCAAATATCCGGACGTTAACTTTAAGTCATAGTAGGTTTTCCCCGTCGAGCGGTCTTTTGTATCGCGAGCATCATCATGATATTTTTACATCGCCTAATATTATAATATCATGCTGATATTATAAGATCACCCTGACTTAGAAAATCCACCATCGGCATATTTGCATGCGCATGTTAAAAGCCTATCAGAGGGTCATCATCATGATATTTGCTGAAGTTCGCTAAGATGATGATGACGTCTTCATATCCTCCTAATCTCCTTTTTGCAATATCATGATGATCACCCTATCTTTTAAGAAGGTGATATTCCATTCCCCAACAGCATGATCATATTTTAATATCACCCTAGCGCTAACCTGATGATGACCTCAACTCATCCTTATGCTCCGAAGATGAAATATGATGATGACATCATCATGATATTCGATGAGGAGGATCATCATATTTTTTATCCTGTCCTATTGTCAAGATCATCATGATCTTGTTTGTATACCCGATATTTCGTGAAGTCCTCCTACCGAGAAAGAACGACCTTTTGCAAATATCCTGATGATCATCATCATCACATTTCCCTTCGGCAGGATATTTCCCAAAACATGATCCGGTTAGCGAAACATCCTGATGACGTCATGTTCTAAGTTTAACAAAGGCTCAGGATATCATGATGACGTCATCCCGATCTGATAAACGAAGAAGCTAATATCCTGATGATCATCATCATCACATTTTTCCTTCGGCAGGATATTTTCCAAAATACGATCCGGTTCGCGAATATCATGATGACGTCTTATTCTAAGTTCGACAAAAGCCGCAAATATCCTGATGCTCATCATCATCCTGATCTTTCGAGAGGGTTACCTTGGCCGCAAAGGGGTCATATTACATTCATCATCCTGATCATGCTCCTTAGGTGACCCGATATCATAATTATCCCCTGATCTCAACTGAATATCATGATGACGTCGTCTTTTGCATTTTAATGAAGCCCGAATATGACGATGACGTCACCATCATTTTCCTTTCCTCAGCAGCAGGATCATATTCCATGTCCTCCTATTCTCCTTCAACATGATGATGATGATGATGTTGTTCTTTTCCCCAATATACAGAAGCAAAACATCCTGATGACGTCATCTGGACCTTCAGAAGGGAGAGCATCATATTTCCAAAATATCATGCGGATGAAGTGAATATCGGCCAACATGTTTTTTTGACACGCCGATAGCGATAGTCATGCCGATGGGCAGGAAATGAAGCGGTGGAGTTTTAAACCATTTTTTGGCGCCCTTGGCATTTTTTCGGTCAGCGATGGTTGACCTGATGGGTTTTAAGCAGTCTGAATGCGTTTTGAACGCGTTTTGAGAGTATTCTGGATCCGATTTCCATAATTTTGCGCAGTCACCTAGGTTTAAACGATTATTCTAATTTCCTGCTGTTTATGTGATAAATGAAATACTTATTGCTTGTCTTGTCTTGCAGGCTTGCAGTTGAGGAAGCAGCTAGAAAGTCAACACAGTGACCTCATGGAGGCAGGAAATCTGATCTCAGGAACAGGAAGATAAAGACGAAGTGCAAAAAGTCAAGGCCATTCAAGTAAAGAACAAGGTTGCAGCTGAGAGTATTACTACAACAGATAAACAGAAGTTATTACCCAGCTGCCGGAACTTCTCAGAAGGGGCAATATTTCGCCCAGATTTGACACTGCTCAGAGATATTTTGAAGAGCTGGTTCACCTGTATTTATTGCTGTAACCAGGGGTTTGAACCAGGGGTTCAGTTAGGTTTTTGCTGTAGTGAGGACAATCAGAATGTCTTTATATTGTGCCTCTCTACACTGTAATACTTTACAACAGGGATTTTAGGAAAACAACAAGGGTTACAACAGGATTTTTCTTTTAGAAGCATACAGCAAGTTAGCATAGTTTAGAAGTAGAAGAAGGAGGTCGCCTGTTTGTCTGGAGTAAGGTGCGCATGGAATGTCTGGATGCCTTACTGTATCTGTAAAGCTTGTAAGTTCTCTGTAGTATGATCAATGAAACTAAGAGTCATTCCTACATTGTAAATCGTGTATGACTATTCGTTTCTAATACAATAGAATCTGGAGTTCTGCATCTATCTTCTGAGTGTTCTCCTACTCTTCTTTGTGTTTTGAAATATCTTCTTTGAGAGCTTGCAATTTTAAATGTATGTTTGTGAAAATGCTCAGAACTTACATTTAAGGTTTTTACTATGGATTTGATCAAATTACTGTGGTATTTACATAGTGCGTAACAGAAATAATTAGATCCTTTGGTAGATTAAATGAGGTATAGATTAGATCTTTCTAACTTTTCCCAACCCATCTGAAATATTTAGCTGAAAACGTAGAAATCTAAAGGAAATTGTCTCAAATTTGAAGAAGCATGCATAATAGAGCTATAAGTAGACAGTTTTCATAAATAGATAAAGAAGAAAGCTGCAAAAAATTCAAGAGAACCATCTAAAACTTGCAGCACAGTATCACATTTATGCAAAGGGATGAAAAGTATTGACATATCTCATGACCTTTTTGCACATTCTTAGTCCAGTAAACCACCAAACAAACCTAAACTACGTAAGGCCCCTTGAACATTACAGCTTCACATTGACCAACTAAACTTGACCAACCGAACCATTGTAGACTTGGGATTAGTTGAATCTCAAATGTTCCTTCTTATCTTTCAAGTATAGTTTCAGTTCATTATATGTGAATTTTAACTTATTGTTATGATTGCATCAAAATAGTCATCAACAGGACCCAGACCATGGGAGGTGTTTTACAAAAAGGAGAAGGCCTATGACCTTAAACTCAAAATGGGCACTAGATTAAAGAAGAATTTATTGAGAGATAAGGAATGGAAGGCTGAGAAGATAGAAGCCTATTGGAAATATAGGCAGGAAATTTATGAAATAACCCATTCTTTTAGCAAAATAGATATAGACGAGAAGTGGGAATCTATTTGGGACGAATGGCATCCTTCCCCTGTCTCGAGCCCTGATACAAGCAAAATCAAAAAAAAGGGTGAAGAAGCTGAAGAGGAACCTGAATCCACCCACCCCGTGCAGGTCCCAGGACAAACATCATCTACAACTGCAATAACTACCTGGTCCCAATCCCTCAGCACTATAGAGAAGCAAAAGAGTGTGGTGTCATCACCACCTAGAGGGACCCCATCAGTTTCAGTAAGTGGGGCTTCTGGTTTTGTGCAAACACCACTGGTAACAGTGGTAAATGTTGAGGAGAAAGAAACAAAGCAAGCAGAAGAGAGGCCAAGGAAACATAAGAGGCTAAAACTTCAGCCTGATTCAGATGAAGAGGTAGAACCTTTGTCGCAGCCACCACCAAGTGTCTCAGTTGCCCCTCAGGTATGTGCTTCTTCTCCCTCTTCTTCTCCATCTATTTCTTCTTCAATAGGGGTGGCAATCCCAGTTGGCCAAGTATTATTCCCTGCCACCTCTGCTGTGCCAATTTCTCAATTTTCCCCACCTGTCACTACACAGGCCATGTCATTGCAGGCCACTTCATTACCTCCTTTTTCCCCCACTTTTCCCAGGAGGGTACCTCCTTAGATTCCTCCTAGCCAACATCTGGCTATTCCTTATGGCCTGCCACAAGGTCATCCTTTTGCGGGCAGGTACATTGCCTCTCCCCCTACCTTCCAAGCTCAAGCAGACACTGCCAAGAAGGCTAAGGAGGCCCTGATGGATAAAAAGAGAGAAGGATAATAAAGCTCAGGCTATCCCACATATGAGGTCACTATTTGACCCAATTCAGCAGCAGCTAACTGTGACCCATTTGTCACCAAATGTAGCAAAACCAAATGAGCAGATGCAGCCCCAAGATTTCACAATGAGTGCAGTGGCAATGGATATGTCACTCTTCAGGCCACAAGATAGGGTCGAGCTGCTAAATGAAACTACTTCTGCTATAGCCACTAATTATCTGAAGTTATCCAAGAAGTTGCAGAAGTTGGAGGCTAGTCTGACTCAGGAAAAGACACATAGTGAGGCTCTATCTACTGAGCTCAAATCAAAGAATGATGAGATTGAGGATCTTAATAAACAGTTGCAAAATACTGTTTCATGTCAGATCCATCAGGCTACATAGAGCCAAAATGCTTCATTAAAGGAAGAGCTGACCCAGGTGAAGTCTATTCTGTCTACCTTGAAGTAGGAAAAGGCCACATTGCAAAAGAGGCATCAGGATTCTTCTCAATAGGCCACACAGTTGCAACAGCAACTTTTGAAGGAACAAAATAATGTTGCTGCTATTCAGGCTCAACTATAGGCTGAGCAACAAACAGCCAAGCAATTGACCCTTGAGTTGGCAAATAGGCCACAAAATGTGGGAGTGTTAAATTTGGTCAAGGAGTTATATGCATCTGTATGGGCAAGAATCTCTGAGGAGATGATCCAGCTTAGACCCTCTTTAACCTTCCTGCTACATGCTCAGCAACTATGTGAAAAGGTGGAGACCTCAGTTCAGGCCACTCTGTCCATTGTGTCCATGAGAGTTTCTGATTCTCAATTGCTGCTGGGAAAACTTTATGACACATCTAATGAAACTTTGTCGGCAGTAGGGATCAATGACAGAATGATTGCTGCCAAAAGGGTGAACAAGGTTCTGAGTTGTAATTCTGCTGCAATTACATGCCAGGAGCTCCTGGATGTGGTAAAGGAGGGAGTAAAGGATATGAAGAAACATATAGAAGACTTGGTGTAGTTGGGCCTTCCTTCTCCTTTTCCTGATAGCAACACCATCCTAATGGTTGATGAGATCAAGCCTCTGTTGCTGGCCAGACAGAATGATCAATCAGTTTTCCAAGGCCTAACAGATGCCTCATCGGTATCAGAAGTGGAAGCTGTTTTGATTCCTATGGCCCAGCTTGATTTCCAGTTGAAAGCAACGGTTCATGTTTTGCAAAGCTTTTCACATAAAGACATGATCAACCTGGATTTGGCTTTCCAGGACTTGTAGAATAAACAAGGTTTATCTGATGCTAAGTGGTCTGTATATCAGACAGCTTTACAGAATTTGTAGGTTTTGCTGTATAGATACATTTTTTGGGATTCTTTTTGAGCAGGCTCAAAAGTCCTCAAGGTCGCCATGAACTATAGAGTAAAATACTCTACACTTTTGATTTTGAGTTTCAGCAGTGTGGGTCCAGTTTTGTTTCGGAGTGCTTCAGTTTTGCAGCAACGGTTTTGACACACAGCGCGGGCACAAAGCGCGGGCGTGAGGGTTTCTCATTTTTGAAAATTTTGCTAAGTCCCAGAGTTCAGCAGAAGTTGCCAAGTGTCAGTACATGAGATACATTATACAGTTGCTGAAGGTTCCGCGGATGAAGCCACGCGTTCCTTTTGAATCCTGCGGAAGTCGCCAAGTGTCAGCATCTGAGGATCTATTTTATAAGTTTCAAAGCCCTTTTGTAAAGTAAGTCTGGCGGGCCCCCTTTTACATTTCTCCCGGTGCAGCGGAAACCACCACGTGTCAGCAGTCATGATACTTTATAAAATTTCTCAGAGTAGCAGCAGAAAATGCCACATATCTTTTTGTAGTAAGGTGGAAGCCGCCAGGTGTCGGCATCCTTTTCAAGTTTTGTCAAAGTTTCAAATGTTCCTATTGAGTGTTTCTTATAATGAAGCGGGCCCCTTTTTAGAGTTTTGGTGATCGCGGAAGGCACCAAGTGGCAGAAGCAGAGGGTGTTACTAAAGTTTCCTGAAGTTCCATGGAAGGTGCTGCGTGTCCCATAAAGTTACAGTGGAAAGCTCCAAGTGTTGTCTTCTGCAGGACCCTTTTGTTTTCAGCGCTAAGTAAAAGAAGTATGGAGGGCCCTGCTAGTATTCCTGTAACTTCAGCGTAGTGTGCCATCTATCACCATCCATGTGATCCTTATAAGTCCGTAATGTTTCTATTAATTTTCTTGGAGTTGCACAGAGAGCGCCAAGTGGCAACGTCTACGGAGCTTTTGTTAGAGTTTCTAAAGTTTTTCAAACGCGGCAGAAGCCGCCACGTCCATAGTCTCTTGTGTAAGCAGAAGGTGCCATCTGTCCCTTTTCCTTTTGAAGCTGCTCAGGTGCAGAAGTATGGTGGGTCCCAATTTTAATATTTCTTGAGTTTCAAAGTTCACCGGATTGTGACAGGTGGCAGAGCCCGAGCACTCTTAGTATAAGCCATAGTAAAGACTCAGAATAAAGCAGAAAATGCCATGTGTTTTTGGAAGGGCTACGGACGCTGCCAAGTGTCAGATTCCAGTATTTCCTGAGGAAGAAGCAGTTTCTTAAGTAAGTCACGTGGAGGATGCCAGGTGTTTGTTTCTAATTGATCTGGAAAGATGAAGGAGTTTCAGGAAAGAGGCGCGTATGAGTGCCAGCTGTTTCAAGGGTTTATAGTCGCAAAGACTATCAGAAAGCTGCCACACGTCTCTCTCTGATTCAAGTATGTGGGGTTACATGTATCTGTCGCAGCCAATGAATTTGCAGAGTGGCTAACCGTTTCCAATTTGAAGGAGATCCTTTGTTAGATACCTTCAGTTAACTGCCAGTTCGGTTAGGCCGTTGAGATTTTTGATCATGCGGGCGATCTTTGGGCCAGTTGCATGCTATAAGTACAAGTTCAGATCACCGTGCCAAGGGGATATACAATATTGGAGATAGAGATTTTCTGTAACATAGATTGTCAGAGAAGTTTGAGGATCTTTTGTAGTGGCCAGTAATATCATTTGCCTTTGTTCTATTTCTTGATTCAGAAAGTTGGTATAACTGTGCATGATTCTGTGCCTTTTATGTAACTTAAACATTAATAAAGACAGAGTTCTGTGCCCTTGCTGATATTTTCTGTGTTATTATAAAGCATTCTGGTTTGTGAGTCTTTGATTCTATTTGTTTAATCTGTTACATTGATCATGCAATTTTGCTCTTTAATGTGACTGAATCTTAAAATAGTTTCACTGTACTTAAGTGTTGAGATACAAAAATCACATTTAGGTGCATCGCCATAGTTTTAGCTTCCTTGTTAGTTGCATTTGTGATTCTGTTTCATTTTATCCTTTTTCCCAAACACATTTTGAGATAAACAAGAGCCAGCTTCTTTAAAATCTGGAGGTCACTCTGAAAAGCATTCCCACATTTTAGAGTTTCCCATGTTGGTGTTGGAAACAACGCAATTCTGTGCATTAACATGGTGTTAGGAAGACTTGAATGTCTCTTCAGGGCTTGACTGAGGCAAGCCTCTAAACACCACAACCTCAAATTATAGGTATCAAGTTTCATAGAGTGGAGTTTGAGAGGAAGGTTGTAGACAACAAGGATTCAAGATCCGAAAGAAGGAAATGAAGCAGAGTATTTTTAGGACATGGGCACCTAGGGCAATGTCCTCCAAAGTTGTAGAGATAGGAATTAGTGTGACAGGGACATTCTGCATCTGAAGGAGCTTCTACATCTCAAAAATCATCCTACACTAGACTAGGGCTCCTAGGGTAGTGTCCTCTACATTATGAGCGATGAAAATAGATGGAATAGTGATTCTTAGTGTCGAAAGGAGTTCTGCATTCTGTGAAGAAAGCAGTGCCTTGGACTTAGGTGCCTATGGCATTGTCCCCGAATATTTTGAATTCCAAACTTTAAAAAATGGTCAGTTATTAATCTCTGTCCTTTTCCTTGATCTGTAAGCATTTGTCTAAATTTACCAGTTTATTCACTATTTTACATAATTAGAATTTCTCACATATTTG
Source organism: Cunninghamia lanceolata (assembly GCA_027924645.1). Taxonomy (NCBI): domain Eukaryota; kingdom Viridiplantae; phylum Streptophyta; class Pinopsida; order Cupressales; family Cupressaceae; genus Cunninghamia; species Cunninghamia lanceolata. The sequence continues at coordinate 8,164,765 of BSBN01000685.1, read as the reverse complement.
AGGATTACATTAAGGCATTAGTTAGCAATTTTTGATTTTCCACATTATTCCAAGTGATAGCCCAACCTATTAGCTGAATGCTCTTAGTAGAGATTCAACTCAGTTGATATGTCCTTGAATGTTTGTTGTGAAAGGAGGATCTAAACCTATTAGACCCTCAAACCAAACTAAAGCAAAACCCCTCCTTTTTACCACTAAACACCTAACTACCCCTAAATTTTTCATTTCAAATTATGCTGACAACTGAGACTTCAAATCAAAAATCAAACCTTTACCATTCCCAATTAGCAACATATCATCGACATACAACACTATAATGAGAATGAGATCATTATCAAACATGAAGTAAACACAATGGTCTGATTTCGATCTCAGAAATCCAATACTCAACGCAAAGGCATCAAACTTTTGGTACCACATCCTAGGAGACTTCTTAAGACCATACAAAGACTTTTTTAACTTGCAAACTAGATTTTCCTACCTTTCACAATGTAGTTCTCTAGCTGTGTCATATAAATCTCTTCCTCCAAGTCACCATGAAGGAATGTTGTCTTCACATCCATCTAGTCCACCTCTAAATCATATGCTACTGCAAGAGATAACAAAACCAAATAGATGTCATCTTTACAACTATAGATAAAATCTCACCATAGTCAATTCCCTCCACCTACGAATACCCCTTCGCGACCAACCTTGCCTTATATTTCTCAATGCTACCATCTAAACCAAACTTTTTCTTAAACACCCATTTGCATCCAATAGGCTTTCTTCCTTTAGGCAAATGTACCAAGTCTGAAGTATTATTCTTTTCCAAAGAAGCCATCTCTTCTTCCATGGCCTCCTTCCAAGAACCTGCATCTTTCATACCCATAGCCTCCCTTACGGTCCTAGGCTCATCAACATTAGAAATCAAAGCAAAAATACAACTGGAATCATGTAATGAATAACCAAACCTTTTAGGTTGTCGCCTTATTCTCATGGACCTCTTCATAAGTTAAGGTTGAGGTTCTTCATCTTCTTCTTCTAAACTTTCAGATTTGTTAGAGGTCTCCTCATCATTAGATCCAACTGGTGTCTTCAGTTCAACTTTCTTAGGGATGGGAGGAAGTTGAATCACACCATCTTTCTTTTCTTCTTTCTCTAGATGTAGAACAATAGAAGAAGGATTGAGCTCTTTGAAGATCACACTTCTTCTATATAGAACTCTTTCGGCCACTGGATCCCATAGCTTGTACCCTTTCACACCGATGCCATAGCCAATGAAGATACATTTAACTGCCTTGTTCTCCAACTTGGACCTCTTCTCCTTAGGAACATGTGCATATGCCTCACAATAAAATACTTGAATGTGTCTTAATGAAGACTTCTTACCAGACCATGCATCCATAGGGGTCTTGTTAACAAGCGCCGATGTAGGAGACATGTTAACCAGGCGGTAGCAACAACTTCAGCCCAACACTTTTACTCTAGGCCAGCTCCACTTAACATGCTTCTAGCCCTCTCCATAATCATTCTATTCATTCTTTCTGTAACTCCATTTTGCTGAGGAGTATACAGAGTTGTCTTATGCCTCTTAATACCTTGTTCTTTACAGAACTTGTTGAAATATGCTGAGCAAAACTCACCACCATTATCAATTCTCAAACATTTAATCTTTCTATCTTTTTGATTCTCAACAAGAGCCTTAAACTCTTTGGATGTTTTAAAAACTTCAGATTTACTCCTAAGGAAATATACCCATGTCCTACTATAGTCATCAATAAATGAAACAAAATAAATAGATTTTGAAATCGAAGGAACATTAACAGGACCAAAACATCAGAGTGAGCTAGATTCAACACCTCAGAAGATTGATGAGAACTATGGTAAAACTAAACATGATTTTGTTTTCCATATATGTAGTGTTTATGGAAAGAAAAATCAAGGTTACAATAATCCATACCCTCAATGAGGTTTTTATTTTTTAGGGCCCTCATACCCTTTTCACCAATATAGCCAAGCCTTTGGTGCCACAACATTGTTTTCTTAGCAGGAAGTTTCATTTCCAAAGAATGAGCACCCTTGGGTACCCAGAATACATGACCATCAGAAGTAGATGCAACAGTCTTATTGGCTATTGGTTCCAATGGTGAGGATGAAGAATCTGAAGTTCTCTTCTTCGAAACAGAGGCACTATTGCACTAAACCACACATGCATCAAGCTAAAATAGAGTGCCAATCTGAACACCCTTAGCCAACACCATAGCTCATCTCGTCATCTTACATCCTCCATTCAAGAAAACAACTTGCACACCCACATCATTCAATTTACTTATAGATAACAGGTTTGGTACCAACCCAGGAATATGTAGTACACCATTGATCCCCTTCACTTGACCATCAGGGAATCTGATCAGGACTCTTCCATGACCAACTATTTCTAAGTGAGAGTCATCACCCAGGGACACCTTCCCACCATCGAACTCTTCATATTTTTAAAACTAGTTTCTATGGGATGTCATATGAAATAATGCACCATAATCAATTAACCACACATCCTCAAATGCATGTGTTGCCAAGGAAGCAACAAACACTTCTCCATCATCTTGAGAGGACTTGTCAGAGTCATAATCATGGTTTTACTTCTTCTTCTTTGTCTCCTCCTTGCAATCCTTGTGGAAATGACCAGGTTTGTCACAGTTCCAACATAAGGCCTTGGACTTTCTAGGAGACTTTGATCTCCCATGGGATTTGGATCTTTCTTTGTATTCTTTCTTCTTGTCCTTCTTTCCTTTTTCCTTGGACCTACCATGGACCGCAAGAGCCTCCTTATCCATTTCACAAGTCTTTATCCATATGTCTTTAGACAATAGTGAAGAAACCACTTCATCCATCTTGAAGGTGGTAGTGGTACTCCCGATGGCCATCACAAGGTGGTCCCACGAATCTGGTAAAGAACACAACAATCTCATGCAACGATCCTCCTCCTCCATATTCACACTAATGGAGGTTAACTGAGCAATAATCATAATAAAAGAATTGAGATGATTTGCCATAGATCCTCCATATTCCATCCTCAGAGAGTATATCTTCTTTCTCAGGAATATCTTGTTTACCAAGGACTTAGCCTGATAAACATCACCAAGCTTCTTCCACAACTCTTTTACAGTTTTCTCCTTGTTGACATTCAAGAGCACATAATCAACCAAATAGAGCCTTATGAGAGCCTTGGCCTTCTGATCCATCTGATCCCAATCTTCTTGTTTCATGCTCTGGGGTTTGGTGTTAGATATCATGAGCCATAAATCTCTATCCACCAGCATATCCTCCATCTTGAGTTTCCACAACTTAAAGTTGCCTCCATTGAATTTTTCAATCTCAAATCTCCTAGATGTGCTTTCCATCTTCTCACTGTAACATGATCACAAAATGCTCTGCAAGACTCCTATTGCAAGTATGTGCCTAACTGGTGTTGTCATTGATGTTAACATATCAATGTTTTCATTGGTGTCAACTGTACTTTTATTTTGGTGCTTGTTAGATGCTTTGTACTTGCCTATGTAATGTTGGAGATAATGAGTAAGTGATCTTGAGATTGAGTTTCCAAGATATTTTAAGAAAATTTGCTTCTATAGTAGAAATAGTGTATTGAAGAGTATCTTTGATTACAACTGAATAGTTCGGTATATTTCTTTGCATTTCCTGTAGAATGAATATCCTTGTCTATGGATTGGAATTTATTTAGATGCATGTTTGAATATGCTATGTTTCAAGTTTGAGCCTCTAGTATGAAGATTTGAGTGAGTTATGTTCACTAGAGTGAAAACTAATTTTTCTGTATATTTGGTGGTGACAGGGAGAAAGTATTATGCTCTGCATTCCTCTGCATTGAAGTATTTTGGTTTGTGGTTCTATAGTTAAGTCTGGGATGATGTTATGTGCCTTCAACTTAAATAGTTCATGATTTGGTGGTCCGCAAGTGATCTTTTCTTTATGATAGCAGTTGATAGTGTTGTTTATGTGTTCCGATTTGAAGAATCTTCTTCACAAAGTGGTTTGAAGTCGTGAAGTTGTTCCTAATGATTACAATGTGCTTTTGGATGTCTCATGATTGTGTTCCTACCTTTGGTTTGGTCTGTGAAGAGAAATTTGGATTGTGGATGAAGATTGTTCTTGGAAATCTTAATGTGAACACCAATCTTGGCCGACGTAGTTGTTTTCTCAAATTGCGAAGATGCATTGAAGATTGTAGTAGCGTGGAAGATTGCATTTGAGTCCCAGATAAGGCATAACGTGATCTACATACATATTTCCCTTAGCTATTTTTGTATTAGGTTCAAACCTATTTCTATGTATATTTGTAATGCTGACATTAGAGATTGTTCCAATGCTTGATGAATGTAATGTAGACGTTGAAGTACATTCCAAGGTTGATGAATTGTATAAAAACATGTAATGTAGTTGTGAAATAGATATCCTTGAGCAGAAATGAGTAGATAAGTGCAAAGGTGTAAGAAGAGTAGAGCAAAGGAGTTCTATTATGCTTCAATGGAACTAAACCTAGGCATGAAGTAGATGCTAACAAATCAGTTCACCAACTCTTGGTAGTGAGCCACCTCTTGGCAATGAGCCACCCCTTGGCAGTGAGCCTCAACATTTGTAGTGAGCATATTGGGCAGCGAGCCCTAAGGCAGTGAGCCTATATTTTTCAGTATTGATATAACATATATATTTTTGTGGGCTAACACCCACCATGGTTTTTACCTTATAGGGTTTTCCACGTAAGAATCTAGTGTCTAATGTGTTGAATGTGTTATTGTGTTAAGCTTCTTGTTTCATGCTTTCATGGTTAAATCTTAATAATAGTGATTGAATATTTTATGTGATGATAAGTGGTTAAATTTTTTGTGACAACTGATTCACCCCCCCTCTCAGTTATCTAGTGTATTTCTGTTGCAAGTATGAGGTTATCCAGTGTTGTCATTGATGTCAACATACTCATATTGCATTGACAAGAAGGATTTGATGAGCTGTGTGCTGAGGATATTGAGAAAATTAGTCTCAGTCAGGAACAGTGAAGAACAGTGATGAGAAGAAGGTAAATGTACTGTATAGGATGAGAACCGGAGGATGCGGATTAAAGGGTTAGTAGATATGAGTCTTGAGATGCTACAGTTAAGATTTCAGAGGTCCGCATGAAGATCTGAAGGAGTTGTGGCTGCCGGTATAGAACCGGGTCCGGCAAGTATCCGGAGGTGACAGAGGATCACAAAACGGTCCGGTGAAGTCCGGAATTGTATTATCCTAATCTGCGGATTGGAAGGAGTGTTTGGGATGTCCTTGTGATGTGTCATCCTAATTTGTGTATGATTTGGAGGTCCGAAAGTACCTCTTACATTATGACAGTGGCGACAGACTGTGTTCTTGAAGTTCCAGATGAGGAAGACAAGAGATCCCAGTAAGCAGAGGAAGTGCGGATGTATCCAGACATTCAGACAAGCTTGTGAAGATTCTTGGATCTTGTTTAGGTTGTGTTGTTGGTCCGCATTGATGGTAGAGCCCGGAATTGAAATTATTCTTCCGGATGAAGTTCTTGCTCTATGTAGCCGACCGGATGAGTTGTTCATCCTGCGAATGTTCTTGTGATGGCCGACCGGATGTGTTATTCATCTTGCGGATACTCCTATGGTTGTTTGCCGACTTAGATGCTTGTTCCTAAGTCGATGTCTTGTATAAATAATGATTTGTGAATTCATTTCAGTGTGAGAAGTGAGGATGAGTATGGTATAGCGAAGAAACGTGCGAAAGGCAGAGCAGAGATTGTTGCGCTTAATTGGAACTGATCCGGACATGGTAGAGATGTCATTCTCCAGTTCAAGACTGTGATTTTCATCACTTTGTAGACAGTGTGTCTCCTTGTAGGCAGTGGGCCTCTTTGTGAGCAGTGTGCTCGGGCAGTGAGCCCTTATTGGCATGTGCCATTCATTTTTCCTTATTCTTCTAACAGAGAATAATTCTTGGGTTAATCACCCCGTGGTTTTTCCCTTAACCGGGTTTTCCACGTCAAAATCTTGGTGTTCAATGTGTTGATGCTTATCTGCTCTTGTGTTTATGTATTATGCTTCCATGGATGATTATTTGATATGCTGCTAACTAACAACAGTGAGTTAAGTGTTTGAATGAGAAGAAGTTTTATACAACTGATTCACCCCCCCCTCTCAGTTGTATGCCCTAGATCCAACAATTGGTATCAGAGCCAAGTTCCTCTGACAAGAGCTTAACCGCTTGAGGAGATCCAGGATGTCGTCATACAAGAAGGATAGTCCGAAGTTCGATGGAACCAACTTCACTCTCTGGAAAGGTCGCATGAAGTGTCACTTGGAATGCATGGGAAAAGCATACCTGGGTATGATTTCAAAACCATATGTACCTCCACAAGGTTGTCCGACAACTCTGAATGAAATCACAGAAGCTGAAAACAATCTGCGGACCAAGGAAGCTCTTCTAAGCGCATTGAATGACTCAGATCTCTCGAATGTCATTGACCTACCCACTGCATATGAGATCCTAACTAAATTGGAACTTCTATATGAAGGAGATGAGTTTGTCAAAAGTGCAAGGTTGCAAAGTCTGAAAGGGAAATTTGAAAGGTTGAAAATGAGAGATGATGAAAACATCACTACCTTTATGCCAAGAGTAAATGAGCTGGTATGTGGAATCAGAAATGCTGGTGGAACTTTAGATGAAAATGAGATTGTCTGCAAAATCCTAAGATCCCTTCCTGCTGCCTACAAAATCAAAGTTGCTGCCATTGATGAATTCAGAGCCCACACAACTGTCACAAGAGAACAACTGGCTGGCAAACTAGCTGCATTTGAAATGACCGAGTTTGGAGATGATCCTCCCAAGACTGAATCTGCTTTCAAAGCCAGTGCCTATGTGAAAGGCAAACAGAGATTTGATCCGGGTGAAAACTCATCAAGGAAAATGTCATGGTATGATCAAGCAAGAAGAGACATGGAAGAAGAAGAAGCAGAAACAGCTCAACTTGAAGCCCTCATTGCAAAGAGACTGCCAAGAGGATCCGGTAAGTATGAAGGAAAACTACCCTTTAAGTGTTTCAACTGCAATAAGATTGGTCATTTTGCCTCAAGATGTCCGGAGAGATCTGCAAGATCTAATACACACAGACAAAGGTTTCAAAAGAATTGCTATTATGTTCATGAAGAAGATGACAATGAAGGAGTAACAGATGATGAATCAGAACCAGGAAGCAAATCCGGAAATGAGTGGGTGTTTATAGCCATCAAGGAAGAAGATTCCATGCTCTCTGAATCTGTCAATCACAAAGTTGTTGAAAAAGCCTTGGCTGCTCAAGTGGAAGAAAAGGATGATTGGGTTATTGACAGTGGATGTTCTCACCATATGACTGGTGACAAGAATAAGTTCTTAGACTTGGAAAGATATGAAGGAGGAATGGTAAAGTTTGGTGACAATTCTGCTGGCAGAATCAGAGGTAGGGGAACTATTTCCTTTGATGGTAAGAGCAAAACAGGAAATGTACTGTATGTTGAAGGATTGAAGCACAATCTTCTCAGTGTTGGTCAGTTAGTGGACAAAGGCTATGATCTCCGGTTCAAGAATGGAAAATGCAGAATCTTTACAAGCTCCAGAACTGAAATTGCATCCGGTACTCAGACAAAAGGTAACATCTTTCATCTGGTTGGTTCAAATAAAAGTTGTTTGTTTGTTCAAATTGATCAGAGTTGGTTATGGCATAGAAGAATGTGTCATGTAAATTTTGATAACATCATCAAAATAAGCAATACTCAGGCTGTGAGAGATCTTCCAAAGTTGATAAAACCTACAAATAGTGTGTGTAAAGAATGTCAGTTAGGCAAACAAAGCAGAGTCTCTTTTAAAAGCAAAGATCAGTCTTCTACCGGATTATTGGAATTAGTACATACTGATCTATGTGGTCCGACAAGAATCAAGAGTCTGCAAGGTGATAGATATTTCATGTTGTTAATTGATGATCATTCCCGGATGATGTGGGTTACCTTTCTAAAAGAAAAATCAGAAGCTTTTGAGAAGTTCAAAATCTTCAAAGCTATGGTGGAGAATCAAACCGGATTGAAACTAAAGTGTCTAAGGTCTGATAGAGGGGGTGAATTTACATCTGGTGAATTCATTGACTTTTGTGAGAAACAGGGTATAAGGAGACAGTTGTCTGCTCCTAAGACTCCACAGCAGAATGGAGTAGTTGAGAGAAAGAACCGGACCATCCAGGAAGCTGCTAGGACAATGATGTTGGAAGCAAATGTTCCTCAAATGTTTTGGAAAGAAGCTATCAGCACTGCAGTCTACACTCTCAATCGAGTTCAAATCAGAAACAACACCGGTAAGACCCCCTATGAACTCTGGTTTGGCATCACTCCTACTGTGAAATATTTCAGAGTATTTGGTAGCAAGTGTTATATTAAAAGAGATGAAGATCTAGGAAAGTTTGATGCTAGAAGTGATGAAGGAATTTTCTTGGGCTACTCCACTCAAAGCAAAGCATACCGGTGTTACAATAAGAGATTGAGGAAGATGATAGAAAGCACCAATGTGAAGGTTGATGAAGGAATTGAGAAGCCTTCAAGATTTTATGAGTTTGATGAAGATGACCAAGACAGTGTTCAAGGACCTCAATCCTCTCCGGTGAGACAGAGTCAGCCTGATCCGGTAAATCAGGAAGAAGAGTTAGATTTGAATGAGGCTGATCAAGAAACAACAGTGCTGGATACTCCCAAAATTCCAAGGTATGTAAGACTGAATCACTCTGAAGATCAGATCATAGGTGACAGAAGCAAAGGTGTACAAACTAGAAGGAATATTGCTCAAGATCAGAATGAATGTTGTCTGATTTCAAAGATTGAACCTAAAACAATAAAGGAAGCCTGCAATGATGAAAACTGGACCAAAGCAATGGAAGATGAACTGATGCAAATTGAGAAAAATCATACTTGGGATCTTGTTCCCAGACCTAGAGACAGGAATGTAATTGGAACCAAGTGGGTCTTCCGGAACAAACTAAATGAAGCTGGTGAAGTAATCAGAAACAAAGATAGATTGGTCTGCAAAGGCTACTCTCAAATAGAAGGAATTGACTTTGAAGAGACTTTTGCTCCGGTAGCAAGAATTGAAGCAGTCAGATTACTTCTTGCATTTGCTGCCTTCAAAGACTTCAAGGTATATCAGATGGATGTCAAGTCTGCCTTCCTAAATGGTGATCTGGAAGAAGAAGTCTACATTGAACAACCGGATGGATTTCAATTGTCTGATAATAATGATATGGTCTGCAAGTTGAAGAAAGCTTTGTATGGATTGAAGCAAGCCCCAAGAGCATGGTATGAAAGGTTGGATAAGCATCTTGTGCAGATTGGATTCAACAAAGGTACTGCTGACAGTAACTTATATTTCAAAATTGATCATGAAAACATTCTAATTGTTGAAGTGTTTGTGGATGATATCATTTTTGGAGGAAGAGATAGTATATGCAAAACTTTTGCAAATCAGATGAAAAGTGAGTTTGAAATGTCTATGCTTGGTGAAATGAATTTCTTCTTGGGTCTGCAAATTACTCAAACAAAAGAGGGGATCTTCATCTCTCAGACCAAATATGTGAAAGAATTGTTAAAGAAATTTGGTATGGAAGACTCAAAGCCTATGAACACTCCTATGGCAACCGGATGTAAGTTAAGCAAAGATGATGATTCTCCAAAGGCAGATCAGACAAAGTATAGATCAATGATTGGTGGATTGTTGTATCTCACTCAAACTAGACCAGATATAATGCAGGCTGTTGGTCTTGTGGCAAGATTCCAGGCTGATCCTAGAGAATCTCATGTTATGGCAATCAAAAGAATTTTTAGATACTTGAAAGGAACAGTTGAGTATGGTCTATGGTATCCTAGAGATCCGGATTTCTCTCTTCATGCTTACACAGATGCAGATTGGGCAGGAGATGTGGATGACCGGAAGAGCACTAGTGGTGGAGCATTCTTTTTGGGGAAGAGATTGGTTTCTTGGCTAAGCAAGAAACAAGATGCAATATCTCTGTCTACAACTGAAGCAGAATACATTGCAGCAGCAGGTAGTTGCACTCAAATCTTGTGGATGAAGCAGATGCTAAGAGACATTAAAGTTGAATATGAGGAGCCTATCACAATTTTCTGTGATAATTCAAGTGCAATTAATATTTCCAAGAATCCGGTATTGCATTCTAAGACTAAGCACATATCTATCAAATTTCACTTTTTGAGAGAACAAGTAAACAAGGAAGAAGTCAGATTGGAGTATGTTCCCTCCAAGGATCAGATTGCAGATATCTTTACCAAACCTCTTCCCAAGGACTCCTTTGAATATCTCCGGGAGAAGTTAGGGGTCATGGCCCCTCTGGTGATGAACTAAGATGGCACTGATGTGCATCAGTCCGGTGGCTATCACAGTCATATCTTGTGATCCGGACTAATGAGGAGCTGCAACTAAGGGGGAGCAGCTAGTATGATTCTGATGCATGAGAATTGCAAGTATGAGCCCTTTGCCATTGATGTCAAAGGGGGAGAGAAGACATGTGAAAAACAAGTGGTTGATGATCAAAGGGGGAGCAGTAAAGGAAGAGAAGACATATGAAAAGATGAAGTTCTTGTCTTAATGGTTTTTCACATCATATGTTGCCATCAATGACAAAGGGGGAGATTGTTGCAAGTATGAGGTTATCCAGTGTTGTCATTGATGTCAACATACTCATATTGCATTGACAAGAAGGATTTGATGAGCTGTGTGCTGAGGATATTGAGAAAATTAGTCTCAGTCAGGAACAGTGAAGAACAGTGATGAGAAGAAGGTAAATGTACTGTATAGGATGAGAACCGGAGGATGCGGATTAAAGGGTTAGTAGATATGAGTCTTGAGATGCTACAGTTAAGATTTCAGAGGTCCGCATGAAGATCTGAAGGAGTTGTGGCTGCCGGTATAGAACCGGGTCCGGCAAGTATCCGGAGGTGACAGAGGATCACAAAACAGTCCGGTGAAGTCCGGAATTGTATTATCCTAATCTGCGGATTGGAAGGAGTGTTTGGGATGTCCTTGTGATGTGTCATCCTGATTTGTGTATGATTTGGAGGTCCGGAAGTACCTCTTACATTATGACAGTGGCGACAGACTGTGTTCTTGAAGTTCCAGATGAGGAAGACAAGAGATCCCAGTAAGCAGAGGAAGTGCGGATGTATCTGGACATTCAGACAAGCTTGTGAAGATTCTTGGATCTTGTTTAGGTTGTGTTGTTGGTCCGCATTGATGGTAGAGCCCGGAATTGAAATTATTCTTCCGGATGAAGTTCTTGCTCTATGTAGCCGACCGGATGAGTTGTTCATCCTGCGAATGTTCTTGTGATGGCCGACCGGATGTGTTATTCATCTTGCGGATACTCCTATGGTTGTTTTCCGACTTAGATGCTTGTTCCTAAGTCGATGTCTTGTATAAATAATGATTTGTGAATTCATTTCAGTGTGAGGAGTGAGGATGAGTATGGTATAGCGAAGAAACGTGCGAAAGGCAGAGCAGAGATTGTTGCGCTTAATTGGAACTGATCCGGACATGGTAGAGATGTCATTCTCCAGTTCAAGACTGTGATTTTCATCACTTTGTAGACAGTGTGTCTCCTTGTAGGCAGTGGGCCTCTTTGTGAGCAGTGTGCTCGGGCAGTGAGCCCTTATTGGCATGTGCCATTCATTTTTCCTTATTCTTCTAACAGAGAATAATTCTTGGGTTAATCACCCCGTGGTTTTTCCCTTAACCGGGTTTTCCACGTCAAAATCTTGGTGTTCAATGTGTTGATGCTTATCTGCTCTTGTGTTTATGTATTATGCTTCCATGGATGATTATTTGATATGCTGCTAACTAACAACAGTGAGTTAAGTGTTTGAATGAGAAGAAGTTTTATACAACTGATTCACCCCCCCCTCTCAGTTGTATGCCCTAGATCCAACAATTGGTATCAGAGCCAAGTTCCTCTGACAAGAGCTTAACCGCTTGAGGAGATCCAGGATGTCGTCATACAAGAAGGATAGTCCGAAGTTCGATGGAACCAACTTCACTCTCTGGAAAGGTCGCATGAAGTGTCACTTGGAATGCATGGGAAAAGCATACCTGGGTATGATTTCAAAACCATATGTACCTCCACAAGGTTGTCCGACAACTCTGAATGAAATCACAGAAGCTGAAAACAATCTGCGGACCAAGGAAGCTCTTCTAAGCGCATTGAATGACTCAGATCTCTCGAATGTCATTGACCTACCCACTGCATATGAGATCCTAACTAAATTGAAACTTCTATATGAAGGAGATGAGTTTGTCAAAAGTGCAAGGTTGCAAAGTCTGAAAGGGAAATTTGAAAGGTTGAAAATGAGAGATGATGAAAACATCACTACCTTTATGCCAAGAGTAAATGAGCTGGTATGTGGAATCAGAAATGCTGGTGGAACTTTAGATGAAAATGAGATTGTCTGCAAAATCCTAAGATCCCTTCCTGCTGCCTACAAAATCAAAGTTGCTGCCATTGATGAATTCAGAGCCCACACAACTGTCACAAGAGAACAACTGGCTGGCAAACTAGCTGCATTTGAAATGACCGAGTTTGGAGATGATCCTCCCAAGACTGAATCTGCTTTCAAAGCCAGTGCCTATGTGAAAGGCAAACAGAGATTTGATCCGGGTGAAAACTCATCAAGGAAAATGTCATGGTATGATCAAGCAAGAAGAGACATGGAAGAAGAAGAAGCAGAAACAGCTCAACTTGAAGCCCTCATTGCAAAGAGACTGCCAAGAGGATCCGGTAAGTATGAAGGAAAACTACCCTTTAAGTGTTTCAACTGCAATAAGATTGGTCATTTTGCCTCAAGATGTCCGGAGAGATCTGCAAGATCTAATACACACAGACAAAGGTTTCAAAAGAATTGCTATTATGTTCATGAAGAAGATGACAATGAAGGAGTAACAGATGATGAATCAGAACCAGGAAGCAAATCCGGAAATGAGTGGGTGTTTATAGCCATCAAGGAAGAAGATTCCATGCTCTCTGAATCTGTCAATCACAAAGTTGTTGAAAAAGCCTTGGCTGCTCAAGTGGAAGAAAAGGATGATTGGGTTATTGACAGTGGATGTTCTCACCATATGACTGGTGACAAGAATAAGTTCTTAGACTTGGAAAGATATGAAGGAGGAATGGTAAAGTTTGGTGACAATTCTGCTGGCAGAATCAGAGGTAGGGGAACTATTTCCTTTGATGGTAAGAGCAAAACAGGAAATGTACTGTATGTTGAAGGATTGAAGCACAATCTTCTCAGTGTTGGTCAGTTAGTGGACAAAGGCTATGATCTCCGGTTCAAGAATGGAAAATGCAGAATCTTTACAAGCTCCGGAACTGAAATTGCATCCGGTACTCAGACAAAAGGTAACATCTTTCATCTGGTTGGTTCAAATAAAAGTTGTTTGTTTGTTCAAATTGATCAGAGTTGGTTATGGCATAGAAGAATGTGTCATGTAAATTTTGATAACATCATCAAAATAAGCAATACTCAGGCTGTGAGAGATCTTCCAAAGTTGATAAAACCTACAAATAGTGTGTGTAAAGAATGTCAGTTAGGCAAACAAAGCAGAGTCTCTTTTAAAAGCAAAGATCAGTCTTCTACCGGATTATTGGAATTAGTACATACTGATCTATGTGGTCCGACAAGAATCAAGAGTCTGCAAGGTGATAGATATTTCATGTTGTTAATTGATGATCATTCCCGGATGATGTGGGTTACCTTTCTAAAAGAAAAATCAGAAGCTTTTGAGAAGTTCAAAATCTTCAAAGCTATGGTGGAGAATCAAACCGGATTGAAACTAAAGTGTCTAAGGTCTGATAGAGGGGGTGAATTTACATCTGGTGAATTCATTGACTTTTGTGAGAAACAGGGTATAAGGAGACAGTTGTCTGCTCCTAAGACTCCACAGCAGAATGGAGTAGTTGAGAGAAAGAACCGGACCATCCAGGAAGCTGCTAGGACAATGATGTTGGAAGCAAATGTTCCTCAAATGTTTTGGAAAGAAGCTATCAGCACTGCAGTCTACACTCTCAATCGAGTTCAAATTAGAAACAACACCGGTAAGACCCCCTATGAACTCTGGTTTGGCATCACTCCTACTGTGAAATATTTCAGAGTATTTGGTAGCAAGTGTTATATTAAAAGAGATGAAGATCTAGGAAAGTTTGATGCTAGAAGTGATGAAGGAATTTTCTTGGGCTACTCCACTCAAAGCAAAGCATACCGGTGTTACAATAAGAGATTGAGGAAGATGATAGAAAGCACCAATGTGAAGGTTGATGAAGGAATTGAGAAGCCTTCAAGATTTTATGAGTTTGATGAAGATGACCAAGACAGTGTTCAAGGACCTCAATCCTCTCCGGTGAGACAGAGTCAGCCTGATCTGGTAAATCAGGAAGAAGAGTTAGATTTGAATGAGGCTGATCAAGAAACAACAGTGCTGGATACTCCCAAAATTCCAAGGTATGTAAGACTGAATCACTCTGAAGATCAGATCATAGGTGACAGAAGCAAAGGTGTACAAACTAGAAGGAATATTGCTCAAGATCAGAATGAATGTTGTCTGATTTCAAAGATTGAACCTAAAACAATAAAGGAAGCCTGCAATGATGAAAACTGGACCAAAGCAATGGAAGATGAACTGATGCAAATTGAGAAAAATCATACTTGGGATCTTGTTCCCAGACCTAGAGACAGGAATGTAATTGGAACCAAGTGGGTCTTCCGGAACAAACTAAATGAAGCTGGTGAAGTAATCAGAAACAAAGCTAGATTGGTCTGCAAAGGCTACTCTCAAATAGAAGGAATTGACTTTGAAGAGACTTTTGCTCCGGTAGCAAGAATTGAAGCAGTCAGATTACTTCTTGCATTTGCTGCCTTCAAAGACTTCAAGGTATATCAGATGGATGTCAAGTCTGCCTTCCTAAATGGTGATCTGGAAGAAGAAGTCTACATTGAACAACCGGATGGATTTCAATTGTCTGATAATAATGATATGGTCTGCAAGTTGAAGAAAGCTTTGTATGGATTGAAGCAAGCCCCAAGAGCATGGTATGAAAGGTTGGATAAGCATCTTGTGCAGATTGGATTCAACAAAGGTACTGCTGACAGTAACTTATATTTCAAAATTGATCATGAAAACATTCTAATTGTTGAAGTGTTTGTGGATGATATCATTTTTGGAGGAAGAGATAGTATATGCAAAACTTTTGCAAATCAGATGAAAAGTGAGTTTGAAATGTCTATGCTTGGTGAAATGAATTTCTTCTTGGGTCTGCAAATTACTCAAACAAAAGAGGGGATCTTCATCTCTCAGACCAAATATGTGAAAGAATTGTTAAAGAAATTTGGTATGGAAGACTCAAAGCCTATGAACACTCCTATGGCAACCGGATGTAAGTTAAGCAAAGATGATGATTCTCCAAAGGCAGATCAGACAAAGTATAGATCAATGATTGGTGGATTGTTGTATCTCACTCAAACTAGACCAGATATAATGCAGGCTGTTGGTCTTGTGGCAAGATTCCAGGCTGATCCTAGAGAATCTCATGTTATGGCAATCAAAAGAATTTTTAGATACTTGAAAGGAACAGTTGAGTATGGTCTATGGTATCCTAGAGATCCGGATTTCTCTCTTCATGCTTACACAGATGCAGATTGGGCAGGAGATGTGGATGACCGGAAGAGCACTAGTGGTGGAGCATTCTTTTTGGGGAAGAGATTGGTTTCTTGGCTAAGCAAGAAACAAGATGCAATATCTCTGTCTACAACTGAAGCAGAATACATTGCAGCAGCAGGTAGTTGCACTCAAATCTTGTGGATGAAGCAGATGCTAAGAGACATTAAAGTTGAATATGAGGAGCCTATCACAATTTTCTGTGATAATTCAAGTGCAATTAATATTTCCAAGAATCCGGTATTGCATTCTAAGACTAAGCACATATCTATCAAATTTCACTTTTTGAGAGAACAAGTAAACAAGGAAGAAGTCAGATTGGAGTATGTTCCCTCCAAGGATCAGATTGCAGATATCTTTACCAAACCTCTTCCCAAGGACTCCTTTGAATATCTCCGGGAGAAGTTAGGGGTCATGGCCCCTCTGGTGATGAACTAAGATGGCACTGATGTGCATCAGTCCGGTGGCTATCACAGTCATATCTTGTGATCCGGACTAATGAGGAGCTGCAACTAAGGGGGAGCAGCTAGTATGATTCTGATGCATGAGAATTGCAAGTATGAGCCCTTTGCCATTGATGTCAAAGGGGGAGAGAAGACATGTGAAAAACAAGTGGTTGATGATCAAAGGGGGAGCAGTAAAGGAAGAGAAGACATATGAAAAGATGAAGTTCTTGTCTTAATGGTTTTTCACATCATATGTTGCCATCAATGACAAAGGGGGAGATTGTTGCAAGTATGAGGTTATCCAGTGTTGTCATTGATGTCAACATACTCATATTGCATTGACAAGAAGGATTTGATGAGCTGTGTGCTGAGGATATTGAGAAAATTAGTCTCAGTCAGGAACAGTGAAGAACAGTGATGAGAAGAAGGTAAATGTACTGTATAGGATGAGAACCGGAGGATGCGGATTAAAGGGTTAGTAGATATGAGTCTTGAGATGCTACAGTTAAGATTTCAGAGGTCCGCATGAAGATCTGAAGGAGTTGTGGCTGCCGGTATAGAACCGGGTCCGGCAAGTATCCGGAGGTGACAGAGGATCACAAAACGGTCCGGTGAAGTCCGGAATTGTATTATCCTAATCTGCGGATTGGAAGGAGTGTTTGGGATGTCCTTGTGATGTGTCATCCTGATTTGTGTATGATTTGGAGGTCCGGAAGTACCTCTTACATTATGACAGTGGCGACAGACTGTGTTCTTGAAGTTCCAGATGAGGAAGACAAGAGATCCCAGTAAGCAGAGGAAGTGCGGATGTATCTGGACATTCAGACAAGCTTGTGAAGATTCTTGGATCTTGTTTAGGTTGTGTTGTTGGTCCGCATTGATGGTAGAGCCCGGAATTGAAATTATTCTTCCGGATGAAGTTCTTGCTCTATGTAGCCGACCGGATGAGTTGTTCATCCTGCGAATGTTCTTGTGATGGCCGACCGGATGTGTTATTCATCTTGCGGATACTCCTATGGTTGTTTTCCGACTTAGATGCTTGTTCCTAAGTCGATGTCTTGTATAAATAATGATTTGTGAATTCATTTCAGTGTGAGGAGTGAGGATGAGTATGGTATAGCGAAGAAACGTGCGAAAGGCAGAGCAGAGATTGTTGCGCTTAATTGGAACTGATCCGGACATGGTAGAGATGTCATTCTCCAGTTCAAGACTGTGATTTTCATCACTTTGTAGACAGTGTGTCTCCTTGTAGGCAGTGGGCCTCTTTGTGAGTAGTGTGCTCAGGCAGTGAGCCCTTATTGGCATGTGCCATTCATTTTTCCTTATTCTTCTAACAGAGAATAATTCTTGGGTTAATCACCCCGTGGTTTTTCCCTTAACCGGGTTTTCCACGTCAAAATCTTGGTGTTCAATGTGTTGATGCTTATCTGCTCTTGTGTTTATGTATTATGCTTCCATGGATGATTATTTGATATGCTGCTAACTAACAACAGTGAGTTAAGTGTTTGAATGAGAAGAAGTTTTATACAACTGATTCACCCCCCCCTCTCAGTTGTATGCCCTAGATCCAACAATTGGTATCAGAGCCAAGTTCCTCTGACAAGAGCTTAACCGCTTGAGGAGATCCAGGATGTCGTCATACAAGAAGGATAGTCCGAAGTTCGATGGAACCAACTTCACTCTCTGGAAAGGTCGCATGAAGTGTCACTTGGAATGCATGGGAAAAGCATACCTGGGTATGATTTCAAAACCATATGTACCTCCACAAGGTTGTCCGACAACTCTGAATGAAATCACAGAAGCTGAAAACAATCTGCGGACCAAGGAAGCTCTTCTAAGCGCATTGAATGACTCAGATCTCTCGAATGTCATTGACCTACCCACTGCATATGAGATCCTAACTAAATTGGAACTTCTATATGAAGGAGATGAGTTTGTCAAAAGTGCAAGGTTGCAAAGTCTGAAAGGGAAATTTGAAAGGTTGAAAATGAGAGATGATGAAAACATCACTACCTTTATGCCAAGAGTAAATGAGCTGGTATGTGGAATCAGAAATGCTGGTGGAACTTTAGATGAAAATGAGATTGTCTGCAAAATCCTAAGATCCCTTCCTGCTGCCTACAAAATCAAAGTTGCTGCCATTGATGAATTCAGAGCCCACACAACTGTCACAAGAGAACAACTGGCTGGCAAACTAGCTGCATTTGAAATGACCGAGTTTGGAGATGATCCTCCCAAGACTGAATCTGCTTTCAAAGCCAGTGCCTATGTGAAAGGCAAACAGAGATTTGATCCGGGTGAAAACTCATCAAGGAAAATGTCATGGTATGATCAAGCAAGAAGAGACATGGAAGAAGAAGAAGCAGAAACAGCTCAACTTGAAGCCCTCATTGCAAAGAGACTGCCAAGAGGATCCGGTAAGTATGAAGGAAAACTACCCTTTAAGTGTTTCAACTGCAATAAGATTGGTCATTTTGCCTCAAGATGTCCGGAGAGATCTGCAAGATCTAATACACACAGACAAAGGTTTCAAAAGAATTGCTATTATGTTCATGAAGAAGATGACAATGAAGGAGTAACAGATGATGAATCAGAACCAGGAAGCAAATCCGGAAATGAGTGGGTGTTTATAGCCATCAAGGAAGAAGATTCCATGCTCTCTGAATCTGTCAATCACAAAGTTGTTGAAAAAGCCTTGGCTGCTCAAGTGGAAGAAAAGGATGATTGGGTTATTGACAGTGGATGTTCTCACCATATGACTGGTGACAAGAATAAGTTCTTAGACTTGGAAAGATATGAAGGAGGAATGGTAAAGTTTGGTGACAATTCTGCTGGCAGAATCAGAGGTAGGGGAACTATTTCCTTTGATGGTAAGAGCAAAACAGGAAATGTACTGTATGTTGAAGGATTGAAGCACAATCTTCTCAGTGTTGGTCAGTTAGTGGACAAAGGCTATGATCTCCGGTTCAAGAATGGAAAATGCAGAATCTTTACAAGCTCCGGAACTGAAATTGCATCCGGTACTCAGACAAAAGGTAACATCTTTCATCTGGTTGGTTCAAATAAAAGTTGTTTGTTTGTTCAAATTGATCAGAGTTGGTTATGGCATAGAAGAATGTGTCATGTAAATTTTGATAACATCATCAAAATAAGCAATACTCAGGCTGTGAGAGATCTTCCAAAGTTGATAAAACCTACAAATAGTGTGTGTAAAGAATGTCAGTTAGGCAAACAAAGCAGAGTCTCTTTTAAAAGCAAAGATCAGTCTTCTACCGGATTATTGGAATTAGTACATACTGATCTATGTGGTCCGACAAGAATCAAGAGTCTGCAAGGTGATAGATATTTCATGTTGTTAATTGATGATCATTCCCGGATGATGTGGGTTACCTTTCTAAAAGAAAAATCAGAAGCTTTTGAGAAGTTCAAAATCTTCAAAGCTATGGTGGAGAATCAAACCGGATTGAAACTAAAGTGTCTAAGGTCTGATAGAGGGGGTGAATTTACATCTGGTGAATTCATTGACTTTTGTGAGAAACAGGGTATAAGGAGACAGTTGTCTGCTCCTAAGACTCCACAGCAGAATGGAGTAGTTGAGAGAAAGAACCGGACCATCCAGGAAGCTGCTAGGACAATGATGTTGGAAGCAAATGTTCCTCAAATGTTTTGGAAAGAAGCTATCAGCACTGCAGTCTACACTCTCAATCGAGTTCAAATCAGAAACAACACCGGTAAGACCCCCTATGAACTCTGGTTTGGCATCACTCCTACTGTGAAATATTTCAGAGTATTTGGTAGCAAGTGTTATATTAAAAGAGATGAAGATCTAGGAAAGTTTGATGCTAGAAGTGATGAAGGAATTTTCTTGGGCTACTCCACTCAAAGCAAAGCATACCGGTGTTACAATAAGAGATTGAGGAAGATGATAGAAAGCACCAATGTGAAGGTTGATGAAGGAATTGAGAAGCCTTCAAGATTTTATGAGTTTGATGAAGATGACCAAGACAGTGTTCAAGGACCTCAATCCTCTCCGGTGAGACAGAGTCAGCCTGATCCGGTAAATCAGGAAGAAGAGTTAGATTTGAATGAGGCTGATCAAGAAACAACAGTGCTGGATACTCCCAAAATTCCAAGGTATGTAAGACTGAATCACTCTGAAGATCAGATCATAGGTGACAGAAGCAAAGGTGTACAAACTAGAAGGAATATTGCTCAAGATCAGAATGAATGTTGTCTGATTTCAAAGATTGAACCTAAAACAATAAAGGAAGCCTGCAATGATGAAAACTGGACCAAAGCAATGGAAGATGAACTGATGCAAATTGAGAAAAATCATACTTGGGATCTTGTTCCCAGACCTAGAGACAGGAATGTAATTGGAACCAAGTGGGTCTTCCGGAACAAACTAAATGAAGCTGGTGAAGTAATCAGAAACAAAGCTAGATTGGTCTGCAAAGGCTACTCTCAAATAGAAGGAATTGACTTTGAAGAGACTTTTGCTCCGGTAGCAAGAATTGAAGCAGTCAGATTACTTCTTGCATTTGCTGCCTTCAAAGACTTCAAGGTATATCAGATGGATGTCAAGTCTGCCTTCCTAAATGGTGATCTGGAAGAAGAAGTCTACATTGAACAACCGGATGGATTTCAATTGTCTGATAATAATGATATGGTCTGCAAGTTGAAGAAAGCTTTGTATGGATTGAAGCAAGCCCCAAGAGCATGGTATGAAAGGTTGGATAAGCATCTTGTGCAGATTGGATTCAACAAAGGTACTGCTGACAGTAACTTATATTTCAAAATTGATCATGAAAACATTCTAATTGTTGAAGTGTTTGTGGATGATATCATTTTTGGAGGAAGAGATAGTATATGCAAAACTTTTGCAAATCAGATGAAAAGTGAGTTTGAAATGTCTATGCTTGGTGAAATGAATTTCTTCTTGGGTCTGCAAATTACTCAAACAAAAGAGGGGATCTTCATCTCTCAGACCAAATATGTGAAAGAATTGTTAAAGAAATTTGGTATGGAAGACTCAAAGCCTATGAACACTCCTATGGCAACCGGATGTAAGTTAAGCAAAGATGATGATTCTCCAAAGGCAGATCAGACAAAGTATAGATCAATGATTGGTGGATTGTTGTATCTCACTCAAACTAGACCAGATATAATGCAGGCTGTTGGTCTTGTGGCAAGATTCCAGGCTGATCCTAGAGAATCTCATGTTATGGCAATCAAAAGAATTTTTAGATACTTGAAAGGAACAGTTGAGTATGGTCTATGGTATCCTAGAGATCCGGATTTCTCTCTTCATGCTTACACAGATGCAGATTGGGCAGGAGATGTGGATGACCGGAAGAGCACTAGTGGTGGAGCATTCTTTTTGGGGAAGAGATTGGTTTCTTGGCTAAGCAAGAAACAAGATGCAATATCTCTGTCTACAACTGAAGCAGAATACATTGCAGCAGCAGGTAGTTGCACTCAAATCTTGTGGATGAAGCAGATGCTAAGAGACATTAAAGTTGAATATGAGGAGCCTATCACAATTTTCTGTGATAATTCAAGTGCAATTAATATTTCCAAGAATCCGGTATTGCATTCTAAGACTAAGCACATATCTATCAAATTTCACTTTTTGAGAGAACAAGTAAACAAGGAAGAAGTCAGATTGGAGTATGTTCCCTCCAAGGATCAGATTGCAGATATCTTTACCAAACCTCTTCCCAAGGACTCCTTTGAATATCTCCGGGAGAAGTTAGGGGTCATGGCCCCTCTGGTGATGAACTAAGATGGCACTGATGTGCATCAGTCCGGTGGCTATCACAGTCATATCTTGTGATCCGGACTAATGAGGAGCTGCAACTAAGGGGGAGCAGCTAGTATGATTCTGATGCATGAGAATTGCAAGTATGAGCCCTTTGCCATTGATGTCAAAGGGGGAGAGAAGACATGTGAAAAACAAGTGGTTGATGATCAAAGGGGGAGCAGTAAAGGAAGAGAAGACATATGAAAAGATGAAGTTCTTGTCTTAATGGTTTTTCACATCATATGTTGCCATCAATGACAAAGGGGGAGATTGTTGCAAGTATGAGGTTATCCAGTGTTGTCATTGATGTCAACATACTCATATTGCATTGACAAGAAGGATTTGATGAGCTGTGTGCTGAGGATATTGAGAAAATTAGTCTCAGTCAGGAACAGTGAAGAACAGTGATGAGAAGAAGGTAAATGTACTGTATAGGATGAGAACCGGAGGATGCGGATTAAAGGGTTAGTAGATATGAGTCTTGAGATGCTACAGTTAAGATTTCAGAGGTCCGCATGAAGATCTGAAGGAGTTGTGGCTGCCGGTATAGAACCGGGTCCGGCAAGTATCCGGAGGTGACAGAGGATCACAAAACGGTCCGGTGAAGTCCGGAATTGTATTATCCTAATCTGCGGATTGGAAGGAGTGTTTGGGATGTCCTTGTGATGTGTCATCCTGATTTGTGTATGATTTGGAGGTCCGAAAGTACCTCTTACATTATGACAGTGGCGACAGACTGTGTTCTTGAAGTTCCGGATGAGGAAGACAAGAGATCCCAGTAAGCAGAGGAAGTGCGGATGTATCCGGACATTCAGACAAGCTTGTGAAGATTCTTGGATCTTGTTTAGGTTGTGTTGTTGGTCCGCATTGATGGTAGAGCCCGGAATTGAAATTATTCTTCCGGATGAAGTTCTTGCTCTATGTAGCCGACCGGATGAGTTGTTCATCCTGCGAATGTTCTTGTGATGGCCGACCGGATGTGTTATTCATCTTGCGGATACTCCTATGGTTGTTTGCCGACTTAGATGCTTGTTCCTAAGTCGATGTCTTGTATAAATAATGATTTGTGAATTCATTTCAGTGTGAGGAGTGAGGATGAGTATGGTATAGCGAAGAAACGTGCGAAAGGCAGAGCAGAGATTGTTGCGCTTAATTGGAACTGATCCGGACATGGTAGAGATGTCATTCTCCAGTTCAAGACTGTGATTTTCATCACTTTGTAGACAGTGTGTCTCCTTGTAGGCAGTGGGCCTCTTTGTGAGCAGTGTGCTCGGGCAGTGAGCCCTTATTGGCATGTGCCATTCATTTTTCCTTATTCTTCTAACAGAGAATAATTCTTGGGTTAATCACCCCGTGGTTTTTCCCTTAACCGGGTTTTCCACGTCAAAATCTTGGTGTTCAATGTGTTGATGCTTATCTGCTCTTGTGTTTATGTATTATGCTTCCATGGATGATTATTTGATATGCTGCTAACTAACAACAGTGAGTTAAGTGTTTGAATGAGAAGAAGTTTTATACAACTGATTCACCCCCCCCTCTCAGTTGTATGCCCTAGATCCAACAATTGGTATCAGAGCCAAGTTCCTCTGACAAGAGCTTAACCGCTTGAGGAGATCCAGGATGTCGTCATACAAGAAGAATAGTCCGAAGTTCGATGGAACCAACTTCACTCTCTGGAAAGGTCGCATGAAGTGTCACTTGGAATGCATGGGAAAAGCATACCTGGGTATGATTTCAAAACCATATGTACCTCCACAAGGTTGTCCGACAACTCTGAATGAAATCACAGAAGCTGAAAACAATCTGCGGACCAAGGAAGCTCTTCTAAGCGCATTGAATGACTCAGATCTCTCGAATGTCATTGACCTACCCACTGCATATGAGATCCTAACTAAATTGGAACTTCTATATGAAGGAGATGAGTTTGTCAAAAGTGCAAGGTTGCAAAGTCTGAAAGGGAAATTTGAAAGGTTGAAAATGAGAGATGATGAAAACATCACTACCTTTATGCCAAGAGTAAATGAGCTGGTATGTGGAATCAGAAATGCTGGTGGAACTTTAGATGAAAATGAGATTGTCTGCAAAATCCTAAGATCCCTTCCTGCTGCCTACAAAATCAAAGTTGCTGCCATTGATGAATTCAGAGCCCACACAACTGTCACAAGAGAACAACTGGCTGGCAAACTAGCTGCATTTGAAATGACCGAGTTTGGAGATGATCCTCCCAAGACTGAATCTGCTTTCAAAGCCAGTGCCTATGTGAAAGGCAAACAGAGATTTGATCCGGGTGAAAACTCATCAAGGAAAATGTCATGGTATGATCAAGCAAGAAGAGACATGGAAGAAGAAGAAGCAGAAACAGCTCAACTTGAAGCCCTCATTGCAAAGAGACTGCCAAGAGGATCCGGTAAGTATGAAGGAAAACTACCCTTTAAGTGTTTCAACTGCAATAAGATTGGTCATTTTGCCTCAAGATGTCCGGAGAGATCTGCAAGATCTAATACACACAGACAAAGGTTTCAAAAGAATTGCTATTATGTTCATGAAGAAGATGACAATGAAGGAGTAACAGATGATGAATCAGAACCAGGAAGCAAATCCGGAAATGAGTGGGTGTTTATAGCCATCAAGGAAGAAGATTCCATGCTCTCTGAATCTGTCAATCACAAAGTTGTTGAAAAAGCCTTGGCTGCTCAAGTGGAAGAAAAGGATGATTGGGTTATTGACAGTGGATGTTCTCACCATATGACTGGTGACAAGAATAAGTTCTTAGACTTGGAAAGATATGAAGGAGGAATGGTAAAGTTTGGTGACAATTCTGCTGGCAGAATCAGAGGTAGGGGAACTATTTCCTTTGATGGTAAGAGCAAAACAGGAAATGTACTGTATGTTGAAGGATTGAAGCACAATCTTCTCAGTGTTGGTCAGTTAGTGGACAAAGGCTATGATCTCCGGTTCAAGAATGGAAAATGCAGAATCTTTACAAGCTCCGGAACTGAAATTGCATCCGGTACTCAGACAAAAGGTAACATCTTTCATCTGGTTGGTTCAAATAAAAGTTGTTTGTTTGTTCAAATTGATCAGAGTTGGTTATGGCATAGAAGAATGTGTCATGTAAATTTTGATAACATCATCAAAATAAGCAATACTCAGGCTGTGAGAGATCTTCCAAAGTTGATAAAACCTACAAATAGTGTGTGTAAAGAATGTCAGTTAGGCAAACAAAGCAGAGTCTCTTTTAAAAGCAAAGATCAGTCTTCTACCGGATTATTGGAATTAGTACATACTGATCTATGTGGTCCGACAAGAATCAAGAGTCTGCAAGGTGATAGATATTTCATGTTGTTAATTGATGATCATTCCCGGATGATGTGGGTTACCTTTCTAAAAGAAAAATCAGAAGCTTTTGAGAAGTTCAAAATCTTCAAAGCTATGGTGGAGAATCAAACCGGATTGAAACTAAAGTGTCTAAGGTCTGATAGAGGGGGTGAATTTACATCTGGTGAATTCATTGACTTTTGTGAGAAACAGGGTATAAGGAGACAGTTGTCTGCTCCTAAGACTCCACAGCAGAATGGAGTAGTTGAGAGAAAGAACCGGACCATCCAGGAAGCTGCTAGGACAATGATGTTGGAAGCAAATGTTCCTCAAATGTTTTGGAAAGAAGCTATCAGCACTGCAGTCTACACTCTCAATCGAGTTCAAATCAGAAACAACACCGGTAAGACCCCCTATGAACTCTGGTTTGGCATCACTCCTACTGTGAAATATTTCAGAGTATTTGGTAGCAAGTGTTATATTAAAAGAGATGAAGATCTAGGAAAGTTTGATGCTAGAAGTGATGAAGGAATTTTCTTGGGCTACTCCACTCAAAGCAAAGCATACCGGTGTTACAATAAGAGATTGAGGAAGATGATAGAAAGCACCAATGTGAAGGTTGATGAAGGAATTGAGAAGCCTTCAAGATTTTATGAGTTTGATGAAGATGACCAAGACAGTGTTCAAGGACCTCAATCCTCTCCGGTGAGACAGAGTCAGCCTGATCCGGTAAATCAGGAAGAAGAGTTAGATTTGAATGAGGCTGATCAAGAAACAACAGTGCTGGATACTCCCAAAATTCCAAGGTATGTAAGACTGAATCACTCTGAAGATCAGATCATAGGTGACAGAAGCAAAGGTGTACAAACTAGAAGGAATATTGCTCAAGATCAGAATGAATGTTGTCTGATTTCAAAGATTGAACCTAAAACAATAAAGGAAGCCTGCAATGATGAAAACTGGACCAAAGCAATGGAAGATGAACTGATGCAAATTGAGAAAAATCATACTTGGGATCTTGTTCCCAGACCTAGAGACAGGAATGTAATTGGAACCAAGTGGGTCTTCCGGAACAAACTAAATGAAGCTGGTGAAGTAATCAGAAACAAAGCTAGATTGGTCTGCAAAGGCTACTCTCAAATAGAAGGAATTGACTTTGAAGAGACTTTTGCTCCGGTAGCAAGAATTGAAGCAGTCAGATTACTTCTTGCATTTGCTGCCTTCAAAGACTTCAAGGTATATCAGATGGATGTCAAGTCTGCCTTCCTAAATGGTGATCTGGAAGAAGAAGTCTACATTGAACAACCGGATGGATTTCAATTGTCTGATAATAATGATATGGTCTGCAAGTTGAAGAAAGCTTTGTATGGATTGAAGCAAGCCCCAAGAGCATGGTATGAAAGGTTGGATAAGCATCTTGTGCAGATTGGATTCAACAAAGGTACTGCTGACAGTAACTTATATTTCAAAATTGATCATGAAAACATTCTAATTGTTGAAGTGTTTGTGGATGATATCATTTTTGGAGGAAGAGATAGTATATGCAAAACTTTTGCAAATCAGATGAAAAGTGAGTTTGAAATGTCTATGCTTGGTGAAATGAATTTCTTCTTGGGTCTGCAAATTACTCAAACAAAAGAGGGGATCTTCATCTCTCAGACCAAATATGTGAAAGAATTGTTAAAGAAATTTGGTATGGAAGACTCAAAGCCTATGAACACTCCTATGGCAACCGGATGTAAGTTAAGCAAAGATGATGATTCTCCAAAGGCAGATCAGACAAAGTATAGATCAATGATTGGTGGATTGTTGTATCTCACTCAAACTAGACCAGATATAATGCAGGCTGTTGGTCTTGTGGCAAGATTCCAGGCTGATCCTAGAGAATCTCATGTTATGGCAATCAAAAGAATTTTTAGATACTTGAAAGGAACAGTTGAGTATGGTCTATGGTATCCTAGAGATCCGGATTTCTCTCTTCATGCTTACACAGATGCAGATTGGGCAGGAGATGTGGATGACCGGAAGAGCACTAGTGGTGGAGCATTCTTTTTGGGGAAGAGATTGGTTTCTTGGCTAAGCAAGAAACAAGATGCAATATCTCTGTCTACAACTGAAGCAGAATACATTGCAGCAGCAGGTAGTTGCACTCAAATCTTGTGGATGAAGCAGATGCTAAGAGACATTAAAGTTGAATATGAGGAGCCTATCACAATTTTCTGTGATAATTCAAGTGCAATTAATATTTCCAAGAATCCGGTATTGCATTCTAAGACTAAGCACATATCTATCAAATTTCACTTTTTGAGAGAACAAGTAAACAAGGAAGAAGTCAGATTGGAGTATGTTCCCTCCAAGGATCAGATTGCAGATATCTTTACCAAACCTCTTCCCAAGGACTCCTTTGAATATCTCCGGGAGAAGTTAGGGGTCATGGCCCCTCTGGTGATGAACTAAGATGGCACTGATGTGCATCAGTCCGGTGGCTATCACAGTCATATCTTGTGATCCGGACTAATGAGGAGCTGCAACTAAGGGGGAGCAGCTAGTATGATTCTGATGCATGAGAATTGCAAGTATGAGCCCTTTGCCATTGATGTCAAAGGGGGAGAGAAGACATGTGAAAAACAAGTGGTTGATGATCAAAGGGGGAGCAGTAAAGGAAGAGAAGACATATGAAAAGATGAAGTTCTTGTCTTAATGGTTTTTCACATCATATGTTGCCATCAATGACAAAGGGGGAGATTGTTGCAAGTATGAGGTTATCCAGTGTTGTCATTGATGTCAACATACTCATATTGCATTGACAAGAAGGATTTGATGAGCTGTGTGCTGAGGATATTGAGAAAATTAGTCTCAGTCAGGAACAGTGAAGAACAGTGATGAGAAGAAGGTAAATGTACTGTATAGGATGAGAACCGGAGGATGCGGATTAAAGGGTTAGTAGATATGAGTCTTGAGATGCTACAGTTAAGATTTCAGAGGTCCGCATGAAGATCTGAAGGAGTTGTGGCTGCCGGTATAGAACCGGGTCCGGCAAGTATCCGGAGGTGACAGAGGATCACAAAACGGTCTGGTGAAGTCCGGAATTGTATTATCCTAATCTGCGGATTGGAAGGAGTGTTTGGGATGTCCTTGTGATGTGTCATCCTGATTTGTGTATGATTTGGAGGTCCGGAAGTACCTCTTACATTATGACAGTGGCGACAGACTGTGTTCTTGAAGTTCCAGATGAGGAAGACAAGAGATCCCAGTAAGCAGAGGAAGTGCGGATGTATCCGGACATTCAGACAAGCTTGTGAAGATTCTTGGATCTTGTTTAGGTTGTGTTGTTGGTCCGCATTGATGGTAGAGCCTGGAATTGAAATTATTCTTCCGGATGAAGTTCTTGCTCTATGTAGCCAACCGGATGAGTTGTTCATCCTGCGAATGTTCTTGTGATGGCCGACCGGATGTGTTATTCATCTTGCGGATACTCCTATGGTTGTTTGCCGACTTAGATGCTTGTTCCTAAGTCGATGTCTTGTATAAATAATGATTTGTGAATTCATTTCAGTGTGAGGAGTGAGGATGAGTATGGTATAGCGAAGAAACGTGCGAAAGGCAGAGCAGAGATTGTTGCGCTTAATTGGAACTGATCCGGACATGGTAGAGATGTCATTCTCCAGTTCAAGACTGTGATTTTCATCACTTTGTAGACAGTGTGTCTCCTTGTAGGCAGTGGGCCTCTTTGTGAGCAGTGTGCTCGGGCAGTGAGCCCTTATTGGCATGTGCCATTCATTTTTCCTTATTCTTCTAACAGAGAATAATTCTTGGGTTAATCACCCCGTGGTTTTTCCCTTAACCGGGTTTTCCACGTCAAAATCTTGGTGTTCAATGTGTTGATGCTTATCTGCTCTTGTGTTTATGTATTATGCTTCCATGGATGATTATTTGATATGCTGCTAACTAACAACAGTGAGTTAAGTGTTTGAATGAGAAGAAGTTTTATACAACTGATTCACCCCCCCCTCTCAGTTGTATGCCCTAGATCCAACAATTGGTATCAGAGCCAAGTTCCTCTGACAAGAGCTTAACCGCTTGAGGAGATCCAGGATGTCGTCATACAAGAAGGATAGTCCGAAGTTCGATGGAACCAACTTCACTCTCTGGAAAGGTCGCATGAAGTGTCACTTGGAATGCATGGGAAAAGCATACCTGGGTATGATTTCAAAACCATATGTACCTCCACAAGGTTGTCCGACAACTCTGAATGAAATCACAGAAGCTGAAAACAATCTGCGGACCAAGGAAGCTCTTCTAAGCGCATTGAATGACTCAGATCTCTCGAATGTCATTGACCTACCCACTGCATATGAGATCCTAACTAAATTGGAACTTCTATATGAAGGAGATGAGTTTGTCAAAAGTGCAAGGTTGCAAAGTCTGAAAGGGAAATTTGAAAGGTTGAAAATGAGAGATGATGAAAACATCACTACCTTTATGCCAAGAGTAAATGAGCTGGTATGTGGAATCAGAAATGCTGGTGGAACTTTAGATGAAAATGAGATTGTCTGCAAAATCCTAAGATCCCTTCCTGCTGCCTACAAAATCAAAGTTGCTGCCATTGATGAATTCAGAGCCCACACAACTGTCACAAGAGAACAACTGGCTGGCAAACTAGCTGCATTTGAAATGACCGAGTTTGGAGATGATCCTCCCAAGACTGAATCTGCTTTCAAAGCCAGTGCCTATGTGAAAGGCAAACAGAGATTTGATCCGGGTGAAAACTCATCAAGGAAAATGTCATGGTATGATCAAGCAAGAAGAGACATGGAAGAAGAAGAAGCAAAAATAGCTCAACTTGAAGCCCTCATTGCAAAGAGACTGCCAAGAGGATCCGGTAAGTATGAAGGAAAACTACCCTTTAAGTGTTTCAACTGCAATAAGATTGGTCATTTTGCCTCAAGATGTCCGGAGAGATCTGCAAGATCTAATACACACAGACAAAGGTTTCAAAAGAATTGCTATTATGTTCATGAAGAAGATGACAATGAAGGAGTAACAGATGATGAATCAGAACCAGGAAGCAAATCCGGAAATGAGTGGGTGTTTATAGCCATCAAGGAAGAAGATTCCATGCTCTCTGAATCTGTCAATCACAAAGTTGTTGAAAAAGCCTTGGCTGCTCAAGTGGAAGAAAAGGATGATTGGGTTATTGACAGTGGATGTTCTCACCATATGACTGGTGACAAGAATAAGTTCTTAGACTTGGAAAGATATGAAGGAGGAATGGTAAAGTTTGGTGACAATTCTGCTGGCAGAATCAGAGGTAGGGGAACTATTTCCTTTGATGGTAAGAGCAAAACAGGAAATGTACTGTATGTTGAAGGATTGAAGCACAATCTTCTCAGTGTTGGTCAGTTAGTGGACAAAGGCTATGATCTCCGGTTCAAGAATGGAAAATGCAGAATCTTTACAAGCTCCGGAACTGAAATTGCATCCGGTACTCAGACAAAAGGTAACATCTTTCATCTGGTTGGTTCAAATAAAAGTTGTTTGTTTGTTCAAATTGATCAGAGTTGGTTATGGCATAGAAGAATGTGTCATGTAAATTTTGATAACATCATCAAAATAAGCAATACTCAGGCTGTGAGAGATCTTCCAAAGTTGATAAAACCTACAAATAGTGTGTGTAAAGAATGTCAGTTAGGCAAACAAAGCAGAGTCTCTTTTAAAAGCAAAGATCAGTCTTCTACCGGATTATTGGAATTAGTACATACTGATCTATGTGGTCCGACAAGAATCAAGAGTCTGCAAGGTGATAGATATTTCATGTTGTTAATTGATGATCATTCCCGGATGATGTGGGTTACCTTTCTAAAAGAAAAATCAGAAGCTTTTGAGAAGTTCAAAATCTTCAAAGCTATGGTGGAGAATCAAACCGGATTGAAACTAAAGTGTCTAAGGTCTGATAGAGGGGGTGAATTTACATCTGGTGAATTCATTGACTTTTGTGAGAAACAGGGTATAAGGAGACAGTTGTCTGCTCCTAAGACTCCACAGCAGAATGGAGTAGTTGAGAGAAAGAACCGGACCATCCAGGAAGCTGCTAGGACAATGATGTTGGAAGCAAATGTTCCTCAAATGTTTTGGAAAGAAGCTATCAGCACTGCAGTCTACACTCTCAATCGAGTTCAAATCAGAAACAACACCGGTAAGACCCCCTATGAACTCTGGTTTGGCATCACTCCTACTGTGAAATATTTCAGAGTATTTGGTAGCAAGTGTTATATTAAAAGAGATGAAGATCTAGGAAAGTTTGATGCTAGAAGTGATGAAGGAATTTTCTTGGGCTACTCCACTCAAAGCAAAGCATACCGGTGTTACAATAAGAGATTGAGGAAGATGATAGAAAGCACCAATGTGAAGGTTGATGAAGGAATTGAGAAGCCTTCAAGATTTTATGAGTTTGATGAAGATGACCAAGACAGTGTTCAAGGACCTCAATCCTCTCCGGTGAGACAGAGTCAGCCTGATCCGGTAAATCAGGAAGAAGAGTTAGATTTGAATGAGGCTGATCAAGAAACAACAGTGCTGGATACTCCCAAAATTCCAAGGTATGTAAGACTGAATCACTCTGAAGATCAGATCATAGGTGACAGAAGCAAAGGTGTACAAACTAGAAGGAATATTGCTCAAGATCAGAATGAATGTTGTCTGATTTCAAAGATTGAACCTAAAACAATAAAGGAAGCCTGCAATGATGAAAACTGGACCAAAGCAATGGAAGATGAACTGATGCAAATTGAGAAAAATCATACTTGGGATCTTGTTCCCAGACCTAGAGACAGGAATGTAATTGGAACCAAGTGGGTCTTCCGGAACAAACTAAATGAAGCTGGTGAAGTAATCAGAAACAAAGCTAGATTGGTCTGCAAAGGCTACTCTCAAATAGAAGGAATTGACTTTGAAGAGACTTTTGCTCCGGTAGCAAGAATTGAAGCAGTCAGATTACTTCTTGCATTTGCTGCCTTCAAAGACTTCAAGGTATATCAGATGGATGTCAAGTCTGCCTTCCTAAATGGTGATCTGGAAGAAGAAGTCTACATTGAACAACCGGATGGATTTCAATTGTCTGATAATAATGATATGGTCTGCAAGTTGAAGAAAGCTTTGTATGGATTGAAGCAAGCCCCAAGAGCATGGTATGAAAGGTTGGATAAGCATCTTGTGCAGATTGGATTCAACAAAGGTACTGCTGACAGTAACTTATATTTCAAAATTGATCATGAAAACATTCTAATTGTTGAAGTGTTTGTGGATGATATCATTTTTGGAGGAAGAGATAGTATATGCAAAACTTTTGCAAATCAGATGAAAAGTGAGTTTGAAATGTCTATGCTTGGTGAAATGAATTTCTTCTTGGGTCTGCAAATTACTCAAACAAAAGAGGGGATCTTCATCTCTCAGACCAAATATGTGAAAGAATTGTTAAAGAAATTTGGTATGGAAGACTCAAAGCCTATGAACACTCCTATGGCAACCGGATGTAAGTTAAGCAAAGATGATGATTCTCCAAAGGCAGATCAGACAAAGTATAGATCAATGATTGGTGGATTGTTGTATCTCACTCAAACTAGACCAGATATAATGCAGGCTGTTGGTCTTGTGGCAAGATTCCAGGCTGATCCTAGAGAATCTCATGTTATGGCAATCAAAAGAATTTTTAGATACTTGAAAGGAACAGTTGAGTATGGTCTATGGTATCCTAGAGATCCGGATTTCTCTCTTCATGCTTACACAGATGCAGATTGGGCAGGAGATGTGGATGACCGGAAGAGCACTAGTGGTGGAGCATTCTTTTTGGGGAAGAGATTGGTTTCTTGGCTAAGCAAGAAACAAGATGCAATATCTCTGTCTACAACTGAAGCAGAATACATTGCAGCAGCAGGTAGTTGCACTCAAATCTTGTGGATGAAGCAGATGCTAAGAGACATTAAAGTTGAATATGAGGAGCCTATCACAATTTTCTGTGATAATTCAAGTGCAATTAATATTTCCAAGAATCCGGTATTGCATTCTAAGACTAAGCACATATCTATCAAATTTCACTTTTTGAGAGAACAAGTAAACAAGGAAGAAGTCAGATTGGAGTATGTTCCCTCCAAGGATCAGATTGCAGATATCTTTACCAAACCTCTTCCCAAGGACTCCTTTGAATATCTCCGGGAGAAGTTAGGGGTCATGGCCCCTCTGGTGATGAACTAAGATGGCACTGATGTGCATCAGTCCGGTGGCTATCACAGTCATATCTTGTGATCCGGACTAATGAGGAGCTGCAACTAAGGGGGAGCAGCTAGTATGATTCTGATGCATGAGAATTGCAAGTATGAGCCCTTTGCCATTGATGTCAAAGGGGGAGAGAAGACATGTGAAAAACAAGTGGTTGATGATCAAAGGGGGAGCAGTAAAGGAAGAGAAGACATATGAAAAGATGAAGTTCTTGTCTTAATGGTTTTTCACATCATATGTTGCCATCAATGACAAAGGGGGAGATTGTTGCAAGTATGAGGTTATCCAGTGTTGTCATTGATGTCAACATACTCATATTGCATTGACAAGAAGGATTTGATGAGCTGTGTGCTGAGGATATTGAGAAAATTAGTCTCAGTCAGGAACAGTGAAGAACAGTGATGAGAAGAAGGTAAATGTACTGTATAGGATGAGAACCGGAGGATGCGGATTAAAGGGTTAGTAGATATGAGTCTTGAGATGCTACAGTTAAGATTTCAGAGGTCCGCATGAAGATCTGAAGGAGTTGTGGCTGCCGGTATAGAACCGGGTCCGGCAAGTATCCGGAGGTGACAGAGGATCACAAAACGGTCCGGTGAAGTCCGGAATTGTATTATCCTAATCTGCGGATTGGAAGGAGTGTTTGGGATGTCCTTGTGATGTGTCATCCTGATTTGTGTATGATTTGGAGGTCCGGAAGTACCTCTTACATTATGACAGTGGCGACAGACTGTGTTCTTGAAGTTCCGGATGAGGAAGACAAGAGATCCCAGTAAGCAGAGGAAGTGCGGATGTATCCGGACATTCAGACAAGCTTGTGAAGATTCTTGGATCTTGTTTAGGTTGTGTTGTTGGTCCGCATTGATGGTAGAGCCCGGAATTGAAATTATTCTTCCGGATGAAGTTCTTGCTCTATGTAGCCGACCGGATGAGTTGTTCATCCTGCGAATGTTCTTGTGATGGCCGACCGGATGTGTTATTCATCTTGCGGATACTCCTATGGTTGTTTGCCGACTTAGATGCTTGTTCCTAAGTCGATGTCTTGTATAAATAATGATTTGTGAATTCATTTCAGTGTGAGGAGTGAGGATGAGTATGGTATAGCGAAGAAACGTGCGAAAGGCAGAGCAGAGATTGTTGCGCTTAATTGGAACTGATCCGGACATGGTAGAGATGTCATTCTCCAGTTCAAGACTGTGATTTTCATCACTTTGTAGACAGTGTGTCTCCTTGTAGGCAGTGGGCCTCTTTGTGAGCAGTGTGCTCGGGCAGTGAGCCTTTATTGGCATGTGCCATTCATTTTTCCTTATTCTTCTAACAGAGAATAATTCTTGGGTTAATCACCCCGTGGTTTTTCCCTTAACCGGGTTTTCCACGTCAAAATCTTGGTGTTCAATGTGTTGATGCTTATCTGCTCTTGTGTTTATGTATTATGCTTCCATGGATGATTATTTGATATGCTGCTAACTAACAACAGTGAGTTAAGTGTTTGAATGAGAAGAAGTTTTATACAACTGATTCACCCCCCCCCCTCTCAGTTGTATGCCCTAGATCCAACAATTTCAACAATTGGTATCAGAGCTCGGTTCCTCGAAAGAAAGCCTAACCGCTTGAGGAAGATCCAAGATGTCTTACAAGAAGGAAGCTCCACAGTTTGATAGAACGAATTATGCTCTCTAGAAGGTATGAATGAAAATCCATCTCCTTTGTCTTGGTTATAAGTGTGGAAAGTGATAGATACAAAGTATACCTTGCCTTAGAATGGTTTACAAACTAAAGATGAAATCAAAGAATATGAGTTAAATATAAAAGCTAGAGATGCTCTATTAAGTGTCTTGTCTAACAGTGAGTTGATAAAAGTCATGGATCTGGAATCTACTCATGAAGTCTGGGAAAATTTGGAAATACTGTATGAAGGAGATGATTCTATAAAGAGTACCAAACTGAAGGGTCTGAAAGCAAAATATGAGGGTTTAAAAATGAATGGAGATGAAAACATAACTGCCTTCATGCAAATGGTTGATGAAATTGTCAATTGAATAAAAGGTATGGGAGAAACTATTGATGAGAAGGAAGTTGTGATGAAAATTTTGAGGTCACTACCTAAGTCCTACAGTCACAAAGTAGTTGCAATTGAAGAAATAATAATAGTACAAGATGTCACTAAGGATCAGTTGCTTGGAAAGCTTACAGTCTTTGAGATGAGAGAGTTTGGTGATGTCCTGCCAAAGGTTGAAACTGCTTTCAAAGCCAATACTTCAGAGAAGATATCTAGAGTAGAAAAGTACAAGGTAGAACCTAATGATGAGCTTGATGAAATTGAATCCAACTTTGTTGACAGACTGCAAAGAGGTTCCAGTAAGTTCAAAGGCAAATTATCTTTCAAATGTTTTACATGTGATAAGGTTGGTCACTATGCTTCTAGATGTCCTAAGAGAATTGAAAGAAATAGAAAATGATTTGAGAGCAGACTTAGGGTTCCAAATAAATGCTACTATGTTAGAGATCTTGATGATGAAGGTGTGACAGATGATGAATTTGATGATGCTATTACTAGTGCAAATGAATGCTTGTTTATTGCAATTAAATAAGAAATTGTGTCTACTAATCTTGCTAGCTGTGTGAAGGAAGAAAAACTGGTGGAAGAAAGTACATTGGTTGTTCAGGTTGAGAAAGATAAGGATGAATGGATTATTGACATTGGATGTTCACATCACATGACCAGTGACAAAAGTAAGTTTGTAAGTTTGGAAAAGTATGATGGAGGACTGGTTAGGTTTGGAGATAATGCAGTTGGTATGATTTGTGGAAAAGGATCTATTTCTTTTGATGGAAAGCACAACACTGGTAATGTCCTATATGTGAAGGGTTTAAAACATAATCTTCTAAGTGTTTATTAGATGTGTGACAAAGGCTATGATATGAGATTCAAAGATAATGGATGCAAGATCTTGGAGAGCTCTAGAACTGTGATTGCTACAGGCAAGAAGACCAGAGGTAACATTTACCAATTAAGAGGAACTAATGACTATTGTTTAGTGGCTCAGATAGATGAGAGTTGGTTGTGGCATAGAAGGATGTTTCATATCAATTTTGAAAATTTGGTGAAGATAAGTTTTGCATAGACTGTAAGAGATCTGCTTAAACTTGTGAAGCTTGCCAATATCATTTGTAAGGATTGCCAATTTGGAAAACAAACTAGAACAAGTTTCAAAAGTAAAAAACAATTTTTTGTTGGATTGCTAGAACTAGTACATACAGATCTGTGTGGTCCCACAAGAATAAGAAGTCTACAAGGTGACAGGTACTTTATGTTGCTTATTGATGACTACTCTAGAATGACTTGGGTCACTTTTATAAAAGAAAAATCTAAAGCCCTAGACAAGTTCAAAGTCTTCAAGGCATTGGTTGAGAATGAGTTAGAATTGAGGATCAAATGCTTGAGGTCTGATAGAGGAGGTGAGTTCACATCAAATGAATTCAATATTTTCTGTGAAGAACAAGAGATAAAGAGATAGATGTCTGCACCTAGGACTCCTCACCAGAATGGAGTTGTTGAAAGAAAGAACATGACAATTCAAGGAGTAGCTAGGACTATGTTAAAGGAAGTTGGCCTACCGAAGAGAAGCCATACATATTGTTGTATACATCCTAAACAGAGTTCATGTCAAAGGTAATAGCTCTAAAACTCCTTTTGAATTATGGTATGGAAGAGTTCCTATAGTGAAGTATTTCAAAGTTTTTGGTAGCAAATGTTATATTAGAAGAGTTGAAGAACTAGGCAAGTTTGATGCTAGATGTGATGAAGGAATCTTTCTTGCTTACTCTACCAAGAGTAGCCTACTAGTGCTTCAATAAGAGATTGAAAAAGATTGTTGAGAGTACTCATGTGAAGGTGGATGAAGGCAGGGAAATAATATCATATCTGAGTTGCTATGAACCAGATGAACCTGTGACTATAGTGAATGATGAAAAAGTTGAGCAAGAAGGTAGTTAGGATGAAGAAGAGGCTCCAGAAAGTGTTGCTAAGACTCCCAGGTATGTAAGGTTAAATAATTTTGAAAATCATATTATAGGTGACAAAAACAAAGGGGTGTTGACAAGGAAAAGAGCTGCAGAAGAACAAGTAAATTATTGTTTGCTTTTAAAGGTTGAACAAAAAACTATGAATGAAGCTTGCAATGATGAAAATTGGGTAAAATCCATGGAAGAAGAATTGATGCAGATAGAGAAGAATCAAACTTGGGAATTATTTCCTAGACCTGCTGATAAGAATGTGATTGGCACCAAATGGGTTTTCAGAAACAAGATGAATGAGAATGGAGTAGTAAGGAACAAAGCAAGATTGGTATGCAAAGGATACTCTCAGGTTGAAGGGATAGATTTTGAGGAGACCTATGCTCCTGTGGAAAAAATTGAAGCAATTAGAATGTTTTTAGCTTTTGCAGCATTCAAAGATTTCAAGGTGTATTAGATGGATGTTAATTCTACATTCTTGAATGGTGAATTGCAAGAAGAGGTCTACATTGAGAAACTGGAAGGGTTTCAATTATCACAACAAGGTGACATGGTGTGCAGATTGAAGACGGCCTTATATGGATTGAAGTAAGCCCCCAAAGCCTAGTATGCAAGACTAGACAAGTATTTCTTGCAATTAGGGTTTAGTAAAGGCACTACAAATAGTAATCTCTATTTCAAAATCAATGATAATCAAATATTGATTGTTGTAGTCTTTGTTGATGACATTATCTTTGAAGGCAATGAAGGTATGTGCATGAAGTTTGTAGGTGAAATGCAGAATGAGTTTGAAATGTCTATGTTTGGTGAAATGAATTTCTATTTGGGTCTGCAAATTAATCAATTAGATAAAGGAATCTTCATATGTCAGTCTAAGTATGTGAAATAGTTTTTGAAGAAGTTTGGGATGGAGGACTCTAAACTAGTATGTACTCCCATGGTGACTAGCTGCAAGTTGAGAAAAACTGATGAATCACCTAAGGTTGATCAGAAAAAGTACAGATCTATGATTGGAGGATTACTTTATATAACACAAACAAGACTTGACATAATGCCTACAGTTTGTCTTGTGGCAAGATTTCAAGTAGATCCAAGAGAGTCACAAGTGATGGCATTTAAGAGAATCTTGAGGTATTTAAAAGGCACACCAGATCATGGCTTATGGTATTGAAAAGATAATGATTTCACTCTTAGTGCTTATACAGATGTAGATTGGGTTGAAGATGTTGATGATAGGAAAAGTACAAGTGGATGTACTTTCTTTTTGGGCAATAGATTGGTTTCATAGTTGAGCAAGAAGCAAGATTCAATTTCCTTATCCACTGCAGAAGTAGAGTATATTGTAGCAGCATGTTGTTGCACTCAAGTGTTATGGATGAAGAAAACATTGAAGGACATAAGAGTTATGTATGAAGATCCAATTGCAATCTTTTGTGACAATACAAGTGCTATAAATATTTCAAATAATCCAGTGATGCACTCAAGAATAAAGCATATATCAATAAGGTATCACTTTTTGAGAGAGAAGGTGACAGAGAATGGAGTTTAGATGGAATATGTGTCTACAAAGGATCAGATTGTAGATATATTCACTAAACCTTTACCTAAGGATACTTTTGAGTATCTCAGAGAAAAGTTAGGGGTTATTACCCCTCCTGTTCTAAACTAAGATGCATAGGAATGCATCAATCTAGTGGTGCTTAGAACTTCATTCATTCATCTAGATTGATGTTTTGAGGGCTACTTCTCAGGGGGAGTAGCTAGACATTACCGATATGTGTTCCTAATATAGAAAGTGTTGATAGCAATGAAAGTTCATATGAATCAGAGAAATAGAGTGCAAGTATGTGCCCTTTGCCATTGATGTCAAAGGGGAAGAGAAATCATGTGAAAACATTAGAGAAGAAAGAGTGTAGATGTGTAAAGAGAAACAGGGAGAATCTTGTCTTGATGGTCTTTACATTTTTTCACATCATATGTTTCCATCAATAACAAAGGGGGAGATTGTTGCAAGTATGTGCCTAACCAGTGTTGTCATTGATGTCAATTGTGCTTTTGTTTTGATTCTTGTTAGATGATCTGTACTTGTATATGTAATGTTGGAGATAATGAGTAAGTGATCCTAAGATTGATTTTCCAAGTGCTTTTGATAAAATTTGCTTCTTTGGTAGAAACAGTTTATAGAAGAGTATCTTTGATTAGAGAAGAACAATTTAGTAGATTGCTTCGCATTTCTTGTAGAATAAATATCCTTGTCTGCAGATTGGTAGTTATTTAGATGCATGTCTGAAGATGCTATGTTTCAAGTTTGAACCTCCAATATGAGGATTTGAGCAAGTTATGTTCACCAGAGTGAAAACTACTTTTTTTGTATATTTGGTGGTGACAGGGAGAAAGTATTATGCTCCACATTCCTCCACATTGAAGTATTTTGGTCTGCGGTGTTGTAAGTATGTGCCTAATTAGTGTTGTCATTGATGTCAACATATCTGTGTTGTCATTGGTATCAATTGTGCCCTCATTTTGTTACTTGCTTGTACATGTTGAGGATATTGAGAAAATTAGCTCATCTGATAAAAATAGTGAATTGCAGTAGAAATAGTGCATTACATATAGAAGAATAGTCCAGAAGAATACTCCACATTTTCTGTAGAATAAATATCTTTACTTGCGGATTGGAAGTTATTTAGAAGCCTACCTGAAGGTGTTATATTTCAGGATTGAGCCTCTAGAATAAAGATTTGAGTAAGTTGTGTTCACCAGTGTGAAAACTACTTTTTCTGTATGGTTGGTGGTGACAAGGAGAAAGTGTTTTGCTCTGCATTCCTTGGCATTGAAGTATTTTGGTCCGCAGTTCTGGAATTAAGTCTATGATGATGTTAAGTTCCTTCAATTGCAATGGTTCATGATTTGGTAGTTCGCAAGCTATCTTTTACTCATGACAATGGCTAACAGTGTTGTTCTTGTGCTCCGGTTTGAAGAATCCTATTGACAGATTGATTAGAGATTGTGTAGGTGTTCCTAATGATTATAATGTGCTTGTGGATGTCTCCTGATTGTGTTCCTACCTTTGGATTGGTCTGTGGAGAGAAATTTGGATTGTGGTTGAAGATTACTCTTAGAAGACCTAATGTTCTCACCAGTCTTGGCCGACTTGATTGATTTCATTAACTACGAAAAAGTATTGAAGATTGTTGAGGCATGACGTGACGTGGAAGATTGTATTTGAGTCCCAGCTAAGGAGAAATGTGATCCGCATACATCTTTACATATTTTCCTTAGTTGATTTTGTATTAGGTCCTGACCTATTCTATGTATGTTTGTAATGCTAACCTTGGAGTTTGTTCCAATGGTTGATGAATGTATTGCCAACCTTGATGTACATTCCAAGGTTGATGACTTGTATAAAGACTTGTAATGAATTGTGAAAAAATGTTTGAATGTGTGAATATGAGGAGATACGTACGAAGGTGTGAAAGAACAGAGTAGAGGAGTTTTATTGTACTTCAAAGGAATTGAACCTAGGCATGGAGTAGATCCTAATTAATCAATTCACCATTTTGGCAGTGAGCCTACCCTTGGTAGTGAGCCACCCTTTGGTAGTGACTCGTTCTTGCAGTGAATAATTTGGGAAGTGAGCCTTGTAGGTAGTGAGCCTCTATTTTTTGGTATTGATATAACTTATATATTTCTGTGGGCTAACACCTACCATGGTTTTTCCCTTCTAGGGTTTTCCACGTAAAAATCTGGTTTCTTCTATGTTGATTATGTTATTGAGTTGAGCTTCTCATTTTATGCTTTCATTATTCTATCAGAATATAAGTAATTGATAAGTTGATGTTCATAATTGGTTAAAAGTTT
Source organism: Cunninghamia lanceolata (assembly GCA_027924645.1). Classification (NCBI taxonomy): domain Eukaryota; kingdom Viridiplantae; phylum Streptophyta; class Pinopsida; order Cupressales; family Cupressaceae; genus Cunninghamia; species Cunninghamia lanceolata. The sequence goes on along the minus strand of BSBN01000685.1, from coordinate 8,123,257 downwards.
TAGGACAGCTAATTCAGCCCCCCTCTCAGTTGTCCTATGTAGTTCAACAATTGGTATTAGAGCCAAGTTCCTCAGAAGAAAGCCTAACAGCTTGAGGAAGATCTAGGATGTCTTACAAGAAGGAAGCTCCACATTTTGATGGGACAAATTATGCTCTTTGGAAGGTATGAATGAAAATCCATTTCCTTGGTCTTGGTTATAAAGTATGGGTAGCTACACAGTCACAATTTGTCATGCCTGAAGGTGGCTTGACAACTGAGGATGATATCAAAGAATATGAGTTGGATGTCAAAGAAAAGGATGCTCTGTTAAGTTCCTTAAGTGACTTAGTGTTCACAAAAGTTGTGGACCTTGAATCTGCAAATGAGGTATGGGAGAAGCTAAAAAATCTATATGAAGGAGATGATTTTGTAAGAGAAGCTAAGCTATAGAGCCTGAAAGTGAAATATGAGGGTTTGAAGATGAATGACGATGAAAACATAACAGCCTTTATGCAAAGAGTTGATGAACTTGTCACTGTAATAAAAGGTATGAGAGGACCTCTCAGTGATACGGAAATTGTGATGAAAATTCTTAGATCACTACCAAATTCCTACAGTCACAAGGTAGCTTCTATTGAAGAATTTATGATTGTAAAAACTATTGACAGAGATCAATTACTTGGAAAGCTTACAACCTTTCAGATGAGAGAATTTGGGGATGCCTTGCCTAAAGTTGAATCAGCTTTTAAAGACGGTGCCTTAGAAAAGATTTCTAGAGATGAGAAATATAAAGTAGATGATGACTTTGGTGAAATTAAAGCTAACTTTGTTGATAGGTTACAAAGAGGTTCCGGTAAGTTTAAAGGTAAATTACCTTTCAAGTGTTTCTCTTGTGGCAAAGTAGGACATTATGCTTCCAGATGTCCTGAAAGAATTAAAAGAAATAAGAAAAGATATGAGAGTAGGACTAGAGTTCCAAAGAAATGTTACTATGTTAGAGATTTTGAAAATGAAGGAGTGACTAATGATGAATATGATGATGCTAGTACTAGTGCAAATGAATGCCTGTTTATTTCTATTAAAGAAGATCCTATATCTACTAATTCTGCTAGTTGTGTTGGTGCAGTCATGGTAGGAGGGTTCATAGAATGAACTATCTGGACCATGTAGCAAGAGTAAACACAACAGAAACAACTCAAAGAAATAGAACAAATCCAAATTCAGTCATTTGGTATATCACAGAATTCAAATAGAGATCGATCAGCAACATTCAGGCTTACAATTAGGGCTCACAGGCCTGATTACATACATGCGCAAGATAAGGCTTTGAAGCTCCCTTCGTACAAAATATAAACTAAGAATTATGAATCAATTACTAACTACCTTCCTAAGGATCTGTTACATCAATATATATCAACTTCGGGCCAATAGATTCTTCCGTGTACGCCAAGGAAGATCACAAACTCCAAAAAAGAGGTGTAACATGTGAATACAAATAGGTCAGACCTAAATGCATAGACACTTCTGGTAAATGAAAGGAATGAAGTGCGGATCTCTAAGGAAGGTCGGCCATGAACCAAAGATCATTGAATGATGTGTCATTAGGCTCCAAAGATCAGGAAATGCTTCCGTAAGTTTCTCCTTCGACTAGTTTCCAGTGAAATATTAGGATGCTCTTCTCTGAGAAACTACCAAATTTTGTTAGTGATATCTTTCCAATAACTGATCCAAATGCTCTAAATTCTTGATATGATGTAGATGAGTGAATGTACATGCTAAGTCTAGATCCGCAAGATGTGAAATGCCAATACCAGACTACAAGCTGAAACTACTTCTGACTAAACTACCTGAATTGAACTAGAAAATGAAAGAAACAAACTAAACTGCAAACAAACTGAAATGCAAATGTTTTTGGTTGATGCAAGATTACTCTTGGACCAGGGATGCTCTTGCATCAGACATCCAAGGTTATTAAAAAGTGATTCCCTCACTTTTCTAAGGCTAGGGGAGAACCAAGTCGATCCACCTCAACCTGAGAAATCCATGATGAATCTTCTTCTGGTCTACCTTTCCACTTCACTAGATATTCTTTGTATTGTCTTCCTCTAGTGCTGCATCCAACTCTGCTGTCTAATATGCCTTCAATCTGCTCCGGTGCTTGTTGTTGTAATTGCTTCTTTAGGCCTTCTTCTATTCTATCACTGAATTCTACTTCATGATACTGATATAGGTCTGTAATGTTGAAAATAGGTGATATACCCAATGTCTCTGGTAACTCCACTTCATATGCATTTCCTAAATCAAATTTCCTAAGTAACTTACAAGGTCCAAACTTCTTCATCTTCAACTTGTTATATGTCCCAATTTGAAATCTTTCTTTTCTCAAATACACCATCACTTCATCTCCAACTTCAAATTCCTTATGTCTTCTCTTCTCATCAGCCTTCTCTTTGTACTTACTGTTCACATTCTCCAAATGCTTCTTAACCTAATCATGCATTGTCTTCATGTGATTTGCAAATTCTTCTACTTCTGCCATAAACCTATATTGTTCTGTCAATGATGACAATAGGCATGTTAGGCATGTGACTTGCTTAACTAGATTGAGTTTGTGTTAAGGGGGGATCATCCCAAGATGATATTGTGACTGTCCTTCTCTTGGAACAGTGAGGTTGTGACTGTCCATGATAAGTATGGTAGATATTGCTGTCCTTGCAAATCCTGCTCAGTGAGTTGTATGGAAACTTAGGTGGAGTTGAGTGCCTGGTGAGGTAAGTGTCCTGAAATCCCTCTTTGATGTAGAAAACAAGTTGGATATGGTGTTGAAGCCTGCCTTTCTTGAAGTTTGGTCTCTATCAGAAGAAAAAATAGTGAACTTGAGAGACCTTCCATTGAAGTTGTGAAACTTGCTACTACTGTCTTTGATGCTCTGCATCATTTTTGGTATCAAAGCCACTAGTAGGTCCTTGAGGGAGTAAAGGATCTTGTGAAACAGTAAGAGTTTATGAGAGTTTGTGAAGATGCCTCCTAAGAACCAGATGGCTAGAGAGAATTCTGAGTTGAGAGAAGCCTTAGAGGCTAGAGAAAAAGAGTTGAGGGACAGAAGAGAGCAAGATGCTACAAGAGACAGAGAGCTGAGGCAAGTGAGAAGGGAGAATGCAACAATCTTGGCTAGATTGGAAGCATTAGAGAAGAATCCTAGAAAGGATGAACAAGAAGGTTCAGAAGGAGATGAGTATGTAGATGAGAATCCTCCTAAGGATGAGTTAGATGCTGAAGAAAAGAAGTTTGTGAGATTGCTGAAGGCAGTCTAAGGAAGTGGAACAAAGGCAAACATAGAGTTACCTATCTATCAGGGGAAGATGGATAGTGAAGAGGTGTTAGGGTGGATAGATGCCCTGGAAATTTTTTTGAGTATGAGGAGATGAGTGATGAGAAGAAGATCAAGTTTGCTAAAACAAAACTGAGAGGAACAACACTTACCTGGTGGAGTAGTGTGCAGACAGAAAGAATGGCTAGAGGTGCAGCAAAAATCACTTCTTGGAGTAGGATGAAGGATATGATGAAGGATCAATTCCTTCCATCTGATTACTCTATTCAGACAAAAAGGATGAGGCAGAATCTAAAGTAGAAAGACATGGATGTTATGTCCTATACTGAGCAATTTCTTAAGCTTAGTATCAGAGGTGGATTGGAAGATGAAGAAGAGAAAGTGGCAAGGTACCTTAATGGGCTTAGGTATAACTTGCAAGATGAGATTGGTTTGTCAGTACCAAAAATGCTTGGAGAGTGTTTTCAGTTAGCCAACACAGTTGAAGAGAGAGTGAAGAGGAAGCAAGAAAGGCAAGGAGGTTATGGAAGAGGAAACAGAGGTAGGGGCAGACCTACTAATGAAGTTCAGAACAACAATGAGAAGGGTAAGGAGATATCTATAGAATAGAGAGGTGGATATAGAGGTGGAGGTAGATTTGGAACAGGTAGAGGAGTGTTCACAGGCAGATGTTATCACTGCAATGAGGTGGGACACACATCTTTTAAATGTCCTAAGAAGGATGATGTTGATAGGAGCAAGGACAGAAGGGTTCACTTGGCACAAGAGGAGGAGTAGCCAAAAGAACTAGAAGTGTCATCAGGCTCTCCAATGATGGTTGGAGAAATGCTTATGGTGGAGAAAGGTAAGATGCAACAACCACCATAGGTATCTATTTTCAGAACCAATTATTTAAGCCATGGAAAGATATGTAAGTTGATTGTAGATTCAGGGTCTCATGATAATCTAGTTTCTTGGGAAATGGTGAATAAGTTGGGGTTGAAAACATTTGATCATCCTAGTTAAGCAAGTCACATGCCTAACATGCCTATTGTCATCATTGACAAAACAATACCTCACCAAACTTACCTATGTCTTCTTTGTAGGGACTGCTGCCCTTCTCCATTTACCAATGTAAGGATCTTGGTGGATCATTTTCAAGGAAAACTCCACCTACATTGTTCTCCTGCCCCTGCAACCTTCACAAGCCTCTACCACAACTATTCTACATTCCATTCCTCTGATCACAACTAGAAAAAGATTAGAGGAGTGAAGGAAAAACCATTGGATTGTCAAAAGAGGCCCTAACTAGGTTTTCAAACCTACTTCCAAACAAAAGAGAAATGCAGAGCTAATCAATGGTGTCAAGGGCCCAAACCAAATGCAAAGGATAGGTAACTCAACACTCTAAACAATCATCACCAATACCATCCACCACTCAGCCGTACAAGTATGAAATTATGTAGAAAACAACGATTTTCTAATGGAGACAACAATTTCTAAAAGATAGTTTATGGAAAACTACTCATATCTTTCACCTAGTTTGCTATCAAGGCTTCAAATCAAGCTTAAATCAAATTCACTTCAATCCTTTATCCATCCCATACATGCATGAGCCATGACTATTCCGTACAAACTCAGGTACGGCTGGAAAAAATAGAAAACTCAGAAAAAAGGCAGAAAAAATAGTGTTCTTGTTATTTCTTGTAAAAACCATTGAATGTTTCCCTCACAATCCACCTTGGTAGCTTCTAATAAACTTCCTACATGCATGCATCAAGTGGGAGTCCAAGATAACTACTCACCATCGTGCTCTTCATGATTTTCCTTCTTGATTTTTAACTGTCACAAATAGAAACTATCTTCTTTAGGACAGTAATGACTATTTTTGATGACTAATCTTACTTTTTAACATGTAGTTAACCTATGACAAGGTGTAGACATTCTTCCTAACCCAAGACATGCCTTAAAAGGCTTATAAACATGAGAATTTAATTAACTCCTCATACAAACATTAAAACATAAATGACTAACCTATGACTGCCTACTTGACACAAGACTATCCTACCTAGGACTAATAACATAACCATAGTAGATTCTAGCTATTTGGACATAGTCCATTACAAATATGGCTTTCAAGCCTTATAACAACATTGAAGATGGTCTCATAGGCCTTATTTAACCAAACAAACTACTGGCAAATTAACCAAAACCTAGACATCTAGGTGCTCCTGCACCAATGATCTGTATACAACATAAACTCCTTAGGCAACAAGTAATGTCTCCACTTCTTCAAGGCTTGAATTATGGCATAGAACTCTTGATCATAAACTAAATATCTTCTTCTTGCATCAACTTCTCACTGAAATATGCTATAGGTCTACCTTCTTGACTTAATACTGCTCCAATTGTATTTCCACTAGCATCACAATTAACTTGAAATACCTTATTGAAATTTGGTAATGCCAAAACAGGTTGCTCTGTCACCTTCTGCTTCAACAACTCAAAATTTTTATCTACTCCATATGTCCACTTAAAATCCTTTCTATCACCTCTCATTGTTTCTGTCATAGGGTTACAAACTGAACTAAAATTTCTAATGAACTTCTGGTAAAAGCTAACCAATCCATGAAAAGATCTAACCTCTCCAAGACTCTCCGATGTAGGCCATTCAATAATTTCTCTTACTTTCTCAGGATCCATCTTCAATCCTTCCACTGAAATCACAAATCCCAAATATACTAACTATTCCTTCATGAAACTACACTTCTTGAAGTTTATCAGCAATTTCTCTTCTCTCAATCTCTGCAAAACTTATCTAATATGCCACAAATGTTCCTCTTTTGTCTTACTAAAAATTAGAATATCATCCAAGTATACAATAACAAAATTACCCAAGAATTTCTTCAAGACTTCATTCATCAATCTCATGAAAGTACTTAGTGCATTTGTCAATCCAAAAGGCATCACTAACCACTTAAACAATCCTTCATTTGTCTTAAAAGTAGTCTTCCATTCATCACCTTCTCTGATTCTGATCTGATGGTATCCACTCTTCAAGTCTATCTTTGTGAAATATCTTTCTCCACTCAAACAATCCATAATATCATCCATCCTAGGTAAAGGAAATCTATACTTAACTATGATCTTGTTTATTTCTCTAGAATCGGTACACATTCTCCATTCTCCATCCTTCTTAGGTACAAGCACTACAGGTACTACACAAGGACTCAAGATTTCTCTGATCAAACCTTTCCTCAACAATTCTTGTATCTATCTATTCAATTCTTCATTCTCTGTCAGTGTCATCCAGTGTGCTGCTTTATTAGGCAAACTTGCTCTAGGAATAAGATCCATGTGATGACCGATACTCCTTATAGGTGGCAATCTATCAGGCACATTATCTGATATGATGTCTTCATACTCTGTCAGCAACTCCCTTATCTCCTCTGGTTTAGTCTCTACCTTGAATGCTTCAGGCTTCTTAGGAATTAAGGCATAACACATTCTCATGTCTCAAACCATCTAGAAATTTTCTTCCATCTACCAAACAGATTCTAGCATTCCCACATAATTCACTCTTTGGATCATCCTCCAAAGGGATCAAAGTAATTCTCTTTCCATTTGCTGTTATAGTGTATGTATTCTTTCTCCATCATGTATATCTTTTCTATCATACTGCCAAGGTCTATCCAACAAGATATGACATACATCCATAGGCATAATATCACACAAGACTTCATCATGATAAGATCCAATATGAAATTTCACCAAACATTGTTCACTCACCAGTACCTTATGATCATCCTGAAGCCATGCTATCTGATATGGCTTAGGGTGTTTCAATCTTTCCAACTTCATCTTAGTCACCATCTCCTTTGAAACTAGGTTATCTAAACTACCACTATCAATTACAACTTTACAATACTTACCTCCTGATTTGCATCTAGTTCTGAACAAGCTTTGTCATCTAGGCTAACTTTACAATACTTACCTCCTCATTTGTCTCTGTTTTAAATAGTGCTCTCCTCATCACCAATGATTCTCCTTTCTCTGGTTTACCAACAGAATAGGGGTCATCTAACTCAATAGGTTCTTCTTCAACATAGGCTACTCTTCCACTATTTTTTGTCCTCTTACTTGTACTACCCTGATTACATTCAAATTCCCTATGTCCTTCACCTCCACATTTGAAACAAGTACCTCTGAATGTTCTCTTATCCAATCCTCTTCCGTCTCTTCTGTATCCTTCATTCTGGTATGCACTAGGGTTTCCTCTCCAATAAAAATTCTATCATCCTTCCTAACTGGGTTGTCAAACTTGCTCTGCTTCGGATATGATCTATCTCCTTTGGAATAAGTCCTTCCTCTTTGAAATTTAGCCCTCTTCCTCTCTATCTCTGATCATGCCTCTTATTTAGCTTCTCTTCAACTTTCAGGGCAAACTAATATGCTTCCTCCAAAGATGTCATCCTTACCAAACTTAGTTCTTCCTGAATGTTCAATCTTAGTCCATTGATGTATCTAGCCACTTTCTCCTTGCTTGCTTCACTATGTCCTATTTTTATGATCATTTTGTGAAATTCTTCAGTGTACTCCTTCATAGATTTCTCCTTTTGTCTCAGGTTTTGTAATCTTTTCAACAACTCCAACTCATAGTCAGAAGGTATAAACTGATTCTTTAATTTTGTCACCATCTAGTCCCATTTTGTAATCTTTTCATTTCCTCTTCTATTCCTTTCCAACTGAACTTCTTTCCACCATATAGCAGCATGTCCTTTCAACTTTGTCTTTGCAAATTTCACCTTCTTTGGATCTTCAATTTCCTCATATTCAAAGTATTCATCCATATCATTTATCCAGTCAATCAATTCTTTAGGATTTAGATTACTAGTATAGTTTGGCACATCAACTCTAGGTCTCTTTCCAATCTTTGAAATAGCTCACAACATCTTTACCTGATCTGATTCTTCTTCTTCATCACCTCCTAGGGTTTTGCTAGTGTGTTCAACAGATTGAAATTCTTCCTCATCATCGCATTCAACATTAGGTCTCAGTGTCAATCCTATTTGCCTATCTTCTTCAACAACATCTAATTAGATTCACATTGTTTTCATTATCTCCATCAACTCATCTATTCTACCAGCCATTGTTCCAACAACAGCAACTCTCCTCAGTGGCATTCTTCCTAGGATCAAGTGTAAACTACCTCAGGTTCGATGATCGGGATACAAGGTGACAACTACCTTACAATTGGTGATTAGTTGTAACACAGGTAACCTGCCTCAATTTAGCAATCTATCCACAACAAGATCTTACAAAATTTCCTTGCCAACTTCACTCAATTCACTCTACTCACTCCCAAAGATTCAAACTTTCACTCTGATACCACTTGGTGCAGTCATGGTAGGAGGGTTCACAAAATGAACTATCTGGACCATGTAGCAAGAGTAAACACAATGGAAACAACTCAAAGAAATAGGAAAAATCTAGATTTAGTCATTCAGTATATCATAGAATTCAAATAGAGATCAACTGGCAACATGTGGGCTTATAATTAGGGCTCACAGGCCTGATTACATACATGTGCATGATAAGGCTTTGAAGCTCCCTTCGCACAAAATCTAAACTAAGAATTATGAATCAATTGCTAACTACCTTCCTAAGGATCTGTTACATCAATATATATCAACTCTGGGCCAATAGATTCCTCCACTTCGGCCAAGGAAGATCACAAACTCCAAAGAAGAGGTGTAACATGTGAATACAGATAGGTCAGACCTAAATGCATAGACACTTCTGGTAAATGAAAGGAATGAAGTGTGGATCCCCAAGGAAGGTCGGCCATGAACCAAAGATCATTGAATGATGTGTCATTAGGCTCCAAAGATCAAGAAATGCTTTCACAAGTTTCTCCTTTGACTGGTTGCTAGTGAAATATCAGGATGCCCTGCTCTGAGAAACTACCAACTTCTGTTAGCAATATCTTTTCGGTAACTGATCCAAATGCTCTAAATTATTGATATGATGTAGATGAATGAATGTACATACTAAGTCCAGATCCGCAAGATGTGAAATGCCAATACTGGACCACAAGCTGAAACTGTTTCTAACTGAACTGCCTGAGCTAAATTGGAAAATGAAAGAAACAGACTAAATTGCAAACAAACTGAAATGTAAATGTTTTTGGTTGATGCAAGATTACTCTTGGACTAGGGATGCTCCTACATCATGTGTGAAGGAAAAAAAATTAGTGGAAGAAAGTGCTTTTGCTGTTTAGGTTGAGAAGGATAAGGATGAATGGATTATTGATAGTGGATGCTCACATCACATGACCAGTCACAAAAGTAAGTTTGTAAGTTTGGAAAAGTATGATGGAGGACTGGTTAGGTTTGGAGAAAATGCAACTGGTAAGATTTGTGGAAAAGGATCTATTTCATTTGATGGAAAGCATAATACTAACAATGTTCTATATGTGAAAGGTTTGAAGCGTAATCTTTTGAGTGTTGGTCAGATGTGTGAAAAATGATATGATTTGAGATTCAAAGATAATGGGTGCAAGATCATGGAAATCTCCGAAACTATGATTGCTACCGGTAAGAAGACAAAAGGTAACATCTATCAATTAAAAGGAACTAATGATTATTGTTTATTGCCCTAGGTAGATGAAAGTTGGTTGTGGCATAGAAAGATGTGTCATATAAACTTTGATAATCTAGTAAAGATAAGTTTAGGTTAGATTGTGAGAGATTTACTAAAACTTGTGAAACCATCTAATATAATTTGCAAGGAATGTCAGTTAGGGAAGTAGACAAGAACAAGTTTCAAGAACAAATAGCACTTCTCTACCAATTTTTGGATCTAGTGCATACAGATCTCTGTGGTCCTACAAGGGTGAGAAGTCTACAAGGTGACAAGTACTTCATGTTGCTTATTGATGATTAGTCTAGAATGACTTGGGTTACTTTTCTAAGAGACAAATCAGAAGCCCTAGAGAAGTTCAAATGTTTCAAGGAAATGGTTGAGAATGAAATAGAATTGAAAATCAAGTGTTTGAGGTCTGATAGAGGAGGTGAATTCACATCAAATGAATTCAACATTTTATGAAGAACATGAAATAAAAAGACAACTCTCTACACCTAGAACTCCTCAGCAAAATAGAGTTGTGGAAAGGAAAAATAAGATAGTTCAAGAGGCTACTAGGACAATGATGAAGGAAGCTAATCTATCAGAAGTTTTTTTGAAAGAGGCTATTTATACTACTGTTTAGATCCAAAATAGAGTTTAAGAGAAATGTAATGGTACTCAAACTTCTTATGAATTGTGGTATGGAAGAATTCCCTCAGTAAAATATTTCAAAATCTTTGGAAGCAAATGCTATGTCAGGAGAGATGAAGATCTAGGGAAGTTTGATGCAAGGTGTGATGAAGGAATCTTATTTGGATACTCTACCAAGAGTAAGGCCTACTAGTGCTACAACAAAAGGCTCAAAAAGATCTTTGAAAGTGCAAATGTGAAGGTAGATGAAGGCAAGGAAAAGCTATCAGACCTAGATTACTATGAACTAGATGAACCTGTGACTATAATGAATGAAGAGAAGGATGAGCAAGAAGACAGTCAAGATGAAGGAGAGGCTCTGGAAGGTGGTGTCAAGACTCCCAGGTATGTAAGGATCAATCATTCTAAAGATTAGATTATAGGTGACAAAAACAAAGGTGTGCTGACAAGGAGAAGAGTTGTAGAGGAACAAGTCAATTACTGTTTGCTTTCAAAAGTTGAACCAAAGACTGTGAATGAAGCATGCAATGATGATAGCTGGGTAAAAGCTGTGGAGGAAGAGCTGATTCAAATAGAAAAGAATGATACTTGGGAATTAGTTCTCAGACCTACTGATAAAATGTTATTGGAACCAAATGGGTTTTTAGGAATAAGCTGAATGAGAATGGAGAAGTTGTAAGAAATAAGGCAAGGCTTGTATGCAAAGGATACTCTTAGATTGAAGGAATAGATTTTGAAGAAACTTTTTCTCCTGTAGCTTGGATTGAGGTAATCAAAATATTTCTAGAATTTGCAGCCCACAAAGATTTCAAAGTGTATCAGATGGATGTGAAGTTTGCATTTTTGAATGGTGAGTTGGAAGAGGAAGTTTACATTGAGCAACCAGAAGGATTCAGGTTATTAGACCAAAGTGATTTGTGTGCAAATTGAATAAAGCTTTGTATGGACTCAAGAAAGATCCTAGAGCCTGGTATGCAAGGTTGGATAAGTATTTATTACAGTTAGGGTTCAATAAAGGTACTGCTAATAGTAATCTTTATTTCAAAATTAATGATGATCAAATTTTGATTGTTGAACTTTTTGTTGATGATATCATCTTTGGAGGCAATGAAAGTATGTGTATGAAATTTACTCATGAAATGCAAAAAGAGTTTGAGATGTCCATGTTTGGTGAGATGAATTTCTTTCTAGGTCTGTAAATAAACTAATTAGATAAAGGAATCTTCATATCTCAGTCTAAGTATGTCAAAGACTTATTGAAGAAGTTTGGGATGGAAGACTCTAAATCAGTATGTACTCCCATGGTGACTAGCTGCAAGTTGAACAAAATGGATGAATCACCTAAGGCTGATTAGAAAAAATACCAATCTATGATTAGAGGATTGCTTTATCTAACTCAAACTTGACCTAATATTATGCATTCAGTTTGGCTTGTTGCAAGGTTTCAAGCTGATCCAAGAGAATCACATGTGATGGTAGTTAAGAGAATACTAAGATATTTAAAAGGTACTCTAGATCATGGCTTATGGTATCCAAAGGAGAATGAATTCACTCTTAGTGCTTATACAGATGCTGATTGGGCTGGAGATGTTGATGATAGGAAGAGTACAAGTGGAGGTGCTTTCTTCTTGGGCAATAGATTGGTCTCATGGTTGAGCAAGAAGCAAGATTCAATCTCTTTGTCAACTACAGAAGCAGAGTATATTGTAGAAGCATGTTGTTGCACTCAAGTGTTATGGATGAAGTAGATTTTGAAGGACATAAGAGTTGTGTATGAAGATCCAATTGCAATCTTTTGTGACAATACAAGTGCCATAAACATTTCAAAGAATCTAGTTACGTATTCAAGAAAAAAGCACATATTAATAAGGTATCACTTTTTGAGAGAGAAGGTGATAGAGAATGAAGTAAAGTTGGAATATGTGTCTACAAAAGATCAAATTACAGACATCTTCACTAAGCCTCTGCCTAAAGATACCTTTGAGTATCTTAGAGAAAAGTTAGGGGTCATTACCCCTCCTGTCCTGAACTAAGATGCATAGGAATGCATCAATCCAATGGAGCTCAAAGTGCCATTCCTTGATCTAGATTGATGTTCTAAAGGCTACCTCTGAGGGGGAGTAGCTAGACATTTTTGATAAATTAAGTGGATCAGAGCAGTAGCATGCAAATATGTGCCCTTTGCCATTGATGTCAAAGGGGGAGAGAAATCATGTGAAAAACTTAAGGGGAGAAAGAATGCAGATGTGTAAAGAGAAAAGGGGAGAATCTTGTTTTGATGGTCTTTTCAGTTTTTCACATCATATGTTGCCATCAATGACAAAGGGGGAGATTGTTGTAAGTATGTACCTAATCAGTGTTATCATTGATGCCAACATATCTATGTTGTCATTGGTGTCAATTCTACCCTCATTTTGTTACTTGCTTGTAGATGTTGAGGATATTGAGAAAATTAGCTCATCCAATAAAAATAGTGATTTGCAGTAGAAACAGTGCATTACATGCAGAAGAATAGTCCAAAAGAATGCTCCACATTTTCTGTAGAATAAATATTTTTACCTACAGATTGGAAGTTTTTTAGAAGCCTATCTAAAGGTGTTATATTTCAAGGTTGAGCCTCTAGAATGAAGATTTGAGTAAGTTGTGTTCACCAGTGTGAAAACTACTTTTTTGTATACTTGGTGGTGACAAGGAGAAAGTGTTTTGCTCTGCATTCCTCTGCATTGAAGTATTTTTGTTTGCGGTTCTGGAATTAAGTTTGTGATGATGTTAAGTGCCTTCAATTGTAATGGTTCATGATTTGGTGGTCCGCAAGCTATCTTTTACTCATGACAGTGGCTAATAGTGTTGTTCTGGTGCTCTGGTTTGAAGAATCCTATTGACAAAGTGATTAGAGATTGTGCGGGTGTTCCTGCTGATTATAATGTACTTGTGGATGTCTCTTGATCATGTTCCTACCTTTGGATTGGTCCGCAGAGAGAAATTTGGGTCGTGGTTGAAGATTTCTCTTAGAAGACCTAATGTTCTCACTAGTCTTGGCTGACCTAATTGATTTCATTAACTGCAGAAAAGTATTGAAGATTGTTGAGGCGTGACATGACGTGGAAGATTGCATTTGAGTCCCAACTAAGGAGAAATGTGATCTGCATACATCTTTACATATTTTCCATAGTTGATTTTGTATTAGGTCCTAACCTATTCTATGTATGTTTGTAATTCTGACCTTGGAGTTTGTTCTAATGGTTGATGAATGTATTGCCAACCTTGATGTACATTCCAAGGTTGATGACTTGTATAAAGACTTGTAATGAATTGTGAAAAGATGTATGAATGTGCGAATATGAGGAGATAAGTACGAAGGTGTGAAAGAGTAGAGTAGAGGAGTTTTATTGTACTTCAAAGGAACTAAACCCAAGCATGGAGTAGATTCTAATTAATCAATTCACCATTTTGGCAGTGAACCACCCTTTGGTAGTGAGCAATTTGAGCAGTGAGCCTCTATTTTCTTGGTATTGATATAACTTATATATTTCTATAGGCTAACACCCACCATGGTTTTTCCCTTTTAAGGTTTTCCATGTAAAAATCAGGTGTCTTCTGTGTTGATTATGTTATTGCGTTGAGCTTCTCATTTTTTTCATTGTTCTATCATAATATAAGTAATTGATAAGTTGATGTTCATAATTGGTTAAAAGTTTTAGGACAACTGATTCACCCCCCTCTTAGTTGTTCAATGCAGTTCAACATTCAGTTCTATATTTAAGTCTGGGATGATGTTATGTGCCTTCAACTTAATGGTTCATGATTTGGTGTTCCGCAAGTGATCTTTTATTTATGGCAGTAGCTGACAGTGTTGTTTATGTGTTCTGGTTTGAAGAATCTTCTTGACAAAGTGGTTTAAGGTTTTGCAGTTGTTCCTGACAATTACAATGTGCTTGTGGATGTCACCTGATCATGTTCCTACCTTTGGATTGGTTTGTGAAGAGAAATTTGGATCATGGATGAAGATTGTTTATGGAAATATTAATGTGAACACCAGTCTTGGCTGACTTGGTTGTTTTCACAAATTGCAAAGATGCATTGAAGATTGTAGTAGCGTGGAAGATTGCTTTTGATTCCTAGATAAGGCATAACGTGATCCGCATACATCTTTCCCTTAGCTATTTTTGTATTAGGTTCAGACCTATTTCTATGTATATTTGTAATGCCAACCTCGGAGATTGTTCCAATGGTTGATGAATGTAATGCGGACCTTGATGTACATTCCAAGGTTGACGAAATGTATAAAAACAAGTAATGTAGTTGTAAAATAGATATCCTTGAGTGGAAATGAGTAGATAAGTGCAAAGGTGTAAGAAGAGCATAGCAGAGGAGTTATATTGTGCTACAATGGAACTAAACCCAGGCATGAAGTAGATGCTAACAAATCAGTTCACCAACTCTTGGCAGTGAGCCACCCCTTAGCAGTGAGCCACCCCTTGGTAGTGAACTGATCTTGGCAGTAAGCCTCAACATTTGCAGTGAGCATATTGGGCAATGAGCCTCTATTTTTCAGTATTGATATAACATATATATTTCTGTGGGCTAACACCCACCATGGTTTTTTCCTTATAGGGTTTTCCACATAAAAATCTAGTGTCTAATGTGTTGAATGTGTTATTGTGTTGAGTTTCTTGTTTCATGCTTTCATGGTTAAATCTTAATAACAATGATTGAATATTTGATGTGATGATAAGTGGTTAAAGTTTTTGTGACAATTGATTCACCCCCCCTCTCAATTGTCTGGTGTATTTCGACAACTCACACTCAATTGAAGATTAGTACAAAAAACCATCTATCCAACAACTAGGACTAAAACTAGCTAGGCTCTAATACCAACTGAAAGAAAGCAAGGTAAGCGGAAACAACTTCCTACACCAATCTAATGAGGGGAAGTAGTGTAAATTTTTCTTAGATATTTATATTTATAGTTATGTTTCACATTAACAAAGAGATTAACACACATTCACAAACAAGTATAAATGCAATGACACAAGATATACATGGGGAAAACCCTTTCATGTGAAAAACCCCACACTCAAAAACCTGCACAATGTATTATCAAATCTGTAGGAGATTATAATACACTCGCAATGCAAGTTCTTCTAGGAGTTGTCACAATGTCAAATCTAGAGTAATTCCGGTAGCATAAAGATACCTACAAATGAACCATACAACTCCAACTCCAAGCACCTGTATATATAGAGAAGTACGAATGGAGGTAACTTCTAAAGAAAGTCACACAAGGAACTCGTCCAAATCTATGTGGCACAATTTCCAAGGCCATAAAACATGTGTATGACATGTGTAAGAGATTCTCTTTCATCCCTTACAAACCCCCAACTTGGGCACCCCAAATTTGCCCAATTAAGGTATGATAGATGCTCTTACAATGTCATAAAATTCGTCATATATGACAACTCTTATAGCTATAAGAGAATCTATCATAATTGACTACTAATAGTAGATTCTCTTACAACCTATCATAGTTAAACTTGGGTGCCTAGTTACTCCATGCAAGATGCTTTTTGACACTTGTCTTCACCTGTCATAGGATCTTCTATTTTTGGCTCTTACATGTCATAGATTCTATCATAGGAATCTATCATGACTCTTACACGTCATAAACCTCTTACAACACCCAAAAGATGTTGACACATGGCAAAAGTCTTCTACCACAAAGTGGGATGCCTATCTCCTCATATTGTTGAAATGGGCAAGACAACTGAGAAGGGGGGGTGAATCAGTTGTAACCAATACTTCAAAACCATTAAGACATCAACCACTTAATCATTGTTATTGTATTTAACCATGAAAGCATGAAATCTAAAACTTAAACACATTCACACATTTAACACATGAGACACCATATTTTTATGTGGAAAACCCAATAAGGGAAAAACCATGGTGAGTGTTAGCTCACAATATAATATGTAATAACAATTTACCAAAAAATAGAGGCTCATTGCCCAGATTGCTCATTGTAAAAGAAGAGGCTCACTACCGTTGGGTGGCTCACGGCCAATGGGTGGCTCATTGCCAAAGTTGGTGAACTGAGATAATAGCATCTACACTATGCCAGGATTCAGTTCCATTGAAGCACAGTAATTTTCCTCTGCTCTGCTCTGTCACTTCACACTTATCTTCGCATCTTCACACTTGGATACATTTTCATGACTTTATTACAAGTATTTATACAATTCATCAACATTGGAATGATCATCAAGGTTGGATTTACAATCTTCAACCATTGGAACAATCTCCAAGGTTGGCAAACACATACATTAGAATAGGTTTAGACCTAAACAAATTAATGAAAGAGAAAGAATGAACATGGACCAAACCAATCTTTAGATAGGACTCAAATGCAATCTTCCACGCAACAGCATGCCATCACAAATTCCAAATCATAACCGCAAGTAGTGAAAACAACCAAGTCGAATAAAACTGGTGTTAACACTAAGGCTTTTAAGAACATGCTTCATGCATGATCCAGATTACACTTTGTGGACCAATCAAAAGGTAGGAACATGATCTAGAGACATCCACAAGCATGTTACAATCACCAAGAACATCTGCACAACCTCTAAACAATTTATTGATAAGATTCTTCAACCGGAACACTTGAACTTTACTATCGGCCACTGTCATAAAGGAAAGATTGCTTGTTGACCACAAAATCATGAACCATTTGAACTATAGGCACATAACATCATTACAAACTTAATTCCAAAACCACAGACTATAGAACTTAAATATAGAGAAATGCAGAGTAGAATACATTCTCCCTATCACCACTAAATGCACAGAAAAGTAGTTTTTACTCTAGTCAACATAACTTGCTCAAATCTTCACACTGGATGCTCAAACTTGAAACATAGAAACTACAGACATCCATTAACATAACTTCCAAACCACAAACAAAGATATTTACTCTACAAGATATGTGGACAAAAACACTACACTATTCTTCAGCAAGCCAAGATACTCTGCAACACACTATTTCCACTAGGAGAGCAAATTTTCTCAAAAGCACTTGGAACCTTAGTATCTGGAAGAGTTTCTCATTATCTTCAACACTTATGTAAGCCAATACAAAGCAATTAACTTAACACAATTAAACATCAAAACAAGAGCACAATTGACACCAATGAAAACATAGATATGTTGACATCAATCACAACACCGGTAAGCACATACTTGCAATAATCTCCCCCTTTGTCATTGATGGCAACATTGATGTGAAAAAATATAAGCACCATCAAGACAAGACTTTGCACTGATTACTTTCTCCTCCTTTTTTCTACACTTCTGAATTCTTTCTTCCCCTGAGTTTTTCACATGATTTCTCTCCCCCTTTGACATCAATGGAAAAGGGCATCACTTCTCTTCCTCTACACATACTTGCAAACTACTACTCTGATCAAATTGGAATTAGTCTATTAGAAACTTTGCAATACTTACTTCTCTTTATCAAGAACCCATATCAGCAACATCTACCTACTCCCCCTGAGAGGTAGCCTTCAAAACATCAATCCATATCAAAGAATAAGACTTTGGGCACCACTGGACTGATGTACTTCTCATGCATCTTAGTTTAGAGTAGGAGGGGTAATAACCCCTAACTTTTCCCTGAGATACTCAAAAGTATCCTTAGGCAGAGGCTTTGTAAAAATATCTTCAATTTGATCCTTTGTAAACACATATTCCATCTTCACTTCATTCTCTATTACCTTTTCTCTCAGAAAGTGATACCTTATAGATATATGCTTTGTCCTTGAGTGCATCATTGGATTCTTTGAAATATTTATAGCACTTTTATTGTCACAAAAGATTGAAATTGATTCTTCATACTGATGCAGAGCATCTAGGACAGTAGTCTCATAGTTCATAAACCTCACATGCAATAGCTCCCAAAGTTCATTGTTCTCTGACAGAAATCAACCTTCTTACAAGGAAGGGTTTCAACACCATAACAACTTGTTCTTGACATACAAAATGAGGGAGGACTCTAGGACACCTATCCCAAGATGCCTAACTCCATCTAACATTCCTTCAACTCCTCTACACAGACTTGCAAGACAACAACACCTACCATACCTTTCAAGGACAGTCACAACCTCACTGCTCCATGAGAAGGATAGTCAAAATATCCATCTTAAGGTGGTCTCTTTTAAGAAAAAATCTTTCCTAACTTATAACATACCAAATCAATAACTCACTAAACATCTAATGTCTTCTTTGACAAAACAATGACATGCCAAACATACCTATTATCTTCTATTTGATGTTGTCCTCCTTCAACATCCAATACATGACTTCTGCAGGGTCATCTACCTGACCAACACAGTCCCAACCATCCTCCTTCCATCACAACCTCTACAAGACATTGCATTATCTAATATACAAGCCATTCCACTGATCAGTAATAGAAAAGATCAGTGGAAAGGTGGAAAATCCATCGAACTACTCAGGAGGAGCCCTAAATCAGGGTTTTGGACAGTCAATGGGAAACTAATGATTTCTTCCTCCTGCCTTACTGTCAAAACCTCAAAGTAGATTCAATACAAAGGCACTTCACTCCTCTATTTGGCCAACATGGATACCAGTCACCTGTAGACCGTACCAGTACGGACTAGTGTTGGAAACAACAAATTTATAACTGTGACAGTGGGTTTAAAGGATAGTTTGGCAAACAACAATCATAGTCTATCTCCATTCATTCCCAAGGCTCAAACTCACTTCAAATATAGTCAATAGACCCACCTTCACATCCAAGCATTTAACACTTCCCAACAATGTCGTATAGTAGAGTAGTATGGGCTTAAAATGCATTAGAATACAGAAAATACATAAAAGACGGGAAAACAGAAGTTTTTTATTTCTTATTTCATCTCCATCGAATCTCTTTACAATCAATCCTCCCTTGGCTTAAAACAAGCCTCAACATTTTCATGGAGTGGTTGGGGTCCAAGAAACTACCCAAACTATCATGCTTTTCTTGATTTCTAACTGTTGTTCAAAAGATTGTTTTTGTAACTATCTTTTCTCACCGACTATTTTATGTTTAGAAGCTTTATAACATGTGGAGAATCTATGACAAGGTGTTAACATCCTTTGTACCTTTGACATGCCTTTAGAGGCCTACAACATGAAGATTAAAATGATTTAAATGACTATCTTATATGACTAATGCAACTGCCTTTCACTACATGACTGTCCTCCCTAGGACTCACAACATAACAATAGTAGATTCTAGCTATTTGGACATAGTCCATTACAAATTTGGATTTCAAGCCTTATATAACCTTTAATATGGTCTCAAGGACCTCATTGAAGCAAACAAAACAACTTAAAAATCAAGTAAAATCTAGACATCTTGGTCAAGTAAAATCTAGACATCTTGGTGCTCCTGCACCATACTCCCCGGCATGATGAAAAATCTTGTCCCAAGAGTTATGGGGTCTACTCCAACCACTCTTCAATCTTGTTGGAATGTTCCTCTGACTAGGAAACATGAACTCTCCAAGAGTAATCTTCCTTCTTCTCCAACCTACATGGCTCCTGTAAACAATGTTAGAACCATAAAACCTGTTTTGGTGTCCTTGTCTAGGACCTTGTTGCTGCAATGCTATTGTTCTTCCCAACTTGAGATTCTGATTGATTCCTCCTTGTATTATCTATTGTTTTCCTTCCTTCTTCTACCTCTTTATAGGGCAATCAATGTCTCCAACTTTGACATAACTCAAGTCCCAAACCTACTGCTCTTTAGGACTGTCATCCACCTTCTTCTTCTACAACTGTTCCTGCTGCTTGCAATCATCCTAAACCTACACATTCAACTGTAGTTTCTCTCCAAAACAAATAGTAACATGTTCCTTCTTCTCTTCACAAGGTAAAGGTATTAGTTTGAACTTCTTACCATCTCTGTACACCACATAGTTATTAGTATAACCATCATGAATTGTTCTCCTCAAGTGCTGCCATGGTCTACCCAAGATTATATGCCCACATGTCATTGGAATAACATCACACAAAACATAGTCCTGATATGGACCAATTGCAAAATCAACATATGCCTTCTTAGTGACCCTGACTTGCTGCTCTTGACTCACCCAAGTGACATTGTAAGGACTAGGATGATCAAAATTTTTCAATCGCAACTTATGCACCATTTCCCAAGAAACTAGATTATCATGAGAACCTGAATCTATAATCAACTTGCATATCTTTCCATGGCTTAAACAATTAGTTCTGAAAATAGATACCTGTGGTGGTTGCTGCATTTTACCTTTCTCCACCATAAGCATTTCTCCAACCATCATTGGAGAGGCCAATGACATTTCTGGTTCTTCTGGCTTCTCCTCCTCTTGTGCCAAGTGAACTCTTCTATCCTTGCTCCTATCAACATCATCCTTCTTAGGACATTTGAAAAATGTGTGTCCCACCTCATTGCAGTGATAACATCTACCTGTGAACACTCCTCTTCCTGATCCAAATCTACCTCCACCTCTATATCCACCTCTCTAATCTGTAGAAATCTCCTTACCCTTCTCATTGTTGTTCTGAACTTCAGTAGTAGGTCTACCCCTACCTCTATATCCTCTTCCACTACCTTGTCTTTCTTGCTTCCTCTTCACCCTTTCTTCAGCCCTAATGGCCAACTAAAAACATTCTCCAAGAGAATTTGGTACTGCCAAACCAATTTCATCTTGCAAGTTATACCTAAGCCCATTAAGGTACCTTGCCACCTTCTCTTCTTCATCTTCTAATCCTCCTCTGATACTAAGACTATGAAATTGCTTAGTATAGGACATAACATCCATGTCCTTCTGTTTAAAATTCTGCCTCATCCTCTTTGTCTGAATGGAGTAATCAGATGGAAGCAATTGCTCCTTCATCATATCCTTCATCCTATTCCAAGAAGTGATTCTTGATGCACCTCTAGCCATTCTTTCTGTTTGCACACTACTCCACCATGTAAGTGTTGTTCCTCTCAGTTTTGTCTTTGCAAATTTGATCTTCTTCTCATCACTCATCTCCTCATACTCAAAAAAATTTCTAGGGCACCTATCCACCCTAACACCTCTTCACTATCCATCTTCCCTTGATAGATAGGTAACTCTATGTTTGCCTTTGTTCCACTTCCTTGGACTGCCTTCAGCAATCTCACAAACTTCTTCTCTTTAGCATCCAACTCATCCTCAGGAGGATTCTCATCTACCTCCTCATCTCCTTCTGAACCATCTTATTCATCCCTTCTAGGATTCTTCTCCAATACTTCCAATCTAGCCAAGATTGATGCATTCTCACTTCTCACTTGCCTCAACTCTCTTTCCTTTGCAGCATCCTGATCTCTTCTATCCCTTAATTCCTTTTCTCTTGCCTCTAAGGCTTCTCTCAACTCATTATTCTCCCTAGCCATCTGGTTCTTTGGAGGCATCTTCACAACTCTCTCAACCCTTACTATTTCACAAGATCCTTTACTCCCTCAAGGACCTACTAATGGCTCTGATACTAATATGATGCAGAGCATCTAGGACAGCAGTCTCATAGTTCATAAACCTCACATGCAATAGCTCCCAAAGTTCACTGTTCTCTGACAGAAATCAACCTTCTTACAAGGAAGGGTTTCAACACCATAACAACTTGTTCTTGACATACAAAATTAGGGAGGACTCTAGGACACCTATCCCAAGATGCCTAACTCCATCTAACATTCCTTCAACTCCTCTACATAGACTTGCAGGACAACAACACCTACCATACCTTTCAAGGACAGTCACAATATCCATCTTAAGGTGGTCTCTTTTAAGACAAACTCTTGCCTAACTTATAACATACCAAATTAATAACTCTCTAAACATCTAATGTCTTCTTTGACAAAACAATGACATACTAAACATACCTATTATCTTCTATTTGCTACTGTCCTCCTTGAACATCCAATACATGACTTCTGCAGGGTCATCTACCTGACCAACATAGTCCCAACCATCCTCCTGCACTCACAACCTATACAACAAATTGCATTATCTAATATACAAGCCATTCCACTGATCAGTAATAGAAAAGATCAGTGGAAAGATGGAAAATCCATCGAACTACTCAGGAGGAGCCTTAAATCAGGGTTTTGGATAGTCAATGGGAAACTAATGATTTCTTCCTCCTGCCTTACTGTCAAAACCTCAAAGTAGATTCAAAACAAAGGCACTTCACTCCTCTAGTTGGCCAACATGGATACCAGTCACCTCCAGACCATACCAGTATGGACTAGTGCCAGAAACAACAAATTTCTAACTGTGACAGTGGGTTTAAAGGACAGTTTGGCAAACAACAATCATAGTCTGTCTTCATTCATTCCCAAGGCTCAAACTCACTTCAAAAGATAGTCAATAGACCCACCTTCACACCCAAGCATTTAACAGTTCCCCACAATGCCATACAGTACAGTAGTACGGGCTTAAAATGCATTAGAATACAAAAAATACATAAAAGACAGGAAAATAGAAGTTTCTTATTTCTTATTTCATCTCCACTGAATCTCTTTACAATCAATCCTCCCTTGGCTCAAAACAAGCCTCAAAATTTGCATGGAGTGGTTGGGGTCCAAGAAACTGCCCAAACTATCGTGCTTTTCTTAATTTCTAACTGTTGTTCAAAAGATTGTTTTTGTAACTATCTTTTCGCACCGACTGTTTTATGTTTAGAAGCTTTATAACATGTGGAGAACCTATGACAATGTGTTAAAATCCTTCCTACCTTTGACATGCCTTTAGAGGCCTACAACATGAAGATTAAAATGACTTAAATGACTGTCTTATATGACTAATGCAACTGCCTATTACTACATGACTGTCCTCCCTAGGATTCACAACATAACAATAGTAGATTCTATCTATTTGGACATAGTCCCTTACAAATTTGGCTTTCAAGCCTCATACAACTTTTAATATGGTCTCAAGGACCTCATTGAAACAAACAAAACAACTTGAAAATCAAGTAAAATCTAGACATCTTGGTGCTCCTGCACCACATACACAACTCTTATATCCTTCAATGTTTGCTTCATCTAAAGTACTTGAGTACAACATGATACAACAATATATCCTGCTTCTACAATAGACAAAGAAATTGATTCTTGCTTCTTGCTTCTTGCTTAACCATGAAACCAATCTGTTCCCCAAGAGGAAAGCACCTCCACTTGTACTCTTTCTGTCATTAGCATCTCTAGTCCAATCTGCATCTGTATAAGCATTGAGAGTGAAATTTGTATCTTTGGGATACCATAATCCATAGTCTGAAGTGCCTTTCAAATACCTCATGATCCTCTTGACTGCCATCACATGTGACTCTTTGGGATCTTCTTGAAATCTTGCCACAAGACATATTGCATCCATTATGTCAGGTCTGGTATGGGTTAGATAAAGCAGTCCTCCAATCATAGATCTATACTTTTCTGATCAGTCCTAGGTGATTCATCATTCTTGCTCAGGTTGCAGCTAATTACTATAGGAGTACATACTAGCATAGAATCCTCCATTCCAAACTTCTTCAACAATTATTTCACACACTGAGAAATGAAAATTCATTTTTCTGATTGACTAATCTGCATTCCTAAGAAGAAATTCATTTCCCCAAACATAGACATCTCAAATTATTTTTGCATTTCCTTTGTAAATCTCTTACACATACCTTCATTGCCTCTAAAGATAATATCATCAACAAAGACTACAACAATCAGAATTTGATCATTATTGATTTTGAAATAGAGATTGCTGTCAGCAGTACCTTTACTGAACCCTGATTGCAACAAATACTTGTCCAATCTTGCATACCAGGCTTTAGGAGCTTGTTTAAGTCCATACAAGGCTTTCTTCAATCTACACACCATGTCACCTTGGTCTGATGACTGAAATCCTTTCAGTTGTTCAATGTAAACTTTTTCTTCCAACTCTCCATTCAAGAATGTAGACTTCACATCCATCTGGTATACTTTGAAGTTTTTGTGTGCTACAAATACCAAAAACATTCGTATTACTTCAAAACTTGCCATAGGAGTAAAAGTCTCTTCAAAATCTATGCCTTCAACCTAAGAATATCCTTTATATACCAATCTTGCTTTGTTTCTTACAACTTCTCCATTTTCATTCATCTTGTTTCTGAAAACCCATTTGGTTCCAATCACATTCTTGTCAACAGGTCTAGGGACGAATTCCCAAGTTTGATTTTTCTCTATCTGCACCAGCTCTTCTTGCATGGATTTTATCTAACTTTCATCTTTGTAGGCCTCATTTATAGTCTTAGGTTCAATCTATGAAAGTAAATAGTAGTTCACCTATTCCTCTGTACCTCTTTTTCTTCTCAATACCCCTTTGCTTTTTTCACCAATTATCTGATCTTTAGAATGATTAATCCTTACATACCTGGGAGTCTTTTCTAGAGATTTTTCTTCTTTAAATTGACTATCCTATTGTTCCATCTTTTCTTCATTGATTGTAACAACAGGTTCATCTGATTCATTGTCACTCAGATCTGATGTTATTTCCCTATCCTCATCAACCCTCACATTAGCACTCTTAACAACCTTTCTCAATCTTTTATTGTAACACCGGTAGGCCATACTCTTAGTAGAGTATCCAAGAAAAAATCCTTCATCACTCCTAGCATCAAACTTTCCTAACTCTTCATCTCTTCTGATATAACATTTGCTTCCAAAAACTTTGAAATATTTCACTATGGGAACTCTTCCATACCACAATTCATAAGGAGTTTTAGTACCATTACCTTTGACTTGAGCTCTATTTTGAATGTAGACAGTAGTATGTATAGCTTCTCTCCAATACACTTCTGGTCAGTTTGCCTCCATCATCATTGACCTAGCAGCTTCTTGAACTTGTTGATGATGATGATGAGTCATAACAACATGCATAAAAATTTGTACATCAAATCTTTATTATCTTGTAAAGTACAATCATCTTAAGATAAGTTGATGACTCCAAGTCTCCGTTGATCAAGTCATGATCATCTGATGTTACTTAGAGGTTGATGTGACATGTTGTTTTCCATTTTCAAGGGGTCTTACATTTGTCTTGATGATCAGTATTGTTCTATTTCCTATAAATTTACTCCACAGAGAGGTTATTCCTAGTGTATTTCCAAAGATAATGATGTATTTGCAAGTTTGATCAATTCTTCTGATTATTGATCATCATGATCCTGTTCTTTCTTCTACACAGTATATTTGCCCAAATAATGTGTCTGTAAATAGATATGTGTATGAATTTCATGGATTTATGTATGAATTTGCATGATATTTGTCAATTTAACATGCTTCTACTCTAAATATACTATGTATTTCCAATTATCTATGAGATGTCAGCATACTTCATGTTACCTGCTTTTAATTCTTAGTTATTTGCAATTGTGATGATGAATTGTTATGAAATTGAAAGAAATTTAAACTAATGCTTCTAATTTTAGTGAATCTTTAGCCATTTAACCACATACATACTAGATACATTCATGAGGAGAAGAAATAAAACCATATTGTCACTAGGATGTTCCACGGCTAGATATGGATGATGCTAACTTCAAAGGATAAGGAATGAAAACAACACATGCAGACTAACAAGCTCTCCAAGGGACGTAACTGATCAATGCATATATCAAGATTTCAAACACAAATTACTTAAGATTTATGATGATTTGTAATCAAATCATCTTCTCTTTCATTCAGTATGCATAACATGTACATTTACAATAGCTTTGAAATGAGTCCTGATATTTTAGCAATCAAATTTCAATTAAGTTTCTGAATCTTCAAAATATGGCACCCATGCACCTTTTATAGAATAAGGTGAGGGAGTGGTTACAAATGACCTACGGTCAAGATTTGTCAATTAAGATCAACGATAGATTATCACTTTTTGACTCAGTCAACTTTCCTTTGTGGCATAGGTTGCCAATTGGCAACCATCTGGATGACTCATTACTTATGAGTACCTGATGCATATGTCTTCTTTGTGATGCATCTTCATTTATTCCTTGGGTTCCTCTTCTTCATGTTCTTCTTCTTCATCATGATCATCATCATCATTGCTTTCTATATCACTATCACCCTGATGAATATCATCCTGTATATGGACCTTCATAGCCATCCTGATATTCTCATAGGCTTATACTATTTTATCTACTTCTCCTCCATCTTGGGTCTTGGCTTTTGTTATGGTGTGCTTGTGAGACTGCAATTTAGCTTTTATTGCATCTATCTTACCCTTTCTGCTATTTAGAGTCTCATTATAAATCTCCATCTTAACCTTGATCCTCATGAGCTTATTCATCACCTCTTCTGTCAAGTGGTTGAGGGGGTCATCAGCCATCAGCTGGAAATTATCATGTAGTGCCTTGATGGAACAATATATGTCTTGGTTTTCAATCTTCCCCTCTACTTTCCCTTCCAAAGCTTCTAGGATCTCTACCTCATATGCCATCATACTGTGCAGCTTTATACCTGTATCCTTGAGCTTGCCACTGCACTTCTTCAGGATATCACATTCGAACCTGATAACCTCATACCATATGTATAGCAGCAAGGTGGTGTTATTATTCAGCACTCCATTGTTCATTGAATTTGAGGATCAATCCTCCTCATCTTACTCAAAGTAGTTAGGTCCTTCTCCAATTGGAATGACCGTCTTCCTGTTTCATTCTACATTTTGTCTACTTTTCTCTTCAAACTCCTTAGAGAATTCCACCTCTCTAAAGAGGTTCTCAAAACTTCCTCAGCTCCTGTGAGGGCTGACATCATCCACCTCTCCATTATCATGGCTTCATGCTTCATGAGGTCTAGTTTAGACCTCCTCCTGGGATATGACAATCAATGGGACTGCTGGATCCACTAGTGTACTATCAGGGTTAATCAACCACTTTATATATGAATGCAGCTGGGCAATGTGCTCCTTATGCTATTTATTTTTCTCTTTCTCCTTCTTTACCCTTTGGGTTAAAGAATCAATGATATCCTTCCCTTCCTGACCCTCTTGGTCTTCATTGGAAAAACCCAAATCAACAATTGTGATTTAGAACTCCTTAAGGGTGATCTTACCCTTCTCTTTCTCTATAGTGGGAAGTGCTACTTGGGCTATCCTTCTTCCTGTAGCAGGATCTCTTCTAATAGCTGATGTCAATCTAGCTTTCCTCTTGGGCTTCATGATTGTCTCTGCAAACAAGGTAGAAACATCAAATTCTTGAATTTCAATGCCTTGTTCTGTACCTATTTCTTTCTCCAGCCACTGAGGCATTTCATTTCCAGATCCTTGTTGTCCTTTGTCATCATCATGTGTGCCACTATCTCTAGTATCTGTCTCTATTCTGGGTGGAGAAGGTGACTTCCTAGTTTCTTCCTCATGCTGCTCCTCCTGAGGGGGGTCTTGTTGCATATCTTCTTCTTGAGGGGCCAATTTCTATGGGGGAGGATCCTGTGGAATGTCCACATGATGATCCTGCCCTTGATCATGCACTCCCTCTTTTCGAATCTCATCCACCTTAGTATTTTGCTCATCTTAAGGCATGTTAACATCTATGGCAAATGTCTAAGTGTTTGGCTTTGGTGCATCACCCTAATCTTGGACCAACTCTTGTTCTGCACCTGATGCACCAACATCTTGTGTCTTAAGGTCCTCATGACCTGATTTATCCTTTTCTCCTATATCTCCTTGAGTCCGAGCGGCATCATCACCTAATGTATCTTTATCACCCTCGCCCTTCTGTTGGACTTTAACTGTCTTTGGCTCAGCGGGTATCTCATGTTGTTGTTGGCCCATGTTCAGAGCATTGCTTTCTTCTTCTGTCTACTTGGCTGCTTCAACATTTTCTATTGGATCAGGTGCACCTACTTTGTCTTTGGGGCTCTCATCCTCCCTGTATGTCAAATCTATAACTGTAGGGCTAGTTACCTGATCTACCAACTTGTCAAGCCCGATTGTTGGGCTGCCCTTTCTGGGCTACTTTCTTTCTCTTCTTGAGTTGTTTGGTTCACTTCCTCTAGTACCACCATTTGTGCTAGTGGGGTCCCATGTGGAGTCATACAGGTACTAGAGGTGAGAGTTTCCATCTTTTGAGAGGCAACACTCTGCACTACTTCATCATCTGATAGGTCCATGGTGTCTTCCAAGGAGAAAGAACCACCCTGACCTGCTTTGAACGTCTCTTTTTCTTGTTTCTCTGCTCTCTCAATCTTAAACTTGATTATGGTGGGAAGTGGTACATCATGTTGCATCTCCTTCCTAAACACTTCACCACCAACTCCTCTTAATACTATAGGATTAGTCCTAATCTCATCCCGCATGGATGTCCTTTGCTTCTTGGGTGGAAACATCAGGGGCACCAACCTCCTCTTCCTACTAACCATCATCAGGTCATCACCTACAGGTTCTTTATCTACTGGCTCTTCTTCAAACGGGGCATCCTCTTCTACCTCATGCTGTGAGGTTTGGCCCTCATCATGTACTTCTGCAATTTCTATAGCTGTCCTCAGGATCCTCTTTGTTTTTGGTTTGTCCATTAGAGGCAGTGTGGATGAGGCAGATGCCTATCTTGATGTTGATGCACCTACAACTGGTATGGCAATTTTGTCAATTATCACCCCCTTAGGCTCATCATCAGTTTTCTTTCCTTTGGGGGGTCCTTTCCTCTATTTCTACGTAGGTAGCCTCTCTCCATTGGATTTCCTTTTCTCATTGAGGAAGTCATCATACTCCTCATCTGTTAGTTCTTGCCTTTTTTTCTTGGCATCTACAGTAAGGGCTAAACCCCTTCTCTTCAATCTATTTATCTATTCATCTACCCAAGCTTGGGTTAACTGCAGCACCCCACCTGTAAACTGGTCCAAGGAAATATCCTCTAGCTATGTTAGATTAGGGGCTAAGATGGTGTCATTGTAGACCTTCTTGTCTTCATATTCATTTGACATTGTTTTACCATCATCTTTCTTCAGTTGTGCTGGCACTTGGATGTAGTCGTATGTCCTTATCTCGTTCAAGGTAAGCCTTTGGTATTTTCTTCTTCTCACCTTAGCTTCATCCTCACAATCTATCCAGAAATCCTCTAGATACTTTTGATGTATAGGTTTCCCCATTATTTTCTGCATCCTGCCATAGGGGTCATAAGATCTAGCCAATGGAAATGGCTGTAGATACATCAGTTTCAAACCTCCCATGGCATGCTCTATGCTCTGTGAATCTGAGCACATATACCAACCCATAGATACTGGAAATAGTACTGGAGGTATCTACTTTTGTGCTTTATATGCCTCCACTATGGTAGACACCTATCTTAGAAACTCCATTAGGACTACCCCATCAGTAGGGTATCTTGGTAGCATGAGGGGCTGATCTTCAAATCCTTCTATTCTCATGTATGAAAATGTGGCATACTGGATGAACCAGGCCCCATGTCTATAGACAACTTCTTGAGCTTCCATGCTAAGTCTCTTGGTTCTGTCTTCCTCTATTGTTCTGACTAGATGCATAGAGAATGCATCATTCACTAATTTGTAATCCATGAGGTAGTCCTTTCTCTGTATCTAAGGATAGTGATCCCATATGTGGGCATCATCTACACCACCGCTAACCTTACCCACTGTAGTCAGGGCATCAAATGTTCCCTTGTAGGCACATGAGTATACAACATATGAGCTCATGTGGAATGAGCACTCCTGACCTCTCAGGTTCCTCATCTCTTCATCTAATGCATCACTAATGACCTTGGCCCATAATGGCTTGTTATCTGTATAAAGGACCATTTGGATGATTCCAAACATCCAATTTTTAAAATTTCCAGCATGAGGCTAACCTGTCATCCTACTAAGCAGGACAATCATGCACTGGTACTCATCATCAAAATCAAATTTATACAGGTGGAAAGGCAACTTAGCAGAGGTAGTGTAGGTGCTGCCCTTAGACCTCCACTAGTACATCCTCTTCGTTGCAATTTTCTTATTGTTATTATACTTTGTATCCAATTTTTGTAGATCCACACTGACCACCCTCTTTCCAACTGGTGAATTAAAAGTAGATGTGATGCCCTTAATTTAAAAGTCTGCATAAACTCTCCCATGCTTCTCCACCTACTTTGTCTAAGGGTTATAGTTCCTAGCGCATTCTACTACCAATTCTAGGGTCTCCATGGCATATGGGAATCCAACTGCATGCCACATCCCTGAAACATATATTGCATCCAAAAGGGTATTGTCTTTATCATGAGCTATTCTAGATGACCACACCGCTAAATCTATATCCCCTTAGTGAGTGTCACCAATGATGCCATACTTGAATTGTACCCTCGTGGGCTGAACAAACATGGGCTTAAGGAATTATGCATCAGACCTGTTCCACCTAAGATCCTCCATGGAATCCTGCAACAAAAATGCCTTGTCTTACCATACAATATCCATATGCATTCATATATCATTATATATCTCTACAACATCATGTGTACTCTATTTATCACTCTTGTAGTTCAACATGATATGCACACATACAGATTCAAACCACAAGAAAGAACATACTACCTGAACATGTAGTCAATCACAATAGGAGGGTTTTCAATTACTTACTTGATAGTGCTTTTCTCCTAGGTTAGGTGGATAATTACAGAAAAGGGCTACAGATGTTGATGATCACTCGTTCTGTTACGTTGAAAGATCTCATCCATTCAAAGGTATATCGTATGAGGGTTTGACTTCTCTGCTTTGTAATTTCTCATTTTTTCGCAAGGTAAATGAAAATAACCTTGAAAGATTACCTTTAAACTTATCCATAGGGCAAATTAAGGTAAAACTGCATTAAATTGATTCAATCCGTTGATCTTCTACAGAGAAACCATGAATGATGCCATGTGTTTGAATTGTATTCACAATCGACGAGAATCCATCTACCACATTTATGTCCATTTAATGTTAGGAGACAATGGGGAGGGTGATCTTTGAAAGATCAGGTGATATTCAAAATATGACCCCCTTTGGATAAAATGACCTTCCGCCTTTGAGCGGCAAAATTAATTCAAAGGAACTAGGTGATGTGGTCAACGTTGACCACATATATATCAGGTAATGAATTTAAGATCAAGGGATGTTCAAAATATGACCCCTTGAAAAGATCGAGGTGACGTCAACATGTTGACAACCTTGTTTAAGTGTTGTGTTATAATGACGCCACCGTCATATTATTGAATATGGTGGGCACCAAATATATACCTCCGTGGGGTAAAATAGAATGATGATGTCATCACCAAGGTGATATTCTTCATTCGTTGGGTTTAGATGACATCATCGTCATATTGGCATAAGGTGATATTTTGTGACGGGTGATAGTCGTAAGATTACGGATATTAAAAATATGGCCCCGCAAAATATGTGAAGTTGTTTGATGGGCATATAACAACCACTACGTAAAATTGACATTCAGGCTTCATGGACCAAGTGATTATTAGGTGATAAACTTATATCAGGTTGATCTTATACAATGTGACTGATGTTTGAAATATGACCCCCCTTCTCAGAATATCAGGTTTGACTGAAACTTTGACTTAACATAACTTCCTTCCCTTAAAGAATTTTAGGGTGATCCAAAAGGCAAACCTGCTTGGAATTTCATGAACCTTCCAACCATGAGGTTAATGATATGAAATACTAACTTTGATAAATGACCTCATCATGGTGACCTATCTACCCCCATGCAGGGTTACCTGCATGACTTATTTTACCAAACCGCCCAAAGCAAAAAAACAACAAACCAAAGCAGCAAAAAAGTTGGGTCCTTGTTTTATCAAGTCAAAATGGGGCATGTTGTGTAACCACACAACAACTTGCCACCAAATAACATAACTAAATTCCAATGATTCAAGTGATGTGATCACATTCTAACATAGTATCTTAACTCTTTCTAAGTATAAGTATTATAATCTTTCTGAATGATGAGGTTTTCATCCTGGCAACAATGCTAACAAAGGATCAGATGTGTGCATATAATTAGTTATCCTCATCTTGAAAGTAAGTTGAAAACATGAGTAACTGATGTTAAGCTACATAGTTTGGGAGCATTCCTCATAGCCAACCTGGATAGAGCCTTGCTGCCAGCAGGCGTCCATAGCCGCAACAAGGTTATCTATACAATCTCCCTAAGTAGAGCCCCACTGCCAACAGGCATCTATAGCCTCCGTAGATTTACTTAGATGGCCTAATTTTATTTCTTTTTGGATTTTCAATATTTACTCTATATTCATATGATATCATCATGTAAGCTTAATGTGCAAGGCATGGTCACTTGCTGATTTAGGTTGGAGATTGCATTGGTAGCAAAGGAGTCCCTTTAGATTTTTCACTTAACACCTGTACTTATGTGTTCCACAAACCCAAGGTTGTTAGGTGAGTCATTGTGAAAGAATCACTTTGGTCAAGAAAGGGCATCCTGATGAAAAGATATCACAGACCTGATCACCAACACTTCTCAAAATGAGTCATCACCTATATATGAATTTGTTCTCATCACTTGAATCTTAACAATTTGGTTATTTTCTTGGGGTGATGAGCTGCATCATCTTGACTAACCAAAAAAGAACTCAACAAGTAAACAAACAAAGCAAAACAAAACTATACAAACAACTATACAAATATGCACATTATGATACACATGACTTGCATGACACTGTTTCAGGCTTGAAAGTAATACTTGAGAAACTGTCCATTAACTGGTAATGGGACATCCTCACCGGTCAAGGTCTTAAGTGGTGCAGGAGCACCTACCTGACAGCTGGCCTTCATGAGGCAGTTAGTAGTTTTAGGTCTTGTTTATGTTTCCAAGAAGGTCTGATAAGACCAAATGCATGTAATAAGGTCATGCTGATCATGATAAGATCATGCTGACCAGGCTTTGCTATTTTTAGCCAGTTTGTTAGGACAGTTGTCATAATGTATGTTCGGTTGGATCTCCCAGCCGCCTGGAGAGTTCCTAGCCGCTTGGAGTCAGGTCAGTAGTACTCATAGGAAAATCTATTTAAGCATGAGGATCGGTTGACTGTAGAGCATGAATCGATCGAGCTAGGTTGTAGAGAGTGAGACAGCGAGAGAAACTGATCATTGTATTTGCATCTTTTGAAATCAAATAAAGTGTTCCTGTTTGTGTTCATCCTCTATTGAATTCCATTGCTTGATCAATTTGCTGGTTTGGTGGCTGTATGGATTCACTGATCCATTCCACCGGTTGATTCGTCTGATCGGTGGAATGGTTATGTACAGTAGGGTAGGATTTCGTTTGTTTGTTTGCATGCAGGTGTGAAGGTTCGCGGTTGAAAGGTGTTGAAGACCCTAGCATGGGCATGTGCTAGGTCGAGCTGATGAAGTGTGGAAGATCACCCAGGAAGTGGATCGAGCCATCCCAGGAGGTTCGGCGGATCAGCGCAGTGAAAATCCGCTAAGGCTGAAAGTTCGTCAAGACGACATCATCAGGATAATTTGGTGAATATCCTGCAGAAGCTTCGGGCATCATCATCCAGATAAGAGGAGATGAGCATGATGTTGTCGATTGCATGAAGTGCAAGTGCGTCGGGGTGATCACCATCAGGAGGAGCCGAGGAGGAGCGTATCGGCATCAGGTAGAAGATCGGGTCATGAAACTGTTGAAGTTTGCATGTTGCAAGTGCATCAGGATGTTTTAAGTCAGATATATGCTCAGCGTATATATCGCCGTCAGGATCATCTCTCGGGAGTGCCCATCATCCGCGTATCGCTAGCAGATGCGGGAGTGAAAGTTCGTTTCTTTTGACTAAGTGTTGAAGAGGTCATCAGGATATTGGGTGACGTCATCGTCATCAGGATATGATGTCATCGTCATCAGGATATTGAGATATCTCCCTACGTAAGTTTATCCTGCTGTCGTGAAGTGCTTAGGTATCGGCGGAAGTCCGCGGCAGAAATTTGTGTTAACATCATTAGGAGGTTTCGAGAGAACCGGATAAAATCATATCATGATGCTGTTGCTTGTATCGTCAGCTATCGGGGCATCGAAGGGGAGGTGCTGAAGGTGATCGTCATCAGGGTATTTGGAGCAACCGGATATTTGATATCCTGCTGACGAAGAGAGTGTTGAATATCATGATGATGCCGATGGAGCTTGGCGCCCGATGAACAGTGCAACAGGAGGATGTTTGCGCTAGTCGAACATCATGATGATGATGATAGGCGGAAAACGGAGGAAGTGAACAGTAGTCGGCAGGAGGATAATTGTGATGATGCGGACAATGTAAAGCAAAATATGATGATGATGATGATGATGATGATGATGATGATGACGGGCTGCAGACATCCATGCTGTATCGTAAGGTTATAGTGTGGATGCCTCTGCATCATAGTGGTATCAGAGCTCAGCAAAAGGTCTGGGCTGTTGTGTGTTGATTCTGTCACCGAAAGGGCAGAGGTAGAGTTGAATTGTGTGTTGTGTGTTGATTGAGAGGTTGACAAAATGCCTCCGAAAGGTAGTGGTACTGCAAGGGAATTGCAGGAAATGAAGGAGAAACATGTTAGAGAGATGAGGAAGATGAAGGAGCTTGCTGAAGCACTTCAAGCCAGGCTGACAGCCCTGGAAAAGAACAAAAAGAGGGAAGTGGAAGATAGTGAGTCTGAAGAAGGTGAAGATACGGTTGAAGAGTATGAAGAGGTAGTGGAAGATCTGGATGCTGACGACCAGAGATTGGCAAAACTATTAAAGGCAATGCAGAATGATAAACCTAAGGTAAAGGTTGATGTTTCCAAGTATACTGGAAGTTTGAATGAAGATGAGTTGTTGGATTGGATTGCTGCACTTGATAATCACTTTGAATGTGAAGATGTTGCTGAGGATCAGAAGGTAAAGATTGCAAAGACCAAGTTAGGAGGTCATGCTTTGGTATGGTGGGATTATGTACAATCTGAGAGAAGGAAACAAGGGAAGTCAAAGATCACTTCATGGGATAAGATGGTAGCAAGGATCAAAGGTAAATTCTTGCCAAGGGATTATGAAATCTAGATGTTTAAGAAGCTGCAATTTTTAAAGCAGAAGGAAAGGGATGTGAAGGCATATACAGAGGAATTTTATAAATTGAGTATGAGATCTGGTCATCATGAGAATGAGGTAGAAAAGGTGGCTAGGTACTTGGCTGGTTTGAGGTTTAACATACAGGATGAGTTAGTTTTAGCTAACCCTAAGAATGTGGAGGATTGTTATCAAATGGCAATCAGGATTGAAGAAAAGATGAATAGAGGACATGCTAAGTCCATGAGAGGAAGAGGAAACAATATGAGGGGAAGAGGAGCAGCCCCTACACAAAAGCAAACCAATGAGGGTCAAGAAGACACTGGTAAAGGACAGGGACAGTCTGATTTCAGAGGTGGATGGAAAGGTAATAGAGGAAGATTTGGAGGTGGTAGAGGTTCTACTACATTTTCAGGAAAATGTTACACCTGTGGTGAGTTTGGTCATCCATCTTTCAAATGTCCAGAAAACAAAGGTTCATCATCCAGAAATGATAGAACTACTGACAAGAGGGTACAACTGGTACAAGAAGAGACAGTAGAGCAAAGTGTGCAGAGTTCAAACACTTATAAAGACAGAGAGCCTGATAATTATGGATATCCAGAGAGTGGAGAGTCTCTGCTGATGAGAAGAACAGCAACTACCATGAAGGTACATGACAAAGAATCCCCACAAAGAAGAGCTCTTTTCAAGACCATCTGCAAGAGCAAAGGAAAAGTATGTAAGGTTGTCATTGATACTGGTTCAACAGACAACATGGTATCTCAGGAAATGGTGGAAAAACTAAATTTGGAAAGGATTCCACATCCACACCCTTACAAGGCATCTTGGGTGAGTGATAGTCAATCACTTTTTGTCTCTGAACAGGCATATGTGGATTTTCAGATTGGAGCATATTAGGATAGAATTTTGTGTGATATTTTGCCCATGGAATGTTGTCACCTACTGTTGGGTAGACCATGGCAATTTGACAGAAGAGTACTGTATGATGGGTATTCTAATACCTATACCATCAAGAAAGATGGAAAGACTATTAAGTTGATGCCATTGCAGGCAGATGCTGCAGCACAGGGGGCAGCCAAAATCATTTTAATGGGAAAGAAGGAGTTTGTGCAGATGCCTAGGGGAGCAGGCATAAAGGCAGTTAAGGACACTGCAGGGAAAGGAGTTGTTACAGACAACAAGGTGAAGAAAGTTTTAGTTTTGACTGACAGAGGTCAGCAGCAGGTTCAGAAACAGGTTCGCACATAGCAATCAGTTCAGAAGAATGACAAGGATGTTGTCATAGTTGGGACTATTGTTTGTCCTATAAGAGTTGAAAGAAAGACAGAGTTGAACATTGCAGAAGTTCAAGAGGCAGTTCAGACAAAGGTTCTAGTCAGACAACCTGGCAAACACAGGGTATATGAGAAAAAGGCCTACATCAACAGGCATGAGGATTTACTTGCCAGAAAGCAAGTTACAGTTCAGAAGTCTTGGAGCAGCCAAGAGCCAGCAGAGGATAAAGCTGGAACAGATCAGCATATTGCAAAGGCAAGGTGTAAAGGTGGAGGGCTTCCACATGCTAAACTCATGGGACATGAGTTCTTTTCTGTTGGGGAGTATGGTGCAGGAGCACCTACCTAACAGCTGGCCTTCATGAGGCAGTTAGTAGTTTTAGGTCTTGTTTATGTTTCCAAGAAGGTCTGATAAGACCAAATGCATGTAATAAGGTCATGCTGATCATGATAAGATCATGCTGACCAGGCTTTGCTATTTTTAGCCAGTTTGTTAGGACAGTTGTCATAATGTATGTTCGGTTGGATCTCCCAGCCGCCTGGAGAGTTCCCAGCCGCTTGGAGTCGGGTCAGTAGTACTCGTAGGAAAATCTATTTAAGCATGAGGATCGGTTGACTGTAGAGCATGAATCGATCGAGCTAGGTTGTAGAGAGTGAGACAGCGAGAGAAACTGATCATTGTATTTGCATCTTTTGAAATCAAATAAAGTGTTCCTGTTTGTGTTCATCCTCTATTGAATTCCATTGCTTGATCGATTTGCTGGTTTGGTGGCTGTATGGATTCACTGATCCATTCCACCGGTTGATTCGCCTGATCAGTGGAATGGTTATGTATAGTAGGGTAGGATTTCGTTTGTTTGTTTGCATGCAGGTGTGCAGGTTCACGGTTGAAAGGTGTTGAAGACCCTAGCATGGGCATGTGCTAGGTCGACCTGATGAAGTGTGGAAGATCACCCAGGAAGTGGATCGAGCCATCCCAGGAGGTTCGGCGGATCAGCGCAGTGAAAATCCGCTAAGGCTGAAAGTTC
The DNA here is from genome assembly GCA_027924645.1 of Cunninghamia lanceolata. Classification (NCBI taxonomy): domain Eukaryota; kingdom Viridiplantae; phylum Streptophyta; class Pinopsida; order Cupressales; family Cupressaceae; genus Cunninghamia; species Cunninghamia lanceolata. The sequence goes on along the minus strand of BSBN01000685.1, from coordinate 8,085,277 downwards.
GTCAAGACGACATCATCAGGATAATTTGGTGAATATCCTGCAGAAGCTTCGGGCATCGTCATCCAGATAAGAGGAGATGAGCATGATGTTGTCGATTGCATGAAGTGCAAGTGCGTCGGGGTGATCACCATCAGGAGGAGCCGAGGAGGAGCGTATCGGCATCAGGTAGAAGATCGGGTCATGAAACTGTTGAAGTTTGCATGTTGCAAGTGCATCAGGATGTTTTAAGTCGGATATATGCTCAGCGTATATATCACCGTCAGGATCATCTCTCGGGAGTGCCCATCATCCGCGTATCGCTAGCAGATGCGGGAGTGAAAGTTTGTTTCTTTTGACTAAGTGTTGAAGAGGTCATCAGGATATTGGGTGACATCATCGTCATCAGGATATGACGTCATCGTCATCAGGATATTGAGATATCTCCCTACGCAAGTTTATCCTGCTGTCGTTAAGTGCTTAGGTATCGGCGGAAGTCCGCGGCAGAAATTTGTGTTAACATCATCAGGAGGTTTCGAGAGAACCGGATAAAATCATATCATGATGCTGTTGCTTGTATCGTCGGCTATCGGGGCATCGAAGGGGAGGTGCTGAAGGTGATCGTCATCAGGATATTTGGAGCAACCGGATATTTGATATCCTGCTGACGAAGAGAGTGTTGAATATCATGATGATGCCGATGGAGCTTGGCGCTCGATGAACAGTGCAACAGGAGGATGTTTGCGCTAGTCAAACATCATGATGATGATGATAGGCGGAAAACGGAGGAAGTGAACAGTAGTCGGCAGGAGGATAATTGTGATGATGTGGACAGTGTAAAGCAAAATATGATGATGATGATGATGATGATGATGATGACGGGCTGCAGACATCCATGCTGTATCGTAAGGTTATAGTGTGGATGCCTCTGCATCATTAAGCCTATAGGTGCTGTCTCCTAAAATTTTTGAAACTTGAAAAGGACCTATCCAAAGTTTATCAAATTTTCAATGATCTCCTTTCCTTTCATGTGCTTTGTCCCACATCAGGACCAAATCTAAGATCCTAAAGGCCTTCACTCTGGCTCTTTTGTCAAACCAACACTTGACAACAGCCTAATGTTTAGCAAATTGGTCAATTGCTTTACTTCTTTTTTCCTCTAGGTGCATCAACTGAGGCAACCTGACTTCTTGTTTTTATCTATGCCTAGATACTCTTGTGCAAACTGCAATGTGGGAATCTTTAGGTTAACAGGGAGGATGGGATCCACCCCATATACTAAGTGAAAAGGAGAATTTCCTAATGTAGCCTTCATCCTGGTTCTATCTACCCACAAGGCATATTTCAATAGGGTGTTCCACTCCCTTGGGTTCTTTTCTATCAATTTCTTTATGATGTTCAATAAATTCTTATTTGTGGATTTTGCTAATCCATTCCCTTAAGGATAGTAATTTGAGGAAAATTTCAAGATGATTTCATGGTCAAAAGCCCAACTTGATAATCTTATTGAAGCAAAGGCAGACCCATTATCACATACTAAAGCATATGGAACTCCATACCTGGTTATTATATTGCTTTCCAAAAACTTGATTACATCCTCAACATTGCATGTCTTACTGCTGACAACTTCAGCCCACCTGGTACAATAATCAATAATTGTTAAAACATACCTATGACCTAAAGATGATGGAGGGTTGATAGGCCCTATGAAGGCCATTCCGCATTGAACAAATGGGCGCATCTCCATCACTGGCTGCAAAGGCTGAGCAACACATCTTTCTCTATTTGCAGCAACCTGACACATATGACAGCATTTGATGTGTTCAGCAGTATCTTTAAAAATAGTGGGCTAGTAATACCCTGCCCTGAGGATAGCATGAGTGGTAGCTAAGGATGATCCATGTGCAGTTCCAAACTTGTCATGTAATTTTGCTAGCACCTTGTCTACTTCTTACCTCTCTAGGCATCTTAGGTATATTCCCTCATAGTTCTTAAAAAGGACTCCTCCTTTAATCATGTATTTTTGTGATCTTATTTTTAAGGCTCTCCTCTATGAGCCTATAATCTTGAAGGACATCTTCCAGTAATCAAGATGTGCCTAATGTCTGAATACCACTCTCCATCTTCCTTTGTATTTATGACATACTGCTCGTTCATGATGTTAGGATCAATTTATGATATCATTTGACTCAAAGCTTGTCCTCTTACTAATTTCATGGGTGTTATGTCCATATCATACTCTTGGAGGATAGTTATCCATTTGGCTCTTTTCTCACCTAGTTCACTTTGCATTAAAAGCATCTTTATTGCTGCATCTGGTACTATAGCAATCACCTTACTTCTTAAGATGTAATGTCTAAACTTCTTGACTGCTCGAACCAGAGCAAGTGCTTATCTTTCAACATCCATGTATCTGAGTTATGCATGTTGGCAAGAGACACTATATGGCTTCATGAGTGTTGTCATTGATGGCAACAAAGTCCATCCCACACATCCGTAGGACATGGTGTGTCTATATCAAAAGTCAAATTGAAGAGTATTTTAGTCCAGTGACTAAGAACAGAGCATGCAGCAAGGTCTGACAATCAGGTCCAGATCTCTCAGAGGAAGTACCTCAATAAAGTATGGACTTGGGGAAGTCAAGAGGAGTACCTTGACTAATAGATTCCATGGATTGAGTCTCTGGTGATGAAAGAGTGAAGAGATATGAGCACCTAAGTATTGGGTTCCTATTTGATAGAGTAGACTGAGGAAGAATTGACTGGCAGAGCATCAGACCTTAATCCAGATGAGATATTGATGGTAATAAAGTTTCCTAAGGGATCATTCATGATTGGCCGACATGATTGATGACTTCTATAAGCATCTCTCTGATACACATCACTTGGTAAGCAAGGATTCAGCCGACAGACCGGAGTTTGGGAAAATATTGAGTATTCCAGATGCCAACTAGAAAGATGTTGAAATCCTTTGTGCGGATATATATACTAGATGGATTTCAATGAGAAGGTGTGGGTGGTGTATTGTGAAGTGTGAAGAAGAGCAGAGAATAGTGTGGAAATAGAGATAAAGGTCCAGTATGTGATAGAATAGCACCACTAAGGCAGAGGAAGAATGAAGTGCAGTAGATCAGTATATTGAGGTTAACCAGAACTAAACCTAAGCATAGGTGGATGCTTCTCATCAGTTTAAGTACCTCGTTTCCTTCTATAAACTATTGTAGGTAGTGAGCCTCTGGTGAGCAGTATGCTCGAGCAGTGAGCCCTAATTGGCAAGTACCATTTTGTACTACCTTATTCTTTTAACAAAGAATACAATCTTGGGTTAATCACCTGTGGTTTTTTCCCTTAACAAGGTTTTCCACATCAAAAATATTGTGTCATGTGTGTTGAGTTCATTTATGCTTCCATGGTTATGTATGCTTATATGATTTGATATTGCACTAATTGTTAAAGAAGACAAGAAGTCAATTAATTAAAGATAACTGATTCACCCCCCATCTTAGTTATCAACAATTGGTATTAGAGCTAAGTTCCTCTAGATAGAGCCTAACAACTTGAGGAAGATCTAGGAATCTCAATGGATATGTATGGTATGAGGGAACAACTTCAGTCTACTCTGAATGATCTTGATCAATCTCACTTTGAAGTCAATGAGCTAAGGGAAAGACTCAAACAAACTGATGATTTCATAAATGAACTCAAAGAAAAACTAAGTATCTCAATGAAGAAAAGAAAGGAACTTCTTCAACAATTAGCAAGTCAAAATGAAGCCAATGATACTAATGAAGATCTAAATGAGAAAACCAAGTTATGTGAGAAGTTATCAAAAGAGGTCATTATGGTAAGACATGAAATGGAATCAAGAGTTATGAAATTCACCCAAGAAATTGAAGAGAAAAGAAAGACTGAAGATAATCTAAAACAATCTCTCAAGGAGAAATCAGAAGACTGCCACAAAATGGATAGAATAATCAGGCATTTGGAATCTGATCTTGAAGAAGCTAGAGACAATGAAGAACAACTTGAGAATCAGATTGACACTCTAAAAAGGGATCTTCAAATAGCAAATGAATACAAAGAGAAATTCAAGATAAGCTCTGCTCAACTTGAAGTTCTTCTTGAAAGCCAAAAGAGGGTAGATGACAAGCAAGGCTTGGGGTATGAGAAAGGTGAAAGCTCTGAATCTAGTCAGAAGAACTCTGGATCAAGAAATCCAAGAAACGGGCCTAGAAGACCTCTGGTAAGGCAACCAAATGCTCAAAGATATCCATCCTTCAATGGATACTGCCACAATTGCAATAACTTTGGTCACAAAGCAAATCAGTGTAGAAGAAGAATGAATCAGACTAATTCATCCTTCTCTGGACAGTGTTTTAACTACAAAAGGTATGGTCACAAATCCCATGAGTGTAGAAATATGCAAATGAACAATTCATTCAATGGTAAATGCTTTGCATACAATAGAATGGGACATATGGCTAATCAGTGCAAATCAAGAGGATATCAATCAAATATGTGAAGAAATGTTGTTTGCTACAATTGCAATAGATCCAGTCATATTGCCAAATTCTGCAGAAGCAAGAATCAGGACAAAAAGGGTCCAGTGCATCATAATCAAAACCAAGACAAAGGAAAGGGAAAAGTGAATGTGGATGAAATTCAAAGGGAGATGAAAAAGATTTGGGTAAAGAGGAGTACAGAAAATGTTGCGGATGGATCCGCACCAGAATCTGGTGCTGATATTCCTTCCAGAAATTAAATGGATGACCTCTGGTTCAAGGGGAGTCTCAAAAGAAAACAAGTTCCCCTAGCCAGTCAATTGGTGCTTGAAATTAGCACATGGAAAGTTGCAGATTAAAGGGTTCTCAGAAAAACATCTAAATGAGCCTTGGTAAAGATATGGAAGATCCGTAAGAAGTTTAGAAGAGGTTAATCTTCCTAGATTGATCTAGTTTAACAGTCATCCGGTAAGAATAGGATTCTCACAATTAGATCCGGTATGACTCAAATTTAAGGTATCTTGATCTGTGGATAAGTGGAATGATTGGGGAAAGATAGATAGATGGCTAATAGTGCATACCAGTGATCTGGAAAGATCTCTCTCAAGACAAGGAAAACAAGGCAACCAGAATAACTTAGGTTGTGCATTTATTGCAAAATGGAATTAGGGTTTGCCCAAAAATAAAAGGGTTCTTTGGCTCATCATTTGCACATTTACATTCAAAAACAAGAGAGAAGGAGCTCTGCAACAAGTTATCTCAAACCTCACAAAGATCAACCGCAAAAGTCGATTCATCCAAGCAACTTGATCCGGCTCATATCGTGAACCCTAGAAGCATAAGAGGTATTTTCTGCTCTTGAAATCTCTCTCTAAATATTTTGAAAGATGGCTACTCTGAATGTTGTGAAGTTCACTGATAAGCCATGTCCTAAATTCAAAAAAATCCCTACAAATCCCTAGAAGTTGATCCCCTAGGTGACTTTTCAAGCGTTCTGCATGGGGTTTTGCATGTAGAAGATGTTAGGGCATATATTCATGCAAACATTGAGGAATTTGGGGAATCCAATCTAATGGATATCTATCACAATTAGTTAATAGATGATTCTTTTAAACTCAAACCGCAGTACAAGGCTATCCAGGACAAGCATTTTGGACATTGCATCCATTTCTCCTGTTTTGTAGAAGATGAATGGGTCCAGTATGTTCTAAGTAGAATGCATGACAACTTTATGTGGTTGATGAGGCCATTCAAGATAACCAAAGATGCCATCAGGGCAGTTACTAATTGCACTCATCTGGTGGGTTACCTACTCTCAAATCTGTCAAGAATCAGACAGTGAGTGAGGCAATTAGATCAAAATTTGACAAGAGAGCAATGACTATAGAAGATATCACTGATCCAGATATCAAGTTTGTATCTATGATAATTGGTTATAAGATATATCACTCCAGCAGGGAGAATTCAGTATCCAAAATTACTGTGTATACTGCTTATGAAATGCTAAGGAAAAATGTTGACTATGATCTCTGCAAACTTCTTCTGAGCCAACTGTTAGAAAACTTACAAAGGATCAAGAAGGACAAGAAAAACTCATTCAAATATGGTGGTCTAATATTATGTCTATTCATTTACTTTGTGAATGAGCTACCCTGATCCAGTGGTTAGATATGGCAAAATGACAGACCAATAACCATACAAATCAGAGATTATTTACATGGAATTGGTGATGCCAAGGCACAGAGTACAACACTTTAGGGCTACTTCAAGAACTTTCAGAGTATGATGCAAGCCAGAGAAAGAATCCCTCAATCATTAGTTGAAAAATACAAGGATACAGTGTGCTTTATGGTGGACACTGATCAATGCCTAATGGAGGTAGTGGAACCAAGAATAGTATGGATCATGCCAATGGGGTATGAGGTTGATGAGAAAATCCTAGAACTGCATATCCAACATCTACTGAGTCTGCCCAAGGACCCTAAAGCTGAAAGGTTTGGAACCTACCAAGAGCTAAGTGTAAAAGTTCATATTGAACTAAGACAGCTTGAGATCAAGAGAAAAGTAAGGAGGGAAGTAGAAGAATTTGCCAAGAGCCATGGAATTTCAAAGGAGGCACTTGATGCAAACAGAGAGAAGATAGAAAGGGCAGAGAAAGAAAGGCAAGAAACTGAAAAAGAAAGTGCTCCGGTGCAAGCCCCCTCCCAGACCAGATCCTCTAAGAGCTCTGCACCTGCCACCTCTAAGAGCCAAAAAGCATCAAAACTGAAAGTTAGGACATCCAGAAAGGGAGAGAAGAGGACAAAGAAAAAGGCAACAAGATCCTATACAAGTTAGAAGGATGATGAAGAAACTGAAACTGATGAGGAAGTCAAGAAAATGAAGAAGAAGAAGAAAACATCTGGTGATCCCTCTACTGCTCAAGACAAAGAAGAGAAGGCAGAGGAATTTGTTGAAAAGCCTACTCTCCGCATTGATGATATCATCAAATCAGTCACTGTGGATGGGAACTTGAAACCAATGACTGAGTTTTATGATGATTATAGTGAAACTGATTAGAATATCCTGTAAGAAGCTACAGTCAGGTATTTAAACATCTACAACAAAGCATTCATTGAAACTATATCTCTGATTCCTAAAAGTCTAGAAAAGGAACTTGAAATAAGAAAGAACAATGCCATGGAAAAAGACCTAGAAATCCAAGAGTAGATTGCTATCCAACTCTATCCCTCCATCACTCCAAAGAAAATAAACATAATCTTCAAAGACTACAAGGATGAGTTTCAGAGTAAAGCTAGGATAAATAAACTTATGCTTGAAGAGACTGATTAGGTGGCTAAAGAGACTGAAGAGATCCTCCAAAATGCCTACAAAAGATTCAATATTCCTTTTATAGAGGAATTAGATGATGAACCCTCTGCCATGGATGACAAAGTAGAATCTACTGATATAGTTGCAGAAGAGACAAATGAGACAAGTAAAGAAAAAGATAAGGAATTAAATTCCTCTATTCAAGAAGAGGAAGTTCATGGAGAAGCAGACACCTCTCTTCTAGATCCCTCTGTAGACTCTAGAATTGAAGGAAAAGATAGAAAAGAAGAGAGCATCAATCAAGAAGAAGAAGTGAAGGGAAGAGAAGAAGGTCAAATAGAGAAGACCACAAGTGACAGTACTGAGGCCTCAGAAGGAAAGGAAACTCTATCTCTGGCAAGAGACACTACAGAAGCTGTCAAGGACTTCCTGACAAAAGAAATGATAGAATTGGATGAACTGGAGCTACTCCAAGGAACATTCAATTTTCATTCCCTCTCCCCGATTCAAACCATGAAGATAGCATCCTTTGCTCAAGCAAAGGAAAAAGAAAAACTTCTGAAGTCTCACATGGAAGATTGTGAGCTCATAGAAATTACATCTGGTGTATTGGAGAAGATCATGCCATCCTTTCAGAAGGATCTCTCGGCCTCCTCATCTGGTAATCTAAAATCTCTTGTAAGTTCTGTTAATACACATTTTGATTCCTTAGACAAGTCAGTTGAAGAAAAGGTCTGGAAGGAATTTTTGGGAAAACAATTCTCCAAAGTACAAGGGCTAATAACAAATGATAGGAGAAATTTGACTATTGGAATAAAGAGCCTAGAGAATGCTCTTAAAGATGGTGGTGATCTATACAAATTTTGTCTATCTTGGTCCACCGTAACAGTAGACATCACCAAGAAGGTGAAAGAACAAGAGAGAAAACTATCAAGTTTATCTCAAAGTTTTGATCCTCTCACTTCTTCCATAATAAATCAAGAGTGTAAGAGTATGGCAGTCATAAATGAAATAAAGAAGCTTGAGAAGGAGAAGAAAAATAGAATAAGCAGGTTAAGTGAACTTAGAGGGATAATTATCCCTAAAATAGAGGCCATGCATGAGGCCCTATCTGATGCTCATACCATAGCCCAGACTAGTGATCTGACAGATCTAAAGAGGGAAGAATCTTTTGCATTCCTATTGAGTGGGCACATCTCAATTTTATATAGGATGAAGCAGAGTTGGGCAACATAATTTGTCCAATTGAAGACAACTTTTACAGATATAATTCAGTATATGTAAGTAAAACATGTATATATGTTTATGCGGCTAAGTATAGATTGTTTTTGGGAAATTTTGGTGTGCGGACCCTACCCTTTTGCCATTGATGTCAAAGGGGGAGTGAGGAGCAGTGAAAAATGTGGAATCTAGCTAAGGGGAAGCTTCGATAAAAGTGTACATTAGAACAGAGCATCAGCCAAGGGGGAGTGTAGTGTGACAGTCATTTTTCACTAAGTGTTGCCATCCATGCCAAAGGGGGAGATTGTTGGTAAGAGACACTGTGTGGCTTCATAAGTGTTGTCATTGATGGCAACAAAGTCCATCCCACACATCTGCAGGACATGGTGTGTCTATACCGGAAGTCAGATTGAAGAGTAATTTGGTCTGGTGACTAAGAATAGAGCATGCAGCAAGGTCTGACAATCAGGTCTGGAACTCTCAGAGGAAGTATCTTAGTAAAGTGTAGACTTGGGGAAGTCAAGAGGAGTACCTTGACTGATAGATTCCATGGATTGAGCCTCCAGTGATGAAAGAGTGAAGAGATATGAGCACCTAAGTATTGGATTCCTATTTGACAGAGTAGAGTGAGGAAGAACTGACCGGTAGAGCATTAGACCTTAATCCAGATGAGATATTGATGGTAATAAAGTTTCTTAAGGGATCATTCATGATTGGTTGACATGATTGATGACTTCTATAAGCATCTCTTTGATACGCATCACTTGGTAAGCAAGGATTCAGCCGACAGACCAGAGTTTGGGAAAATATTGAGTATTCCGGATGCCGACTAGAAAGATGTTGAAATCCTTTGTGCGGATATATATACCAGATGGATTTTGATGAGAAGGTGTGGGTGGTGTATTGTGAAGTGAGAAGAAGAGTAGAGAACAGTGTGGAAATAGAGATAAAGGTCCGATATGTGACATAACAGCAGCACTAAGGAAGAGGAAGAATGAAGTGTAGTAGATCAGTATATTGAGTTTAACTGGAACTGAACCTAAGCATAGGTGGATGCTTCTCATCAGTTCAAGTACTTGGTTTCCTTCTATAAACTATTGTAGGTAGTGAGCCTCTTTTGAGCAGTTTGCTCAGGGAGTAAGCCCTAATTGGCAAGTGCCATTTTGTACTACCTTATTCTTTTAATAGAGAATACAATCTTGGGTTAATCAACCCATGGTTTTTTCCCTTAACAGGGTTTTCCACATCAAAAATATTGTGTCATGTGTGTTGAGTTCATTTCTGCTTCCATGGTTATGTATGCTTATATGATTTGATATTGCACTAATTGTTAAAGAAGACAAGAAGTCAATTAATTAAAGATAATTGATTCACCCCCCCTCTCAGTTATCAACAATGCATCTCTGAAAAGACAACTCATGACAGCTATAGGCTTTTCTTCTTTAGCCTCATTTCTCTACATTAATATGGTTGTAGATGTATGCTCTGAAGCAAATGAGTAAATGTAAAAATCCTTATTATAATCTGGACTGATTAGAACATGAGCATTAGATATGGCTTTCTTGATATCTTCAAAAGCTTCTCTAGCTTCAGGTGTCCACTCAATTTTGGCATCCTTTTTGAGCATGGCATTCAATGGTCTAACAATTTCTGCAAAACTAGTAATAAACTTTCTAACAAAATTAATATTACCAAAGTAAGATTTGAGCTCTTTCTTACTTCCAGGAAGCTATATCTTCATGATTGATTCTACTCTTTCAAGGTCAATGATGATCCCATTCTCTATTATCAGGTGACCTAATAACTTCCCTGTGGTTACCCCAAATATGCGTTTATTAGGGTTTAGGGATATTCCATAATGTTCACATTTCTTTAGTACCTTCTTGAGGTCTTCCACATGGTTCCCTCTCTCTTTAGAGAAAAATCTCAAGTCATCCATGTATATTACTATGCATTTACCAATCAGGCCTTTGAAGGCTATATCCATCGCTCACTGAAATGTGGCTCTAGCATTTATCAATCCAAAAGGCATGTGCCTATAGGTGAATATTCTCCACTTTGTGGTGAATGCAGTTTTTAATCTATCTATCTTATCTACCATCACCTGGTTGTAACCTAAAAAACCATCTAGAAATGACATCATCTTTGCACCATTCACAAGTTGCAAGACCTCATCTAGAGAAGGCAAAGGATAGTTATCCTTTTCAGAAGCTCTATTCAAATTTTTTAAGTCCACCAAATCTGATGTCACCATTCTTCTTTCTTACTAGGACCAGGTTGGCCACCCATGTGGAATGTCTCACAGAAAATATGATCCTGGCGTTAAGCAGTTTCTTAACTTCTTCAAAAATGATAGGCTCTAGCAAGGCATTGACAGGTCTCTATTTCTATCTAAAAGGCTTGGCATCTAGCTTTAAAGGTATAGTATGAGTGATGATTGATGTATCATATGTTTTCAACTCATCATATGTCCAGGCAATGACATGGATATAATCTTTGAGTGCTTGGGTTATCCCTTCCAGTTCTTTTGTACACACTTTTCCAATCAGGACATTCCTTTTTTTTATCATCATGTCCAATGTTGACCTGTGAATACTCTCTTCCATCTGCTTTAGGGAGATCTTTCTATTTTAGTATATTGTCTATATCAAATGCTCTTTCCAACTCTATCATTCCTTTAGGAATCTTGTTACTAGGCAACTCTAGGATTTCTTCTTCTTCCTAGATATGATCTTCTACATTTCTTTTATCTATGATCTGTGCATCAAAGACATCCCTATTGGATATGAAGTCTAAAATATGTTGATCATCATCAAACACTTGAAGGTATACTAAATTATCTAGTATAGATGGTACTGATACTAATTCAACTAAAAATCTTCTCAAACCAGATATGGACAGTGGTTCCAAAGTACTTGCGGCCTAGGCCAAGGCATCTGCCCTATGATTTTGTTCTCTAGGTACATGGGTGATGTTGAATGCATCAAAATCTTCTATCAGGTCCCATACCCTATGTCTGTAATTAGATAGTTTCTTGTAATTACATGAATATATGCCTCTTACTTGTCTTACTACCAATTATGAGTCTCCATAGACATACAGAATCTTCACTTTCTTTCTGAGTGCAAACAATATCCCATGAATCAAGGCTTCATACTCTGTCACATTATTTGTGAATGGGAATTGCAATCTATATGCTGCTAAGTAGGATTTACCAGATGGATCAATGAGATCTATTCCTACTCCAGCCCCTTGTTTTGATTTGGATCCATCAAAACTAACGATCCATGGCTTATCTTTAGTTAAAGGCTTATTTGTGCCTTCTCTCTTCTTTTTAGATCTAGTAGCTGCACCATTTGATATCCATTTTAATTTTGGTGTTTCCATCTTCTCACACTTCACCTTATCTGGCTGATGTGAAGCTGATATCTCTTTTTTTCTTTTACCATCAGAAGAAGGATCCTCTGGACTAGGCAACATTTGCTTTTTCAAAATATGCAAACATAGTGAACAAGCAGTTTCTGAATGTGGTGCTTCATGTAACCTACACCATCCCTTAATCAGGGCATCCTGTGGAGATTTTTGCTGCTGTATCATCTCTTGAATTTGTTTTGACAAAAATTCCTCAAACTTGGATAGATTACTGTCCCTATCTTCATCAGATAGTTCATAATCTAATTCTACCAAACAATCACTCCCTGGGGTGATTTTCTTATTACTCTTAGTATTACTCTTGCTACATACAAGAATCTCTTTTGTTTGAATAAGCCCTTCATCATGACATGTGTTTTCTCCTGTTCCTGTAGGTGACAAACAAAAATCAGTATCAGTATCACTATCTATAGAACTTACCGTGGATGAAGATGATGATGCCTCACTGCATGCTTGTTCCAATTCCATCATGTCTAAGAAAGCATCACAAGTCTTTTCAGAATGTGCTTCATCATGTAACCTGTACCATCCTTCAATTAAAACATCATGAATAGTCATTTTTAACAATTGACAACGTTGCACTTCTTTGGACAAGTGCATCTCAAAATTCTTGAAGTGATCTACCTCTGTTTCATTTTCAGGGTTCTAATCTGACTCTAAATTTATTTTATCATCTTGAGGATTATCATCATGAATGTGAACATCACACATGAGAATCTCCTCTATCCTGACTATCTGGGGTTTGCTGGTGTAAACTCTAGGTTCTACATCCACATACATGATTTCATTGGTTTTATTATATTCAGTGATCATATGCTTCATGCGAGGTTCAGCATCTATCCTTATTTGATTAGGTATCCCTTTCCAAGGCAACCACATATGGCTAAAATCAGTGGACATGTATCCATTGAGGGTTTTTGACCAATCTCTGCTGAGTCCCATCCCATAGGTATCAGGTATATCAATCACCTGAATATCAATGTAGTATTGAATTCTTGGATCTGATGCTAACTACGTATGAATGTGAGTTAGTTCTCCTACCACACTCATCTCTATTTTATCGAAATGTGTTACTTTCTTCAGTGACTTAGCAGGTTGCAACCCTAAAGCATTGCATATGGACAGGGGCATTACATTGGTAGATGCTCCTAAATCTACTAAGCAGTTATACAAATTTTTACTAAATATCCTTACAGTAAGGAGAAAACGAGGTGACTCAGTCTTGTCTCTATAAAGAGTCATGTGTGAAGTCTCTATAGCTTGAATAGTGGCTAGAGCTTTGTGTTTAATATTAACATCCCTAACAGCATGATCTTTATTCCCTATCTGACCTGAGGTATGATTATCCTCCTTTGGAGTAGGATCATCTAAGGATTTCATGAAATCTTTTTTGATAGCTAGAGTTTTGAGTAGTTCTGACAATGACAAGCTGATTTTGATCTTTTTCATTTCATCTGCTAGGTATGTGACTAACTTATCAGACTCAGGAGGTAGATTACTAGTCTTTGGTGCTGTATTTTGTGGTGCTAAGTACTGAGCATTAACCTTAGGAAATCTAGGGTTATTGCTGGCCTTAGGATCAGGAGGAGTGTTAAAATTATTTGGAGGCAAGGATGTAGTCAAAGGACTAGTAGGTTTGTTTCAGTTATTCCTTAGATTGTAATTATGCCTACCCTAATATTGCTATTGATAAGCATGTACTTCTTCATGTTCAATTGATGACTCATTTTCATCCTCAAATGGAAAAACATAATTAGTTTAAAAAGCCATGGCTGATTCCTCACATGCTAAGGTGTAATCTTGATGAGGTGACATTGTCTACTAATAAGGATGATTAGTGAAACTTTCCAGCACTAAGGCAGAATCATATCCACAGGGGACAATTTCATTTCCTTCAACACAATGTGGATTACCTAAAGTGTTGGACACTTGAGTTTGGAATATACTGGTAGCAATCCTGAACTGAGGACAATATAGCTCTGCATGAGCATTGGTGTTATGTATCCTACACCAATTTGTAAGGGCTGCCTCTGCTAGGTTTACTCTAGTGATCTACTTAGGTTCATGTTGATCATGATGTTAGTCATAAACAGACATAGAATAAAAGTACACATTAACCTTTACTCATCTTGAAAGATATGATGAATTCAAAGAATTCATGATCTCAAGTCTCCATTGATTAGGTCTTAATCTTCTGACGTTACTCAGAGGTTGATGTGTGTTGCTGTTTCCATTTTGGGGCCTTATGTAGATCTCATCAGTAAGATAATGTTTCTTGTAATGGTGCTGCACAGAGAGTTATTATACATAGGATATACTTCAAATATTGTGTCTATCTTTAAATCTTTGCATGATATTTGTCATTTTGACATGCTTTAATCTCAAATATGCTAAATATGTTCAGTTATCTACAGGATGTCTGCATATTTGTATTATTTGCTTAAGATTATCAATTATTTGCAATTATGATGATGAAATGCTCTGAAATTGAAAGAAATTGAAAAAAATACTTCAAATTAAAGTTGAACCTTCAGCTATTGAACCACATATACATTAGATATAGTCATGAAGAGGAGAAATCAAACCATATGTTCACCAGGACATTCCACAGCTAGATACAGTCGATGCTAACTTCAAAGGAAAGATATGAAGACAATACATGCAAACTGATATGCACTCCAAGGGACGCAGCAAATCAAAGCATATATCTAGAATTCACACACTAATTACTCAAGATTTACTATGGATTGTAATCAAAAGGAGTCTTCTCATTCATTAAGTATGAAAGAACATATATGTATACAATAACTTTGAAATGAGCCCTGAATATTTCAGCAAACAGATTTCAATTAAGTTTTGAATGTTTTAAAATGAGGCATCCTTGCACCTTTTATAGAACAAGGTGAGGGAGTAGTTATAATTGATCTATGATCAAGATTTATCTATTCAAGATCTATGGTTTACATTTCATTGACTAAGTCAACCTTTTCCACATGGCACAGGTTGCCAGCTAGCAACCATCTGGGCAACTTATACTTTCATAAGTATCTGATGCATATATTCCTTTTATGATGCATCCTCATCAGGTTCTTTATCATCATCATCACTTTCACCGCTCTCGCTATCTTCATCATCATGATGATTGTCCTTTTGAATATGGACCTACATAGCTGTCCTGATATTCTCATATGCTTGCACTATTTTCTCCAATTCTCTGCCATCCTGAGCTCTCACTTTGGTGATTGCATGTTTATGCACTTGATATTTGCTCTGGAGAGATTCCAACTTATTCCTCTTGCTGCTAGATGTTTCATTATAATCTTCCACCTTGACCTTTATTCTCATTACTTTATCCAGCACTTCTTCTGTCAGGTGGTTGAGAGGGTCTTCATCAACTAGCTGGAAATTACTATGTAGAGATTTGATGACAAACTCTTCATCTTGATTTTCTATCTTGCCTTCTGCATCTCCTTTTGATGTTTCCAAAACTTCTGCCTCATGGGACATCATATCATGTAGCTTCATGCTGATATTCCTTCGTTTACTGTTGCATCTTTTGAGTACATCACATTCAAATCTGACGTTCTTATTCCAGATATCAATCAATAGGGCTATGTTATTATTCAGTACTTGATTCTTTATTAGAATCTGTGAATCAATCCTCTTCATTTCATCCAAAATGCTCATGACCTTTTCTAATTGAAATGACCTCCTGCCGATCTCCATCTGTAGTTTATCTACTTTTCTCTTGGAGGTGTCCAAAGAATTCCACCTCTTTAAAGAGGCCTTTGCCACTTCTTCAGCTCCATCTAGAGTGGATGACATTTATTTTAACATTATTGTTGATTCATGTTTCATGAGGTTCAACTTGTTGACCTCCTCCTGAGAAATAGTAGTCAATGGGACTGCATGATCACTAGATGTGTCGTCAGGGTTAATTAACCCTCTTATATATGCATGCAGCTGAGCAATGTGCTCTTTATGCTGCTTATTCTTCTCTTTCTCTTTTTTAACTCTTTGAGTTAATGAATCAATAATATCCTTATCTTCCTGACCCTCTTGATCCTCATTAGCAAATCCAAGATCAACTGTGCTAATCTGGAATTCATCCAGAGCAATTTTACCCTTTTCTTTATCCATAGTAGGGAATGCTAACTGTGTAGTCCTCCTACCTGTCACAGGATCCCTTCTTATTGCAGAAGCTAATCTCGCCTTCCTCTTAGGCTTTATTAATGTTTCTGAAAATAATGTAGACACATCAAATTCTTGTACCTCTATACCTGGTTCTGCACCAATTTCTGTCTCAAGCCACGAAGGAACTTGATCCTTTAGTTGTTGGTCTCCATCATCATCATGATGATCACCCTAATCTCTGGTATCCACCATCATGTTCGATGGGGATGGCGATCTCCTTATTTCTTCCTCATGATGCTCCTCATGAGGGTGATCTTTGGGTATATCCTCCTATTGAGGAATTTCCTCTTCTGGAGGGTGATCCTGTTGATCATCTGCATGTTTATCATGATCTTAATCTTTTGCTTCCTCCATTAGGGTCTCATCTACCTTAATGATTTCCTCATCATGAGGCATATTAGCTTCTATAGATATTACTGTATCTACCTTAGGCTCTTCCAGCTGATTTACAACTATAACTTGCTCTGGACCTGTATTAATTACCTCTTGAGCCTTATGGTCATCAGGACCTGATATTTCTTTATCTTCCTTGTCTTTTGGTGGGACGTCTACTATTTTGGGCTCAGCTGATGTATCATGCTATTGTTAACCCATACTTGGAGCTTTCCTCTCCATTTATTTCTATTTGATTTCTTCACTATTCTATGTTTCCTCAGGCGCACCTACCATATCCTTAGGATCTACATCCTCTACATATGTCAGATCTATAATTGTAGGATTTGTTGCCTGATCAACTAAATTATCCAGCCCTATTTGCTATGCAATATGTTCCGGGCTCTTTTCTTTTTCTTGATCTATTTGCTTCATCTCTTCTAATACTGTCTAAACTGATGGGGTCCCATGTGGGGCTATCCGGGCACCGATAGCAAGGGTTTCCATTCTTTGTGAAGCTACATCCTTCACTACCTCATCATCAGATAAGTCAACTATCTCATCTAATGAAACTTGACCACTTTGTACTGCCTTAGAGGCTACTTTCATTTGCTCTTCTGCTTGTTCAGTCTTGAACTTTACAATAGTGGGAAGTGGAACGTTATGCTGCAATTCTTTTTTGAATACTTTCCCACCTGCTCCCCTCAACATTATGAGAGTTTGTCTTATTTCACCTCTCATAGAAGTCCTTGGTTTCTTAGGTGTAGTTGCTATCACCTGAGGTGCTTTTCTTTTCCTTGTGAAGGATATGGGGCCTTCCTATTCTTCAGATTCTTCTTCAAGAGGAAAATCCTCTTCTATCTGCTTATGTGAGGCTTGACCCTCCTCATATGTTTCCATAGCTTCAGCAGCTGGCCTCTGAATCTTTTTAGCCTTTTGTTTATCTTTAGGAGGTGGTGCTGAAGAGTCTGACACTAGTTCTGATGTTGATGCATCTCCAGTGGTTATTATGGCTCTCTCAACTATAACCCCTTTGGGTTCAGGATCAGTCTTCTTACCTCTTGAAGACCTCTTCCCTTTTTTAGGAGGTGGTGCCTTCTCTCCTTTGGATTTCCTCTTCTCAACTAGGAAATCATCATATTCACCTTTAGGAACTTCCTGTCTCTTCTTCTTCTTATCAACAGTGATGACAATGCCTTTTTTCTTTAGTACATTTATCTGCTCATCCACCCAAGCTTGGGTTAGCTGTAATATCCTGCCTGTGAATGGATCTAGGGAGATATCCTCCTGTATAGTGAGATCTGGTGCAGAGATGGTATCATTATATATCTTTTTCTCTTCATATTCATCAGCCATTAACATTCCATCATCTTTCTTCAATTGTGTTGGGATGGAGATGCAATCAAAGGTCTTGATTTGATTAAGTGTTAACCTTTGATACCTTCTTCTTCGGGCTTCAGCTTCATCTTCACAATCTACCCAGAAGTCTTCAAGATGTCTTCTATGAATAGGCTTCCCCATGATCTTCTGCATCCTCCCATATGGATCATATGATCTCTTTAATGGAAATGGCTGGAAATTCATCATATTTAGACCAGCTATGGCCTTCTTTATACTCTCAGAATCTGGGCACATATACCAGCCCATTGCAACTGGAAACAAAACTGGTGGAAGCTTGTTGTTTGCCTTATAGGCATTCAATATTGTAGAGATTTGTCTTAGAAATTCCATTAGGACAACTGCATTTGTAGGGTACCTTGGGAGCATGAGAGGCTCCCCCTCAAAACCTTCAATCTTGATATAGGAGAAAGTGGTAAATTGGATAAACCAGGCTCCATGCCTGGAGATAACTTCTTGAGCTTTCATGCTCAGTCTCTTGGTTCTATCTTCTTCCATTGTTCTCACCAAGTGCATAGAAAATGCATCATTTACCAGCTTGTAATCCTAGAGGTAATTCACTCTTTGCAGTTGGGGATGATGATCCCATATGTGTGCATCATTGGTCGTGCCTCCAATTTTTCCATCTGTAATCAATGCATCAAATGTACCCTTGTAGGCACATGAATAAATTATATATGATGTCATATAAAAGGAATAATCTGGACCTCCCAGATTCATCAGCTGCTCATCTAAAGCATCACTTATCATTTTAACCCACATTGGCTTGTTGTTTGTATAGAGACACATCAGGATGACTGCATACATCCAGTCCTTGAAACTTCTAGCATCAGGCTGGCCTATCACTCTGCTGAGTAGGGCTATCATGTATTGGTACTCGTCATCAAAGTCATACTTAAATAAATGAACCGAAAGTTTAGCTGCTGCAGGATAGGGACTATTCTTCACCCTCCATTGATACATCTTCTTCCTGGTAGACTTCTTGTTATTCTCATACTCTACTTCTGATTTCTTCAGATCTATGTTGGCAACCTTCTTGCCCAATGGCAAATCAAATGTAGTAGCTGTAAGGGTAAAATGGTGATCAATCAAATGAATTAAACAAGACCCAAACATCAACAGAATAGTGAAACAAGAAAGATTCAATAAATAAAGCAATGAACAAACATAGTGCAAACCTCTCCCCTTTCGAAACTTTTGTTGTTCGCCTATCACAAATCGTCCTTTTGCAGATGAGATGAGCCCTCAGAGAGTGCAATCTTTTTAGCTGTTTAAGGAAGTCGATGGTGAACGGCTGTGGTGATATGCAATGAAGATGAGCTCCAATGCAAGTATGTGATCTCAAGCTTGTAGATGACAAAAGGGTGCCAAAGGTGCGCTGCTGGTATTTCTGCAGAGTAACGATGTCAAAAGCCTGGATGATTAGAATGGAGGGATGAAGCTTCATTTATAGACTTGGAAGAATGGGAATCAACGGTTGAGAGGAGATCTGAAGATCAATGGCTGAGAATGGTTGAGGAATGTGCAACTAGTAGAAATGTGACAAGTGTCCCAGCTCCATCATGAAAAAGGGGATGTGACAAAATTGATTGGAGAGTTAACTCCATTGACTGAACAGTTAACAGACTTGATTGATCAGTTAGAAGAGTGGATTGTGGAACTGACTGAATTGATTGACCAGTGAACTGGATTGATTGAGGAGTCAACAGAATAGATTGATCAGTGAACTCAAATGACCAATCAGTTAACAGATTTGATTGATTAGTTAACTAACTTCTGATTTGAGAAGAAATAGGCCATGTGGGTGAGAGAAAAATAGGTAATTAAATATTAAATATATTTAATTACATGTGCAACCTGATGAGGTGGACAAGGTGAGGTGGAAAAGGTGAGGTGTAAAGGTGATGTGGATTTTTGAATTTAGAACTTAGGATAGAGGAATTTGGATTAATTAAATAATTTATGATTATTTAATTGTGTAGGACACTTAGAAGAATTTTAATTAAATAAATTGAATTTATTTAATTATGGAACAATGAATTGATTAAATAAATTTAGAATATTTATTTAATTAATAGAAGAAGGGAATAAATATTTAGAATATATATTTAGGATGAATCATGTCATTTTTAGGCATATACATTTTGCCCCTCTTTGATGCAATGCAGTTTACAGCGTTGCTTCAAAGAAATCGAAAGTCTGAATGATACATGGCCCAGTTTGCCCCTGGTACAAGTTTAACGACATGATGCCCCCTCGGGAGATTGGATGAGAAGAAGGTAGAAGGCATGAGATGGACAATCTCACGATGAAGAAGGTTGAGTTTGAAGAAAATGGGTGAAGAAAGTGTCAAATGATACACGATGCAAGATGGAATGATGACACACACAAGCAAGCAAGCAAGTATACACAAATGACACAAGAACAAACAAGGTATTGCCCCTGTCAAGTGGTAAACCAATGATATACTGATAATGATATATGACAGTGTTGTCATGGCGGGGAACAATATATCCCTAGACCAACACGACAGGCGTGTTGTCATGGCGGGGAATGATAGATCCCTAGAGCAACATGAAGGATAGTGTCTGGTTTTAAGAAATGAAGCATGTCGTGTAAGACGCGTGTATTGGTCTGATTTCGACAATGCAACATCCTGTATGAGACAATTGATTGATTAACTGATCGAGTTGGTTTACGACCAAACAAGGATCAAGACCACTGATTGTGATTGGATCATTTGTGCAAGATTGACTTGACATGATTGATATGGATTAAGGATGGACCTTGCATTTGGATCATTGCTCAGATTGACTGGACAAGGATGAAAGATATGATGATAGATAGAAATCTAATTGATAGAAGAAAGACTCGATAGAAAGATTCACAAGCTTTTATTTGTATTGATACTCTGCATTGTTGGATCTTTATTGCATGGGGTATGGTATGGATGTATAAATGGATATAGGATGGATGCTTTGCTATTGGAGTGCTTTATTTCATCATTGGGCATATTTTTGTGGTATTTTTCTGAAATGTTGTAAGTGAATACAAGCATCGAGGTATAATTGAACTGAGATGACCTGAGTACCGCTTACATGGATTGTGATTTAGCAAGTTAATACAAGCATCTAGTCAAAATTGAATCTAGATGACCTGAGTACCTCTTGCATTTCAACAAGCAAGGATTGCCTCCGTTCATGTTAGACCTTTGATGTCCGCGATGATCGTTTGCCGATCACGTCCTAAGACAAGGCTTCACATTACTAAAGTTTAATCCCCAAATAGCAAACAAAGAAAATAATCATGCCCCCATCATAGCATCTCTAGCTTTTGGCATCCTTGAGTAGCATAGGAGGGTATGATAGCAAAAATTAGGACTTGAACTGTTAACCATGTTTCTGATCTACAAAGCATATTTGTGTTGATATGTGTTTAGCTCTTGCCTTAATTTGCATAAAATCATTTAGAAGACCTTGGGTATTTGCTGTGCATTGGATAGGTTAAGATGTTCATAGTCAAGAGTTCTGTTTGAGGCGCGGGTTCTGCTTGCATTTGTTTGCTTGGTGAGAAGACTGCACAATCCTTATTGGGGAGACGGACCCTAATGGACTGACCTAGTGCCTCGGGGGCTCATTGCTAAATGGCCTTGCCTACGTGACGATGCAGAGGCAACGTAGTTCGGGGTAAACCCTAATGGACCATGGATGGACTAGAAGAAAGATGACAAGAATGAAGACAAGAAAGGGGACGAATGGGACCATGGAAGAAATGGAAGCCTTGGGGGTGCATTAGAATAATGGCCTTGCCTACGTGACGACGCAGAGGCAACATAGTTCACGGACTTGGACCATGGATACCGATGAGAACACTATACTAGGCTCACATTGAGGAGACGGTATGGGACAAAACCTTGGTTGACAAGGCCACAAGGAGAGTATCAAGCCATGATAGGTAACTGCCAGGTGTTTATGGTGGGGTAGATATGGGTTGAATAGAAAATGAGCGAAGGAAGAATGGACTCAAGGTGCTTGGATTCCCAAAGATGGAGAAGGCGGTCTATCACAAGTAATGCCTATTTACCAGGTTTTCATCACTTGCTTTTATTTGCACGAGAAGCTAGAAAGTAAACATGATGCCTGTTTGCCAGGTTTTCATCATGATACCTATCCAAGGCACCTGGTTGCTAGGTTTTCACCAAAGGACGATTTGTTTTTGTATGCCTTTCAATTTTTTCTAATTTTTTTGTATTTTCTCTTTTCAATTTTTTTTGTTTTTTTGACTTCATGGTGCCCCTTTGCACTGGGGTTCTCCTAGGTATAGAACTGGCGAAGGTGCATGTTGTTGATTGGATCATCAAATAACTCACCCTCTAAAGTGGCCAATTGATATGCCCCCAATCCGTAAGCAGCCACAATCACATAGGGCCCAAGCCAGTTAGGCTCGAACTTACCTTTATTTTCTCTGTCCTGCTGATTGCGAGGGTTCTTTTTTAGAACGAGGTCCCCAACCTTGAAGCATCTTGGTCGAACCTTGTAGTTGTAGCTTCTTGACATCATCTGTTGATAGGCTTTGAGATGGTCAAAAGCTTTCTGGCGCCTTTCCTCTAGCAGCTCTAGTTCCTGTAGCCTGGAGACTCTATATTCTTCATCTGATATGAGACCTTTCAACAACACCCTGAGGGATGGGAGTTTGACCTCAATGGGAAGGATGGCTTCGGAGCCATAGACAAGGGCGTAGGGTGTAGCACCTGTGGGAGTGCGTATACTGGTTCTGTAGGCCCACAGAGCAGGATTGAGTTGGACGTGCCAATCACGACTAGCTTCATTGACAGTTTTCTTTAGGATTTTCAGAATGGTTTTATTCGATGCCTCAGCTTGGCCGTTACCTTGGGGGTAGTATGGAGTGGAGAAATGATGTTGGATTTTGAAACGCTCACAAAGTTCCTGGACATCCTGGTTTTTGAGAGGTCTCCCATTATCCGTTATGATGGATGAAGGGATGCCGTATCGGCAGATAATGTAATTTAGAATGAACGAGGAAATTTGCTTTCCTGTGACGGTGGTTAGGGGAATGGCTTCAATCCACTTTGTGAAGTACTCAGTGGCGGTTATGATGAATTTATGGCCGTTGGAAGAGGGTGGATGAATCTTTCCCACAAGGTCAAGTCCCCACTGGCAAAAGGGCCAGGGCGTCGTTAAAGGTCTCAACTCCTGAGCAGGTGCATGAATCAGGTTCCCATGTATTTGGCACTGTTTGCACTTTATGACGAACTGACAGGAATCCATTTCCATATTGGGCCAGTAATAACCCAAACACATGAGTTTCTTAGCTAAGGAAGGACCGCTGGAGTGTGTTCCATAGATCCCTTCATGTACGTCTCGCAAGGCAGTTACGGATTCTTCTCGTTCTAGACAATGGAGTAAAGTACCATCCAGACCACGCCAGTAAAGGGTATTAGCTATGATGGTGTAACGGGAGGCTTGCCGGATGAAAGTTCACTTTTGGTTGGAAGAGAGGTCGGGTGGAAGAATATTGTCCTTGAGGTAAGTGTAGGTCTTACTGTACCGAGGTGAATCAGATTCTACTAGGAGGCAAATGGAGTGGGTTTCGAGGAGATCATAAGCCGGTTGCCGAATGGTTTCTACTAAGAACTCATACCGTGACTCGTATTCAGGTATTTCAAGAAGAGAGGCTATGGTAGCCATTGCATTTGCTACTTTGTTCTCGATCCTGGGTATTTGTTCAAAGGAGATGGTCCCAAAGTGTTCCTTGAGGTCGTCGACCATCCATTTGTATGGGATGAGCTTCTCATCTTTGGTTTGATATTCATCGTTGACCTGATTTATGATAAGCTGAGAATCACCGTAGACACATAGTGCTTGGATTTTCCACTCAGTGGCCATCTTGAGACCAATTACCAAGGCTTCATATTCTGCTATATTGTTAGTGCATGGAAATAACAACCTGTAGGACTTTGGAATTGTGTCGCCTTGGGCAGTAATAAACAGGATACCCGCCCCCGATCTATGGTTGGTGTAAGACTCGTCGAAGTAGAGTTTCCAAGGAGATGTTGACAGAGTGAATAAAGACTCATCGGGAAACTCAAACTGCATTGGTGAAGTGTCCTGTAATGGTGCCTCGGCCAGTTGGTCAGCTATGATTTGCCCTTTGATGGCTTTTCTGTCCACATATTCTATATCATATTCACTAAGAAGCATAACCCACTTTGCTAATCGACTTGTGAGAGCTACTTTGCTGAGAAGATACTTTAGTGGGTCGATTTTGGCAATGAGCTTGACAGGATGTGCCAACATGTAGTGTTAGAGTTTTTGTGAAGCAAAAACCACCGCAAGGCATGATTGTTCTACCTGTGAGTATTGTAACTCGTAGCCCACTAAGGTTCGACTGATGTATTATACAACTCTTTCCTTGTTCTCATAGTCTTGCTGCGCTAGGAGAGCCCCAAGAGCAGTAGGTGTAGCAGAAATGTAGAGAATCAAAGGTTTTCCTTGGATCGGAGGCATGAGTATAGGAGGGTTCATAAGGTACTCCTTTATCTTGTTGAATGCCTCTTCGCACCGCTCATCCCATTTAAATGGAATATTCTTATGTAGGAGGTGACTGAAAGGTTGGCACTTGTCTGCCAACTGTGAGATGAACCTTCGGATGGCCTGCAGCTTGCCCTGTAAGGATCTCAACTGTGTTAGAGTCTTGGGCGGTGGCATGTCCATTATTGCTTTGACCTTGGCCGGGTCTACCTCTATGCCATTTGCTGACACGATGAAGCCTAGCAGCTTGCCCGATGTTACCCCAAACACACACTTCTTTGGATTCAGTTTGACTTGGAATTGATCCAGCCGTTGGAAGACTTTCTCTAGGATATCCAGGTGTGAGTCCCTCGTGAGAGATTTTGCTAAGATATCGTCAACATAATCCTCCATGGTCACATGCATCATGTCATGGAATATAGTTGTCATGGCCCATTGATATGTAGCACCTGCATTTTTCAGCCCAAAAGGCATGACATTCCAGCAAAAGGTACCCCATGGACAAGTGAAAGTTGTTTTGTGCTGATCCTCTGGTGCTATTTTGATCTGGTTGTACCCTGAGAATCCATCCATGAGTGACAGCATTGTATGTCCTGCCGTGAGGTCGACTATGATATCGATGTTAGGCAATGGAAAGTCATCCTTGCGGCATGCTTTGTTTAAGTCTCTAAAATCGTTGCATAGGCGAACCCTGCCATCTGGTTTAGACACTAGCACAATGTTTGATATCCATTCGAGGTAATCTATGGCTCTGATGAACCCCACATCTAGCAATTTCTTGAGTTCTCCCTTGACCAAAAGGGCTATATGGGGATGCATCTTTCTCAGTTTCTGCTTTACGGGCTTCACCCCTGGATCCAATGGCAAATGATGCAAAATTAGGTTTGGGTCTAAACCTGGCATGTCAGCATATGACCAAGCAAAGCTACCTCTCTTCTTCTTAAAGAATGGTACAAACCTGGTTTTCTCTGGCGGTGTGAGAGATTTTACGAAGTGGATAATCTTGGGCTGCTCTTCGGTGCCAATATTCACTGGCTCTGTTGGCTCCACCACAATCTGTGACCGTTCTTGGTACATATCACTAGGGAGGGTGTCAAGCATTCCATCGTCAGGTGCCACAGTTGGGTTTTCACCTTCGGATACGTCCTTTCTTTTTACTATTTTATGATATTACACTGCCACACGGCAGTTTTCACCATCATATCCATTTTTTATTTTAATATTTTTGCGACTAGAAGGCTTGGCACCCTCCCCGAAGTAAGCCACTGTATTGAGTTCAATAGAAAAACATGCTTTATGATCTCCTTTTGGTAAGTGATCCCTAAGTTCCATATAGTCAATGTAAGCGTCATCATTCTGGAACATATCTAATTAGGGGGTTCCTTGCAGATCCCAGTCAATAAGCTTAGGGTGCAAGAGGGGAAGGGAGTCGGATGAGAGATCTGGTTCATTAATGTTGTGAATGGAAATGTTATGGGCACTGGCGGGGGTAGTGTTCTAGGTGTACTCTCCTCCAGGTTGTTTATCGCAATGGAATCGAAACTTTCCTCAAAAGCCATAATCTCAGGGAGGGGCAAATCAGACTCCAGTGGTCTGTCCCGTTGCATCTGTCCCTCATGGTAGGGGCTGAGAGTTTGGATGGTGTCAATCTCCTTGTCATCTTATGAGTGCTCTGTTAGCTCGTCCCACTCATACTCATTCAACTCATCTGAATCTGCGTCACTATCCACTTGGAGTGTTTGAATTGTCTCCACTAGGCAGGCGTTTTCTTTGGCTTTACCTTTACCTTTGTACCCTAGGCCAGTCGTGTTTCTAGCCGAAGAGGATGAAGAAGGTTGGATAGGTTCAACGATTCCTTCTTTTCTGAGGCCTATGGGGCCTTGTCCTTCGTATCCCATCCTATGCAAGATAGTTTCACCCTGTCCATAGAGTTCTGTAGGGAGTCTAGGCAGCTCTTGGGATGTGTTTTCCTCTTCAGCGTAAAGCCACTGCAGGAGATCTCGCTCCTCTGTCTCATCAGATAAGGTCCCCCATTTTACAAAGGGATTTGCGGGAGTTGTAGGAGGAGCAGATGGCTTTGGAAAATGCCTAGGTTGATGCTTGGGTTTGCCAAAGGAGCGAGAAGACAAAGGCATGGTGGCAAGGTTGAGGCTGTGCTCAATGGAGTACTCCCCCACGCCATTTTCTTTTATGGTAAGTTTTAGTGGTTTGGGCCTCGAGGAGGAAGCTTCGGTAGTATGGTCTTGTGGCGGAGTAGGGGAAATGTAGGCTCGGTTATTGGGAATGACGCATTCAGATTTTGCTTGGAATGAATTGCAATGTTGGTAGGGGTTGGGGTCACCTTGTATGGTGACCTGCTTGCCATCGTGTGGGAACTTTATGCATTGATGGTAGGTGGAGGGGACAACCTTCATGGCATGGATCCATGGTCTCCCTAGTAGAATATTGTAAGCAAGCTCCCGATCAAGGACTTGGCACACCACATCTTTAATTACCGGTCCCACTTGAATGGGTAGGACAACCGTGCCCTTTGTGGTTCGTTCCTCCTCGTCATAGGCTTTGATAGTAATTTTCCGTCTTGGATCTACTGCCTGTTCGGAGAACCCCAGTGCAAGGACTAGCTTCAACATGCAAATATTTAGACTAGCGCCCCCATCAATGAGAACCCTCTTGATGCGGTGCTTGTGCACGAATGTGACAATGTGTAGAGGAGTGTTGTGGGGTTGAGATATGGAAAGGTCATCTTGCTCTGTAAATGAGATGGAAGTGGAGGATGTCAAATTACCCACCATGGTTTGAAACTTTTCTTGGGCTAGGTTAGTGGGGACAGTAGTTTCCACTAAGGCTTTCTCAAGAATCTCCTTATGAGAAGGAGATAGACGTAAGAGCTCCAATATAGAAATGTGAGCTGGAGTTTTTTGCAATTGGTCGATGACATTATATGGGCGGGAGTTGGACGAAGATGGTGACGACCTTGGAGGAGTGGTGTTGATCGTGACTCTACCACTGCGGGTAATTATACTACAACCAGTTCTGTTAGGTCCTGGTTGTTGGTTGGGGGATATGACGTTGACTTGCAGAACATGCTCAGAAATGCAGTTAATGGTGTACTCAAAGGGAACGCTTGCATAGTTAGCATTACTCGACCCACTGTTCTGGTTTGGCCTGTTGCGATTGTTGTCATTATTGTTATGGCCATTGGAGTTGTTGCCATTGTGACCATTGTTGCTGTTGTGGCCATTGTTGCGATTATTGTTATACGGCCGGTTGTGGTTTAGAAGAGGATCCCGGTAGGCCACATGAGATTCATTGGAGGTATGCTGTTGTGTCCCTCCCTGATTTTGATCCAGTATATCCTATATGACATTCTTGAGGTGGATGCATGTGTTAGTCGTGTGCCCCCGTCCTCGATGATACTCACAATAATCTGTGTCCTTCCAATAGGGAGGTTTGACGATAGGCTCATAGTCACTTTTGGCGGTAGAGAAATTTCATTGTTAGCCAACAACTTCCTGAGAGCAGACTCTTGAGATTCCCCCAACGGCGTGAATTTTCTCCTTGGATTTGAATTGAACCAAGGTCTAGGTTCCCGAGGGGGTGGTTTGTTGAGCACACCGGTATTTGCTTCTCCCTTAAGAGTGAATATAGGTTGTTGCTTAGGGGCTGCCGCCTTGGCATCCACTACTCCATCGTTGACCACATTCTTGTTCTTGGTCCAAAACTTTGATTTATCTGTTGTATAATTGGAAGGAGGTGTGTCTTTGTAGAGCTTGAGAGTTCCTTTAGTGATCATAGCTTTTTCAATGAAGAGGCCCATTTCAATGACCTTGGCGAACGAGGTAGGGCATTGTATCTGAATCTGATAGCTAAGATCAGTGTTTAGGTTGTGGACAAACATTTCCAATAGCTGCTTCTCAGGCATGTCGTAAGAACACTTACTAGCTAGCTGTCTCCATCATTGTAGGAAGGCGGTGAATGACTTACCACCCTTCTGTTTGGTGTTACATAGATCTAGCATAGATACCTCATGTTCTATGTTGTAAGAGAAGTGTGTTATAAATTTATTGACAAGTTCATCAAAAGTTTTGATTCCTGGTGGGAGACGCGAGAACCACTCCATAGCTTGACCACCTAAAGATCGTAGGAATAGTCTCATTAAGTAGGTCTCGTTGTGAGCTACTTCTAAACATACTGCAGTGAATTCCCTGATATGATCTCTAGGGTCCCCCTTCCCTTTATATTTGTCAAATTTCGGAACTCCGAACTGATAGGGGAATGGTTTCATGATCAATTTTCTGTCAAAGGGGTATGGTGCTATATCTTCCAAAGAGTAGTTCTTAGAACTTGTACCGGTCTTAAGGTTGGATATCTCAAGCTTTAGACTTTCGATTTGTTGTCTCACGTCTGCCATAGGAGCAATTGGATCTACGGGTTGCTTTCCTCTCTCATTTGAATGGGGAACCGTGTCATTTGTACCTCTCTCATGCACATGTGGGACTGTGTCATTTGTGCCCCTCTCATGATCATTGTTTGCATTTTCCATGATGGAGCTAATGTCAAAGTCTGTGGGGAGTTTGATTCTGAGACTAGCAAGATGATGGAAATACTTATTGGGGTCTTCAAGGATCATCTTCTCTACGACGCGTTGGAATTTTCTATCTTGCATGTGCGCCACTAATTCTTCATGAGAAATCTCTTCTTCACCATCACGTGGTGGGAGAGTGTGATCAAATGAGTCGGCCATTTTGATTTGCTTGTTGTACTGGGATCGAGTAAGAACCATGCAAGGTGACGCGGGATGGAGGGGGTGAGGACTAGAAATTCTGGCAAGGTGCCGACTGAGACTATTATGAATGGGATACCTAGGATGAGACTTGGACAAAGGATTCTCTCGCTCAATGACTTCAAGTAAGACGGTTGACACAAGACTCTAGCCACTAGCAAGGGCAGTCGGTACCAGTCTTACTGTGTAGGGCTTAGTCGTTCAACAAGACTACTAGCAAAGGTACTATGACCTACTAGGCTTACGTGAATTCACTAATGAAATGAAAAAGAACTTATGCCAAATCAGTATGGGATAGGCTGACTTTGGGACAAGAGTGATTTGGACAGAAGGTAAGTACGACAATGGACGAAAGAGAAAGAGTTGGGTGAAACGGATGGAGATTGACTGCAAGGTTGACTCTGATCTCAGAAAGTGAAACTAGGCTGAAATGGGTGCTCTGATCAGGTGAAAATTTCTCCTCAAAAATAGGGCAAGTGCGCACTATCGCATATGCACAGAAACAGATGCGCAGCAGAAATGGACAAATGTGCAGCTCTGAAGTTTTTGCAAAATTTTCAGTTTTTCTTCTGTTTTTAGTATTTTTTGGCTAGAAAAGGTCTTCCTAATTTGATATTATGAATTTAATAGCAAGAAAACATAGCAAGCACAAAGAATATTTTATAGTTTTTCATTGTTTTTGTAATTTTTCTGACTCTATTTTGGACAAAAGCAAGCACAAAATCCTAGGTGAGAAATGGATTATAAGGGATTTGGGCCATTAAAACAAGAGGTATTTAATTCAGGAAACCGTTCAAGTGGTTACACGTGTGGTGGCGCTACTCTCCGTTATGGAGTCTCCCAGCCTCACAGGGTTGCGCCTGAGAGGGTTTTGGGGGAGGTTGGCCGTCGGTGTAACATAACAGCACTTGTTGTAGGAAGTTTTCACCTCAAGCACAATTTATTTTAAGTGGCTTGGTAGGGCTTGGCGTTAGCCTGTTACCACTCAGGGTCGTTCCCACTTGGACAAGCGTGCATCCAAGGGCAAGCCCCTCCTAAAGGTTAAACAGATAAAATGACAAGTCTGGCACTCTGATCACCCAGAAGAGGGGAGAGCATAAGCCTATTGTCATTCGCAAGCACAGAATACACTGATTAATCCACCCTAGTTAAAAGTGAAAAACTAAATGGGCTAATCTACTCAAATAGAACTTTGAAGTGATTCAGCAATATAGTAGTGGTTCAGTTTTAAATCCCAGAAAGCAGTAGTGAGTTCAATTCTTAAACTGCGTAGCACGAGATTGTTAACTTTGAAATTCAGGTCTCACGATATAGCAATGGTTCATTTTAACTTCAGAAAGCAGTAGTGAGTTCAATTCTTAAACTGCGTAGCACGAGTTTGTTAACTTTGAAATTCAGGTCTCACGATATAGCAATGGTTCATTTTAACTTCAAGATCATTGATGAGTTCAATTTTAACCTTTAGATAGCAATAACTTGGAAGGTGTTTGCAATGTAAGCAAGAAATAAATCCAGTTACTTCTTCCCTAATTAGAACTAGGTGAGGATTTGAATGCAAGTTGCATGAACAATGGGTTACTCCTTCCTAATTAGAACTAGATGAGATTTGTATGCAAGTTGCATGAACAATGAGTTACTCCTTCCTAATTAGTACTAGATGAAAATTGTATGCAAGTTGTATGAGAATGCCTAAATCAGTCCTATTCAACACTTAGTGAAAAATGATTGTCTTCAGTGGATGTGTTGCACCAAACTGGATTAATAGTCTCCTGATATCCACCTGTAGTCCACAAAAATAAAAATGAATCAAAAAGTTTGCAAATCAAATGGTTAGATGAAAAACACATAATCTAGAAAATTTCATGAAAATATGAATTTTGACAGCAAAATAGATATGAGAATCAGAATCTTCACGAAATTCTATGCTGTTTTAAAAAAAAAGTCATGAAAATTCGATAAAAAATGCTAAAGTTATGGTCGATTGAAGTTGCAAGGTAAACGAGAGGTTTGACTGATTTTACCTGATGATGTTGATCAAATGGGCTAAAAATACCTTCACCACTGCGAAGTTCTCGAGATCAGCTTTTCGATGACTATAAATTTGTGAAAATCCGACTTCCCTGCGAAAAGTTAGACAAAAAAGAAAAAAATGCCCTATTTGACTAATATTACCATTTTTTGAAAATTAAAAAAAAATGAAAATAAACAAATTTAAATGATTTGTTTTTTTTTTTTTTTTTTTTTTGTATTTTTATGTGTGTGATATATATATATATTTTTATTTTTGTTTTTTTAAAAAGTCAAACCCTAAACCTAATTGTTTTTTGGTTTATTTTTTTGTTATTTGATTTATATGTGTATGTGTTGTTTTTTTTTTTTGTTTTGTTGTGTGATGCAGGTGCGCAGGGGATGGAGCAGCGGCTGTGGTGGTTGAGCGGCGGTGCAGGTGGGGGGAGCGGCGTGGCTGGGAGCACGTGGCTGGGAGCAGAGGGTAGGGCGCGGGCGGGGACTGTGGACAGCAGGAGGCGCGGGATCTGGGTGGGGTTTAGGCGCAGGGGAGGGGTTAAGGGTTTGGGGATGGGTGGGAGAGGGAGCGGCGCGGGCGGCGGGCAGGTAGGGACAGGGGTACGTAGGGGGGGCGGGAAGGGAGGGTAGGGAAGGGGCGAGGGGAGCGGGAGGGGCTTAGGGTTTTAGGGGACGGGGCAGGCGGAGGGAAGGGAAGGGTAGGGCACGGGCAGGGGACGCCGCGAGGCATGGGGTTTGGGGACCTGCGGGCTAGTTGGGGTTTGGGGATCCGCGGGGGCTTGGGAAGCCCCTGCAACAAATTTTTTTTTTTTTTGTTTATTTTTATTTTTTTTAATTTTAAACTTTGTTTTCTTTGTTTTTTTTTTTTTTTTTTTTAAATAAAACACAAAAGCTTTAAAATAAAATTAAAAAAAAAAAAAAAAATCTGTTTTTTTTTTGTTTATTTTACTTTATTTTTTTTTTGCAAGTTTGTTTTACAATGTAAAAATAAAACAGAAATGTAAATTTTAAAAAATGACTTTGCTGTTTTTTTTTTTTTTGTTTTCGCTGAATGAAATAAATGCTAAAAGCTTTAAAAAAATGATTATTTTTTTTTTTAAAATAGTGTAAAAATAAAAAAAATTTCAAAAATTTTCTAATAACCAAAAATAGGCAAATGATATGTTATTTTTCACTTGTGAGGCCTCCCGAGTGCAACGGTGAGATCCAATTGAGCATAAGAGGTTGTGTATGAAAGTTGATTTTCAGATTTGTAACAAAACACCCCTGAATCTATGACAAAACACACTCAACAAAAAACTCAGAAACAAGATGGGTTAGATCACGGTGGGCGCCAAAAATGTAAGGGTAAAATGGTGATCAATCAAATGAATTAAACAAGACCCAAACATCAACAGAATAGTGAAACAAGAAAGATTCAATAAACAAAGCAATGAACAAACACAGTGCAAACCTCTCCCGTTTCGAAACTTCTATTGTTCGCCTATCACAAATCGTCCTTTTGCAGATGAGATGAGCCCTCAGAGAGTGCAATCTTTTTAGCTGTTTAAGGAAGTTGATGGTGAACGGCTGTGGTGATATGCAATGAAGATGAGCTCCAATGCAAGTATGTGATCTCAAGCTTGTAGATGACAAAAAGGTGCCAAAGGCGCGCTGGTGGTATTTCTACAGAGTAACGATGTCAAAAGCCTAGATGATTAGAATGGAGGGATGAAGCTTCATTTATAGACTTGGAAGAATGGGAATCAATGGTTGAGAGGAGATCTGAAGATCAATGGCTGAGAATGGTTGAGGAATGTGCAACCAGTAGAAATGTGACAAGTGTCCCAGCTCCATCATGAAAGAGGGGATGTGACAAAATTGATTGGAGAGTTAACTCCATTGACTGAACAGTTAACAGACTTGATTGATTAGTTAGAAGAGTGGATTGTGGAACTGACTGAATTGATTGACCAGTGAACTGGATTGATTGAGGAGTCAACAGAATAGATTGACCAGTGAACTCAAATGACCAATCAGTTAACAGATTTGATTGATTAGTTAACTAACTTCTGATTTGAGAAGAAATAGGCCATGTGGGTGAGAGAAAAATAGGTAATTAAATATTAAATATATTTAATTACATGTGCAACCTGATGAGGTGGACAAGGTGAGGTGGAAAAGGTGAGGTGTAAAGGTGATGTGGATTTTTGAATTTAGAACTTAGGATAGAGGAATTTGGATTAATTAAATAATTTATGATTATTTAATTGTGTAGGACACTTAGAAGAATTTTAATTAAATAAATTGAATTTATTTAATTATAGAACAATGAATTGATTAAATAAATTTAGAATATTTATTTAATTATTAGAAGAAGGGAATAAATATTTAGAATATTTATTTAGGATGAATCATGTCATTTTTAGGCGTATACAGTAGCAATACCCTTGATTGATAGATCAACATATATTCTGCCATGTTTCTCTACCCTCCTGGTTTCTGGGTTGTAGTTCCTCGCACACTCAATAACCAGCTCAGGGGTTTCCATGGAATATGGGAAACCAGCTGCATTCCACATTCCTGATATGGAGACTGCATCCAACAGGGCGCTATTATTCTTTTCATCATTCATTCTAACTGACTAGGCAGCCAGATCTGTATTCCCTTGGTGTGTATCAGTGATGACTCCATATTTGAATTGGACACCCTCAGGATGAGCAAACATGGGATTCAAAAATTCTGCCTCTGACTTAGCCAGCTATTTATCCGCCATGGATGCATGTAATTAACACAACCTGGTCTTACAATTGATACATAGACAAGCATGCATATACATTACATATTCATTATTCATCGTTTATACTATTATTCTTTCCACATTTCATTTATCCTGACATGCATAATTTGAAATTTCAAACTAGAAGACCTCATGATACCTGGATATGCAGAATATGACAACCAGGGGGTTTCAATTACTTACTGATGCATTTATCTTCTTAATTAGGCTGATATCTGTGAAAGGGACTCAATTACCAACAATGCTCTCATATCTCATTTTGATTCAAGCTCTATGCATCCACAAGTAGCTGTATGAGGATTTGTAAACTTGGAACTCTATAAAAAAACTTGTTTTATCACAAGATAAGTGTGAAATGACTCTGTAAATCACTTTTAACCTCTTTCACTAAGGCAAATTAGGGCAAATTAAATGCAACATCCGATTTTCTCGTACGAAACTTCTGGATCCTGCCAAGTGTATGTATCAGGTTTGTAATGGGCGAGAACCACCTACCATATTTGCGTGCATTTAATGTTATGGCGGTGAGGCATGGGGTGATCTCTAAATATCAGGTGATATTCTGAATATTGGGTGATATTGAGAATATGACCCCCTTGGTATAATATTATCATCCGTTTTAGGTAGAAAGACTGATGTCGAAACATCGGATTGGGTTGAGAATATCAGGTGATATTCAAAATATCAGGGGATGTTCAGAATGCTTGGTGATGTTTATAATATCACCCCCTGGACTAAAGTGACCTCCTGTCGAAATATCAGGGTGACATCAACAGGATAAAGACTTGGTTCATCGTTGTCACACTATGACGTCATCGTCATGTTATGTAGGAAGGATCATATTTGGAAATATACCTCCGTGAGGTAAAAAGGATGGTGACATCATCGGTATGTTTATTTCTTCAATTATCAAGTTTGGATGACATCAGTAGGACATTGGTTTAGGGTGATATTTTGCGATAGGCAGATATTTCAAATATCAGGGTGATATTTAAATATCAGGTGATATTCAGGACTATGACCTTCGCAAAATACATGATGTTGTGCATCGGGTAGATATCACTATCGCATAAATTTGATGTTCGGATGTTTGGAGAAAATGATTTTATTGGGTGATAATTTGGGTTGAGGTGATCTTTCATAAGATGCTGATATTGAGAAATATGATCCTCCCCTCAGAATATCAGGTTTGACCAGATCTTTGACTCATCATAACTTTTGTTCCCTAAGGAATATCTGGGTGATCCAAAAGGCAAACCTACATGAAATTTTGTACTCAATCTACCCATGGGGTTATTGACATGAAAATTTAACTTTGAAAAAATTGACCTCATCATGATGACTTACCTAGTCCCCATTATGCAGGATCGTCTGCACTGTCTTACTTTTACCAGACCGCCAGCAAGCAAAAAACACAAGCAAAGCCAAAAAAAAAGTTGGGTCCCTGTTTTGTCAAGTCAAAATGGGGCGTGTTGTGTAACCACACAATAGTTCACTAGGAGGCTGATTATCTAGGGGTGATGACAAAGAACCATTGTTTGGACTGGTGTTCCACACTCTAGGTTGTCTGGGGGGATTATTGTTGTATACACCTAAAAATGGCATGACTCTACTTAAATAAATATTTTAAATATTTATTTCATTATTCACATTCTTCTATCAATAAATAAATAAATTTACTTATTTATTTGATTCATCCCCTCTCATTTAATTAAATAAATTACATTTTATTTAATTAATTAAATTCATTTCATCAACTTCATTCTTCTAAATAATTAAATAATTTTAATTATTTAGTTAAAATCTTTTATTCTTCCAAATTTAAAATAAAATGCAAATTTTATTTAAATAAAATTTTAAATATCCACCAAATAAAATATAATTTTATATTTTATTTTATTCTTCAAAAATCTCCACAAAATAAAATATATTTCTATATTTTATTTATTCCTCTCAATTATCTACAAAATAATTAAATAAATCTTTTTATTTAATTATGCTTTCTTATCCTCAAAAATCATTCTTATCTTCTAAAAATACTTTCCTCTTATCATACAAAAGCAAAAGTAGTTTTAAAGCATCGCTAAAGCAAACTTTCTCTTAAATTAGAAAAATAAATTCTAATTTAAGAAAATCAAATCTCATCCTCGTCAAAAGAGGAGTTAACTCAACAAAGATGCTTTTCAAATGACACGTGTCTTTCCTCCATTTGTTGCACGTTCCTCAACAATCTTCCTCCATTGATCTTCCCTTTTCTTTTCAACCATTGATCTTCTTCCACACAACTCTATAAATACAGCCTTCCTCTTCTTCATTTCATATCCATCGTTTTGAGCAAACTTATGCTGCAGAAACATAGGCGTGCCTTTGGCACCCCACTTTCTTAAGCATTTCATATCTTCCATTGTTAGTGTGTTGAAGCTCATCTTCAATCACACAAAATATCTTAGCCATTCCATTCTTGTCACCTTCAACAAGCAAGGGAGCATTCGCTTCTGAGGGCTTCATCATCATTAAGGTTAAGAAGGGATAGGTGAACTATGGAAGAAGAAAGGTAAAAGGTTGTAAGTATTGTTCTTTGTTTTACTTTAATATATCTTTTACTTTCACATTTCATAGATATATTAGGTTTCATTATTCTTAATTGATTAATCTATTTTCCCCTTCACATTTTGGCGCCCACCATGGGTCCCTTGCCCCTCTAACTAATCAAAAACTAAGTTTTTCTAAGTGATAGGTCCGTACAGGTGATGAACAGGGTTTTGACAGAGGCATCTAGCACATCTGACCTCTGAGACAACGTATCTGCCTCCTGCTCCGGTGCATATGAAACTCCGCGCATCTGACCTTCGAGACGACGCATTTGCCTCCTACTCTGACGCATATGAAACACCAGCGCATCTGACCTCCTAGATGACGTATCTACCTTCTGTTTTGGTGCTTATGACATTATGGCACATTCATCCTCTGCAACGGTGCATCCAACCTCTGTTACGGTGCCTGCATATTACCTACGCATATACCCATTTTTTTTGCGCATTCACATTGTAAAATGACGCATCTATTAAAATTGTGCATATACCTCTTGTTGTAGCACTTTTGATGCCTGCTTTAGCACTTTTGTATAGAGGCACATGCGAGTTCTATTTCTACGCATTCAAACTGCATCACGGTGCTTTTGATTCTGCTCTCTATTTTTAGGGATTTCTGATTTTGTGTGTTTGAGCTAACAGTCATTTTTTTTTTGCAGGGTTAGTGGCTGGATTAGATCATTTAGATGCTTTGCCTAGTTCATTTAGACTAATTAGGGGAAAAGTAAACAAGTGCATTGCATGCAAATTCCACATAGTTTCTAACTAGGATGGAAAGTAATTGAACCAACTGCTATATTTGCATTGTTGACTTATTTCCTATATTAAATCATTGCTATCTCAAACAAACAAGAATGAACATTGCTATTCTCTAAACACTTCCAAGTTAACAATCGTGTGAGTGCACAAGTAGAATAGCCCATTTAGTTTTTCTACTTTTAACTAGGGTTGGATTAATTAGCGTATTCTGTGATTGTGAATGACAATAGGCTTATGCTCTCCCCTTAACTGGGTGACCAAAGTGCCAGACTTGTCATTCTATTTGTTAAACCTTTAGAAAGGCCTACCCTTGGATGCATGCTTGTCCAACTGGGAACGACCCTGACTGGTAACAGGCTAAAGCCAAGCCCTACCAAGCCACTTAAAATAAATTGTGCTTGAGGTGAAAACCTCCTGCAATGAGTGTTGTTGTGTTACACCGACAACCAACCTCCCCCCAAACCCTCTAAGGCGTAACCCTTTGAGGCTGGGAGACTCCATAACAGAGAGTAGTGCCGCTGCACGTGTAACCACTCGAATGGTTGCCCTAACTAAGAACCAATTGTTTAGCAAGCCAAAAACCCCTATTTGTTGATGCAAAGGGTAGAGCTCTTGAAGCGGCCTCGATTCATGTGACTCTTAGTAGAGGTAGTAGGGACAATCCTAAGGTTCGGTGGGGATACGAGCCTAAGGAAACCTAGATCTGGTATGCGTGAGAAGTGAGTGCCGTGGAGGGGAGCCGGTGCTACCATATCCTAGAGCTACATGCTTTGAGTAAGTACAACTAGAGGAGTCAAAATAGTCCAAAAAAATACAAAAAAATATAAAAAGATAAAAATCATGGAAAACTTCTATGTGTTTACTGTGCTTTTGCCATAATTGAACATCAGAATATTTAGAAACACCAAGCTTTTCAAACCAAAAATAGAAAAATCCTTAAAACGATCCAAAATTCTACAAAATTTCTGAGAAAACAAGCTGAGAAACCAGAGTTGCACATCTAAAACGACTTGCAGTGCTTTTGACCCAACTTTTGGCGCATTTAACATCTGTTGTGGTGTATTTGAAACTTTTCTAGTGTTGTACATTTGATCTAACTTCTGGTGCATTTGAACTCTGTCACGATGCATATACTTTGGCGCATCCTGTATATCGATAAATTTGGATTTATAAATGGAAATGATCAAACAATTGAAATGCATAACCTAAACCCAAATAATTCAATACCTCGAAGATGTAAGATGAGCTCAATTGATTGATCGCTTTGTTGTGTTGATTGCTCGATTCCGTAGCATAACGTTGATAAGGAGATAGATGATGGATGCTTGATGGTTGATAGATGCAAACTAGATGGATTGAAGATGATGGATAATGGCTTGAGATGAAAATTCATTAGAGTGAGGTTGCATGAAGAAGAATCCTCTCTAATCTCCTCCCTAATGTCCCAAGAGAGGCTTTTTTTATAGGTTTGGCTTGATTCAAATGGATGGCTAGGATCAATTAGGGCTTTAGATGAAATGGATGGATAAGATTAAGTTAGGTTTCCTTGCACATTAAGAAATTGTAGTCAATTGACATGTGGCAAGGGAAGATAAGGCTTAGGTGTACTTGTGTAGATAAATACTAAAATTAGGTCCCATTAGTTGTGCATGTGAAGAATTTGAATGAAAGTTGTATTACAACACATGATTGACTGGACAAGTGTTGGAATGTGATAAAAGATGAGGACTTAATTCAAATAAAATATTTGAATTAGTTGGGATTTGAGTTGGATATTAATTAAATAAATAAAATTTATTTAATTAATTGAGAAGTTGAATAGGATGTGATGTGGAAATTAATTAAATAAATAAAATTTCTTTAATTAATTAGCTAAGTAGGATGAGGATGGGATTAAATGGGATTTTAATTAAATAAATAAAATTTATTTAATTAATTGGTTTAATGGATTAGGGAAATTAGGATAAAATGCTACAAGATGTTTAGGATAATGTTTTTAACTAGATGTTGCTAGACATGGACAAAGTTGGGACAAATTTTGGTGTCTACATTTGCCCCTCTTTGAGATGATGTTCAAGATGATGAGCTTTGTGTCGAGTAACATCATTTCAAAGAAGATAAGGTATGGATAGAGGAAAAGGATGATGATGATAATGATGATATAAAGGATAGGTTGGTGACGCCCCCTCGAGAGGATAGGCAGGTTGGACAAACGCGGGTATGCTCTTGAAAAGAAATGGCTTGGCTACAAAAGAAAGATAAGGGGATAGATAGAAGAAATGATGATGTGTTATGCTGCAATGAAAGTGAGCAACCATGATGTTTGATATAGCACTAGACATTATGCACCAAGGTATAAGGAACCAGGGTGACGATGTGTCTTATGCCCTAGCATAATATAACCTTGTCTAATGTATGAGGAAGTAAACTTAGAGCATTAAAGTCCTAATGCACAAAAGGTAGGATATGACCTTAGATGCAAAGGATAGTGCAAAAAGCTATTTCAACATACACAAGATATGAATATTAGCTGGAATGATATAGATTTGATATAAATGCAAGGTAAAAAGATAACACACACAAGCAAGCAAGCAAGCATGCACAAATGATACAAAAGAAAACAAGGTATTGCCCCTGTCAGGCTGTAAACCAATGATTAATTATTTAATTGTTGTGTTGATAGTTGAGAGTGTTGTCATTGTGGGGAAAGCTATATCCCTAGATCAACACAAGGTTGTTTGCTAAGTTGGTTGGCTAATTGGCTGAGTGCTTTGGCTTACAACAAGGCTAGGATCAAGACCATTGATTGCATTTGGATAACTTGGCTTGAGTGATTAACTTGATTGGTATAGCTTTATGATGACTTGCATTTGGATCATTGCTTTGAATGATTTGAGTTGATTTGATTTGATCGATGAAGATTGATTTGATGGTTGGATTGATGTGCTATGATTTTGATGATGATGGATTGATTGAATGATAGATTGATTGGAAGAAGTTGTTTATTGATGATGATGAAAGATCAAGTTATGGATTGAGATTGATTGATGAAATGTTGATGATGGGATGATATGTGGTGGATTGAGCTGCTATAGATTTATCTTTTTATTGGATTTGTTTTGATATTTGGCTTGATGTTCTTTGGTTTTGATGATAGTGATGGTGTGATGATTGGAGTATCCACTCAATCGAAGCATACGCAAGTGTTCTCAGTGTGCTCAAAGGATGCAAAACAAACAAGGTATTGCCCGTGTCAAGTCATAAACCAATGATTGACTGTTTGATTAAGGATGATAGTGTTGTCATTGTGGGGAAAGCTATATCCCTAGATCAACACAAGGATGTGGGAATGCTCTATCCCATTGATGATGATTGATGATGATTGATTGGGCTCATGACAAGATTAGGATCAAAAACTTGTTGTTTTGATTGGATAATGTTCCTTGATTGATTAGCTTGGTTGATATGGATTAATGTGACTTAGATTTTGAGATCATTGCTTAGATTGATTTGATTGATATAATTGGAAGAAGTGATGGATTGAAATGGATGAATGAATGTTATGGATAGGAAGAATTGATGATGATGATGATTTGATTTTGATTGAATGTTGAAGTGGATTGTTTTGGATTGATGATGATTGGTTTTATTGCTTGGATTTTTGGTTGGATAGTTGATTTTTTTGTGTTTTTCGAATATTTTGATTGATTTTTTTTTAATATTTTTTGGGATATTTTGATTTTTTTGTGTTTTTGAATGTTTTGGAACATCAATGGATTTACAATTTGGGTAGCCTTGAGCTTGATACCAATGACAAGGGAGAAAACCAAGTTTAGGTGCAAGGATGGATGTAGGATGGATGGATTCATAGTAAATGTGACGGCAAGATCATGAGAGTTGGATGGGATGGAAGGTTCATGAGAGTTGGACAGGTAGGCTATAGTGGAAAGCTCATGATAAATAGATGGGGATAAGTTATAAGATTCAAAGCTCATGATAAGGGTACGCCATAGTGGATGGATCATAAGGGAGCTAGGATGTGATCTTCAAAGGCTATGTTGCATAGGAAGAACTTTCCCCCATTCTAGGATTTTTACATGACAAGGCTCATGACAATGGGATGACATGATAGGTTTTACATGACAAGGTGTATGATAGGTGGATAATGATAAGATGGATTGATTAAGAAGATATGAGGTGTACCAAGAGATATCCAAAGCATGTTTCAAGATTTTGCCCCTATGTCTTCATCAAAATCAAAAGGCAGAAGGATGGATGAATGGATAAGGATGGTAGCATGATAGGATGGAAAATGATATAATGGGATAGATAGTTTGGAAATGGATAGGTTGGATGAGACAATGTGCCCCCAAGTGTAAGTGACATAGAAGATCAACCTAAACATGACGCTTGTTTGCTAGGTTTTCATCATGGTACTTATCCAAGGCGCCTGTTTACTAGGTTTTCACCATTGGACGAAGGGATTTCTCTTTACTTTTTTGAGTTTTTTTTTTTTGCTTTTTTTTTTTTGCTTTTTTTTTTTTGCTTTAAGATGTGTTGACAATTACACATGGCGCCTGTTTGCTAGGTTTTCACCATGGTAATGGATAGGAGGGACTCAAGTGGCTAGTGCTATGGGAGGTGATATTGTCCCCTTAGAGATGGATGATGTCTTCGCATGGACCATGTCATTATGCTCATCGATGTTGATAAGGGATTGTGTGGATGGAAGATGGATTAGGTAGATAGTGGATTATGGTGTGGATTATGGAAGGCTCATGCAAAGATAGATGGATGGGGATAGTGGATTATGATGTGGATTATATAGGCTTATGGAATGAAGATGGATGAAAAACTCATGCAAAAGCATGGACCATAAGGATAGCATGAGGGAGATATGTAGGATAATGGATGGAAGATGGGGAGATGTAGTTATGTGGGAATGTTTTGGAATGAATGGGAACCATGACCAACAGCTGCACACACCGTGATAAACATTGAAGCTTTTGATTGGATGGTGGTGTAGGAAGCAATGGAGATATTTGCTTAGGAGATGGTTGATGAAGTGATTTAGGAACCCACATAGATTTAGTATTTTTAGTGCTTTTGTTTTGCTTGTGGGATTTTTGAAGGAAATGGAAGTTTTGGATGGAAGTAGGCTTTTGGATAGAAGTGGATTTTTGGATGGATATAGGTGATTGGGATTCTTGAGATGTAGATGAGGATGCCTCATTTGACTTGCTAGCTTTTTGCTTAGGAACCCAAACCATTGTACTTTTGTGCTTTGCTTTTGAAGGTATGGGCTTGGATGGTTGCTTAGATGTGGATGATGATGCCTCATTCGCTTTGCTAGCTGTTTGCTTAGGAACCCAAACCATTTTGCTTTTGGGCTTTGCATTTGGAGGTAAGGGTTTAGATGCCTACTTAGATGAACTTTGCTTTGATTTTGATTCTTTATGTCCTAAGGTATGAAAACCTTTAAGATTTTTGGTAGGATTTTTAGCTTTATAGGTAGAGGCATCAAAATTTTTGCTTTTGAATCCCATGGGGTGGGTGGAGTGGATGGAATGATTGGAAGCTTTATGCTTAAATGATGTGTGCTTTTGTTGGTCATGATTAGGGATGTAAGGATACTTATGAATGATATGTATGTTAGGTGTTGGAAGCAATGGTGGCAATGTGGATGGAGGGATATTTGGAGTTGGTAAAAGTGGAGGCAAAGTGGATGGTGGAAGGTGAACGGTCACATGCTTTTGCGATTTGTAGGATGATGAAGGTGGAATGGCAACATATCTTTTGGGTATATGATAGGATATATGATGGTAAGTGGTAGATTTAGGATGCATGAAGGGATTACCAACATCTTGGCCTTGTTTACCTTGGGGTGTGTATCCAAGGCCATATGAGCATGGAGGGATTTTGACATGGTTTGGCTCCAAAATACCTTGTTCATAAAGGCCTAGACCTTTACCTTGGTAGTTCATGTTTTGGAGGAGGCGATTGACTATGGGACTAGATGTGTTTTGGGAACTAGACTTGAGTTCTTTATTGGATGGAGAAGATGAAATGGAGGACAATGGTTGTTGTTGTCCTAAAGAAGAACACTCATGTATAAGGATGGATAGACCAATAGGACATGATGGTGGACTTAAAATGGGATTGATGGTGGATGTGGAAGGGGGATCATTAGCATTGTGTTCACTAAGATCCAAGTTATTTGTTTGATCTTCTATGCTTATGTGTTCTTGAGAGGCACATGTCTCATTATGACAAGTGGATGTTTGCTCATTATGGATAGGGCTAGATGGAGGATGACTAGGAGCCATTTGGATATCTTGCTCATGGATGGTTATGGGATTATGGATAGGATCAAGGTACTTTTTAATAGGTTCTTCATCATAGATATCATCTTGATCATGAGATAGATAAAGTTTTGCCAAATGGATCATCATGGTTTTCATGATCTTAGCTAGAACCTTGATCATAACTATGAGCAAAAATAGGATTAAGTGGGCTATAAAAGGGATAAATTTGCTCATGAATGAGGTCATGGTGATGGCTAATAGCTTGAGGGAAACCCATAAGTAGGTCATGGATAGGTGGAACTTAGAGGTGCTTTGATCTTGATTAAGATTAAGGTTCAATATTTCCACATGTTTAAGATTATGCTCTTGACATACCTCTTGACTTTGGATGGAAGTGGAAGGTTTTTGAGTGGACTTGATAGGCTCTTGATAGTTATCAACATAGAGGCATGATGGCTCTTGACTTAGGCTTGTGGTTGGAGACTCTTGAAAAGACTTGTTGGCTTGTAGGTCACATGATGGGCATAAAGGGCTAGGTATGTTAATGGAAGGCTCTTGAAGAAGCTCAAGGATATGTGAACCACATGATGAGATTATAGGATTGGACATGACCTTTGGAAGTTCATTGGTAGGCTCATGAATTGGTGTTTGACATGGGGGTAGTCTATTCCTAGCTAGTAGCCAATGGATCACATCCTTTGCAAGTGTATGGGTGGATGGAAAATATAATGGATGGATGATAATGGTAGATGGTGTTGGATTAGGATTAGGACTAGGATTAGGTTGAGACCTAATTGGATTGGATGGATTAGGATTTGGACTAGATGGGGGTGATGATGTGGCACGATTTCCCATTATAGGTGGGTACACCTTGTAAACAATTGAGAGAAATATTGGGCATTGATTTGTATTATGGCCTTTGGTCCTATGGTATGCACAATAATCATGTTCATCATATGGACTTTCTTCACATGGTTTGACTTTAGGAAGTTCAATGAGTTTTGCTTCAAGCATCCTTTG
The DNA here is from genome assembly GCA_027924645.1 of Cunninghamia lanceolata. Lineage (NCBI taxonomy): Eukaryota > Viridiplantae > Streptophyta > Pinopsida > Cupressales > Cupressaceae > Cunninghamia > Cunninghamia lanceolata. The sequence continues at coordinate 8,040,559 of BSBN01000685.1, read as the reverse complement.
TAAAACTCTCTCAGCCGCATCCTTTGGTGAACGATTAGAATGACATGGTGAGGAAGGTAATGAAGGGCTTGGTGGTTTGGAGGGTGAAGGGATTAATGGACTAGGAATGGGATCACATGGTGGTGTTGGGATAGGACTTATTGGTTCATGTGATGGCATGTGATTGGATAGTGGTGGCCACTCTAGATTGTTATCTCCCTTGTCAAAGGTTATTAGATCTTGCATAGGATAACTTGGGATTGTTTGATTTAAGTACAAGGGGCCATTGGGATTTGGATATGATTCTTGTTGGAAAGGTGGATTTAGATCTATCAATGGTGCTTGGTGGTCTTGTTGAAAAGGTGTATTTGGACTTACTTGATTTATGTACAAAGAGCCATTGGGACTTGGATGTTGTTCTTGTAATATCACTTGATTGCCTTGTGGATGGGCTTGGTAGTGCATTGGAATGTCAGCACGAGGGATTGAATAAGCTTGAGGTGGATATTCATAGGTTTGAGGTGGAATTTGTTGAGGTTGGGATGGTGTTTGGACTTCTTGTTGTGATATGATTTGTTGTTGATGTTGGTAAATGTGTTGATGTGATGACTATGGAGGAGTTGCATAGGATAATGATTATTGTGATATGGATTGATATGGATAAGGGTTGTGATAGGTTGATAAAGGGCTGATATGACATGTGGATGAATTTGGTTGAGATGAAGTGGGATAAGTTGATGCAGAATTGATTTGATGTGTGGATGGATTAGTGGTGCAGGAGCACCCCTACAAGGCAGGACATAAGTTCATTGTTCGCATGTCAGGCCATCAGTCTATTTTTAGTATGTTTGACTTCATGCTGTAATAAGGTCCATGGGACCAATGCGTATGTGTTTGATCCACCTAGGAGAATGTGCAGGTAGTTAGCGTTCGTTATCAGGTTGTCTGAGCTGTCTTCTCCCAGCCGCTGGGAATCGAGTTGGTAGTACTCGTAGGATATTGCTATATATAACTCAGATCAGTTAGGGTTTGAGATCAGAGTAGTAGTTATGTTATGTTGTACTGGTGATTGAGTGAGATCCAGAGATCAGTCCAGACATTGTGAAACATTGTTGTTCGATAGTATTGTAGAAACAGGACATTTGTGTTTCATCTAAATAAGATCTCATCAATTGCATTATCTGGTTTATCTGCTGTTTATGTTTTGATTTCTGTTCTGATTACAGGCTAATGGATTCTTTCAACCCTTCCACCGGTTGATTCTGTGAATCGGTGGAATGGTCATGCATGTTAGTTTAGGTTGTATTTTAGTTTTCTGTTTATGCATTTCATTGTGTGGGAGATCGATTGGTAGCATGCTATGAATCAACCTAGCATCCTCATGTGCTAGGGTTTAGGAAGATAAACTGTTAAGTTTTGATCTGAAGGTGATCTGGCCCGATCATCATGTTTTCTTTGTAAAATTGTGCAATTCTGTGAGTTTGCATGCAGCTGATGGATATACAGGGATCTGCATGTGCTTTTCCAGACGGAGTGAATCGTATCGTCATCTACGAGTATATCGCTATCAGGATCAGGTTCTGAAGTTGGCAAAAATTGCATGTTTCAAGTGCATCAGGATGATATAGGTTGGATATATACTCAGTGTATATATCATCGTCAAGATCACCTTTCATGTGTATCCATCGTCCGCATATCGCTATCGCATGCAGAAGTGAAAGTTCACTTTTTGGCTAAGGACCGGAAAGGTCATCATCAGGATATTGAAAAGGTCACCGGATATTCATTATCATGTTGCGGAGGATATAAGTGTCTTATATCCTGTTGACATCATCATCAGGTGCATTGACATCAGCATCGGGTGCAAGTGACGTCATCGTCATCAGGATATTGCGAATATCACCCTATGCAAGTTTATCCTGCTGTCGCTAAGTGTTTTGGCATCGGTGTAAGTCATCGGCATAAAGTTTGGTTAACATCATTAGGATGTTTCAATATGACCTGATAAGTCATATCCTGATGCTGTTTGTTTAAAGAAGGTCGATATCAGGGTGACGTAAGCATCGAAGAAAAGGTGCATAAGGAATATCGTCATCAAGATATATGAGAGGAACCGGATATTTCATATCCTACTGATGAAGGGTGAAGATGATGCTAAACCTCATGATGCTGCTGATAGAGTTTGGCGCTAAGTGAATAGTGATCATCAGGAGGATAATTGTGTTCGTTGAGTATCATGATGCTGCTGACAGGTGAAAGGCGATAAGGAAGTGAACAGTAGTTAGCAGGAGGATATTTCATGCCTCTTCGAAATATGATGATGCTGTCTGTGTTAGCAAGAAATATGATGATGATGATAAGCTGATAGGTATTACATACTGCATGTCCAGGATTTTAACATGCTAGTGGATTAATGGCTTTTCCATCCTATTTGTAAGCTTCTGTTGTGTTTCCTCTGCATCATAGTGGTATCAGAGCAAAGGAAGGATCTTCTGGAAAAGATCAGGATATAGCAGGATGTCAGATGAAGAAGGAACATCTGAGATTCCAGCAAGGATGACCAACATTGAGTTGGCAGTTCTGGTGAAGAAACAGATTGCAGAGAGCAAGGCTGTGAAGGCTCAGAATCAGGAATTGAAGGATGAGTTAGAGAAGTTGAGGAACAGAGTAGGTTCTGGTAGAGAAGAAGATAGGGAAGAAGAAGAGATCCCTAGTTGGAATGAGGAGGTCGTTCCTACAGACTAGAGACCACTGTTGAATGCCCTCAAGGCCATGGAGAGGAGAACCATGGATGTGAAATTAGATTTGCCAGTGTTTACAGGAAAGATGGAACCTGATTCAGTGATGGAGTGGATAGACTCCTTGAACAATTTCTTTGAAACAGAGGAGATACCAGAACAATAGAGGGTGAAAATAGCCTAGTCAAAAATGAAAGAAGCTGCCTTGACATGGTGGAATTTCGTCCAAGATGATAGAGTACAGGAAGGAAAGCGTAGAGTCACTACATGGAAGAAAATGATGGCATTAGTAAAGGAAGCTTATGTCCCATTGGATTATAGTATCCAATTACACTAGAGGAAGCAAAACCTGAAGCAGAAGGAGCTAGATGTCAGCTCATATACAGAAGAATTCATGAAACTTTGTATGAAAACAAAGGTAAAGGAAAGTGAAGAAGAGAAGGTAGCCAGATACCTTAATGGATTGAGGTTCAACATTCAGGAAGATTTAAGTCTGCATAATCCAGATACAGTTCAGAAATGCTTTCAGTTGGCATTGAAAGTGGAAGAGAAGTTAAAGAGAAAACAAGAACAACACAATAGAGGAAGAGGAAGACAACAAAGGGGTGGAAGAGGTCCTTTTAGAGGTAGAGGACATGGACATGGATATCAAGGAGAATCCAGTCATGACAATAGTAAGGGAAACAATAGTCAAAACCAGGGGGAAAATTATAGTCAGCAAGGAAACTTCAGAGGTAGAAGACCTTTCAGAGAAAGATCCTAGGGCAGAGGATCCATCAGATGTTATAACTATAACAAAGAAGGCCATATAGCCAGCAGATGTCCAGAAAAGGCCACAAGCTCAATAGGAGAAAGGAGAACAAATCTGATCCAAGAACCTGATAATCAAAGTATGACAGGCTCTAATGCTTTTCAGAGTGTGAATGCTCCTGATAATTATGGATACCTAGAAAGTGGATAGTCTCTAATGATGAGAAGAACAGTGACTACCATGAAGGTACCTAACAAAGAATCCCCTCAAAGAAAGTCTCTTTTCAGGACTATTTGAAAAGCAGGAGGTAAGGCATGTAAAGTTTTGATTGATTCTGGTTCTACTGAAAATTTTGTGTCTGAAGAAATGGTGACAAAGCTTAAGCTTAGGAGATTGCCTCACCCATCCCCATACAAAGTCTCATGGCTTACCCAAGGTCAGCAGACAATTGTAGAAGAGCAGGCTTGGGTAGAATTTCAGATTGGAGCATATAAGGATAAGTTGTTGTTTGACATTACCACGATGGATGCTTGCAATCTTTTATTTGGTAGACCATGGCAGTATGATTTGAAGGCACAACATGATGGTGTTAGAAACACCTATACAATCACTAAAGATGGTAAGGTTATAAAGTTACTACCATTGACAGAGAAGGAGGAGAAATCTAAAGGAAAAGAGGTGAAGGTAATGCTGATGGAAGGTAAACAGTTCATGAAAGAAGTAGCAGTAGAAGGTGCAGTTGCATATGCCCTAATCCCATGTATGAGGGTGAATAAAGAACAGCAGCAAGAAGTCAAGGAAGAGAAGAAGCAAAGGTTCATAGACCCAACTATCCAAGAGCTATTGGATAAGTACAAAGGTATCATCTCAGAGGGAATGCCAAGATCCCTACCACCTGTCAGGGATATTAGTCACCGCATAGACTTAATTCCAGGGTCAACACTTCCAAACAAAGCAGCCTATAAGCTAACTCCAGAACAGAATGCAGAAGTAGCCAGACAAATTGAAGAATTATTGGATTCAGGTCTAATTGGGAAAAGTTCAAGTCCATGTGCAGTACCAGCTGTACTAGCACTAAAGAAGGAAGCTACTTGGAGGCTTTGCACAGATTCCAGAGCTATTAACAAGATCACAATCAGGTATAGGTTTCCAATCCCTAGGATAGAGGATTTACTTGACTGTTTGGGAGGTGCTAAGTATTTTACAAAAATAGATTTGAAGAGTGGATATCATCAGATCAGGATTAGGCCAGGAGATGAATGGAAAACAGCATTCAAAACTAATGAAGGGTTATATGAGTGGAAGGTTATGCCTTTTGGTTTATCTAATGCACCTAGTACTTTTATGAGGTTGATGAATGAGGTTTTGAAAGAGTTCATTGGTAAGTTTGTCATAGTATATCTAGATGAAATTCTAATTTTCAGCAACACAAAAGAAGAACATCTCAGACACATAGATTTGGTTCTTAAGAGGTTACATGAAGAGCAGCTGATGATAAATTTAGACAAGTGTTTGTTCATGCAAGAGGAGATCACATATTTGGGTTTTGTCATTTCACAAGGAAAGTTACAAATGGATAAGGAGAAGGTAAGTGCCATATTGTCTTGGCCAACCCCAAAGACTATGAATGATGTCAGAAGTTTCCATGGGTTAGCAACCTTCTACAGGAAGTTTATAAGAGGGTTTAGTCATATTTGTGCACCCATGCTTGATACCATCAAAGGAGGACAGAAGTGCAGATTTGTTTGGACTCAAAGAGCAGATGATTCTTTTGAGACATTGAAGAAGAAGGTGGCACAGCAGCCAGTCCTTGCACTTCTAGACTTTAACAAAATCTTTCAGGTGGAATGTGATGCCAGTCACATGGCCATTGGAGCAGTACTCAGCCAAGAAGGTAGACCTATTGCATTTTTCAGTGAGAAGCTCAATGATGCTAAAAAGAGGTATTCCTCATATGATTTGGAAATGTATGCTTTAGTCCAGTCACTCAAGAAATGGAGGCATTACTTGATGCCAAAGGAATTCATAGTATTCACAGATAACCAGGCTCTGAGTTTCATAAACAGCCAGGAAAAGCTGAACCACAGACATATGAAATGGGTAGAAACCTTACAAGCTTTTACTTTTACATTGAAGCATAAGAAAGGAGTCAAGAATAAAATTGCAGATGCTTTGAGCAGGAGAGTTCTAACAGTCAACCAGATTCAGTTAGAAAGTGTTGGCATTGATTCACTAAAGACCATGTATGAGACTGATGAAGATTTTGGGGAGATATATCATGTATGTACTTCTTTTGGAGAGAAATATCATGCTGAATTCTCTAAATTTTTGATCCAGGATGGATTGTTGTTCAAAGGTGGACAGTTATGTATTCCAAGGTGTTCTATGAGGTTAAACATCATTAAGGAGAAACATTGTGGAGCTATGGCAGGTCATTTTGGTCTAGATAAGACTCTTGATCTTGTCCGAAGACATTACTTTTGGCCTAAGTTACAATCAGATGTCAGAAAGTTTGAAGAGACATGTGTGATATGTCAGAAAGCTAAAGGCAGGTCAACTAATGTAGGTTTATATCAGCCCTTACCCATTCCTTCCAGACCATGGGAAAGCATAAGTATGGATTTTGTCTTGGGTTTACCAAGGACAAGGAAAGGGTTTGACAGTGTTTTTGTTGTAGTGGATAGATTCAGTAAAATGGCACATTTCTTGCCATGCAAAACCACTGCTGATGCTTCATACATTGCAGATTTGTTTTTTAGGGAGATTGTCAGGAACCATGGATTGCCATTGAGCATAGTGTCAGATAGGGATGTGAAGTTTATTGGTCACTTCTGGAGAACTCTTTGGAAGAAACTTGGAACAAATTTGTCTTTTTCCTCTGCATATCATCCTCAAACGGATGGACAGATTGAAGTAGTGAATCGTTCCTTAGGAAATTTGCTTAGATGTTTGACAAAACAACATGGAGAAAAGTGGGATAATATTCTATCTCAAGCTAAATTTTCCTATAATGATACTTTCAATAGGAGCACAGGGAAATCACCTTTCCAGATAGTTTATGGTGTGCATCCAAGAGAAATTTTGGAATTGAGAGATCTACCTATAGTAGACCTTGTTAGTGCAGAAGGAGAAGCTTTTGCAGAAGCCATAAAAGAGGTTCATGATCAAGTCAAGACGCAACTGCAACAAACCACCTTGAAGTATAAGGAATATGCTGATAAAAAGAAGAAGGATGTATAGTTTGATGTTGGCGACTTGGTATGGGTTCATTTAAAGAAGGACAGACTTCCTAAGGGCAAATATACTAAACTCATGCAGAGAAAAGTTGGACCATGTCAGATTTTGCACAAGCATGGACAAAATGCTTCTGAGATACAACTTCCCCCTGATCTTGGTTTGTCCCCTATATTCAATGTATGTGATTTAACTCCCTACAAGTCTAATCCAGATGCAGACCAGGAACTCCTCCAGGATACAGTCAATGATGACATTCCCAAGCATGATCCTCCACAGTTGCAGAAGGTTTTGGACACCCGGGTGGTCAAACAGACCCAGAACAAACAGTACTTGGAGTATCTAGTATCTTGGCAGGGAAAATCTAATTCCGAAGCAGTATGGATGACTGAAGAGCAGATCCAAAACCATGGTGTAGATCTCCATACTCTCATCTCAAGTGGACTTGAGATTTCTTCTTCTGGGGAGTATGGTGCAGGAGCACCCCTACAAGGCAGGACATAAGTTCATTGTTCGCATGTCAGGACATCAGTTTATTTTTAGTATGTTTGACTTCATGCTGTAATAAGGTCCATGGGACCAATGCGTATGTGTTTGATCCACCTAGGAGAATGTGCAAGTAGTTAGCATTCGTTATCAGGTTGTCTGATCTGTCTTCTCCCAGCCGCTGGGAATCGAGTTGGTAGTACTCGTAGGATATTGCTATATATAACTCAGATCAGTTAGGGTTTGAGATCAGAGTAGTAGTTATGTTATGTTGTACTGGTGATTGAGTGAGATCCAGAGATCAGTCCAGACATTGTGAAACATTGTTGTTCGATAGTATTGTAGTAACAGGACATTTGTGTTTCATCTAAATAAGATCTCATCAATTGCATTATCTGGTTTATCAGCTGTTTATGTTTTGATTTCTGTTCTAATTACAGGTTAATGGATTCTTTCAACCCTTCCACCGGTTGATTCTGTGAATCGGTGGAATGGTCATGCATGTTAGTTTAGGTTGTATTTTAGTTTTCTGTTTATGCATTTCATTGTGTGGGAGATCGATTGGTAGCATGCTATGAATCAACCTAGCATCCTCATGTGCTAGGGTTTAGGAAGATAAACTGTTAAGTTTTGATCTGAAGGTGATCCGGCCCAATCATCATGTTTTCTTTGTAAAATTGTGCGGTTCTGTGAGTTTGCATGCAGCTGATGGATATACAGGGATCTGCATGTGCTTTTCCAGACGGAGTGAATCGTATCGTCATCTACGAGTATATCGCTATCAGGATCAGGTTCTGAAGTTGGCAAAAATTGCATGTTTCAAGTGCATCAGGATGATATAGGTTGGATATATACTCAGTGTATATATCATCGTCAAGATCACCTTTCATGTGTATCCATTGTCCGCATATCGCTATCGCATGCAGAAGTGAAAGTTCACTTTTTGGCTAAGGACCGGAAAGGTCATCATCAGGATATTGAAAAGGTCACCGGATATTCATTATCATGTTGCGGAGGATATAAGTGTCTTATATCCTGTTGACATCATCATCAGGTGCATTGACATCAGCATCGGGTGCAAGTGACGTCATCGTCATCAGGATATTGCGAATATCACCCTATGCAAGTTTATCCTGCTGTCGCTAAGTGTTTTGGCATCGGCATAAGTCATCGGCATAAAGTTTGGTTAACATCATTAGGATGTTTCAATATGACCTGATAAGTCATATCTTGATGCTGTTTGTTTAAAGAAGGTCGATATCAGGGTGACGTAAGCATCGAAGAAAAGGTGCATAAGGAATATCGTCATCAAGATATATGAGAGGAACCGGATATTTCATATCCTACTGACGAAGGGTGAAGATGATGCTAAACCTCATGATGCTGCCGATAGAGTTTGGCGCTAAGTGAATAGTGATCATCAGGAGGATAATTGTGTTCATCGAGTATCATGATGCTGTTGACAGGCGAAAGGCGAAAGGCGATAAGGAAGTGAACATTAGTTAGCAGGAGGATATTTCATGCCTCTTCGAAATATGATGATGCTGTCTATGTTAGCAAGAAATATGATGATGATGATAAGCTGATAGGTATTACATACTGCATGTCCAGGATTTTAACATGCTAGTGGATTAATGGCTTTTCCATCCTATTTGTAAGCTTTGAAGATGATGCTAAACCTCATGATGCTGCCGATAGAGTTTGGCGCTAAGTGAATAGTGATCATCAGGAGGATAATTGTGTTCGTCGAGTATCATGATGCTACTGACAGGTGAAAGGCGAAAGGCGATAAGGAAGTGAACAGTAGTTAGCAGGAGGATATTTCATGCCTCTTCGAAATATGATGATGCTGTCTGTGTTAGCAAGAAATATGATGATGATGATAAGCCGATAGGTATTACATACTGCATGTCCAGGATTTTAACATGCTAGTGGATTAATGGTTTTTCCATCCTATTTGTAAGCTTCTGTTGCGTTTCCTCTACATCAATTAGATTGGTATGAAGTGGGATAAGTTGATGTGGAATTGATTTGATGTGTGGATGGATTGGGTTTTGGACTTGTCTCATCCTCATCAATAAAGATATATCCTTCTTGAAGTATAAACTTGGTCTTAGGAGGAGAGGCTCCTTTAATTGTGATCTTGGGCTTTGGTTCGCTTTCATGATTTGGATTAGGAGGATAGCCACCTTTAATTGTGACCTTGGGTCTTGGTTTATCCTCATGATTTGGATTAGGAAGAGGGGCTCCTCTAATTGTGATTTTGGGCTTTGGTTTTATTTCATTGTTTGAATTAGAGGGGTAACCTCCTTGAATTGTGATTATAGGCTTAGGTCTTGTCTCATGATTATAAGGATAACCCCCTTGAATTGTCACCTTAGGCTTGGGATTTGTCTCATGATTAGAGGGATAGCCCCCTTGAATGATTACGACCATATAGACAAGTGTTGACTAGGTCTAGGTTGATGATGATGTAGAGATGATTTGGAATGAGTATGGATGTGACTAGGATATGTTTAGAATTAAATTGATTTGGATATGATTAGGATATGTTTGGGAATGACAAAATTGGGTGAGGTGGATGAAAGGTAGGATGAATTGTTTATGTGTTTGGTGTTTATAGCTTGATTTGGCAATGTTCAAACAAATGATTATGCATATACACACATGAATCACTCACACAAGACACATAAGCAATTGTTGACTTTGAAAATGAAATGTGATGATTAAGCAAGCACTTGTGGAAGACACATCAACAAGCCTAATGTCTAGTTTGAAATAGGGTATGGCCAATTAGGTTTTAGGCTATGTTTACATGATGTTGACTAGGAATTTGAAAGCAAAATCCTGCCACACAGCTGGGAGAAAGGGGTAACCCACCCTTCACCTTCACTTCCCAAAGGTATAAAGTTCTTTGGGGCTTAGCCAAGAGTGACAAGATTTACAACTTCCAATGAGGGTGTCTTTCGATTCAGCCTCGATTGAGGTCATCCCTTGGAGTGGTGTGTCTCCAAGCAGGCCTCCTAGATAGGGTTTACAAAAGCAAACCAAGTGCGGTGTCACTTGATTCACACTCGTACTTGTTAATTGACCCTTAGAAATGAAATGTTTGGAAGACAATTCAAGCACTTGTTCATTTTAGATCCAAATCCAAATATGATGGAAAACACTTGTTCATTTTATGCCCACTTTCGATATGTGATAACAAACAAAGTTCGTTTTAATCCCAAAGTCCAAATGTGTGATCAAACAAGATTAAGAGATGGGAGATTAGAATGAGTGCACCCAGTTAATTCACTATCCAATTTGCTGTAGATGTTGATGCCAATGCTGCTCCAGCTCCTTAGATGCCTCTACAAGTCACCAATTCCAAAAAGAAACAAGTAAACTTGCAAAGAAGATGATTACATGAAAAAGATGAAATCTAAAAATTCTAATGAAAATGATCTGATATAGAAAAATAGATTGCATAAACAGAAAGTTTAGGAGATTCTAAGCAATTTGAAAAAATGTTTCGTTGAAAAATGATCAAAATTGCTCAAGTTATGCTCAAATGAAGTTTGCAATGAACCTGAACTTTGACTGATAGAAAAGCCTAAAAATAGTATAGTCACCTGATAAAAGTGGTACAGTTGTGAAGCTTGTCCTCCCAACTTTCCAATGAGTCCTCGTTTGTGCGATTTGGCCTTCGTATGTGAAAGTTATGCTAGAAACACCAAGATGCCCAATGACAGCAACCAGAAGCAAGTTACAGTTGCCAGATGTGATTTACTGTAGATCCAAAGCGACCATTATTTTAGCACAGGTGAGCCCTTGTAGATCAAATGAGACTTAGAAAACACCTAGATGTGACGCCTGTAGGCTTGTAAGCGATGCGAAAGATAGCAGAGGCGATCACTGTGTGTCCAGAAGCGATCTCATGTTTTACCATAGGCGACTCCTTGTAGATCAAATGCGACTCAGAAAACACCAGATGCAAACGCTGTACGCTTATAAGCAATGCAGAAAATCCCAAAGCAACCAATTTTGGCCTACAAGCGACCTATATCTGCAAAATGAAAGATGCGACAGAAACCCTAGTTCTGCAGAACGCGATTACTGTCAGACCAAAAGCGATTAGGTTAAAGACAAAAGTGATTACTGTTTAGATAAAAATGATCAAAATATGAGAAAAAGTGATTACTATCCAACTAAAAGTGATCAAAATATGAGCAAAAGCGATTACTATTAACCCAAAAGCGATCTAGAAAGTTTCAGGTGAGAGATTGCAAATATTAACCATATACGACCAATTTTACCGGATGCGATCCATTTTTGTTCAAAAATGAACTGAATTTTACCATAAGCGATCTGTTTTTGTTCAAAAGCAAGCTATATTTTACCATAAGTGATCTATTTTTGTTCAAAAGCGAGCTGAATTTTACTATAAGCGATCAGTTTTTGATCAAAAGCGAGTTGAATTTTACCATAAGCGAGCAGTTTTTGATCAAAAGCGACCTAAATTTTACCAAAAGCTACATACTGTTTGTTTAAAAGTGAGCCAAATTTGACCATAAGTGACTAGTCTTTGATCAAAGGTGAGCTGATTTAGCCCAGGCGACTGCTGTTTGATGAAAGGCGACCTGAATTACCAGAGGCACATTTCTACATACCGATTGTTGTTTTCTTCACCAAATGCTCCATTTTTTATCAAATTTAGGCAAATTTGTACTCAAAATTTATGGAAACAGCCTCCTGGATGCAATGGTGAGGTTAGATTTGGGCTAAGAGATCAGATACATACATTTTTAGCCAAATCTTTGCAAACTAAGGTTAGAAAAATACAAATTTTTGCTACAAAAGCTTGCAAAAATGAAAGATTGGTTCTCCAAGAGATCTAAACTTCATAAAAACAACTCAAATAAGAGAAGTTAATCAAGGACGTGAGTCCCACCGGGCGTGCCAGAATGTATATCAAAAAATTTGGATTTATAAATGGAAATGATCAAACAATTGAAATGCATAACCTAAACCCAAATAATTCAATACCTCGAAGATGTAAGATGAGCTCGATTGATTGATCGCTTTGTTGTGTTGATTGCTCGATTCCGTAGCATAACGTTGATAAGGAGATAGATGATGGATGCTTGATGGTTGATAGATGCAAGCTAGATGGATTGAAGATGATGGATAATGGCTTGAGATGAAAATTCATCAGAGTGAGGTTGCATGAAGAAGAATCCTCTCTAATCTCCTCCCTAATGTCTCAAGAGAGGCTTGTTTTATAGGTTTGGCTTGTTTCAAATGGATGGCTAGGATCAATTAGGGCTTTAGATGAAATGGATGGATAAGATTAAGTTAGGTTTCCTTGCACATTAAGAAATTGTAGTCAATTGACATGTGGCAAGGGAAGATAAGGCTTAGGTGTGCTTGTGTAGATAAATACTAAAATTAGGTCCCATTAGTTGTGCATGTGAAGAATTTGAATGAAAGTTGTATTACAACACATGATTGACTGGACAAGTGGTGGAATGTGATAAAAGATGAGGACTTAATTCAAATAAAATATTTGAATTAGTTGGGCTGTGAGTTGGATATTAAATAAATAAATAAAATTTATTTAATTAATTGAGAAGTTGAATAGGATGTGATGTGGAAATTAATTAAATAAATAAAATTTATTTAATTAATTGGGATGGGGATAGGATATGATTGGGATATGATGTGGAATTAATTAAATAAATAAAATTTATTTAATTAATTGGCTAAGTAGGACGAGGATGGGATTAAATGAAATTTTAATTAAATAAATAAAATTTATTTAATTAATTAGTTTAATGGATTAGGGAAATTAGGACAAAATGCTACAAGTTGTCTAGGATAATGTTTTTAACTAGGTGTTGCTAGACATGGACAAAGTTGGGACAAATTTGGGTGTCTACACATCTAAACTAGAGAGTAAAACCATATCTTCCAAAAACAAAATTTTCAACATTTTCAAAGCCATTTCAAACTTGTTTCAGTTTCCAAAGATCTATTTGAGACCTTGCAAATCAACCATTTCTCCTTCTTTTCCATACCATATCTACTTTTTCATCCAAAGTCTCACCAAATCTTTCCAAATTCCTACAAGGTTAGAACCAAATTATTCTAGATCACAATTAATACTCAAACAAACCTAGTGAGTGTCCAATATCAAGGGTTACTTATCCTTTTCTCTCGAAACTCCACTAGTGGCTTATGCAAGACTAGTCAACATCAAGTAATCAGATTTCTGACATCCTTACTTTGACTATCACTTTTGTAAACCCAACTTGTTTGACATCACATAGATCTAAGAAGAACCTTGCTAAAACCTTGTATCATCCTAGCATCTTGCTCAAGAATCTTTTTCACTCCATCCCATTTCTTTACCACCTTGCATGGTCTTAACTAGATTACAAAAACAAATAGAAATGGCCAAGAAAAGTGTTCATGACAGTCACGAAAGTGACGAAGAAATTTCTATGGAAGAGATCCTTCAAACGCAACATAACCCAAAATTTCAACGCCTATTAGAAAAAGTGCTTGCCCAAGACCCTCCAAAATTATTTTTACATCTGGCAAGTCTAGGAGTCAAGCTCCTTAAGGATTATGATGTAGAGGCTCTTAAAGAAACTGACGAAGAGAGAAACCCTGAGGGTGGTAGACATGATGAAATACCTACGGATAAGAGAAAAGTAACAATTGATTCCTTGGATGCCCTAAGTCTAGTAAACCAACGAATCCAAGCATTACAACAAGAATTCGCGGACATGAAAACAAGGGCATCTACCAAACATTACACCTTAGAGGATATTTCACCATATCCTTTCAACAGGGCCTTGATCATGATACCTTTCCCCTCAAAATTTGAGGTGCCTAAGTTTGACAAATATCGAGGAAAGGGTGACTCAAAGGATCACATCAAGGAATTCAATGCTGCTTGTCTTGAGGTTACACATAATGACATCTACCTTATGTGACTCTTCCCACGAAGCTTAGGAGGTTAGGCCATGGAGTGGTTCTCTAGACTGCCACTGACATCAAAACATTCAACGAACTGGTAGATAAATTTGTCACCCACTTCTCTTACAATATTGAGCACGACACCTCAATATTGGATCTTTGTAACACCAAACAGAAAGGTGGAGAATCTTTCACCGCCTTCTTATAGAGATGGATACAACTAGCAAGCAAATGCCCACACCAAATGCCAGAGAAACAAATGCTAGAAATGTTCATCCACAACTTGCAAACGAACCTAAGTTACCAAATACAAATCCAATGTCCTACTTCTTTTAGCAAGGTCATTGAGATGGGCCTCATCATAGAAAAAGCTCTAATCGCAAAAGGTCAAATCAAGCTCTATATAGACACTCCTAATACCAACATGAACAATGATAAACCTAGATTCTAGATGAAAAATAAAAACATTGTGAATGACGGGGTGGTGGATGCCAAGAATGCAACACCTAAGTAGCCAATTTTCAACCTATCAACACCTCAAAATAACCCCCCACAAAACAAACCAAAAAACACTAAATCAAGGTTTACCAACTTTCAACCTAGGAGAAAGTTCACACCTTTCGGCGAATCATTAGAAATTGCCCTACAGAAGCTAATCACCAACAAGATCATAACGCTTCCCTCAGCACGAGAGTACGAACCAAAGGTCAAACCCCATTGGTGGAAAGAGAACAACTTTTGTGAGTACCACCGAAATAGGGGGCACAAGACAAATGATTGTATTGCACTCAAGCATACAATCCAAGACCTGATAGAGCAAAATAAAATATCCATTGACAGGCATAGCTCCAACAACAGTCACCAAGAATTCAAGGATCCTCTTCCTAACTATGAGCAAGGAGGACCTTCCAATAGAAACAACAGTGGATCTAACAACACAAACTACACAAATGTTAGCTTCGACTATGTTGTTAACCATATCTATGAAAGTGATTCACACATCAATGTGATCACTATTAACAAAGATCCAAATTGTAATGTTACTACCCGTAGTAATAGAGTCACCCTTAGGGGAACCCCCGCCACACCGTCTAATCAATACAATATCTTGGATCAACTCCACAAAACACTTGTGCATATCTCCATCTTGGAACTTCTACATCTATCTCCTTCTCATAGGTCCATACTTGACAAAGCCTTAGCGGAAGCCTCTGTTCCCACAAACCTTGCTGAAGAGCAATTCCAAACCATGGTTGGTCATATTACCTCACCACATTCCTTATCATTCACTGAGAAGGATGATATGTCAATCACTCAACCCCATAACACCTCCCTTTATATTGAAGCTTTCATACACAAGCACAAGATCAAAAGAGTCCTAATTGATGGAGGGGCTGGTGTGAATATTTGTACATTGAAACTAATCCGTACATTGTGGTTTTCATAAAAGGCTATAGATCCTAAAAGGAAAATTACCATAAAAGCCTATGATGAGGAGGAAAGAACGTCCAAAGGAATTGTTACCCTACCAATCAGAGTGGGCCTCGTGGTAAAAGATGTAGCTTGTCAAGTCCTCGACATGGAGCTAGCATACAACATTCTTCTTGGGAGACCATGGATACACGCTCTGAAAGTAGTACCTTCAACATACCATCAATGTATCAAGTTCCCACATGAAGGTCAAGAGATCACCATCCAAGGTGACCCTAACCCCTATCAATACTGCAACCTCATTCATCCAAAACCTGAAGTTGTGATCCCCACCAATCGTGCTTCTGTAGCCTCTTCATCTCGTGTTGATCCGGCATCACTTGCTTCCTCTTCACAAGCTCCACAACCTAGTCTTAGACTCACAGATAAGGGCTTAGGTGAATACACGATCTCTCAATCCCTCTGCTTGGCACAACTGCCCCTATATCCTAGGTCCTATGGGAGACCTATCCTAAAGACACCAAAAGTAAAGAGAACTACAAAAGGACCATTTGTAAAATGGGGAAGCCTAGAAGATGAGAGTGATGAAAAGGATATCCTACAATGGCTATACAAAGATGAAGGTAGCTCCTCTACGCAACATGATCATCACACTATACCAACAGAACAATATGGTCAAGGCTTTCAAATGCTACAGAGAATGGGGTATGAAGGACACGGTCCTCTCGGTTCAAGAAAGGATGGCATCACTGAACCCATCCAACCTCATACCCTGACAGCTTGAGACACTATAGGGATAGGATACATTGGAGCACTAGGAAACAACCAAGCAAACAAGAAAAAGGATAAACAACTAGAAACCTCTACTAACAATCTGGTTGAGCAAATTCAGCGAATGCAACTGAGGAGTGACACAAATTCTAATGAGTACGAATGGGATAGCCTCTCTGAGATGTCTTGTGATGAAAAAGATATCGATGTTATCCATGAGTATGGCCTGACCCATACCAATGAGAGACAAGGTCCAAGGGCTAGACTGCTAGAGTCTGACCCCCATAGCAACAATAGTGAAAATCATGAGGAAGGAATGATCCCCCCTTGATGGATCCACTAATAGAGAGTACAATCACAGACTTTGTCTGTGCTTTCAATAACTCTGTCTTAACCATCAACGTCATCAAAACAGACCAAACTAATGATCCCTTACCTTTGGTACACCCTGGACTTATCGACTGGGACCTAGAAGGCACCACCCCTGAGCTAGAAACCTTTGAAACTGACTAAGCCATCATAGATTATCTTGAGCTTAGAGATCATATACCTGCAGGGGACCACAGAGCTAGCTATGCTATTGAACTCAACGAGAAGGCCTATTTTGGAGAGAGTACCAAACCTTTAAGTCATAAAAATATCAAAATAAAAGAATGATCTAACGGTGAAAAAAACTCCACGGCAGTGTTAGATCATCAAAATATTAAAAATAAAGATGTATCCAATGGTAAAAACCTCTCTGAGGCACTGAAGGATGGAAGGCTTGACCCTCTACCTAATCTTACATATCAGGAGAGATTGTTGATCTTGATAGAACCAGCAGAACCAACCAATGTCAGCATAGGGGATGAGCCTAGAATGATCCACATGGCAAAAGCTCTAAGACAACATGAAAAACTAGCATTTACAGATTCCTTCAAGAGAAAACAAATCAACTTTGCTTGGACATATGCTGACATGCCAGGGGTAGATCTAAATCTTATCATGCATCATTTATCTTTAGCTCTAGGAGCTAAACCGGTCAAACAAAAAGTCAGAAAGATGCATCCACATGTGGCCCTCATGGTAAAGGAAGAGCTAAAGAAACTGCTAGACGTCAGATTTATCAGGCCTATAGACTATCCTGAATGGGTCTCAAACATAGTACCAGTGGCTAAACCAGATGGTAGAGTCCGAATATGCAATGATTTTAGGGACCTAAACAAAGCTTGTCCAAAAGATGATTTCCCCCTGCCAAACATAGACATGATTGTAGATCTCACGACAGGGCACACTATGCTGTCACTCATGGATGGTTTCTTGGGATATAACCAAATAAAGATCACACCAGAAGACCAACACAAGACTGCATTTACATGTCCTTGGGGCACCTACTATTGGTGTGTCATGCCATTTGGTCTGAAAAATGCTGGTGCAACATATCAGAGAGCCATGATGACAATCTTCCATGACATGATGCACACTATAATGGAAGACTATGTCGATGACATTCTAGCAAAATCACTTACAAGAGAAGGCCATCTAGCAGTACTAGACAAGCTCTTCAACAGGTTGGAATAGTTTAATGTGTGTCTTAATCTAAAGAAGTGTGTGTTTGGGGTTACATCAGGCAAACTACTAGGGTACATCATGTCTGCAAATGGAATCGAAGTTGACCCAACTAAGGTGAAGGCCATCATGGAGATGCCACCTCCTAAGAGTCTGACTTAACTAAGATCCCTATAGGGAAAATTGTAATCTATCAGAAGGTTCATCTCTCAATTGGCAGACAAGTGCCACCCATTTTCTCACCTTCTACACAAGAATGTCCCTTTCAAATGGAATGAGTCATGTGAATAGGCATTTCAGCAATTAAAGGAATATCTCATGAAACCACCAGTATTGATGCCACCAATTTAGGACAAGCCTCTACTACTATATATCTCAGCTACACCAATAGCTCTGGGAGCTCTCCTTGCATAGAAAAACTATGACAGAAAAGAGAAGGCACTCTACTATATTAGTCGAACACTTGTTGGGTATGAATTACAATACACACCTATCGAAAGAGCATGTCTAGCGGTGGTCTTCACCTCACAAAAATGGAGACATTACATGTTGTCACATTCTGTCAAAATGGTGGTGAAGATCGATCCACTCAAATACATACTCAACAAGGTAGATTTAACAGGTAGATTGTCCAAATGGGTCATGCTTCTCAGTGAGTTTGATATCGAATATGTAGACAGGAAAGCAATCAAAGGCCAAGCACTTGCAGATCAACTAGCAGATGCACCTCTCACAAACGATAGCCCTCTGAGCTTTGAATTTCTAGACAAGTCTATCTTTCACATAACCACAACAATCTAGAAAATGTACTTCGATGGCTCATACACCTAGCATGGATCGGGGGCAGGTATCTTATTGATCACACCTAATGGAGACACCATTCCCAAATCATACAGATTAATGTTTCCCTACACTAACAACGTGGCAGAGTATGAAGCCCTTGTCATTGGCATCAAGCTAGCAGTTGAATGGAATATCCAAGAACTTCAAGTGTATGGTGACTCACAGCTGGTTATCAATTAAGTAAATGATGACTACCAAACAAAAGATGAGAAACTAATCCCTTACAAGAGAATGGTAGATGACTTCAAAGAATACTTCATCAAGATCTCTTTTGAATAGATACCAAGGATTGAGAACAAAGCTACAGATGCCATGGCCACAATTGCATCTCTCCTCAACATTCTGGACAATCAACCACATTATGAATTCTTGGTAGAGCCAGTATCTTGTCCTGCATATGACACCCTCAAATCCCATATCATTTGCCACATTTTTGGAGCTGATTCCCCTCTCTATGGAAAAATATTTGTGTATCTTAAAGAGAATACCCTCCCACCTGATCTCTCCAGTAACCAGAAACAAACCTTCATCTGTTAGGCATCCCGGTATGCCATTGTTGCCAACACCCTATATTGCAGAGGTCTCGATGGTACTCTCCTTAGATGTCTCGATAGTGAGGAATATCAAACTACCCTAAGCGAAGTACATGACGGTATATGCGGGACCACTATAGTGGCCCTACCCTAGCCAAGAAACTCATACGCATGGGATACTATTGGACAACTATGGAACAAGATTCCTATCACTTTGTAAAGAAGTGCAAAAAGTGTCAAATCCATGGGAACCTGATACATGCACCAGTACAAGAGCTACAACCATTAACAACTCCTTGGCCTTTCTGTCAGTGGGGACTCGACTTAGTGGGTAAGATTCACCCCTCCTCCTCCAGTGGCCATAAATTCATAATCACTGCCACCGAATACTTCATGAAGTGGATTGAAGCTGTGCCTCTAGCCAATATCACTGGCAAGTAGATTGCCTTGTTTATCTTGAACTATATCATTTGTCACTATGATATCCCTTCGTCTATTATCACAGATAATGGATGACCTTTCAAAAATCAAGATGTTAGGGAACTATGCAAGAAATTCCATATCCAACACCACTTTTCAACCCCCTATTACCCCCAAGGCAACGGCCAGGCGAAGGCATCAAATAAAACCATTCTAAAAATCCTAAAGAAGACTATCAATGATACCAGTCGAGATTGGCATGTCCAACTGAATCCCGTGCTATGGGCCTACCGCACAAGCATCCACACACCCATAGGTGCAACACCATACTCCCTAGTCTATGGATCTGAAGCTATCTTGCCCATTGAAGTTGAGATCCCATCCTTGCGAGTTTCACTAAAAGGCCTCAAATCAGACGAAGAGTATAGAGTGTCCAGACTTCAAGAATTAGAACTGCTCGAAGAGAAAAGGCAACAGGCCTTTAACCACCTGAA
Source organism: Cunninghamia lanceolata (assembly GCA_027924645.1). Taxonomy (NCBI): domain Eukaryota; kingdom Viridiplantae; phylum Streptophyta; class Pinopsida; order Cupressales; family Cupressaceae; genus Cunninghamia; species Cunninghamia lanceolata. The sequence continues at coordinate 8,020,365 of BSBN01000685.1, read as the reverse complement.
AGCATATTAGCAACGCATGTCCAGAAGCTATAACCATAGGGTAAAGCCCCAAGTATTCCAAGTTGGTGACCTAGTCCTAAGAGAAAACCCCAGAAATCAGCAAGATAGAGAAAAGAAAGGTAAGTTTGAACCTAACTGGCTGGGTCCCTATGTCATCATTGCAACCTATGGATCGGGAGCATATCAATTGGCTACATCTGAAGGTGAACTATTTGATGATCCTATCAACAGCATGCACCTCCGCAAGTTCTATACCTGAAAACCCCAATGTAAGGGAGTCTTGAAAAAATCCAAAAAAATTGAAAAAATGATAAAAAAATAGAACAAAACAATCAAAAAAATAGAAAAATAACAAAAATATTGTCCTCTGGTGAAAACCTGGTAAACAGGCACCGTGGATAGGTACCATGATGAAAACCTGGCAAACAGGCGCCATGTGTACTTTTAGCTCTCGTGCAAATAAAAGCAAGTGGTAAAAACCTAGTAAACAAGCGCTATCTATGACAAACCACTTCCTCCATCTGTTGTGACTTCATATCTCTTGTGTCCCTCATATCGTTCATCTTGAACCAAGTCCTTTGAACCGTTGTCGAACTACGTCACCTCTGAGTTATCACGTAGGCAAGGCCATTCTTAATGCGCCCCCGAGGCTCCACTCCTCTTCACTCCACTCCATTATCCCATCTGTCCCATGTCTAGTCCTGCTATCTATCTGTGTCCACACCGCTTTCTATCACCTAGGTCCTAGGTCCGCTAGGGTTTACCCCAAACTACATTGCCTCTGCGTCATCACGTAGGCAAGGCCATTTAGCAATGAGCCCCCGAGGCACTAGGTTAGTCCTTTAGGGCCCATCTCTCCATTGTCTGTTTGTCATCTCGCCCATAATAAGTCAATCTTTGTCTAAACTGGGGGCAACTCCTCAACCTAGTTGCAGATTTGGATTCTTAAATGCCACTTTTCTAAGAGGATACCAATAAGGATTGTGATACCTTTCACTAGACAAGCAAGCACAGCAAAACAAGCTACCCAAACCAAAATTCTTGATACAAAAACATCAACCTATTCCAAAGCAGAGCATCATACCGAAACACTTCAAACAATTCTATATCAATTATGGCAAAATGACACATCTAATGCAAGAATACTTTTGTGAGCAAGTTAACTTAATAAAGTCTTGGATTTTTGGTTATTATGTCTTCCTATGCTACTCAGGGATGCCAAAAGCTAGAGATGCTATGATGGGAGCATAATCTTTTCTTTGTCTGCTACTTGTGGATTAAACTTTAGTAATGAGATGACTTCTGTCTAACGACGTGATCAGCAAAAGGTCATCGAGGACTTCCAAGGTCTGAACATGAACAGGGGCAATCCTTGTTTGTTGAAATGCAAGAAGTACTTAGGTCATTTAGATTCAAGTTTGACTAGATGCTTGTATCAACTTGCTATATCAAAATCCATGTAAAGAATACTCAAGTCATCTCAGTCTCATTATACCTAGATGCTTGTATTTCCTTACAACATTTCAAAAAGTGAAAAATACCAAAAAGTGCCCAATGATGAAAGTAAAACCTTGCAAGATGACAATCCATATCCATCCTATATCCAAAAATCCATATCATCCATGCAATAAGAAAATCCTACAGCATATCAAGCGAAAAAACTCATTCCTTCATCTCTTTTCTTCTTCATATATATATCATCTTTGTGTCGATAGAGTACATTTGGACATATCTAAAACATAGCATAAGTAACATATCATATCACATGAAGTAGTCCTCCACATGGTTACATCATTTTGCATACATAATAAAGGGCATTAGGTCATCCATGTACATTTGCATCCACATATCATATCAAAAAAAAAAATCAAACACATAGACATATCCATATAGAGTTGCATAATCATAACATTTCACATTTACATTTGCATATCAAATCATCCTAATTCCATCTAGCATGCATCACATATACAAATACATCATGAAATAGATTGCATCCATAGCATATTCACATAAGGAAAAACATGAGCATATAGAGCATCCATAAATGGCATCACCATATAATCATCAAAACATGTCCAAATGTACAATATATCAAACATCTGTCCATCTCTCAAAGTCATATCATAAAATGTATACAAGGTACAACAAAAATGGTGATACATGTCTTAGGGAAAAAATGATACATATATAGGCTATCTCAGCCATCAAAAATGTGTCCCTCAAATCCAAAAATGGTACAAGTGTCTAAATCTGACTAGCCCTACCACCACAGAGCACTGCTCCCTGTGCTGCCCTCTCCTCTGTCTCCCTCTGACTGCTAAGGTCCCCTGATTGATCCCATAGATTGAGACCCACCTGCCCTCTGTGATGCCCCTAACTGGCTCCAGAAGCTAGGTGCACGCTGATTTGCATCCACTGCTCCATGATATAATCCTCTGTAGTACTACACCTGAGCCTACGCTTGGCCAAGCTCACTCTGTACCTGTGCCAGCTGCATTTGTGCCTGCTACACCTATGAAACTAAGAAGCTAGATGTACCATCTGTGCCCATCGCCATCACGGCTACATCTCTCTCTGCTCTCATCACCCACATGCTAGCTAAGGCTGCATCTCTCTTTGTGGTCAACTCTGATAACCGTCCCTCATCTGCATCCCTGCGAGACTCTATTGCTCTCAGATGAGCCCTCAGCTACCTAATCTGCCCCCATAGTGTAACCATCACCTGCTATTGTAAATCAGGCTACGGAGCCTGCTCTCCCTGTCCCGGTGCCATCTGTTGTGTTGGCACCTGCCCTTGTATCTACTGCTGTGCCACCTACTGAGGTGGTAACATCTACCTCTGCTGTCCCACCTGCTATGCTGGAACCTGTGCCTGCACCTGTCCTATAGCCTATAGCTACACAACTGCCTGCTGACCTGAAGGCCCCTTCCCAAACCTCCTCCTCCTCTGTCTCAGTCTGCCACCCCATCCTCCCTCTCCTCCATCATCCCCCTGATCTCCTCTCCTCCTCCTCTGTCTTCCCCTCCTCCTTCTAGCTACGCCCTTATCATCTGAATCCTCCTCATCGATATGAGGAGCCAACTCTCTCGGTCCTAAGTATCTAGGAAAGGGATGAGCAGCGAACCACTCCTCATAGTCTGGCGTCATGTCAGCATCCACTATCTCCCTCTTCATGGGCCATGCTACATAAGGAATCTGTTGGAAGTCTGCCAAGGCCTCCTCATATGATGCCATCGGACCCCACTTGTACCTCTCTGCATGAGTCCTAGCAAAATGTGCCTGTCCCTGTGGTATGCCCTGTACTCTACCAAATTGCCTCTGGACCCTGCTAACAATCTATCTCTCTAGTATGTACCTAGTCCTCCCAATCAGCCATCGAGTCTAAAAATAGTAGGGAATCTCATCTGCCTCATCATCCCATACCTTGCAATCTAGGTATGGGCACCAGATGACTGCATCCACGCCATCAAAAGCATGTCTCCAGTACTCCAGCTTCCCCAGCCTGTGCTAGGAAATCACACCAGCATAACCATAACTATAGGGTTCACCCCTCTACCTGTGAAATAAGCATATTGGTCAGGTGATAGCTATGTGCTCCCACAGCTAAAACTGCAAGAGAGACACACCTGCTGATAAACTAGATCCTCTATGGTACACTACCTGATGCATATCTCTGTATAAGTGTGCTAGCAGGTACACACCCCATGCATACCGCATCCCATATGTAATCATGCTCTCTAGCACCCTCCCCCAACCAATCGGGAAGTCGTGTGACCTCTTATCGGGGCATACTATGCCACTGATCAATCCTACCACTATGCCCAAGAAGTAGTCATAGCAATCATGTATGTCCTGCCACAAAATCACCTGCTCCACCAACCCAGGGTCATTGAACATGCGTCTGCACTCCTCTAAGCCACCGTCCTACTGTGACTCATACTCAACCAGCTTTCCCTGAATCGGGAGGTGCAAAATCTGGTACACGTCCTCAAGGGTAATCGCCATCTCCCCCGTCGGCAGGTGGAATGTGTCATCCTCACTATGGAATCACTCCACCGCTATGGTCAACATGGCTCAGTTCATACGAACCTCAGGCATGAAGCAAACATAATGTAGATCCATAGCACCTAGCACCTCACGATCTATCTCAGTCAACATGTATCGCTGCAACAATGGCAACAGGAACTGCTCTCGTGACATAAGGACATCTCAAATATCCTCTTGCAACCAAGCAAAGCATACCATCAAAGAAATCCATATCCAAGCAAACCTACTCAAAGCAATCCAACTATCCTATCATTGACTTAACATATCAAATTAATCAAAATAGCATATCATCTCTCGACTAGATTCTCGGCAATCTCAGAGGTCGCTAATCAATTGACACATCAATCAAGATGCCAATTGGGTTAATTTCATTAAGTCAACTGATTTTCCTAGTGCAAATGCGTCGATCCAGGTGGCAAATGCACTGATCCATATCACATGCGCCACTTCATTGTGAATGCGCCGCCCTTTGATGAGTATGCATCGTTCTAGCACATGCGCAGTTTCTTATGTCACATGCGCAGCTTAGCAGTAGATGCGCCAATTTAGAGCCTAAATGCACCAAAAGAGCAAATGCACCACAGCATCTCTCAAATGCGTTACTTCGTAGCGTATGCACTATTCTGGAGTGTGTATGCGTTGAATGATAGTTCAGCGCATCTATCCTAGTATTTTTCCCTAGCCATTAATGAGCCTAATAAATGACTTTTTGTGCATTTTGACAAACTACATACTAGGGGCCCTGCCTCCGCTAGCTGATCAAACCATCAGATCTGCTCAAACCGATGCTCCTCGCACGGAATATCCATCTCTCTGGCTACCATGCTCTCCTAAGCTCTCAAGAGGACTAATCAACTATGGACAAGTGTACAAATGAATAGAACTTGAGGACCCAGCTCCTATATATAGCAAGTCAACCATATCAGACTGTATGACAACTGTGACTACTTCCCATGTCTGTTTCTTCCGAACCATATCCCATCTTTCTCATCCTAACCTATTTTTCACCTTCTTCTTCATGAGATTGTTCGTCTCACGCCTTCTGCCTTCTTCCTGTCCAATCTCTCGAGGGGGCATCCTGTCATTGAACTTGTACCAGGGGCAAAACTGGGGCATGTATCACCATAAAAAATTCTTATTCTTTGAAACAACGTGATAAAACACATTGCATCAAAGAGGGGCAAAATGTATACACCTAAAAATGGCATGACTCTACTTAAATATTCATTTCATTATTCACATTCTTTTATCAATAAACAAATAAATTTATTTATTTATTTGATTCATCCCCTCTCATTTAATTAAATAAATTACATTTTATTTAATTAATTAAATTCATTTTCATCATCTTCATTCTTCTGAATAATTAAATAATTTTAATTATTTAATTAAAATCTTTTATTCTTCCAAATTTAAAATAAAATGCAAATTTTATTTAAATAAAATTTTAAATATCCACTAAAAATATATTTTTATATTTTATTTTATTCTTCAAAAATCTCGACAAAATAAAATATATTTCTATATTTTATTTATTCCTCTCAATTATCTACAAAATAATTAAATAAATCTTTTTATTCAATTATGCTTTCTTATCTTCAAAAATCATTCTTATCTTCTAAAAATAATTTCCTCTTGTCATACAAAAGCAAAAGCAGTTTTAAAGCATCGCTAAAGCAAACTTTCTCTTAAATTAGAAAAATAAATTCTAATTTAAGAAAATCAAATCTCATCCTCATCAAGAGAGGAGTTAACTCAACAAAGCTGCTTTTCGAACGACATATTTCTTTCCTCCATTTGTTGCACGTTCCTCAACAATCTTCCTCCATTGATCTTCCCTTTTCTTCTCAACCATTGATCTTCTTCCACACAACTCTATAAATACAACCTTCCTCTTCTTCATTTCATATCCATCATTTTGAGAAAACTTATGCTGCAGAAACATAGGCCCTTTGGCACCCCACTTTCTCAAGCATTTCATATCCTCCATTGTTAGTGTGTTAAAGCTCATCTTCAATCACACAAAATATCTCAGCCATTCCATTCTTGTCACCTTCAACAAGCAAGGGAGCATTCACTTCTGAGGGCTTCATCATCATCAAGGTCAAGAAAAGATAGGCAAACTATGGAAGAAGAAAGGTAAAAGGTTGTGAGTATTGTTCTTTGTTTTACTTTAATATATCTTTTACTTTCACATTTCGTAGATGTATTGGGTTTCATTATTCTTAATTGATTAATCCATTTTCCCCTTCACAATTGTTACCATTGTTGTTATTGTAGTTGTTATTGTATCCCCTATCAGGATAATTAGGTCTTTCATTAGCATATCCTCTATTCTGATTTGGTTGAGAATAGAAATTTTGCTCCTCAAATGAGTGATCTCAGTGGTGAGTTTCCTCAACTGTGCTGATATCTCTTTAATTTCTTCCTTCTCTTCCTGAACTTTGGCTACTACATTCTCTATTTGAGGTTTGAAGAAGGAAGATCCATTGTTATTGTTATTAGATTGTTCCACAACCTGAGGTACCTGTGTATGTCCTAGATATTGTAACATTTGGCCATTTCCATTTGGAGGTGGCATGATACTAAGTGGAGGTATCTGCAAAGGATTGGCATTACAGATGGAGGTATCATGGCTCCATTGGTCTGTTGTTGAGCAAGATATATAGGATAAGCAGGGAGTGTTGGAAATGCAATATTAGGGGTAGGAGCAGGGATCAGCTGCTGACTGACTTTGACAGCTTATTCAAAAGCTCCTATCAAAGTTGTGACTCCAGGATGTGCTCTCCTGATAAACATAGAAGTCAAAGGATCTAAAGCTGAATAGTATATGCTCCTAGCATCTTCATCTGTTATAGTATATGGAGCAACTAGCTTAGAAAGAATCTTTTAGAATCTTGCATTGAAATTAGTAATAGGCTCTCCTTCAAATCTCTTGATTGTGGCAAACAGATGATAATTCATTGAAGGATCTATAGGTATTTTAAACCTATCCTTAAAGGCTTTCTCCAAGGCAGCCCATGAACTGACTGAACCTTGACCAAGATTGATATACCAGTTATATGCCTCTTCCCCTAATGAAAATGGAAATAACATGCACACCACATCCTGATGTTCAATTCTAGCCCTACAACAAGCTTCCTTGAAAGTTCTAATGTGATCATCAGCATCCTGATATGGATGATATTTAGGACAAATCTTGTCAAGATTTTTAGGCAAAGTATGATATGCATTGAAAGTCAGAGGTGACTCTGTAGTAAAGAATGACATTGTGACTAGTGGAGGTTGGACCTCAGGTGTGACAGGTGGTCCTGTAGGTGTTTGTAACCTGATAGGAGTTACAAGAGCACATTCTGGTGAAGCTCCTGATGCACTAGAACCAGGAGAATGATGAATATCTACTGTCCTTGGTCTAAATCCTCAGATAGGCAATTCTTCAAAGAGTCTGTTGGATCTAGACTTGGTATTTGCTTAAGAGCCAAGATTTCTTAAATTTTAAGAAAAATTGGCTTGGTTGCTTTAAAGATCAGTTGAAACTCCCTAGCAAAGGCTGTATTTATGATCAGAATTTGAAACTAACTAGATATTTATGCAATATTTGTAGAAATGGTGCAAATATAAGGTGATATGCAGTTTAGGAACAAAAGCAACTGGATATCAGGTTTCTTAAGCAGGTTACCTCAAAGCTTTACCATTACCTGAAATAGAACCTATCTATGACAAATTCATGATGATCAACCTCAGAGCTTGAAATATTTATGATCAATTTTGAAAACTTTGCATAGTACAAGCATGGACGGACTTAAAACATCAAATCTTTGCATATGACCTAAAATATAGAGGTGCATGAGTATTACCTTTCTGTCCGCATCTTGAAATCAAACAAATCTACTGATGAAGGGCCCTCCTTCTAGCACCAATTTATGTTGATGATGATGATGATGAGTCATAACAACATGCATAAAAATTTGTACATCAAACCTTTATTATCTTGTAAAGTACGATCAACTTAAGATAAGTTGATGACTCCAAGTCTCTGTTGATCAGGTCATGATCATCTGACATTACTCAAAGGTTGATGTGACATGCTATTTTCCATTTTCAAGGGGTCTTACGTTTGTCTTAATGATCAGTATTGTTCTGTTTCCTGTAAATTTACTCCACAGAGAGGTTATTCCTACTGTATTTCTAAAGATAATGATGTATTTGCAAGTTTGATCAATTCTTCTAATTATTGATCATCATGATCCTATTCTTTCTTCTATAAAGTATATTTGCCCAAATAATGTGTCTGTAAGTAGATATGTGCATGAATTTCATGGATTTATGTATGAATTTGCATGATATTTGTCAATTAACATGCTTCTACTCAAAATATGCTATGTATTTCCAATTATCTATGAGATGTCAGCATACTTCATGTTACCTTCTTTTAATTCTCTATTATTTGCAATTGTGATGATGAATTGTTATGAAATTGAAAGAAATTTAAACTAATGCTTCTAATTTTAGTGAATCTTTAGCCATTGAACCACATACATACTAGATACATTCATGAGGAGAAGAAGTCAAACCATATTATCACCAGGATGTTCCACAACTAGATATGGATGATGCTAACTTCAAAGGATAAGGAATGAAAACAACACATGCAAACTGACAAGCACTCCAAGGGACGCAGCTGATCAATGCATATATCAAGATTTCAAACATAGATTACTTAAGATTTATGATGATTTGTAATCAAATTGTCTTCTCTTTCATTCAATATGCATAACATGTACATTTACAATAGCTTTGAAATGAGTCCTGAAATTTCAACAATCAAATTTCAATTAAGTTTCTGACTCTTCAAAATATGGCACCCCTGTACCTTTAATAGAATAAGGTGAGGGAGTTGTTACAAATGACCTACGGTCAGGATTTGTCAATTAAGATCAACAATAGATTATCACTTTTTGACTCAGTCAACTTTCCTTTGTGGCATAGGTTGCCAGCTGGCAACCATCTGGATGACTCATTACTTATGAGTACCTGATGCATATGTCTTCTTTGTGATGCATCTTCATTTATTACTCAGGTTCCTCTTCTCTCATGTTCTTCTTCTTCATCACGATCATCATCATCATTGCTTTCTATATCGCTATCACCCTAATGAACATCATCCTGTATATGGACCTTCATAACCATCCTGATATTCTCATAGGCTTGTACTATTTTATCTACTTCCCCTCCATCTTGGGTCTTGGCTTTTGTTATGGCATGCTTGTGAGACTGGAATTTATCTTTGATTGCATCTATCTTACCCTTTCTTTTGTTTAGAGTCTCATTATAAATCTCCACCTTAACCTTGATCCTCATGATCTTATTCATCACCTCTTCTGTCAGGTGGGTGAGGGGGTCATCAGTCATCGGCTGGAAATTATCATGTAGTTCCTTGATGGTAAAATCTACGTCTTGGTTTTCAATCTTCCCCTCTACTTTCGCTTCCAAAGCTTCCAAGATCTCTGCCTCATATGCCATCATACTGTGTAGCTTTATACTTGTATCCCTGAGCTTGCCATTGCACTTCTTCAGGATATCACATTTGAACCTGATATCCTCATACCATATGTCTATCAGCAGGGTGGTGTTATTATTTAGCACTCCATTATTCATTAGAATTTGAGAATCAATCCTCCTCATCTCTCTCAAAGCAATTAGATCCTTCTCCAATTGGAATTACCATCTTCCTGTTTCATTCTGCATTTTGTCTACTTTTCTCTTCAAACTGCAAAGAGAATTCCACCTCTCTAAAGAGGTTCTCAAAACTTCCTTAGCTCCTGTGAGGGCTGACAGCATCCACCTCTCTATTATCATGGCTTCATGCTTCATGAGGTCTAGTTTAGTGACCTCTTCCTGGGATATGATAGTCAATGGGACTGCCGGATCCACTGGTTTACTATCAGGGTTAATCAACCCCTTTATATATGAATGCAGTTGGGCAATGTGCTCCTTATGCTATTTATTTTTCTCTTTCTACTTCTTTACCCTTTGGGTTAAAGAATCAATGATATCCTTCCCTTCCTGACCCTCTTGGTCTTCATTGGCAAAACCCAAATCAACAGTTGTGATTTGGAACTCCTCAAGGGTGATCTTGCCCTTCTCTTTCTCTATAGTGGGAAGTGCTACTTGGACTGTCCTTCTGCCTGTAGCAGGATCTCTTCTAATAGTTGATATTAATCTGGCTTTCCTCTTGGGCTTCATGATTGTCTCTACAAACAAGGTAGAAACATCAAATTCTTGAATTTCAATGCCTTGTTCCATACCTATTTCTTTCTCCAACCACTGAGGCACTTCATTTCCAGATCCTTGTTGTCCTTTGTCATAATTATGTGTGCCACTATCTCCAGTATCTATCTCTATTCTAGGTGGAGAAGGCGACTTCTTAGTTTCTTCCTCATGCTGCTCCTCCTGAGGAGGATCTTGTTGCATATCTTCTTCTTGAGGGACCCCTTTCTGTGGGGGAGGATCCTATGGAATGTCCACATGATGATCCTGTGCTTGATTGTGCACTCCCTCTTTTGGAATCTCATCCACCTTAGTATTTTCCTCATCTTGAGGCATGTTAACATCTATGGCAGATGTCTGCTCGTGTTTGGCTTTGGTGCATCACCCTGATCTTTGACCAACTCTTGTTCTGCACCTGATGCACCAACATCTTGTGTCTTAAGGTCTTCATGACCTGATTTATCCTTTTCTCCTATATCTCCTTGATTCCAAGTGGCATCATCACCTGATGTATCTTTATCACCCTTGCCCTTTTGTTGGACTTCAACTATCTTTGGCTCAGTGGGTATCTCATGTTGTTGCTGGCCCATGTCCAGAGCATTGCTTTCTTCTTCTGCCTGCTTGGCTACTTCAACATTCTCTATTTGATCAGGTGCACCTACTTTGTCTTTGGGGATCTCATCCTCCCTGTATGTCAAATCTATAACTACAGGGCTGGTTACCTAATCTACCAACTTGTCAAGCCCAATTTGTTGGGCTACCCTTTCTGGGCTAGTTTCTTTCTCTTCTTGAGTTGTTTGCTTCACTTCCTCTAGTACCGCCATCTGTGCTAGTGAGGTCCCATGTGGAGTCATGCAGGTACTGGAGGTGAGAGTTTCCATCTTCTGAGAGGCAACACTCTGCACTACTTCATCATCTGATAGGTCCACGGTGTCTTCCAAGGAGAAAGAACCACCTTGACCTCCTTTGAACATCTCTTTTGCTTGTTCCTCTGCTCTCTTAGTCTTAAAATTGATTATGGTGGGAAGTGGCACATCATGTTGCATCTCCTTCCTAAACACTTCACCACCAGCTCCTCTTAATACTATAGGATCAGTCTTGATCTCACCCCGCATGGATGTCCTTTTCTTCTTGCATGGAGACATCAGGGGTGTTGCCCTCCTCTTCCTGCTGACTATCATCGGGTCATCACCTATAGGTTCTTTATCTACTGGCTCTTCTTCAAATGGGATATCCTCTTCTACCTCATGCTGTGAGGTTTGGCCCTCATCCTATACTTCTGCAGTTTCTACAACTAGCCTCAGGATCCTCTTTGTTTTTGGTTTGTCCATCAGAGGTGGTGCAGATGAGGTGGATGCCTATCCTGATGTTGATGCACCTGTAGCTGGTATGGCAATTCTGTCAATTATCACCCCCTTAGGCTCATCATCAGTTTTCTTTCCTCTGGGGGTCCTTTCCTCTGTTTTTGTGTAGGTAGCCTCTCTCAATTGGATTTCCTTTTCTCATTGAGGAAGTCATCATACTCCTCATCTGTTAGTTCTTGCCTTTTTTTCTTGGCATCTACAGTAAGGGATACACCCCTTCTCTTCAATCTATTTATCTTGTCATCTTCCCAAGCTTGGGTTAACTACAGCACCCCACCTATAAACTGATCCATGGAAATATCCTCTGGCTGTGTTAGATCAAGGGCTAAGATGGTGTCATTGTAGACCTTCTTGTCTTCATATTCATTTGACATTATTTTACCATCATCTTTCTTACATTGTGCTAGCACTTGGATGCAGCCATATGTCCTTATCTGGTTCAAGGTAAGCCTTTGGTATTTTCTTCTTCTCACCTCAGCTTCATCCTCACAATCTATCTAGAAATCCTCTGATGTATAGGTTTCCCCATTATTTTCTACATCCTTCCATAGGGGTCATAAGATCTACCCAATGGAAATGGCTGCAGATACATTAGTTTCAGACCTCCCATGGCATGCTCTATGCTCTGTAAATCTGAGCACATATACCAGCCCATAGATACTAGAAATAGTACTGGAGGTATCTTCTTTTGTGCTTTATATGCCTCCATTATGGTAGACACCTGTCTTAGAAACTCCATCAGGACTACCCCATCAGTAGGGTATCTTGGTAGCATGAGGGGCTGATCTTCAAATCCTTCTATTCTCATGTATGAAAATGTGGCATACTAGATGAACTAGGCCCCATGTCTGTAGACAACTTCTTGAGCTTCCCTGCTTAGTGTCTTGGTTCTGTCTTCCTCCATTGTTTTGACTAGATGCATAGAGAATGCATCATTCACTAATTTGTAATCCATGAGGTAGTTCTTTCTATGTATCTGAGGATAGTGATCCCATATGTGGGCATCATCTACACCACTGCTAACCTTACCCACTGTAGTCAGGGCATCAAATGTTCCCTTGTAGGTACATGAGTATACAACATATGAGGTCATGCGGAATGAGCACTCCTAACCTCCCAGGTTCCTCATCTCTTCATCTAATGCATCACTGATGACCTTGGCCCATAATGGCTTGTTATTTGTATAAAGGACCATCTGGATGATTCCAAACATCCAATTTTTAAAATTTCTAGCATGAGACTGACCTGTCATCCTGCTGAGCAGGGAAATCATGTACTGATACTCATCATCAAAATCAAATTTATACAGGTGGAAAGGCAACTTAGCAGAGGCAGTGTAGGTGCTGTCTGTTGGCAAGAGACACTATATGGATTCATGGTTGTTGTCATTGATGGCAACAAAGGTCATCCCACATATCCGCAAGTCATGATATGTCTCTACCGGAAGTCAGATTGAAGATTGTGGTGGTCCGGTGAACAAGAACAGAGCATGTGGCAAGGTCCGACAGATTGGTCCGGATCTCTCAGAGGAAGTGTCTTGGTGCAGTGCGGATCTGGGGAAGTCAAGAGGACTATCTTGAGTAGTATATTCCAAGGATTTAGCCTCCGGAGATGGACAAGGAAAAAGATATGAATAGTTGAGTACCGGATTCCTGAGAGACAGTGAAAACAGAGGAAGAACTGACTGACTGAGTATCAAACTACTTTCCGGATGTGTTACAGATGATGATAAAGGTTGCGGAGGCATGAATCATGTTTGGCCGACATAATTGATGATATCTACAAGTATATGCTTGATCCGCATTGCTTGGTGAGCAAGGATTCAGCCGACAGAACTAAGTTTGTAAGAAACTAGACTGTTCCGGATGCCGACTAGAAAGATGATGAAAGTACTTGTGCGGATATATATAGAGGATGGATTTAGTGGTAAAAGGTGTGAATGTATGTGAGGATATGCGAACAAGTCCAGAGTAGAGCAGAAGTAACAAGAAAGATCCGGTATGTGAAAGGACAGCAGACTAAAGAACAGAGGAAAGATGAAGTGCAGCAGATCAGTATACTGAACCTAACCGGAACTGAACTCCAGCATATGCAGATGCTTCCAATCAGTTCAAGACTGTGATTCTAATCACTTTGTAAGACAGTGTGTCTTCTTGTAGGCAGTGAGCCTCTTGTGAGCAGTGTGCTCGGGCAGTGAGCCCTTATTGGCAAGTGCCATTTTTGTAATTTCCTATTCTTCTAACAGAGAATAATTCTTGGGTTAATCACCCCGTGGTTTTCTCCCTTAACAGGGTTTCCACGTCAAAAATACTGTGTCATGTGTTTCTTATTTCATGGTTTATGTTTTGTGTTTGATTTTATGCTGCTTCAATTAAAAGGAAAGTTTAATAAGGGAAATAATTAGGATAACTGATTCACCCCCCCCCTCTCAGTTATCAACAATTGGTATCAGAGCAAAGTTCCTCCTAATAGAGCCTAACAGCTTGAGGAAGATCTGGGATTTCAAATGGATGCATATGGTTTAAGGGAGCAACTCAAGACTGCCCTTGAGGATCTTGAACAGTCAAATTCTGAAGTCAGTGAATTAAAGGAAAGACTCAAACAGGCTGATGAATTCATGAGAGAATTAAAAGACAAATTAAGTCTCTCTATGAAAAAGAGAAAGGAGCTGCTTCAACAGTTGGCAAGACAAAGTGAAGAAAGCAATACAAGTGAGGAATTGACTGAGCAAACCAAGTTATGTGAAAAGTTATCAAAAGAAGTCATTATGTTAAGACATGAAATGGAATCAGGAACTATAAAGTTTACTCAAGAGATTGAAGAAAAAAGAAAGGCTGAAGACAATCTAAGACAATCTCTTAAAGAAAAATCAGAAGAGTGCCACCAGATGGACAGGATTATCAGACACCTTGAATCTGATCTTGAAGATTCCAAAGATAATGAAGGAAAACTTGAGGATCAAATTGCCTCTCTCAAAAGAGACCTTCAAACAGCAAATGAATATAAAGAGAAATTCAAGATAAGTTCTGCTCAACTTGAAGTTCTTCTTGGAAGTCAAAAGAGGACAGATGACAAGTATGGCTTGGGATATGAGAAAGGAGAAAGCTCCGGATCCGGTCAGAAGAATCTTGGATCAGAAAATCCAAGGAGCAGGCCTAGAAGACCTCCGGTAAGACAGCCAAATGCTCAAAAATATCCATCCTTCAATGGATACTGCCACAGCTGCAACCATTTTGGTCACAAAGCTAATCAGTGCAGAATGAGAATGAATCAGATTAATTCATCCTTCTCCGGACAGTGCTTCAACTGCAAAAGGTATGGACACAAATCCCATGAATGCAGAATTATGCAAGTAAACAAATCATTCAAAGGTAGATGCTTTACATGCAATAGAGTAGGTCATATGGCTAATCAATGCAGATCAAGGGGATATCAGTTAAATATGCAAAGAAATGTTATTTGTCAAATCTGCAATAGGTCCGGTCATAATGCTAAAGTCTGCAGAAACAAGAATCAGGACAAAAGAGGTCCGGTGTATAATCAGAATCAAGACAAGGGTAAACAAAAGATGAATGCGGATGAAGTTAGGAATCAGATGAGCAAGATTTGGGTGAAGAAAAGCTCAGAGAATGTAGAGGTTGGATCCGCACCAGATTCTGGTGCTGATATTTCTTCCGGAAATTAAAAAGTGAGCTCAGGCTCAGGGGGAGACTCAAAGAAGATTCTGTTCCCCCAGCTAAACAAGTTGTGCCGGATGTGGCACAAGATGCGGATTAAAGGGTTTGTAGATATAAGTCCTGAGATGCTTCAGTCAAGTTTTCAGAGGTCCGCATGGAGTTATGAAGAAGCTGTGTTCGATTAAGTTAGACCTGTTCAGGGAGGTGCTCCGGTATGATAAAGGATTACAAAAAGGTCCGGAGAGATCCGGAAGTGCACGATCTTGTCTTGCGGATTGGACAGAGTGTTTGGGATGTTCTTGTAATATGTTACCTAGATTTATTCATGATTTAAAGATCCGGATGATATTCAGTGATCAGGACTAATCCGGGATACTCCAAGCTGTCCAGACATGGTAAACCGGAATAATGCAGGTGAAGCATTTATTGCAGACAGATATTAGGGTTTGCGGAGCAATATAAGGGATTTCTCAAAAGTTATCTGCTCATTCTACACTTGAGAAGAAGCGAATAGTGGAGCTCTGCAACAAGGTTCATCAAGCACACCAAGGATCTCCTGCCGAAGCTATTGCATAAAGAAATCAATCCAACCACTCCGTGCAAACCGAAGGCGCATAAGGTATTCTTCGTTTTTCATTGCCTCACTGCAAATCTTTGAAGAATGGCTACTCCAAACATAGTTAAGATCTCTGATAGACCTCGCCCCTCATTCAAGAAACATCCCTACAAATCGTTGGAGGTAGATCCACTAGGAGCCTTCTCTAGTGTTCCCCACGGAGTCTTACATACTGAAGATATTAGGGTTTACATACACGCAAACATTGAGGAATTTGGGGAATTCAAATTAAGAGACCTCTATCACAAGCAACTGATAGACAATGCTTTTGAGCTCAAACCAGAGTATAAGGGTATCCAGAAGAAACAATTTGAGCAATTCATTCATTTCCCTAGCTTTGAAGAAGATGAATGGGTCCGGTATGTACTGAGCAGGATGCATGACAACTTCCTTTGGCTAGATAGACCCTGCAAGATCACAAAAGAAGCAATTAGAGCAGTAACTGGTCTATACTCTTCCGGGGGGGTACCTATCCTCAAATCTGTCAAGAACAACGTTGTAACTGAGGCCACCGGATCAAAATATGATAAGAGAGCAATGACCATTGAAGATATTTCGGATCCGGATATCAAATATGCATCAATGATCATAGGATACAAGATCTATCACTCCAGCAGGGAGAATTCTGTATCCGGAACTGCAATATACACAGCATATGAAATGCTAAGAAAGAATGCAGATTATGATCTTTGTGAACTACTACTAAGCCAATTGATGGAAAATGTACAGAAAATCAAGAAAGACAAGAAGAACTCCTTTAAGTATGGTACTCTCATTGTATGTCTCTTCTTTTACTTCATGAATGAGCTACCCGGAACAAGTGGATGGGTATGGCAGAATGACAAACCTGTTGCAGTCCAGATAAGAGACTATTTGCATGGACTTGGGGATGCAAAAGCGAGAAATACAGCTCTATGGGGATACTTCAAAAACTTTCAGAGCATGATGCAAGCAAGAGAGAGAATTCCCCAGTCACTCATTGAGAAATACAAGGACTCAGTATGTTTTATGGTTGACACTGATCAGTGCCTAATGGAGGCAGTGGAGCCAAGGACTGTCTGGATCATGCCCATGGGGTATGAAGTTGATGAACAGATAGTAGAGCTGCATGTTCAACACATGCTAAGTCAGCCCAAAGATCCTAAGGCAGAAAGGTTTGGAACCTTTGAGGAGCTGAGCGTGAAATTACATGTAGAACTCAGGGAACCTGAGATTAAGAGAAAAGTGAGAAAAGAAGTAGAGCACATTGCTCAAGGCCTTGGCATCTCAAAAGAGGCACTTGATGCCAGCCGGGAAAAGAGGAGAAAGGCTGAGGAAGAAGAGAAAAGCAAAGAAAGTGCTCCGGTTGGAGCTCCCACCCGGACCAGATCAACAAAGAAATCTGCTCCTTCCACAACCAAAAGCTCAAAACCGGAAGTCCAGGCATCCGGTAAAAGATCCAAGACAAAAGCATCAAGGGCTTATGAAAGCCAAAAGGATGAAGAGGAGACAGAATCAGATGAAGGAGTAAGAGAAGTAAAGAAACAGAAAAAGAAAGGATCCGGTAAGCCCTCCACAGGCCAAGACAAGGAGGAAATGGCAGAGGTAACTGTTGAAAAGCCCACTCTGTCACTAGAGAGCATAATCAAGTCGGTCACGGTGGATGGAAACCTTCAACCAATGACTGAATCCTATGATGACTTCAGTGAGGCAGACCAAAAGACTCTGCAGGAAGCCACAGTTAAATATCTGAACACATACAATAAGGCTTTCATTGAGATCATATCTCTCATTCCTAAAAGCCTAGAGAAGGAAATGGAAGTAAGAAAGAATAATGCGCATGCCAAAGATCTTGAGATCCGGGAGCAGATAGCTATTCAGCTATATCCTCAAATTGATCCCAAGACAATGAACATGATCTTCAAGGACTGCAGAGATGAGTTCAGAAGTAAAGCCAGGATGAATCAGCTCATGCTTGGTGAGACTGACAAAGTGGCACAAGAGACAGAAGAGATCCTCCGGAAGGCCTTCAAAAGGTTCAATCTTCCTGTTGTAGAGGACTTAGGTGCAGAAACAGCTGCTGACTTGGAATCTTCTGTTCCGGAAGAAGTGAGCCCTGAACAGACAAGTAAGGACTTGGGACCCTCTGCTCCAGAAGAAGTGACCCATGAACAAGCAAGCATCTCTCCTCCGGTTTCCCCTACAGTCTCCGGATCCAAAGAAGAAGAGCAATTGCAGGAGAAGGAAGCAGTGGTGACAGACAAAGAGGTTGACAGTTCTAAGACTGCAGAAGAAAAGAAACATCTGTCTCCGGCAAGAGACACTGCACAAACTGTTCAACAATTTTTGAGCAAAGAAACTCTAGAGATTGATGAACCGGAGCTTCTAAAAGGTCCATTTGATTTTGACTCTCTCTCTCCGGTACAAACAATGAAGATAGCTTCATTTGCAAATGCCAAGGCAAATGAAAAGCTCCTAAAGTCTCATATGGAGGACTGTGAGTTGATAGAGGCTGCTTCCGGAGTACTTGTAAAGATCATGCCATCAATCCAAATAGATCCGACTGCCTCCACTTCCGGTAATCTAAAAACCTTAGTCAGCAGTATTGATACACATTTTAATTCTCTAGAAAAATCAGCTGAAGACAAGGTCCGGAAGGAATTTTTGGATAAGAGATTTTCTGAAATATTAGAATTAATCTCTAAGGATAGGAAGATTGTAAGCATTGGAATAAAGAGCTTAGAAAATGCTCTTAAGGATGGCGGTGACATCTACAAATTTTGTATATCTTGGTCAAAGGCAACAACAGCAATTGACAAGAAAATAAAAGAAGAACAGGACAAGCTTCAAAGCTTATCTCAAAGTTTTGATCCTCTCTCTTCCTCTATAATAAATCAAGAATGTCAGACTATTGCAGTCTTGAATGAAATAAAGAATCTTGAGAAGGAGAGGAAGAACATTACCAATCGGATGGGAGAACTTAGAAGGATTATAGTCCCTAAGTTGGAAACGATGCATGAGGCCATCAGTGATGCCCAGACCACCGCCCATACAAAAGATCCGACAGATCTCAGGCGGGCAGAAGCTTTTGCATTTTTGCTGAGTGGTCACATTTCAATCCTGGACAGAATGAAGCTTAGTTGGGCTACTGAAATGGTTCAACTGCAGACATCCTTTGCAGACATTCTGCAGTATATGTGAGTATGTAAATATGCGGCTATATATAGAAAATTTTTGAAAATTTTGGTGTGCGGACCCTACCCTTTGCCATTGATGTCAAAGGGGGAGTGAGGAGCAGTGAAAAATGAGGAATCCAACTCAGGGGGAGTTCCGGAAATTGTATATAAAGACAGAGCATCAGCAAAGGGGGAGCATAGTGTAAACACTTAGTCATTTTTCACTAAGTATTGCCATCAATGCCAAAGGGGGAGATTGTTGGCAAGAGACACTATATGGATTCATGGTTGTTGTCATTGATGGCAACAAAGGTCATCCCACATATCCGCAAGTCATGATATGTCTCTACCGGAAGTCAGATTGAAGATTGTGGTGGTCCGGTGAACAAGAACAGAGCATGTGGCAAGGTCCGACAGATTGGTCCGGATCTCTCAGAGGAAGTGTCTTGGTGCAGTGCGGATCTGGGGAAGTCAAGAGGACTATCTTGAGTAGTATATTCCAAGGATTTAGCCTCCGGAGATGGACAAGGAAAAAGATATGAATAGTTGAGTACCGGATTCCTGAGAGACAGTGAAAACAGAGGAAGAACTGACTGACTGAGTATCAAACTACTTTCCGGATGTGTTACAGATGATGATAAAGGTTGCGGAGGCATGAATCATGTTTGGCCGACATAATTGATGATATCTACAAGTATATGCTTGATCCGCATTGCTTGGTGAGCAAGGATTCAGCCGACAGAACTAAGTTTGTAAGAAACTAGACTGTTCCGGATGCCGACTAGAAAGATGATGAAAGTACTTGTGCGGATATATATAGAGGATGGATTTAGTGGTAAAAGGTGTGAATGTATGTGAGGATATGCGAACAAGTCCAGAGTAGAGCAGAAGTAACAAGAAAGATCCGGTATGTGAAAGGACAGCAGACTAAAGAACAGAGGAAAGATGAAGTGCAGCAGATCAGTATACTGAACCTAACCGGAACTGAACTCCAGCATATGCAGATGCTTCCAATCAGTTCAAGACTGTGATTCTAATCACTTTGTAAGACAGTGTGTCTTCTTGTAGGCAGTGAGCCTCTTGTGAGCAGTGTGCTCGGGCAGTGAGCCCTTATTGGCAAGTGCCATTTTTGTAATTTCCTATTCTTCTAACAGAGAATAATTCTTGGGTTAATCACCCCGTGGTTTTCTCCCTTAACAGGGTTTCCACGTCAAAAATACTGTGTCATGTGTTTCTTATTTCATGGTTTATGTTTTGTGTTTGATTTTATGCTGCTTCAATTAAAAGGAAAGTTTAATAAGGGAAATAATTAGGATAACTGATTCACCCCCCCCCTCTCAGTTATCAACACTGTCCTTAGACCTCCACTGGTACATCCTCTTCCTTGCATTTTTCTTATTGTTATTATATTCTATCTCTAGTTTATGTAGATCCACACTGACCACCCTCTTTCCAATTGGCAAATTGAAAGTAGATGTGATGCCCTTAATTGAAAAGTTTACATAAACTCTCCCATGCTTCTCCACCTGCCTTGTCTGAGGGTTATAGTTCCTAGTGCATTCTACTACCAGTTCTGGGGTCTCCATGGCATATGGGAATTTGGCTACATGCCACATCCTTGAAACATATATTGCATCTAGAAGGGTATTGTCTTTATCATGATCTATTCTGGATGACCACACCACTAAATCTATATCCCCTTGGTGAGTGTCACCAATGATGCCATACATGAATTGTACCCCCTTGGGCTGAACAAACATGGGCTTAAGAAATTCTACATTAAACCTATTCTGCCTAAGATCTGCCATGGAATCTGTTGGTTTTTCTTCTGAATCCAGCATTAGGGTTTGCCAGTTCTAATGCACAAGCAGATTCAGCCAACTAATACAGGAGGTTGTGTGAGCTGTCTCCCCTTCACTTCTGGTTCTGCCGCACCAAGGGGGTATCCCTATAACTCAAGATGTAACCTTGACTTGCTCAATGACTGATAGATTTAGCTTGACAGCAATAGGCAGAATACTCTCATGTCTGGACCAAGATCTGCATGGTAGATCACAAGGTTGGCAACATTCTTGGACATATGTGTCTAGTTGGGTATGAGAGTATGTAGGGGTCCTAATCCTACTCCTACAGCTAATAGGTGGAGGTGATGAAATGGGTGGACATAATGTCCTGGATGCAAGACAAGGGGTTTTGGCTCATAACTACTGACCCAGGAGTAGACTGGTGCCTATCCATTGGGCAAGGAGTCAACTAGACTTATACAACAGATGGTTTGCAACTTTCACTCAAGTTTCAGGGGGTTGGACTGATGCTTGCCTTACAAACATCACCCAAGAATGGGTATCTAATTGCCTCTACTTACAGATATCCCTACAAACATACAACCTTCTCCATACATTGACCTAAAATAGTTTAATCCACTCCTTGAATGGAAGTTATAGATCAAGCATGCAGTATAGATATTTATACCCTAGAATCTATGAAACCCTTAGCAACTAGATTCAAAAGAAGGATGACATGCGGCAAATGGAGACAAGCAGATAGACACATGCAATAAGCATTTCTCATATAACATTAACACTAAAACTGAAAATATGTGCAAAATACACTCATGTTACAACTCATAAACTCCAAAATGGGATAGAACAACCAGGATCATGCCCTATTCTTCATTATTTACACAAAAATGCCTCAGGCCTTCAACAACCAACAAATGAGCAACACAGCCCTACTTATACAGCAAGGAGTTGCTCAGCCTTAACCGCCAGGCAAACTCAAAATTCACCAGATACAGTACATTGAGAAAATGGCACTCATCGCATTGAATGTAGTAGGTAGGGGAGGAGACAGGTAAAGATCTCGAGCCTTGTGCCGCTGTCTGGGGATTCACATCTTTAGTCAGGTACTAGATCTGTCCATGCCATCACCCATACCCTGTAAGATCCACCATTAATGGTGCACCAACTCGTAGCCTTGGGAAAAACATCACACTGTGCATCGCAAACTTTTCCTGCCAAAATACCTCATCCTAATATTTCAAATCATGCAGGATCAAATTATCCCACATGCACCCCGCGGCAACCTCCTCATCACCTTATATACTAGGTTGTGAGCATATATGATGTCGATGCTTTTGCTCCCAACGACACTTAGTATAAGACCTTCATCATCATCATCCTCCAGCATGATATCCAGTTACTCGAAATATCACCCTGACATCAGCATCATCATCTGCATGAGTTCACCCTGATAATTCACATCACCTCGATGTGAAATATCACCCCATAGAAAGTATCACCCTGCGGGAAAGTATCATGCCATCCGTATCACCTGATATTCACCTTCATCGGCACAACTTGATGCATTAGAGGAAGATCCTCCTGCTTAGCCGATACCAAATGTCTGGAAGATGAACATCCTGATGATGTCACCATCATATCCTGCTGATGTCATCAGCATATCTGCCTCGCACACCTCCTCATATCTAGATGATGTCATCATCATATTCGCAACATCGGGGGATCTCCATAAAATTACTAATGTTAAAATATGACCCCTGGACCTTGATGATGTCACCACCATATCAGCATCAGGATGATATTCTGAAGATAACCGGATATTTGAAATATGACCCTCATGCACAAATATCATGCTGCACTGTAGCTCCACTATAAGATCGGGGTGATATATGAATATGATGGATATTTGAAGTGATCACCCCCCACTAGACAATGCATGAAGCCGATAGGCGGATATCTCCCTTCAGAAATATCATGATGTAGATAGGCAGAAAAGCGGATATCACCCTGACATAAGAATGATGTCAGCATCATCAGGGTGATAAAACAACGAACATGAAGTGATAAAATAACATCAAGATGATCTTAACTAAGATCACCCGATGTTCAAATATGATGACCCCATAGAAGATTGGGTCATACTTAGGACTTTGCAGCAACATCATCAGGATGATCTTAACCAAGATCACCCAATGTTAAAATATCACCCCGGAGTGAAAGATCAGGCTGATAGAAAATATGATGATGACCCTCGCAAGAAACAATAGGGTGATGACTTGAAATATGATGATGATGATGACCTCCTCGAAGAAAATATGATGGTGCAATTGAAAAATGCAGAGGAGGCCCAAAGACTTAGAACCTTTTTGGATTTTTTGGGAGGGTGCCTGCATGCTTATATGCTTGAAAACTGACTACTCATGCAAGCACCAATAGAATCCTACAACAAACATGCCTTGTCTTAACATACAATAGCCATATGCATTCATATATCATTATATATCTCTATAGCATCATGCATACTCTATTTATCACTCTTTTATTTCAACATGATATGCACACTTACAGATTCAAACCACAAGAAAGAACATACTACCTAAACATGTAGATAATGACAACAGGAGGGTTTTTAATTACGTACCTAATAGTGCTTTTCTCCTGGGTTAGGTGGATAATTACAGAAAAGGGCTACAGATGCTGATGATCACCCGTTCCATTACGTTGAAAGATCTCATCCATTCATAGGTAGCTCGTATGAGGGTTTGACTTCTCTGCTCTGTAATTTCTCATTTTTTCACAAGGTAAATGAAAATAACCTTGAAAGATTACCTTTCAACTTATCCATAGGGCAAATTATGGTAAAAATGTGTTAAATCGATTCAATCCGTTGATCTTCTGCAGAGAAACCATGGATGATGCCAGGTGTTTGAATTGTATTCACAATCAGCGGGAATCCATCTACCGCATTTATGTCCATTTAATGTTAGGAGACAGGGGGAGGGTGATCTTCGAAAGATCAGGGGATATTCAAAATATGACCCCCTTTGGATAAAATGACCTTCCGCCTTTGAGCGGCAAAATTAATGCAAAGGAACTGGGTGATGTGGTCAACGTTGACCACATGTATATTGGGTCATGAATTTAAGATCAAGAGATGTTCAAAATATGACCCCCACAACTAAAATGACCCCCTTGAAAAGATCGGGGTGATGTCAATATGTTGACGACCTTGTTTAAGCATTGTGTTGTAATGACATCACCGTCATGTTATTGAATATGGTGGGCACCAGATATATACTTCCGTGGGGTAAAATAGAATGATGACATCATCACCAGGGTGATATTCTTTGTTCATTGGGTTTAGATGACATCGTCATATTGGCATAAGGTGATATTTTGTGATGAGGGTGATATTCGTAAGATGACAGATATTAAAAATATGACCCCGCAAAATATGTGAAGTTGTTTGATGGGCATATCACAACCACTATGTAAAATTGACGTCCGGACTTCGTGGACCAAGTGATTATCAGGTGATAAACTTATATTGGGGTGATCTTATACAATGTGACTGATGTTCGAAATATGACCCCCCTTCTTGGAATATCAGGCTTGACCGAAACTTTGACTTAACATAACTTCCTTCCCTTAAAGAATTCTAGGGTGATCCAAAAGGCAAACCTGCTTGGAATTTCATGAACCTTCCAACCATGAGGTTGATGATATGAAATACTGTCTTTAACAAATGACCTCAACATGGTGACCTATCTACCCCGATGTAGGGTTACCTGCACGACTTATTTTACCAGACCGCCCAAAGTAGAAAAACAACAAGCCAAAGTAGCAAAAAAGTTGGGTCCCTGTTTTGTCAAGTCAAATTGGGACGTGTTGTGTAACCACACAACATAACTATCTTGTTCTTTCTTTCAACTACATTCTGCTGGGGAGTTCTAGGAGCAGATAATTGTCTTTTATCCCATGTTCTTCACAGAAGGTATTGAATTCATTTGATGTAAACTCTCCTCCTCTATTAGACCTTAAGCACTTGATCCTCAAATCTAACTCATTCTCAACCATCACCTTAAAAAACTTAAACTTGTCTAGGGCTTCTGATTTATCCTTTAAGAAAGTGACCCATGTCATTCTAAAATAATCGTCAATAAGAAACATAAAGTACCTATCTCCTTGCAGACTTCTTGTTCTTGTAGGTCCACACAAATCTATATGTATTAGCTCAAGCAGACTAGTGGAAAATTGTTCCTTTCTCTTGAAAGTTGTCTTTGTCTGTTTGCCCATTTGATATTCCTTGCAAATAGTATTACTAGGCTTTACAAGCCTAGGTAAGTCTCTCATAGCTTGTAATCAGCTTATCTTCACCAAGTTGTCAAAATTGATATGACACATCCTCCTATGCCACAACCAACTCTCATCTATCTGAGCCAACAAACAACAATCATTAGTTCCTCTCAAATGATGAACATTACCTCTGGTTTTCATACTAGTAGCAATCACTATTCTAGAGCTTTCCATGATCTTGCAACCATTATCCTTGAATCTCATATCATACCCTTTGTCACACATCTGACCAACACTTAAAAGATTATGCTTCAAACCATTCACATATAGACTTGAACATCATCTGTGTTATGCTTATCATCAAAAGAAATAGATCCTTCGATGGGTTGAAATTTTGTAGATCCAATAGAGATAGATCAAATTCAACCCAAAACCCAAGAAATCAAAACCCAAAATCAAATCAAATGCATGCAATTGAAAACATTTCACCTGGGTTGTTTAGATTCCTTGTTTTGTTTTGTGGGTTGCTTCTCCATGCAACCAAATCAAAACGAGTTGCCATGATTAAGATTGAAAATGCAAGAGATTTCAAACATGCTATGATATATCCATGAGAAATGATGAAAATCAAATGTATTTCTAGGCCATTGATGTGAGGGTTCAAAATCTAAATGAAATTATCAATCTCTACTCACAAAACATCAGACTCTCATTCCAAATGCAATGACTAGGGCTACAAATGAGAGATTTTAGGGATTATAAGTGAGGGAGATGAGTGATTTTAGAAGGTATTTGATCAATGGTGGAGGAATTTTGGGTATGTGTGCATATGAAAATAATGAATTAAATATAATATTTATTTAATTCATTATATGAGAGGTGGTAATGGTAGGAGGAAAATCATAATATAAATTAAATAAAGAATTGGATTTATTTAATTTATATATTATGCAAGGAGAAATAAATAAAATATAAATTTTATTTATTTACAAGAGGAAAAATATGATAATTAAAAAATTATTTAATTATCAATGGAGGATAGAAGAATACAGATTCATTAATTAAATAAATAATTAATTAATTAATGAAGAAAGATGGAGACAAATAGAGGAAATAATTAGGTTCAATTACAAGTGTGTTAGACAAGATAATGCATGCAATATGGAAATACAATTGGTATGCGAAAATATGATACAATGCTTAAATGATGACATGGGTCAATTTTGGGTGTCTACATTTTGCCCCTCTTTGAGACAATGTCCGCTAGGGCATTGTTTCAAAGAAGATATGATGCGTTGGATAAATAGGCTATGCCCCAGTGAAACTGTCGAATGATGCCCCCTCGAGAGGAAAACTAGGTTGCAGGACTAAGGTTGGGTTGACTCACAATGAAAAAATAGTAGAAGGATAGGCTAGGTTAAATTGGCATAGATAATAAGGGTTCAGATGGTCAACCATTGGAATATAGCATAAACACTAGGGGCCCTAGCTCAAAAGAGTTGATTAGGGTTAGGACCCTATAAGTATGTTCTAATGGTTAATTCCTAGTCATTTGTACCATTTGATTCTAGAGATCTTGTGCTTTGTGGCTCTTGAGTGTTTTATAGTCATCTAGAGCTTCCAAGATGTCGATTCCACGTGCAAATCATTGGGCCAAGAAGGTGAGGACCTACGGATGACCAGCAGGAGCTTCTCTACTGGTATGTATCAAAAACTTTACCATTTGTGCATTTATTTTGGTCAAAAAGCGTCATTAATAGGTTCATACCACCAAAGACAGATAGGGCTAGGAAATAATGCATTTGAGCGACAGCGGGTCGCATTTGGAAAAATGTGTCGCATTTGAACGCAGTTTAGTCGCATTTGGTCTATGTGATACACATATGGTCCAAATTTAGGTTTTAGGTTAGATGTACCTGTATTTGGTGAAAAATGTCACATATGAGTAGCATATTGTCACATGTGAAAAATTGAGTCCCACATGAGCAATAGAAAACCACATGTAGAAAAATAGGTCGCATTTGGTGCAAATTAGGGTTTTTTAATGTATGCATGTGCATTTGGTCTAAAATGTCACAGTTGATTGACAAAGTGTCGTATATGGTAAGACTGATCACTTATGAGCAGCAGAAAGCCACATATGGCAAATCAAGTCACATATGGTAAGGGCTAAGTTGCCTATGATAAAAAAATATCACTTTTGGTCAAACTTAGCAGATTTTTTAGGGGTTTTGCCGAAAATGTCATGAATACTGAGCCAGTTTCTGATGGTTGCAGGCTGTGATGCGACCTTTGTGATCATGGGAGGTACACCCATTAGACCTAAGATTGGTTTGGCATCTAGATGCGGAGGAGCATTTGTTTTTGGAGATTGTGGGGCTAGAGCATGTGGTACATATCACACCTGTGCATGCACATACTGCCATGATGACAACCTTGGTGGAGGGTTGGTGTAGTGAGCATAGCTCTTTCTTACTTTTGACTGGCAAGGCCACTATCACATTGGAGGATGTGAGGCACATCTTGCAGATCCCAATCGAGGGTGATCACATTGACTATGATCCTGATCATGGGCTTGTGGCTTTTCAGTGACTACTTGGGACTGTCGATATAGAGGATGATGATCATGAGGTTTCTATGCAGATGATTAGAGATCTATGTGATCAGCTATGGAGAGTGGTGGTTGCCATGATCGGATTTTTGGTTCTAGATCAGCGGGGACACAGATTCCAAATAGGATGGGGGACCATTATGGAGGGGATGTTCAAGTATGGGGTCAGCTATGCATGGTCCCCATATGTACTAGGGTAGCTATACTGATATTTTTATGATTGTGTTTACAATGCTAGGTCCAGTATGTCAGTAGGAGTTGCACTATTGCACATTTGGGCTTTTGAGCACATTGCAGTGACGAGGCTAATGGGGTTGAGGCAATGATTACCTGGGCTACCATATGCGATCATTTATGGAGGATTGACCACTTACAGGTAGCTCCATGCTCTTGTTTACTGGCGGCAGACCTTTGATGAGGTTGATCAGTTCACATGGTGACTGTGGAGAGACTGTGGGAGTTGGGATGATGATGTGCCTGAGCTATTATATGCATGATAGGCTAGGTGGTGCAGGAGCACCTACCTGACAGCTGGCCTTCATGAGGCAGTTAGTTGTTTTAGGTCTTGTTTATGTTTTCAAGAAGGTCTGATAAGACCAAATGCATGTAATAAGGTCACGCTGATCATGATAAGATCATGCTGACCAGGCTTTTACTATTTTTAGTTAAGTTTGTTAGAACAGCTATCATGCTGTAGGGTCCGGTTGGATCTCCCAGCCGCCTGGAGAGTTCCCAGCCACTTGGAGTCGGGTCAGTAGTACTCGTAGGAAAATCTATTTAAGCATGGGGATCGGTTGATATTGCATATAGACAGATAGATATCATCGATCGAGCTAGGTTGCAGAGAGTGAGACTGAGAGAGAGAGATTGATCATTGTATTGCATCTTTTGAAATCAAATAAAGTGATCCTGTTTGTGTTCTTTCTCTGGTTGGATTCCATTGTTAAATCGATTTTCTGGTTTGAGAGGTTCCATGGATTTACTGATCCATTCCACCGGTTGATCCGTCTGATCGGTGGAATGGCGATGTACAGTAGGTTAGGTTGTAGTCTGTTTGTTTGCATGCAGGTGTGCAGGATCGCGGCTGAAAGGTGTTGAAGACCCTAGCATGGGCATGTGCTAGGTCGAGCTGATAAGATAGAGTGTGGAAGATCACCCTAAGAGTGGATCGGGTCATCCCTGGAGGATCGGCGAAGTGAAATTTCTCTAAGTGAAGAAGTTCGTTAAAACGGCATCATCAGGATATTTCTGCAAATATCCTGCAGTCAGTTCGGATATCGTCATCCGGATAAGTGGAGGAGAGCATGATGCTTTCGATTGCATGAAGTGCAAGTGCGTCGGGGTGATCATCATCAGGAGGCGCCGAGGAGGAGCGTATCGGCATCAGGTTGAAGATCAGGTTGATCAAGTTGATCGCGGGCCGAAAAAAAACTAAGTTTGGCCAACAGCAGGATATGACGTCATCATCATCATGATATACGTCATCAGGACATTTCGGAGCGGCAGGATATTGAGAAGCTGCGGGTGATGTCATCGTCATCAGGATCTACGTCATCAGGATATCGGGGTGACGCAAGCATCGAGGAAAGGTGCGAGGAGTTAAGATTTTGTCATCATCAGGATAAATGGAAGGAACCGGATGTTCTTTATCCTATTGAATATCATGATGTTGAATATCATGATGCTGAAGGAAGAGAAGACGAAATTTGTCGCTGAAGTGAACAGTGGACATCAGGAGGATGTTCGCGCTGGTCGAACATGATGATGCTGCCGAACATGATGATGCTGTCGATAATCGAGTAAGGTGATGCTGTTGATAGGCGAAAGTGCGAAGGCTTGTCTGCAGGAGGATATCGGTCGGCAGGTGAAATATGATGATGATGAGGATGAATATGATGATGATGATGGGTTGCAGACATCCATGCTGTATTGTAAGGTTATAGTGTGGATGCCTCTGCATCACTAGGTACCTATTTGGACGTAGTATATATGTTATCGAGAGATACTTGTTGGATAGGGTGCTGCAATAGTTTAGTTTTCCCCAGACCAAGGAAGTGGGGGATGCCATCTTTGGATGGACATGGCAGGAGATTTTAGATTGGGGGCCGAAGATTATTGTTTATGTAGCCCTAGCTGAGTTGGAGGGATTGCAGCCAGTTGTGTGGAACTAGGTAGGAAGACCAGTAGATGCAGGGACCACACTCGAGTATGAGTCATACTGGTTATTACACAGGTCTAGTAGATTGACCATACTGGGAGAGTAGGGAGAGGTGGCTATGCATGCACCTAGGTAGGCAAGAGTCAGAGGATAGAGGCAGGCGCCATGGGGGAATTTGTAGCAGCACCTATAGTGGCAGTCCTGGGATAGCTGTAGATACAGGGATAGGTCCCGAGGCATGTGCATTTGCTAGCACAACTGCAGTAGGTCATGGGTGGCAGAGGAGATAGAGATGCAATGGATCATTATAGGCGGCAGCTGCAGAGAGAGATGGGCCAGAGGATTGAGGTATAGGCCAGACTTAGGAGGATAGAGATTGACAAAGACAGGGCCTTGTTGGCTATGAGACAGGCATGGGGCTAAGTATAGGCTTATCAGACATAGATAGCCCAGACATAGGCGTAAGCACAACATGTAGTATAGGCCATGCCAGATGATGGGGCCTTGGTCAGAGTGATAGCTGAGAGGGATACTGCACTGCAGAGGGTTCAAGCTATCAGTGGTGAGAGGAATATAGTCATGCAAAGGATATAACAGGTGATGTCTGAGAGAGATGGAGCTATAGCTGCACTTGACATAGATCAAGTGACACTATTCATGGCTACAGAATTGACTAGATTGCAAGGAGAGCTTGGGAGGGCTCACGGGGAGGTAAAGTATTATAGGGGACTCTACCATGGGGTAATTCTGGCTGAGCAGAGGTAGCTGAGTTATAAGAGTAGATCAGGTGCTACAGCCTCTAGGCGGACATGTGGATCTAGATTAGTAGCATCAGTTATGGGGCCGCCCTGGCATGGGGGATCAGGAGGAGACAGGGGTAGAGATTGGGGTGAGGCCTCATCCAATAGTGTGACAAGACACCAGGGATAGCCCATTTGTATATATTGCATCATTTTTGAGGCCTATGAGCTTGATGCACATATAATTTTGATGGCTCTTTATTAGCTAGATTTGTATATATCTTGTTCATGATAGACACTTGTATATGTTGACCCATGGTGCTTATATATGATGATCGATTTAGATGATGCTCATTTATGATTCTTATTTGCTATGGATGCACGTGTTATGGATATTGATCATGCTTTTATATGTTATTCTATGTATTATGATATGCAATTTAGCTACATATATGGATGCTTATGATTATGGTTTGAGGTTATGATAATGTTCTATGCAATGTTTATGATGGATTTAGAATATGTATGTACGTATAAATGATAATGATATGGTAAATACTTATAACATGATATGCTTATAAAATGAGATGGATGATATAGATATGCCTAACACACTTATTTTTGCAGGAAGAAAATGGATGATGATTAGAAGAGAAGATGATGAAACTGTTGATCAATTGGAAATGCAGAATGGATGAAGAAAGGTAGATTTGATTGGTTACGGATAACATTAGAGAATTGCAATCCTTATTTTTTCTATAGCACTAGATATTATGCACAAGGGTATAAAGACCAAGGTGTCAAGTATCTATTGCACGACAGACTAATACAATCTTGTCAAGATACAAGATATGAATATTAGCTATAGAAATAGACTTTGACTCTTAAGCAAAGGTTTGAGTTTGTTTCCACTAAACATAATAGAACCTTGTTGGTTATGTGTATGGGAAATAGTCTTAGCATAGAATAGTCTTAGTGCATAAGAGACTATTTAGCTTCTCAGATGCAAAAGATATTGATATATAGGATGCTACTCCCAGCACATACAAGATACCATTAGGCACAGTAGAGGATAAGATCATCTCACAAACACAGCATACGAAAGCAAATGACCATGCCCCAGTCCATACTTCGTTGCAACATACCAAGATATGATAGATCAAGATAGTCTTGACTAGGTATTTGAAAGGGACAAAAGATAAATCAAAAGAAAAACAAAGGACCTTGCCATCATGTTCTCTTGCCAAGTTTAGGGTGCTCTTAGATGGATGGGTAGATAGCACCTTGTTAAAAGGAAAGATATATCATGTTGAAGGCTAAGATGATTGGTTGATATAGCATATGTTGGCTTAAGACACACAGATAAATGACCTCGGTTAAACCTTGATTTGATAAGTGCTTGAGCTATCGTGAGTTGCATAGTTTGGTTCTTCTTGAGTTTGTCAAAGAGAAGAAGGCGGAAGATAGGAGAGATGGACAAGGGACGGAAGAATGAATTGTTGGTACTTGAGTACTAGATACTTCCTTCATATTCTAGACTGCCTACATACCCTGTATCCATGGGATCAAAGCACCATACAATGATGATGAGACATGATGATATGTAGTTCTGGGTGTTTATTGATGATATGAGAGATGAATGATAGAAGAAGATGAGCTGAATGATGAGAAAGATAAGCAGAGGAAAGATGAAAGATAGGGGAGGGGTATCATCTTGTGCCTGAATTTGGGTATTTCCTTCATACACCAGACTGCCTACATACCCATATCCATGGGATCAAGGCACTTAACAATAGAGATGATATGTAGTTCTTGTTTATTATGGGATGGTGACAGGGTTGGTTGATGTGATTTAGATGTGGTGATGATGGGATTTGGTTTGATTATGGTGTTGGCTATTTGATTTTTTTGTACTTTTTTCATGACATTTTATAATTTTTATGGAATTTTTTAAGGACATTTTATGATTTTCTTTTTAGAATTTTTTGAGGACATTTTACGATTTTTTTGGATTTATTTTTTTTAGGACATTTTCTAATTTTTTTGGATTTTTTTCAGGACATTTTTACGATTTTTTTTGGGGATTTTTTTTAGGACATTTTGAGATTTTTTTGGATATATTCAAGACGTTTACAATTTTTTTAGATTTGTTTCAGGACATTTTCTATTATTTTTTTTGGATTTTTTAATGACTTTTTCTAATTTTTTAGATTTTTTCAGGACTTTTTATGATTTTTATGGATTTTTTTAGGTCATTATAGGATTTGTTATGAAGCTTTAAAGTGTCCACCTAACATCGAAGTGCAAGCAAGTGCCCCCAGTATGGGAAGGATTTTGGTTATCTACAAAGGGTATGAAAATTTGTTATGGACTAGGATGGTCGTAGTTGACTCATATGGTAGCCTGTGGCAACAAATTATAATTTTGTTGGATTTAAGACAAACAACTAAGAGGGGGGTGAATTAGTTGTCCCAAAACTTTCTTCCTATTAATCACTTAAATCCTCTTTGTAATTGAGCAGCATAATAATAAATCAATCATGGAAACATAATGCAACAATTCAAGAGCAGAAACACATTAACACATATGACACCAAGATTTTAATGTGGAAAACCTAGTTAAGGGAAAAACCACGAGGTGACTAACCCAAGATTGTATTCTCTATTAAAAGAATAAGAAGAAAAAAATGGCACATGCCAATTAAGGCTCACTGCCTGAGCACACTACTCACAAGAGGCCCACTACCTATAGGAGACACACTGTCTATAGAATGATAAATATTACATACTTGAACTGAAGAATAGCATCTTCACCATGCTTGAGTGAGTTCCATTTAAGCCCAATACTTCTACTCTTCCTTTCACTTCGCTTCTCTCTACCACACTCTCATCTTTGCCAAGATGCCTTTGAAATGACTTCACAACTTCTTATTTATACAAGACATCGACTTAGGGATAATCATCCAAGTTGGCACACTTTACAGAGAAAATACAACTTGACTAATTACAAAAGACTTCATGCGGATCATCACACTATCGCCCACATAGATCTAGGACTTCAATCTTCTTTTAGAAACACGCCATGCTTCATAGAATATCTTCAAGATCATCCGCAAGATGTGTAACTCATCCGGTCAGCCAGACTTAGGAAGAACATCATCATCCATAAGTAATTCTTCAATTACGAGCTCAATCTTTAATGTAGACCATCAACACAAACTAGACACAATCCAAAGACCTCCAAAAGATTGCTTGAACCACCGAGAACATCCACACTACTTCTGCTTACTAAAATCTTTCTCTCCTTCATCTGGAACCTCAAGAACACAGTCTGTCATCACTGTCATAGTGGAATAGATGCTTGTAGATCTCTAGACCATGAGCCAATTGAGTTGTCAATTCACATTGACTTCCTAAACACTCCACCAAATCCGTAGAACAAGATATTGCATTTTCGGATCTCACCGGACCTATCTGTGTCACTCTCTCACCTCTGAACATCTTCCATAACCGATTTTACTCAAGTGGCCATAACTTCTTCAGATCTTCATATAGACCTCTCAAATCTTTAATGGATCATCTTCAGACACATTTCTATAAACCCTTTGATGCACATCCTCTGATCTTCATCTTAGCTGGGATCTTTACCTTATTGTCTTCACTATTCTTCTCTATTCCTGATAGGACTAATTTTCTCAATATCCTCAGCATACAACTTATCCAATCCTTATCATCAATGTAACAGGAGTATGTTGACATCAATGACAAGACCAGTTAGGCCCATACTTGCAACAATCTCCCCCTTTGTCATTGATGGCAACATATGATGTGAAAAATTGTTTTAACCATCAAGACAAGAACTTCTCACTGATTGACATAACTCCCCCTATCATTAACAACCATTCACATGTCTTCTCTTCCTTTACTACTCCCCACTTTTATTTTTCACATGTCTTCTCTTCCTTTACTACTCCCCACTTTTGTTTTTCACATGTCTTCTCTCCCCCTTTGACATCAATGGCAAAGGGTACATACTTGCATCACATCATAATCATACCAACTATTCCCCCTGAGTAGCAGCTTCCCATCATCAATCTGGACCACAAGATATGACTGTGAGATCCACCAGACTGATGCACATCAATTCACCTTAATTTAGAACCAGAGGGGTAATAACCCCTAACTTCTCCCTGAGATACTCAAAAGAGTCCTTAGGTAGAAGTTTAGTAAAAATGTCTACAATCTGATCCTTGGAGGGCACAAACTCCAATCTGACTTCATTATTATTCACTTGCTCTCTCAAAAAATGAAACTTGATGGATATATGTTTTGTTTTTGAATGCAACACTGGATTTTTTGATATATTTATTGTACTTGAATTATCATAGAAGATTGTGATAGGTTCCTCATACTCCACTCTGATGTCTCTTAGCATTTGCTTCATCCACAATACTTGAGTGCAACTACCTACTGCTGCAATATATTCTGCTTCTACAGTGGACAGAGATATTGCCTCTTATTTCTTGCTCAGCCAAGAAACCAATCTTTTCCCCAAAAGGAATTCTCCACCACTGGTACTCTTCTGGTCATCCACATCTCCTACCCAATCCGCATCTGTATATGCATGAAGAGAGAAATCATGATCTCTAGGATACCATAAACCATACTCAACTGTCCCTTTTAGATATCTAAGAATCCTCTTGATTGCCATGACATGAGATTCTCTAGGATCAACTTGGAATCTAGCAACAAGACCAACAACATCCTTAATGTCAGGTCTAGTTTGAGTAAGATACAATAGTCCTCCAATCATTGATCTGTACTTTTTCTGATCAACCTTAGGAGAGTCATCTTCTTTGCTTAATTTACATCTGGTTGCCCTGGGAGTACTCATTGGTTTTGAGTCTTCCATCCCAAATTTCTTCAATAATTCTTTCACATATTTGGTCTGTGAAATGAAGATTCCTTTCTTTGTTTGAATGATTTGCAGACCCAAGAAGAAATTCATTTCTCCAAACATGGACATCTCAAATTCACTTTTCATTTGATTTGTAAAAGTTTTACACATACTATCTCTTCCTCCAAAAATGATATCATCAACAAACACTTCAACAATCAAGATATTTTCATGATCAATTTTGAAGTATAAGTTGTTATGGGAAAATTGGATTCAAATGAATAATCAATATCAAGTTACCCAAAACTCAATGAAATAGTGAACTAAAGAGATTAATCAAATAAATAAATGAACAACAAAGTAAACCTCCTTAATTTGAAGCTTCCATTGATTGCCTATTACAATCGATCTTGCATGTATGAAATAGGGCCCTCAGAGAGTACACTTCCTTTCTATTCTTCAAGAATGTCAATTGGGAATGGCTATGATAATACCACCATGAAGAGGAGCTTCACAATGATGGTAGTGGTGCATAGTAACGAGTGTGATCACAAGCAATGAAGGAATTGCTGCCAAAGGTAAGCTGTAATTCCTGCAAAGTAACGATACTTAAAGCTTGGATGATTGAAATAGAAGAAGAAGGTTATACTTATAGACTTGAGAGAGAGAAGATCAATGGTATAGAAAGAATGAGAAGATCAATGATAGAGGATAGATGAGGAACGTGCAAC
Source organism: Cunninghamia lanceolata (assembly GCA_027924645.1). Taxonomy (NCBI): domain Eukaryota; kingdom Viridiplantae; phylum Streptophyta; class Pinopsida; order Cupressales; family Cupressaceae; genus Cunninghamia; species Cunninghamia lanceolata. Next base: position 7,983,998 of record BSBN01000685.1, on the reverse strand, counting down.
GAATAAGAAGAAGACATGTGTCTTGCTTTATTTTGCATGAGAGGATTTGCTAAGAAAAGAAGAATGAGTTAAAGCAATTAAAAGAATATAGTAATCAGTTAAGTGATTTAAAACAAGAAGAAGGGATTTGCATAAGAATAGGAAGATATTTTGCTTTATTAAATATTAGGAATATTTAATTGCATGTGCAAAAAGATTGAATTATATTTAGAGATAACTCAATTTAGAAGAAATAGACAACTTAAATAAATATTGATTTATTTAAATTTAGAGAAGATATTATTGGAAGAAATAATTAAATAATTGGAATTATTTAATTTAGAAGATTAGAAAGAAAATTAAATAAATAAATTTATTTAATTGTTGTGCATGATTTTAGAAGAATAAATTAAATATTTGATTATATTTTATCTTTGGAGATTGAAAGGATTTAAATAAATTTGATTTGATTTATTCAAATTTGGAAGAATGACTTTGATTTAATTAAATAATTAAGAATTATTTAATTGTTTGGGAAGAATTTAATTAAATAAAGGATTTTATTTAATTGTTGGAAGAATATGAATCAAATAAATAAATTTGGTTATTTATTTATTGATAGAGGAATTAGAAGGGAATAAATATTAAGAATATTTATTTAGACCGAGTCGTGTCATTTTTAGGTGTAATCATTTTGCCCCTCTTTGATGCAATGCAGTTTACGGTGTTGCTTCAAAGAATAAATAGTCTGATAATGATACATGCCCTAATTTGCCCCTGGTACAGGTTATGACAATAGGATGCCCCCTCGGGAGATTGGACGAGAAGAAGGCAGAAGGATGTGAGACGGACAATCTCACGATGAAGAAGGTAAAAAAATGGGTGAGGATGAAGAAAGAGTTGAATGATACACGATGCAAGAAAAAATGATGACACACACAAGCAAGTAAGCAAGTATGTACAAATGATACAAGAGTAAGCAAGGTATTGCCCCTGTCAAGTGGTAAACCAACGATATATTGATAATAATATACAACAGTGTTGTCATGGCAGGGAACGATATATCCCTAGACCAACACGGCAGGTGTGTTGTCATGGTGGGGAATGATAGATCCCTAGAGCAACATGAAGGATAGTGTCTGGTTTTAGGAAATGAAACATGTCATGTAAGACACGTGTGTTGGTCTGATTTCAACAATGTTACATCCTGTATAAGACAATTGATTGATTAACTGATTGAGTTGGTTTACGACTAGACAAGGATCAAGACCACTGATTATGATTGGATCATTTGACAAGATTTATTTGACTTGATTGGTATGGATTAAGGATGGACTTGCATTTGGATCATTGCTTGGGTTGACTGAATTGAGAAGAATGGACCACAATGATAGATAGAATTTTGATTGATAGAAGAATGACTTGACAAAAAGAATCACAAGCTTTAACTTTGTATTGTTACTCTGCATTGTTTGGATCATTTATTGTATGGGATACAGATGTATGGATGTATAATGGATGTATGATGGATGCTTTGCTTTTGACATCTTGATGGTGTAAGTATTTTGAAGTGCTTATTTCATCATTGGGCGATTTTTTTTGGTACTTTTTCTGAATGTTGTAAGTTAATACAAGCATCTAGGTATAATTGAACTGAGATGACCTGAGTATCGCTTACATGGATTTTGATCTAGAAAGTTAATACAAGCATCAAGGTATAGTTGAACCGAGATGACCTAAGCATTTCTTGCATATCAATAGTCAAGGATTGCCCCCGTTCATGGTAGACCTTGGATGTCCTCGATGACCTTTTGCCGATCATGTCTTTAGACAAGGCTTCACATTACTAAAGTTTAATCCACAAGCAGCAAACAAAGAAATAATCATGCCCCTATCATAGCATATCTAGCTTTTGGCATCCTCGAGTAGCATAGGAAGGCATGATAGCAAAAATCAAGACTATATTTTAACCATGTTTCCAATCCACAAAACATTTTTGCATTTAGATGTGTTTGTTTCATTCCATAATTTGGGTAAAATCATTTAGAAGGCCTTAGGAGTTTGCTTTGCTTTGGATAGGTTAATGTCTTGCGTCAAGATTTCTACTTGAAAGTAGGATTTTTCTTGCGCTTGCTTGCCTGGTGAGAAGATTCCACAATCTTTATTGGTGAGACGGACCCCAAGGGACTGACCTAGTGCCTTGGGGGCTCATTGCTAAATGGACTTGCCTACGTGACGACACAGAGGCAATGTAGTTTGGGGTAAACCCTAATGGACCATGGATGGACTAGAAGAAAGACAACAAGAAAGATGACAAGAAATGCGACGAATGGGACTATGGGAGCCTCGGGGATGCATAGAAATATGGCCTTGCCTATGTGACGACGCAGAGGTAATGTAGTTCATGGTAAACCTTAATGGACCTAAGACATGGATCAGATGAAACATGACATGGAATAAATATGGATCAGATATGGAACAAATAAGACATGACATGGAATAGATATGGATCAACTATGGATTAGATAAGACACGATATGGAACAAATATGGATCGGATGATACGGATGACAAGAAAACACCATGGATAGGCAGATGGATGAGTGACAATAGATATAGATGGTCAGGTAGAAGGAATTTAAGGATGCGATCTCCAAGGACTATGTCGCATAAGAATAACTTACCCCATTGTAGGTAGAATACTTAGGATTTTTCATTGCGATGCTTATGATGATAGGAGGATGAGAGCATAATTAAGGATTGGTGTGCTGCTCTAGGGATAAGGTAAGTCAAGAGACATCTAAAACATTTGTCAACATTATGCCCCCAATCTTTATCAAGACCAAAGAAAGTAGAGGAATGGAAAGTTAGGATAGATAGACTAGACAATATTGGTAGGATAGGATAGGAAATGGTATGGAAGGAAACTGATAGGAGAAGAGTGATAGGCTAATGAGACAAGATGCCCCCAAGTGTAGGTGATATAGAAGATCAACTTACACATGACACCTATTTGCCAGGTTTTCATCATGGTACTTATCCAAGGCACCTATTTGCCAGATTTTCACCATTGGACAAAGGGATTTTTCTTTACTTTTTTTTTTATAGGAGAGAGTGGAATACAGAAGAGAGGGACCCAAGTGCCTGGTTCCACGAAAGGTGATAGTCCCACTAGAAAGATGTCGTCACATGGACCATGTCGAGTGCTCTCATAGATGTTGGTAGGAGATTGCATGATAGTGAGATGGAGAAGGTAGATAGCGGATTGCGGAAGGTGCTATAGTGGATGATGATGCAGAATACAAAGGGAAGGCTTATGAAAAAGCATGGACCATAGGAATAGGATGAGGAAGACATGTAGGATAATAGTGGAAGGAAGGGGAAATTGAGGTATATGGACATGTTGTGGGATGGAAGGGAATCATGACCAACGGTTGCACATACCATGATAAACATTGAAGCTGGTGATGGGAAAGTAGTGTAGGAAGCAACAGAGACTTTTTCTTATGGATGAATGACTTAGGCATGTAGGGATCCACATAGACTGAGTATTTTTCTGATTTTTGCTTGCCATATGGGATGGAAGAATTTGAGATTTTTGGATGGAATGGGAGAAAGTGGATGGTTGAGATTCTTGAGAGGTGGATGCCTCATGCAACTTGAGGGCTTTTTGCTTAGGCACCCAAACCATTTTGTTTTTAGATAGTACCTGTGAAGGTATGGGTTTGGGTGTATGCAGCTTTTGTGTAGCTTTTGGAGTAATCATTTGTTGGATGTGGACCCACACCTTTTTCAGCTTGGCATATAGGTGTGTGGGTGTATGCAGCTCTTGAGAAGGATGTTTCTTTGATTCTAGTTTTTGTATGCTAGGTCATGAGGACTCTTAGGATTTTTGACTTGATAGGTAGAGGCATCCAAATTTTATGGTTGAATTCTCTTGAGATGGTGGAAGTCAAGTTTGAGGAAGTTCTTTGTTTAGACAACACTTGCATTGGTTGGTCATGATTGGGATTGTTTGAAGATTCATAGATGGATGGATAAGGTGTTGGAAGAAGTGGTGGTAAAATGCATGAAGGGATATTAGGAGTTGGAAGTAGCAAAGGTAGATTGGATGGTGGAAGGTGTATGGTCACATGCTTTTGGCGATTATAGGATGATGGAGGTGGAATGGCGACATATGTTTTGGGGATATGATAGGGTTTGCAATGGAAAGTGGAGGAAGTACCAACATCTTGAGATTGTTCACCTTGGGGTATGTATCCAAGGCTGTATGAAGGAGGAGGAACATTGACATGGACGGGCTCCAAAATACCTTGTTCGTGAAGGCCTAAGCCTTTACCTTGATAGTTCATATGTTGGAGTATACAGTGGACAGTGGAATTATGTGTAGGTGGAACACTAGACATGAGTTCTTTATTGGGTGGATAAGGTGAGATAGAGTATAATCGTGGTTGGTGTTCTAAGGAGGAACACTCATGAATGAAGGTGGTAAGACCAAAGATATACAGTGGAGGATTTGTAGCATGGTCGATAATGGATGGCGGAGGAGTATTATTGGTTCGATCTTCTACGCTTGCTTGGGAGGCAAGTGTCTCATCAAGGGAGGTGGAAGTTGTTGAATCTTGGATAGGACTAGATGGGGTTATAAGCTTAGGACCATGGAATGCATAAAGTGGGCTAAGAGGATCATCATGGTCTGCTTGATCATAGATAGGCTCTTGATCATAGATGGGATCTTGATCATAGATGGGATCTTGATCATAGATAGGCTTTAGCATGATTTCATCAATGATAATATCTTGATCATGGAAAGGATATAGGCCATGGGGAGGTTGGAATTTGATCTCATGCTCATGTATATGATCAAGTTGCTCATGGGTAGCTTCTTCATCAAAGGTAGTGTCTTGATCATAAAAGAGATATAGGTTATGCATTGTTTGAAATTGGACTTCTTGCTCATGTATAGGTATAGGATCACTGAAAAGATAAAGGTTACATAAGGGTCGGATGGGAGTGCTTTGATGTTGATTTAGACAAGGGGTTGATGTTTCCACATGCTCTAAAGTGTGCTCTTGACATAGCGCTTGATGTGCTTGAATTGAAGTTTAGGTAGAAGACTCTTGGATAAGCTCTTGGTCAACAACATGAAGGTGCGACGGACCTTGACTTTGGTGTATGGTAGGTGGTTCTTCAATATGCTCAAGGGGTTGCAGGATACATGAAGGGGCTGTAGGATTTGACATGTTTGGAGACTCTTTGATAAGGTCAAGGACCAGAATTTGGGGACATGGTTGACTCTTTGCTGGTAGTCCTTGGATCACATCCTTTGTAGGTGTATGGGGTAATGGATGAGTAGATTTGGAGTTCCCCCTAGCTTTTCTTTTGTTGTGTAAATCTAGAAAACATCTTTCCCAAAAATTATCTAAGGCTTTTTTGGTTGTCCATTTAGAGCTCAGGGAACTCAATGGTGGTGTTGGTGTAGGATTGGTATGCTTTGGGATAGGTGTTTTAGAAGACAATGAAGGAGGACTAGTAGACAGAGTGGTATACAATTTCCAAATTGAGGTGGTGCTTGCCTTGTCATGAGCATCATTAAAATGGGAAACAGATGTATGAGTTTGTGGAGGCGTAGCTAGTAATGACACATTTAGCTTGTAAGATTGCCATTTCTTGTTGTATGACTTGGAGTTCTTTAGCAATTGCTCTACGATCTTGGGGCGAGGCGTCGAAGTCTAATTGCTCTTGTAGGTATTGGAGTTCTTGAGCAATTACTTCTAATTGGTTTGTCATTTCAATAGAAACTAACACGAGACTGAAATGGGTACCTAGAAAACCTGAAATTTTTCTCTCAAAGATTGTGCAAGTGCTCACTGTCACGCATGCACCGGAACAAATGTGCTGCGAAAACTGGTAAATGCGCTAGAAGTTGGGACATATGCACCACACTGGTAAAAGGTACATGCACTATAATAGACTGTAAAAGTGGTGCACGTCAGTACAAATGCACTACAGGTCGGCACAAATGCGCAGCAATAGAGGACGAATGCGCTGCTCTGGTTTTTCTTAGTACTTTTGTAATTTTTTGGAATTTTTCTAATGTTTTTCGTACTTTGGTTGTAAAAAAGGTCTTTTTGATCTAATTTTCTAAAATTATGGCAAGAAGACACAGCAAACACAGAATATTTTTATGGTTTTTTATTTTTTTGTGATTTTTTGACTCTTTTTGGACTAAAAAGCAAGTACAATCCTAGGCTTCAAATGGATTACAGGGGTTTTTGGCCACTAGAGAAAAGGTGAGTAATAAAGGCAACCGTTCGAGTGGTTATACATGCGGCAGCACTACTCTCCGTTATGGAGTCTCCCAGCCTGCAAGGGTTACGCCTTGGAGGGTTTTTGGGGAGGTTGGATGTCGGTATAACACAACTGCACTCGTTGTTTGAAGCTTTCACTCCAAACACAATTTATCTATAGTGGCTTGGAAGGGCTTGGCATCTAGCCTGTTACCACTTAGGGTCGTTCCTACTTGGATGAGCGGTATCCAAGAGCAGGCCCCTCTAAAGGAAAAACACATGTGAAAATGAAATGTCTAGCATTTTGGTCACCCAAGATAGGGGAGAGCATAGGCTTGGTATCATTCCCAAAAGACAGAATACAGTGGTTCTTTTCCCCTAGTTAAAATGAGAAAAACTAGATGAGCTATCTACTTGGGCAAGCAGAGAAATTTGTTAACTTTGAAGTGATAACAAGATAGCAATGGTCTAGTTTTTAACCAAGATAGTAATGATGAGTTCAATTTTATCTAGATAGCATGAGTTGTTAACTTTGAAGTGATAATCGAGACAGCAATGGTTTAGTTTTAACCAAGATAGCAGTGATGAGTTCAGTTTTATCCATGTAGCACGAGTTGTTAACTTTGAAGTGATGGTCAATCGAGATAGCAATGGTTTAGTTTTAACCAAGATAGTAATGATGTGTTCAATTTTAACCCAGATAGCAGTGATTTGTTAACTTTGAAGTGATAACAAGATAGCAATGGTTCAATTTGAAGTCCAAATGAAATGTTTGCCTAACTAAACACACAAAGATTTATTTTAAAGTTGAAAACAAAAGTGTGCCTAATTTGGTGATAAATGATTGTTCTTTGACCGCTCGAACCTGTAGAAGACATATTAGGAGTTTCTTTTCTCCTTTCTTTGACAAGGATTTAAGTCAAGCTGCATAGATAAATCATTAGTTTCCAAGAAAAAACACTAGATTTAAGCTTAGAAAGATAGCTAAAATTTGACTATAAAAATAGCTAATAAAATGATAAAATCTCTGATCAAACCTACTCCATTATGAATTTCACGGAATTACCTTTCCAACGAGTGTTTATTTGCACGATTACGAGTTTGTATGCTCCTGTTATGGCAAAAAGAAAATGATACCACCCTTATGGCATGTAGAAGAAGGCGGGATGGAGGATTGTTGGATAAAATGATGCACCCTACGGAAGCACCCTTCAGACCACTGGATAAAAGGATGCAGAAGCACCCTTCAGACCACTGGATAAAATGATGCACCTTGTGAGAGCACCCTTTGGACCATTGGATAAAAGGATGCACCCTGGGAAAGAGCTCTTCGGACAGTTGGATAAAAGGACGCAGAAGCACCCTTCGGCTCTAGATAAAGTGATGCACCTTATGGAAGCACCCTTTGGACCACTAGATAAAAAGATGCACCCTACGAAAGCACTCTTTGAATTGCTAGATAAAAGGATGCACCCTACGAAAAAGCTCTTCAGACAGTTCGATAAAAGGATGCAGAAACACCCTTCGGAGTGCTGGATAAAGCGATGCACCCTATGGAAGCACCCTTTGGACCACGGGATAAAAGGATGCACCCTGTGGAAGCACTCTTCAGACTTCTAGATAAAAGGATGTAGCCTACAAAAAAGCTCTTCAGACAGTTGGATAAAAGGATGTGGAAACACCCTTTCGACTGCTGGATAAAGCGATGCACCCTGCGGAAGCACCCTTTGGACCGCTGGATAAAAGGATGCACCCTCAAGAAAATCACAAAGATTTTTTCAGTCTCTGATTTTTGTGAATTAACAAGTGATTCTAAGGTTTTCAACCCTTCTAAGCATGTTGGTGATGTCAGTTTCAGCCTAGGAGGTCACCTTTTGATAAATCCTTGCAAAACTTGACAATGGGGTTTAGAGAAACACAAATTTTTACTACAAAAATTTGCAAAAAACATAAAGCCCCACAGTGAGCGCCAAAAATGTCAAGGAAAAATTGGATTCAAATGAATAAACAATATCAAGTTACCCAAAACTCAATGAAATAGTGAACTAAAGAGATTAATCAAATAAAGCAATGAACAACAAAGAAAACCTCCTTAATTCGAAGCTTCCATTGATTGCCTATCACAAACGATTTTGCATGTATGAAATAGGGTCCTTAGAGAGTGCACTTCCTTGCTATGCTTCAAAAATGTCAATTGGGAATGGCTATGATAATACCACCATGAAGAGGAGCTTCACAACGATGGTAGTGGTGCATAGTAACGAGTGTGATCACAAGCAATGAAGGAATTGGTGCCCAAGGCAAGCTGTAATTCCTGCAGAGTAACGATACTTAAAGCTTAGATGATTGAAATAGAAGAAGAAGGTTATACTTATAGACTTGAGAGAGAGAAAATCAATGTTATAGAAAGAATGACAAAATCAACAATAGAGGATAGATGAGGAACGTGCAACGAATAAGAAGAAGACATGTGTCTTGCTTTCTTTTGCATGAGAGGATTTGCTAAGAATAGAAAAATGAGTTAAAGCAATTAAAAGAATATAGTAATCAGTTAAGTGATTTAAAACAAGAAGAAGGGATTTGCATGAGAATAAGAAGATATTTTGTTTTATTAAATATTAGGAATATTTAATTGCATGTGCAAAAAGATTGAATTATATTTAGAGATAACTCAATTTAGAAGAAATAGACAACTTAAATAAATATTGATTTATTTAAATTTAGAGAAGATATTATTGGAAGAAATAATTAAATAATTGGAATTATTTAATTTAGAAGATTAGAAAGCAAATTAAATAAATAAATTTATTTAATTGTTGTGCATGATTTTGGAAGAATAAATAAAATATTTGATTATATTTTATGTTTGGAGATTGAAAGGATTTAAATAAATTTGATTTGATTTATTCAAATTTGGAAGAATGACTTTGATTTAATTAAATAATTAAGAATTATTTAATTGTTTGGGAAGAATTTAATTAAATAAAGGATTTTATTTAATTGTTGGAAGAATATGAATCAAATAAATAAATTTGGTTATTTATAAATAAATTTGGTTATTTATTTATTGATAGAGGAATTAGAAGGGAATAAATATTTATTTAGACCGAGTCGTGTCATTTTTAGGTGTATACACAAGTTACTATCAGCAATACCTTTGTTGAAACCAATCTTCTAAAGATGCTTATCCAGTCTTTCATCTAGACTCTTGGGGCTTGTTTGAGTCCATACAGTGCTTTCTTCAACTTATAGACCATATCACCATGATCAGACAATTGGAATCCATCCGGTTGCTCGATGTATACTTCTTCTTCCAAGTCACCATTTAGGAAGGTAGACTTGACATCCATCTGATATACTTTGAAGTCCTTGAAGGCAGCAAAGGCAAGAAATAATCTAACTGCTTCAATTCTTGCCACCGGAGCAAAAGTTTCTTCAAAATCAACTCCTTCTATTTGAGAATAACCCTTGCAGACCAATCTAGCTTTGTTTCTAACTACTTCACCATCTTCATTCAGTTTATTCTAGAAGACCCATTTTGTTCCAATCACATTCTTGTTTCTAGGTCTGGGAACAAGATCCCAAGTGTGATTTTTCTCAATTTGCATCAACTCTTCCTCCATTACTTTAGTCCATCTTTCATCATTACATGCTTCACTCACAATTTTTGGTTCAAACTTTGAAATCAGATAATACTTTTCTAAGTCTTGAGCAATATTTATTCTTGTTTGAACACCTTTTCTTTTATCACCAATGATCTGATCTTCAAAGTGATCTAGTCTTACATACCTGGGAATTTTGGGACTTCCTTGCACTTCTATTTCTTGAACAAGTTCATTCAAACTTATCTCTTCTTCCTGATTCTCTAGATCAATCTGGATCTGAATTTCAAAAGGGGCTTGGACTTCTTGGACTAAAACATCATTTTGATCATCTTCATCATATTCATAAAACCTTGAGGGTTTTTCAATACCTTCATCAACCTTCACATTTGTACTTTCTATAATCTTTCTCAATCTCTTGTTATAACACCGGTATGCTTTGCTTTGAGTAGAATAACCCAAGAATATCCTTCATCACTTCTAGCATCAAATTTGCCAAGGTCTTCATCTCTTTTAATATAACATTTTCTACCAAAGACTTTGAAATACTTCACAGTGGGAGTGATGCCAAACTAGAGTTCATAAGGGGTCTTACCAGTATTGCTTCTAATTTGTACTTGATTAAGAGTATAGACAACAGTGGTTACAACTTCTCTCCAGTAGATCTAAGGAACATTTGCTTCCATCATCATGGTTCTAGATGCTTCTGGATGGTCCGGTTCTTTCTCTCCACTACTCCATTCTACTATGGAGTCCTTAGAGTAGACAACTGTCTTTTTATCCCATGTTCCTCATAGAATTCTATGAACTCGCTGGATGTGAATTCTCTACCTCTATCAGACCTCAAACATTTTATGTTTAATCCGGTTTTATTTTCTACCATAGCCTTGAATATTTTGAATTTCTCAAGAGCCTCAGATTTCTCTTTCAAAAAAGTCACCCACATCATCCAGAAGTGGTCATCATTTAATAACATGAAGTATCTATCACCTTGCAAACTCTTGATTCTTTCCGGACCACATAGATTAGTATGTACCAAGTCCAACAGTCTAATAGAAGATTGTTCCTTACTTTTGAATGTGACTCTGCTCTACTTACCCAACTGACATTCTTTGCACAAATTGTTAGTAGGTTTCACCAGTCTTGGAAGATCTCTTACAGTCTAAGTGTTGCTTATCTTGATGATATTATCAAAATTCACATGACACATTCTCCTATGCCACAACCAACTTTGATCAATTTGAACAAATAAATAACTTTTACTAGTACCAACCAAGTGGAAGATATTACCTTTTGTCTGAGTATCAGATGCAATCTCTATTCTGGAATGTTCAAAGATCTTACATTTTCTATTTTTGAATCAGAGATCATAGCCTTTGTCCACCAACTATCCAACACCGAGAAGATTGTGCTTCAAACCTTCAACATATAGTACATTATTGGTTTTGTTCTTTCCATCAAAAGAAATAGTTCCTCTACCTTTGATCTTGCCAACAGAATTATCACCAAATTTTACCACTCCTCCTTCATATCTTTCCAAATCTATGAACTTATTTTTTTCACCTGTCATATGCTGGGAGCATCCACTATCAATGACCCAATCATCCTTTTCTTCAACTTGGGTAGCCAGAGCTCTTTCTACCATTTTATGATTGACAGATTCAGAGGGCATTGGATCTTCTTCCTTGATGGCAATAAACACCCAGTCACTTTTAGATTTGTTTCCTGTCTCTGATTCATCATCTGTTACTCCATCATCATCTTCATGAACATAGTAACATTTCTTTTGGAATCTTGATCTATTTGTATTTGCTCTTGAAAATCTCTTCGAACGCCTTGAGGCAAAATGACCAATCTTATTGCAGTTGAAACATTTGAAGGGCAATTTTCCTTCATACCTATCGGATCCTCTTGGCAGTCTTTTTGCAATAAGGGCTTCTAGTTGAGCAGCTTCTGTTTCATCTTCTTCCAGATCTTTTCTTTCTTTTCATACCATGATAGTTTCTTTGAAGAGTTCTCTCCCAGATCAAACTTTTGTTTTTCTTTTACAGAGGCACTAGCTTTGAATGTAGATTTAGTCTTGGGCAGTGCATCTCCAAACTCAGCCAATTCAAATGCAGCTAATTTTCCAACCAATTGATCTCTTGTGATATTTGAAAAAGATTTGAATTCTTCAATGGCAGTAACATTTTTATTTGTAAGAAGTAGGTAGGGATCTAAGAACTTTGGCAACAATCTCATCTTCATCTAAGATTCCACCAGCACATCTAATGCCACAAACAAGCTCATTTACTCTTGGCATAAATGTAGTGATATTTTCATCTTCACTCATCTTCAGGTTTTCAAATTTTCCTTTCAGACTTTGTATCTTGGGACATTTAACATACTTGTCTCCTTCATGTAGAAGTTCTAGTTTTTCCCAAATCTCATATGCAGTTGTTAGATCTATAAAATTTGTCAGCTCTAAATCAGATAAGGCACTTAGTAGAGCTTCTTTAGCCTGAAGATTATTTTCAGCATCTCTGATTTCATCTATGGTTCTCGGACCATTCTGTGGAGGAACATACTTCTTTAAAGTTATGATCCAATATTGCATTCCCATACATTGCAAGTGACATTCCATGCGGCTTTTCCAAAGAGTGAAATTGGTTCCGTCAAACCTCAGACGATCCTTCTTGTAGGAAGACATCCTAGATCTCCTCAAGTGGTTAAGCTCCTTTTAGAGGAACTTAGCTCTAATACCAATTGTTGGATTCAAGAAAGACAACTAAGAGGGGGGTGAATCAGTTGTCCCAAAAATTTCTTCTTATTAATCACTTAAATCCTCTTTGTAATTCAGCAGCATAATAATAAATCAATCATGGAAACATAATACAACAATTCAAGAGCAGAAACACATTAACACATATGACACCAAGATTTTAATGTGGAAAACCCGGTTAAGGGAAAAACCATGGGGTGACTAACCCAAGATTGTATTCTTTGTTAAAAGAATAAGAAGAACAAAATGGCACATGCCAATTAGGGCTCACTGCCCAAGCACACTACTCACAAGAGGCCCACTACCTATAGGAGACACATTATCTATAGAATGATAAATATTACATACTTGAATTGAAGAATAGCATCTTCACCATGCTTGAGTTAGTTCCATTTAAGCCCAATACTTCTACTCTGCCTTTTGCTTCTCTTCTCTCTACCACACTCTCATCTATGCCAAGATGCCTTTGAAATGACTTCACAACTTCTTATTTATACAAGACATCGACTTAGGGATAATCATCCAAGTCGGCACACTTTACAGAGAAAATACAACTTGACTAATTACAAAAGACTTCATGCAGATCATCACACTGTTGGCCACATAGATCTGGGACTTCAATCTTCTTTTAGGAACATGCCATGCTTCACAGAACATCTTCAAGATCATCTACAGGATGTGTAACTCATCTAGTCGGCTAGACTTAGGAAGAACATCATCATTTGGAAGTAATTCTTCAATTATGAGCTCAATCTTCAATGCGGACCACCAACACAAATTGGACACAATCCAAAGACCTCCACAAGCTTGCCTGAATCACCAAGAACATCCACACTACTTCTACTTACTAAAATCTTTCTCTCCTTCATCTGGAACCTCAAAAACATAGTCTGCCATCACTGTCATATTGGAATAGATGCTTGTAGACCTCCAGACCATGAACCAATTGAGTTGTCAATTCACATTGACTTCCTAAACACTCCACCAAATCTGCAAAACAAGATATTGCATTTCTGGATCCCATCAAACCTATCTGTGTCACTCTGTCACCTCTAAACATCTGCCAGAACTGGTTTTACTCAAGTGGCCATAACATTTTTAGATCTTCATGTGGACCTCTCAAATCTTTATTGGATCATCTTAAGACACATATCTACAAACCCTTTGATGTGCGTCCTCTGATCTTCATCTTAGTTGGAATCTTTACCTTACTATCTTCAATGTTCTTCTCTGTTCTTGATAGGACTAATTTTCTCAATATCCTTAGCATACAAGTTATCCAATCCTTATCATCAATACAATAGGAGTATGTTGACAACAATGACAACAATGATTAGGCCCATATTTGCAACAATATTAACTCCAACAATTTCCAAGCCATGATAGCAGTAAGGCACCGGGATGATAAAAGGGATGAACATTTTGGCCATGGATGGATGAGGTTGTCGGGAGATGGATGGAGTGACATGGCGTAATGGGGGTTAAATAGATAGCAACGTAGATGGTGAGAGATAGCTCTACCATAGCACCTGTTTGCCATCTTTTTACTATGGTACATATCCAAGGTGCTTGTTTTCCAAGTTTTCACCAAATATTACTAGTTGCATCATCTCCAAACCTAGCCAATCCTCCATCATACTTTTCCAAACTTATATACTTACTTTTATCACCAGTTATGTGATGTGAGCATCCACTGTCAATAATCCATTCATCCTTATCCTTCTCAACCTGAACAGACAAAGCACTCTCTTCTATTGGCTTTTCTTCCTTCACACAACTAGTAGGATTAGTAGACACATGTTCTTTAATAGCAATAAACAAGCATTCATTTGCACTAGTATTAGCATCATCAGACTCATCATTTGTTACACCATCATCATCAAGATCTCTAAAATTATAGCATTTCTTCATGACTCTAGGTCTACTTTCAAATTTCTTCTTACCCCTCTCAATTCTCTCCAGACACCTGGAGGCATAGTGACCAATCTTACCACAAGAAAAGCATTTGAATGGTAATTTGCCTTTGAACTTACCTGTACCTTTTTGCATTCTATCCACAAAGTTGGCTTCAATCTCATATAGATCATCATCAAATTCCACAACATAGTTTTCAGCTCTTGAAGTCTTCTCTAAAGTGTTGGCTTTGAAAGCAGTCTCAATCTTCGGTAGGGCATCACCAAACTCTCTCATTTCAAAAGCAATAAGCTTACCAAGCAATTGATCCTTTGTAACCTTTTGCATTGTCATAATATCTTCAATTGCAGACACCTTGTGACCATAGGATTTAGGTAATGATCTAAGAATCTTCATGACAACCTCATCCTCATTAGTAGTTCCTCCAAGACCTTTGATTCCAATGACAATTTCATCAACTTTCTGCATGTAGATTGTTATGTTCTCATCTTCACTCATCTTCAGAGCTTCATACCTTGCCTTTACATTTTGTAGTTTTGCACTCTTTACAAAATCATCTCCTTCATACAAATTTTTTAGCTTATCCCAGATCTCATAAGTAGTCTCCAAATCCATAACTTTCATGAGCTCAGTGTAAGATAAGGCATTTAACAGAGCATCTCTAGCTTTTCCATTTAATTCACATTGTTTGACTTCATTTTCATTTGGAGGAAGAGTGTACTTGGTTTTTTCCATTTTCCAAACACCATAGCCAAGAGAAATCAGATGACTCTTCATTCGTACCTTCCATAGAGCATAATATGTTCCATCAAACTACAATGACTCCTTCCTGTGTGCCATCCTAGATCTACCTTGAGCTGTTAGGCTCTTTTCTAAGGAACTCTCACTCTAATACCAATTATTAAAAAGGGAAAGACAACTAAGAAGGGGGTGAATTAGTTGTAACCAATACTTCAAAACTATTAAGGCATCAACCACTTAATCACTATTATTGTATTTAACCATGAAAGCATGAAATCTGAAACTTAAGCACATTCACACATTTAACACATGAGACACCATATTTTTACATGGAAAACCCAATAAGGGAAAAACCGTGATGAGTGTTAGCTCACAATATAATATGTAATAACAATACCAAAAATCATAGGCTCACTGCCTGAGAGCTCACTGCCGAGATTGCTCACTACAAAAGAAGAGGCTCACTGTCAATGGGGTGGCTCACCGCCAAAGTTGGTGAACAAAGATAGTAGAATCTACACTATGCCAGGATTTAGTTCCAGTGAAGCACTATAATTCTCCTCTCCTTTTCTCTGCTCTTTCACTTCACACTTATCTTCACATATTCACACTTGGATACATTTTCACAACTTTATTACAAGTATTTATACAATTCATTAACCTTGGAATGATCATCAAGGTCAGCTTTACAATCATCAACCATTGGAACAATCTCCAAGATCGGTAAACACATATACATTAGAATAGATTTGGACCTAAACAAATTAATGAAATAGAAAGAATGAATACAGACCAAACCAATCTTTAGCTAGGACTCAAATGCAATCTTCCACGCAACAACACACCATCACAAATTCCAAATCATAACCACAAGTAGTGAAAACAATCAAGTCAGCTAAAACTAGTGTTGACACTAAGACTTTGAAGAGCATGCTTCATACACGATCTGGGTTACACGTTGGGGACCAATTAAAAGGTAGGAACATGATCTAGAGACATCCACAAGCATGTTACAATCACCAAGAACATCCACACAACCTCTAAATAGTTTATTCATAATATTCTTCAACCAGAGCACTTCAACTTTACAGTCGACCACTATCATAAAGGAAAGATCACTTGTGGACCACCAAATCATGAACCATTTAAACTGTAGGCACATAACATCATTAAAAACTTAATTCCAGAACCACAGACTATAGAACCTAAATGTGGAGAAATGCAGAGGAGAATACATTCTCCCTGTCACCACTATATGCACAGAAAAGTAGTTTTTACTCTGGTGAACATAACTTGCTCAAATCTATTGGCAAGAGACACTGCTTTGCATTGTAGATGTTGTCATTGATGGCAACTAAGATCATCCAAATCATCCACATAACACAATTTGTTCATACCGGAAGTCAGATTCAGAATTTGTCTAAGTCTGGGCAGCTAGGAACAAAGTAGTAACAGGGTCTGGTATTTTGGTCCAAATCTCTTCAGTGGGAAGTCACGATTAGATATGGATCTAGGGGAGTCATATGCATTGTCAAGATAGTCTAACTCTAGATTTTTGTCCTCTAGTGATGAAGGATTCAAAAGTTATTAGCCTCTGAGTACCGGGTTCTAGTTTGTCAAAGAAAATAGAAGAAGAATAGCCAACCTTGCAAAAGATCTTGATTCTGGATGTATGGAAGTTGTTTGTTGGACAAATAGTGATGATCAGTGAGTGTGGCCGACATGAGTAATGATTTTCAAGAGCAAGTTTTGGTCAATACCTTAAGTTATGCATAGATCTAGCTGACAGAGTAGAGCACTCATTAAAGTTCTAAGTGTTGTTAAAGTTGACTGATAGAATGATTGTAGATCATGTTGTAGATATATATATAACTGATGAAATTGGATGATTTAGTGTGTGAGGAGTATGCAAATAAGGCATATGTGAGTAGAACAGAAATCCAAAGTGTCAATGAAGGTAGAACAATAAGAAAAGTAGAGTAAAGATGAAATGTGTAAGATCAATTTTTGTACTTAACTGGAACTAAATTTATTGCATAGATCGATGCTATTAATCAGTTCAAATCTTTGTCATTCTCTTGTAATATTTCCATAGGCAATGAGCCTCCATTTCAGTAGTGAGCTCTAGGCAGTGAGTCTGAATGTATGCGCATTCCCATTTAGAAAAATACTTTTAATAGGGTATTAATATTTGTGGGTTAACCCCCACCATAGTTTTTCCCTTAACCAGGTTTCCACGTCAAAATCTTGGTGTTGAATGTGTTATCTATGTTTTATGTTCATATGTTATTGATTGATGCTGAAATGTTTATATCATTAATTTGATTCTAAGTGGTAAAGGAAGAATAAAAGAGAAAAGGGATTGAAATGTGTAACAACTGATTCACCCCCCTCTCAATTGTCTGGACCTAATCCAACAATTGGTATCAGAGCAAGGTTCCTTTGGAAAAGTTGAACAGCTTAAGGAAGATCTGGGAAGGCAGTAAAAATGGATGAATATAATCTTCAAGGACAACTTAATCTTGCCCTAGATGATCTTGAGCAGTCCAAGGCAGAAGTCCAACACGTGATGCCCCGTCATGCAACCCTAGAGTGTTAGACTAGCAACTCCAAAAATGTCTAAAAGTAATGGAAAACTATCAACTGACAGAAGCCAAAATTGAGGGGCATTACATCCTCCCCCCTAGGATCAGGCTTACTCCTGGAAGCCTGCAACAAGGTAAAGATAGGGATCTTGCATCTCGACCTAGGCATCTTCATATACAAACATACCTCCGAGGGACAACTTCAAAATAAGAACTACTTAAAAGAAAAAGAATTTTAATCTACAGAGTTTAAGCACTAGGTTACATAATGGGCTCAATATTAACCAGAGTACCCAGTGTTCAAACTTGGTTCTGATACCAAATGTGATGCCTCGTCATACAACCCTAGAGTGTTAGACTAGCAAGTCCAAAATTGTCTAAAAGCAATGGAAAACTATCAACTGACACAAGCCAAAATTGAGGGGCATTACACAACAAATGTTGTATACGCCTAAAAATGAAACGATTTACATTCCTCTAAGTTAATTAAATATCAAAATATTTAATTATCTCTTCTAAAGTCAAAATTAAATAAAACTCCTTTATTTAATTAAATTCTTCCAAATAATTAAATAATTCTTAATTATTTAATTAAATCAATTCATTCTTCCAAATTTGAATAAATCAAATCAAATTTATTTAAATCCTCTCAATCTCCAAAAATAAAATACAATCAAATATTTTATTTATTCTTCCAAATCATGCACAAACAATTCCAATTATTTAATTGTTTTCTTCCAAAAATATCTTCTCTAAATTTAAATAAATCAAATATTTATTTAAGTTGCTTTTTCTTCTAAATTGAGTTATCTCTAAATATAATTCATATTTTTTTGCACATGCAATTAAATATTCCTAATATTTAATAAAGTAAAATATCTTCTTATTCTCATGAAAATCCCTTCTTGTTTTAAATCACTTAACTGATTATTATATTCTTTTAAATGCTTTAACTCATTCTTCTATTCTTGTTAACTCCTCTCATGCAAAAGAAAGCAAGACACATGTCTTCTTCTTATTTGTTGCATGTTCCTCAACTATTCTTAATCATTGATCTTCTCATTCTTTCTATACCATTGATCTTCTCTTTTCCAAGTCTATAAATTGAACCTTCTTCTTCCATTTCAATCATCCAAGCTTTAAGTATTGTTACTCTGCAGGATATACAATGCACCTCTGGCACCAATTCCTTCATTACTTGTGATCACATTCGCTACTATGCACTACGCACTACTATCATCGTGGTGAAGCTCCTCTTCATTGCGGTATTATCATAGCCATTCTCAATTGACATTCTTGAAGCATAGCAAGGAAGTGCACTCTCTGAGGGCCTCATTTCATACATGCAAGAAGGATTTAGATAGGCAATCAATGGAAGTTTTGAATTAAGGAGGTTTGCTTTGTTGTTTGATCATTGTTTATCTGAATCTCTTTTGTTCACCATTTCATTGAAGTTTTGGGTATCTTGATATTTGATATTATTGATTATTCATTTGAATCTAATTTTCCCTTAACATTTTTGGCACCCACCGTGGGGCCTAACCCCAAATTTAACCCAAAATCTAAGTTTTATGTTTTAGAAAGTCGTACATAGGAGGAAAGAATGCATCCATCACTTCATAACACGCATCTGTTACCTTTTACGGTGCATTTGCTACTTCAGCGCATATACACTCTGTTATAGTGCTTTTATCATATTAGATGGTGCATTTGTTATTGTCACGTATATGTACTATTTTCTGGCACTTTTATCCTTTGTTACAACGCATATATATTACGGTGCTTCTGTTGACTGTCTCTGCACATTCAGTCTCTGAAGCGGCTCTTCTATTGTAGACAGTGATTTTAGGGTTTTCTAGGAGATTTTTGCTAACACTAACATCTTTTGCAGGAACTCTCTTGATCTATTTTTGTAGGCTAGGTACTGGTTTAGATTCATATAGTTGCACTTGATAGCTCACATTTCAAATTCTAAGTGGGAAAGTAAAATGGATGCTCATGCAAAAATCTCACATAGTTTAACTAGGAAAGTGATAATTTAATCATTGCTATCTTGCATTCGTAACATTGCTATCTTTTCAAAGTTATTGCTATCTGGATAAAAATTGAACCCATCATTTCTATCTAGGTTAAAACTGAACCATTGCTATCTCAATTGACCTACACTTCAAAGTTAACAACTCATGCTATTGTGGATAAAAATTGAACTCATCATTGCTATCTGGGTTAAAACTGAACCATTGCTATCTCGATTGACCATCACTTCAAAGTTAATAATTCGTGCTACGTGGATGAAATTGAACTCATCATTGCTATCTTGGTTAAAATTAGACCATTTCTATCTTGTTAAATCACTTCAAAGTTATGTGCTTGCCCAAGTAGATAGCTCATCTAGTTTTTATCATTTTAACTAGGGGAAAAGAACCACTGTATTCTGTGTTTTAGGAATGATACCAGGCCTATGCTCTCCCCTATCATGGGTGACCAAAATGTCAGACATATCATTTTCGCATGTGTTTTTCCTTTAGAGGGGCCTACTCTTAGATACTGTTCATCCAAGTAGGAATGACCCTAAGTGGTAATAGGCTAGATGCCAAGCCCTTCCAAGCCACTATAAATAAATTGTGTTTGGAGCGAAAGATTCAAACAATGAGTGAAGTTGTGTTATACCAACAGCCAACCTCCCCCAAAACCCTCCAAGGCACAACCCTTGTAGGCTGGGAGACTCCATAATGGAGAGTAGTGCTACCACATGTATAACCACTTGAATGGTTGCCTTCATTAAACACCTTTGTTCTAGTGGCCAAAAACCCTTGTAATCCATTTGAAACCTAGGATTTCTACTTGTTTTTCCTTTTTAGTCCAAAAAGAGTAAAAAAAATCACAAAAAAATAAAAAACCATAAAAACATTCTTTGTGTTTGTAGTGTCTTCTTGCCATAATTTTAGAAAATCAGATCAGAAAGACCTTCTTGCAACCAAAGTACCGAAAACATCAGAAAAATTCTAAAAAATTGCAAAGATACTGAGAAAAACTGGAGCAGTGCATCTATCCTTTGTCGCTGTGCCTTTGTGCCGACCTGCAGTGCATCTGTACTGACTTGTAGCGCTTTTACTGTCTGTTACAACACATGTACCTTTTAACAGTGTGGCGCATATGTCCTGACTTCCAGTGCATTTACTAGTTTTTGCAGGGCATCTATTCCAGTGCATGCATGACAGTGAGCACTTACACAATCTTTGAGAGAAAAACTTTAGGTTTTCTAGGTACCCATTTTAGTCTTGTGTCAGTTTCTATTTAAATGACAAACCAATTAGAAGTAATTGCTCAAGAACTCCAATACCTACAAGAGCAATTAGACTTCGACACCTCATCCCAAGATCGTATAGCAATTGCTTGAGAACTCTAAGTCATACAACAAGAAATGGCAATCTTACAAGCTAAACGTGTCAGTACTAGCTACACCTCACCACAAACTCGTACATCTGTTTCCCCATTTAATGATGCTCATGACAAGGCAAGCACCACCTCAAGTTGGAAATTGTATACCACTCTGTCTACTAGTCCTCCTTCACCATCTTCTAAGACACATATCCCAAAGCATACCAATCCTACACCAACACCGTCATCAAGTTCCCCAAGCTCTAAATGGACAACCAAAAAAGCCTCAAATGATTTTTGGGAAAGATGTTTTCCAGATTTACACAGGAAAAGAAAAGCAAGGGAGAAAGCCAAATCCACTCATCCATTACCCCATACACCTACAAAGGATGTGATCCAGGGACTACCAGCAAAGAGTCAACTATGTCCCCAAATTCTGGTCCTTGACCTTATCAAAGAATCTCCAAACATGTCAAATCCTACAACCCCTTGAGCATATTGAAGAATCTCCTACCATGAACCAAAGTCAAGGTCTATCGCACCTTCATGTTGTTGACCGAGAGCCTATCAAAGAGTGTTCTACCTCAACTTCAATTCAAGCACATCAAGAGTTATGTTAAGAGCACACTTTAGAACATGTGGAAACATCAACCTCTTGTCTAAATCAAGATCAAAGCACTCCCATCTGACCCTTACATAACCTTATCTTTTTTATGATCCTATACCTATACATGAGCAAGAAGTCCAAATTCAAACCATTCATAACCTATATCTTTTCCATGATCAAGATACTACCTTTGATGAAGAAGCTATCCATGAGCAATTTGATCATGTACATGAACAAGAGATCAAATTCCAACCTCTCCATGGCCTATATCCTTTCCATGATCAGGATATTATCGTTGATGATGAACCTATACAAGAGCACCTTAATTCTATCATGCTAAATCCTATCTATGATCAAGATCCCATCTACGATCATGAGCCTATCTATGATCAAGCAAACCATGATGATCCTCTTAGCCCACTTTATGCATTCCATGGTCCTGACCTTATAACCCCATCTAGTCCTATCCGGGATTCAACAACTTCCTCTTCATTTGATGAGACACTTGCCTCCCAAGCAAGCGTAGAAGATCGAACCAATAATACTCCTCCACCATCCATTATCGACCATGTTGCAAATCCCCCACCATATATCCTTGGTATTACCGCTTTTGTTCATTGAGTGTTCCTCCTTAGAACACCAGCAACCATTATCCTCTATCTCGCCTTCTCCACCCAATAAAGAACTTGTGTCTAGTGTTCCACCTATACACAATCCCATTGTCCACTGCATACTCCAACATATAAACTATCAAGGTAAAGGCTTAGGCCCTCACGAACAAGGTATTTTGGAGCCCATCCATGTCAATGTTCCTTATCCTTCATATGGCCTTGGATACACACCCCAAGGTGAACAATCTCAAGATGTTGGTACTCCCTCCACTCCTCCTAAATTCCCCCACTTTCCATCGCAAACCCTATCATATCCCCAAAACATATGTCGCCATTCCACCTCCATCATCCTACAATTGTCAAAAGCATGTGACCATACACCTTCCACCATCCAATCTACCTCCGCTACTTCCAACTCCTAATATCCCTCCATGCATTTTACCACCAATTATTCCAACACCTTATCCATCCATCTATGAATCTTCTGACAATCCCAATCATGGCCAATAAATGTACATGTTGTCTACACAAAGAACTTCCTCCAACCCCACTTCCACCGTCCCACAGGAATTCAACAATAAAAATTTGGATACCTCTACCCCTAAAGTCAAAATTCCTAAGAGTCCTCATGACCTAGGATACAAAAGCCAAGAATCAAAGAAGAATCCTTCTCAAGAGGGACATACACCGACACACCTATATGCCAAGCTGAAAAAGGTGTGGGTCTGCATCCAACAAATGATTACTCCAAAAGCTACACAAAAGCTGCATATACCCAAACCCATACGTTCACAGGTACTATCTAAAAACAAAATGGTTTGGGTACCTAAGCAAAAATCCCTCAAGTTACATGAGGCATCTACCTCTCAAGAATTCCAACCGTCCACTTTCTCCCATTCCATCTAGAACTCTTAAATTCTTCCATCCCACATGACAAGCAAAACTCAAAAAAATACTCAATCTATGTGGATCCCAACATGCCTAAGTCATTCATCCACAAGCAAAAGTCTCCATTGCTTCCTATGCTACTTTCCCATCACTAGCTTCAATGTTTATCATGGTATGTGCAACTGTTGGTCATGATTCCCTTCCATCCCACAAACATTTTCATATACCTCTATTTCCCCTTCCTTCCACTATTGTCCTACATGTCTTTCTCATCCTATTCCTATGGTCCATGCTTTTGCATAAGCCTTCCCTCCGTATTCTTCATCATCATCCACTATTGCACCTTCTGCAATCTATTATCTACCTTCTCCATCTCACTGTCATGCTATCCCCTACCAACATCTATGGGAACACTTGACATGGTCCGTGCGATGACATCTTTCTAGTGGGACTATCACCTTTCAAGGAACTAGATACTTGAGTCTCTCCCTTCTGTATTCACATTCTCCTATTAAAAAAAAAAGTAAATAAAAATCTCTTCATCCAATGGTGAAAATCTGGCAAACAGGCACCTTGGATAAGTACCATGATGAAAACCTGGCAAACAGGCATCATGTGTAAGTTGATTTTCTACATCACCTACACTTGGGGGCACCTTGTTTCATCAGCCTATCACTCTTCTCCTATTAGTTTCCTTCCATACCATTTCCTATCCTATCCTACCTATACTATCCAGTCTATCCATCCTAATCTTCCTTTCCTCTATTTCTTTGGTCTTGATAAAGATTGGGGGCACAATGTTGAAAATTGTTTTAGATGTCTGTTGACATACCTTATCCCTCAAAACTAGGCAAATCCTTCACCACCCTCTCATCCTCCTATCGTCATAAGCTTTGTCATGAAAAATCTTAAGTATTATACCTACAATGGGGCATATTCTTATGCGACATAGTCCTTGGAGATCACATCCTTGTTTCCTTCTACCTAACCATCCGTATCTACTATCTGTAGGAGTTCGGACAACACTGAGAGGGGGGGTGAATCAGTGTTGTGTAGATTTTTGCAACTTATTATAACTTTTGATTTACAAGACTCAGAAAAAGAAAGTCATCAATAAACTATGTACAAGTTTGATAGTGAAAATTATGAGCAGTACCACATAGAGATAAATCTTAACATAGAAGCAAGAACACACATAGAAACAACATAAGAATTACTGGAGTGGAAAACCCTCTCTGGGTAGAAAAACCACTCATGAAGTGCCTCACTGGCTTAACTTTGAAAACATCTTACAAAGCCTCACTGGCTGAATATTATGTCTCACTGACTATTGAGGTCTCACTGACCTACAAGCCTCACTGGCATACTGTGCCTCACTGGCAACCACAATCACTATAAACAAAACATCAAACTTTGTGTGCAAGACATGATTGCTGTTCAATCAGATTTGCACCATTGTATACAACCTTATACCTCCTGTTTGATTTTCAAATCAAAACAAGCTTCATATACAAATCTCTATAAACAATTTTCTCTGCAAATTAATCAGATCCATTCAACAACACTGCATATCAATCTTGTATTCTAATCCTCCATTCAACAACACTGCATATCAATCTTGTATTCTAATCCATTCAATAACACTGCATTTCAATCCTGTATTCTGATATGCTAAACAACACTACTTTACTCTGTATGTTTCATCTCTGTCTTGCAAGTCCCTCAATCAATGCACCTGGAAAAACAATTTTATACAGATTGAATGTTCTCCCTCCTACAAAAAAAAAAAAATCTTTTCATATTCCTTTTCTCTGCAAAAATTCATTGACCTTTCATATTTATTTCAATCTGAATATTTTGTCTTCAATGTCTTTTCATTTACTTATTTCCTGCAAACATCTCAAAAAATAATATCTCCATAAATCCATTTTCAAGAAGAAAATCTAATTTACAATGTCTTATATTTCTCTTTCAAAAATTGATCCTAATCTTAAGAAAAACTTTCTGTATCTCTTTATAAAAAACTTGATCTGTTCTTTCAATGCCCTGTCTGACTGACTTCATCTTCCATCTGTAAAACCATTCATATTCCTGCAAGAAACAATCCTTCAAAATCTCTTTCATCTTTCCAAGCCCTTCACAACAAGACTCTTCATTTCCTGTGAGCTAAAAAATAACTTTTTATATTTCCTTGCATCTGAGCAACTTCATCTTCAATCTTTGCAAAAATAATTTTACTAATCTCCAATAAAATCATCTGGAAAAATAAATCTCTATTTTGCAAAAGACTTTTCATTTTCATGCAAGCTCCTCTGCACAATATCTCCAATAAAAACTTGCTAAAAAAAAAACTCTCCTTTAAAAAAATCTCCTTAGAAACATCTCTTAAAAATTTCTAATTTTAAAAAAAACTTATCACCTTTAAAAAGAAATTAATAGCTTTCTTTTTAAAATTAAAAAAAACTCCATTTTTAAAAAGTCTAAAAGATATGAGCCGACCACTTTAGAAATTAGAGAAAGTTTCTAAAAAAAATTTAAAGCCATAAAAGGCTTGGGGATCGGGTTTCCTCTAATATAAATATTTTCAAAGCTTTTTTTTTCAAAGCATTCCATTTCTTAACACATAGATACCTTTACTTAAGAAGGATATTCGGTGCTCTTTTAAAAACAGCTTTAGTGGTCTTCAAAACTTCAAACTAAACCCCGTATAAGAATGAAACCGCAGCTAGAGGTTAGGATAGATAATGTGGCCGGTAGTTATATGTTTAAGAAGCCCTCTAGTGGGTAATTATTAATGAAATGACCTATGAACATAGGTCAACTACATAATAGAATGAAAAGAGCACAAATAGGATAATAGGAAATGAAGGCTTAATCATGAAAGGCTTTAATAAGCATCATTTAGGAATTTTGACCCCTTAGTCTCCTTTTAACACAAACCTTAAACAAGATAGATGAGAAGATATGAGTCTTAGACTCAATAAGATATGATTCTGCATAGACTAATGAATTAATTTGGGGTTGTATGCAATGAGATCACAACACCTCTTGTAATTGATTATTACAAGACACATTCTTGGAGACTTGAACATTCTATCTGAGATTTTTATTCACATCACAAGTATGATGCATGATGTAATCTACCAACATAATATTGATACCAAACAGCTTGAACCTGATCATCATAACCATCTTTTGAATCCGCAACTTAATGAAGACACAACCTTTGAATTGCTCCTATCCATCTGTAATGATACCACAAAGATCTTTTGATTTGTAACAACAATCCTGCATCATCATCACTTGTAACAACAACTCTTGTATGAACATTATCAATACACTTATGGAACTCCTGATTGATGTTCAACTATGAAAGTCAAGATTCAGACCAACCTATGTCAATAGTGCAAGTGATCCTCAAGTGATCCTCAAATGACCTGCAGTCCTGATGATACTTTCTGAAGATGCATATTTACACAACTCTTTCAATACCTTTTGACATCAATGACAAACTATCACCATCACTATCGCCCATCCATCTAACTATCCATGGTGTTTCCTTTTCATCAGTATCATCTGATCCATATCTGATCCATACCTGATCCATATATGTTCCATGTCTGATCCATATCTGTTCCATATCATGTCTTTTCTGATCCATATCTGTTCCATATCGTGTCTTATTTGTTCCATGTCTGATCCATATATGTTCCATATCGTGTCTTGTCTGATCCATATCTATTCCATATCTAATCCATATTTGTTCCATATCATGTCTCATCTGATCCATATCTTAGGTCCATCGAAGTCACCATGAACTATGTTGCCTCTACGTTGTCACATAGGCAAGGCCATTTCTCAAATGCGCCCCTAAGGCTCCATTGTCCCATTCTTCCCATGTCTAGTCCTTCTATCTATCTTAGTTCACACCACTTTCTACCACCTAGGTCTTAGGTTCGTTAGGGTTTACCCCGAACTACGTTGCCTCTGCGTCGTCACGTAGGCAAGGCCATTTAGCCATGAACCCCCGAGGCACTAGGTCAATCCCTTAGGGTCTGTCTCACCAATAAAGATTGTGGAATCTTCTCACCAGGCAAGCAATCGCAAGCAAAGCCCACTTTCAAGAAGAAATCTTGATGCAAAAAATTAACCTATCCAAAGCAAAGCAAACAAACTCTTAAGGCCTTCTAAATGATTTTACCCAAATTATGGCAAGAAACAAACACATCTAAACGCAAAAATGTTTTGTGGATTGGAAACATGGTTAAAGTACATAGTCTTGATTTTTGCTATCATGCCTTTCTATGCTACTCGAGGATGCCAAAAGCTAGAGATACTATGATGGGGGCATGATTATTTTCTTTGTTTGTTGTTTGTGGATTAAACTTTAGTAATGTGAAACCTTGTCTAAAGACATGATCGGCAAAAGATCATCGAGGACATTCAAGGTCTAACATAAAAAGGGGCAATCCTTGACTATTGATATGCAAGAAATACTCAGGTCATCTCAGTTCAATTATACCTCGATGCTTGTATTAACTTGCTAAATCAAAATCCATGTAAGCAATGCTCAGGTCATCTTGGTTCAATTATACCTAGATGCTTGCATTAACTTACAACACTCAGAAAAAGTACCAAAAAAATCACCCAATGATGAAATAAGCACTTCAAAAATACTTGCACCATCAAGATGTCGAAATCAAAACATCCATTATACATCCAGATATACATCCATGCATCCATATCTCATGTAATAAAAGATCCAAACAATGCAGAGTATCAATACAAATAAAAGCTTGTGAGTTCTTTTGTCGAGTCATTTTTCTATCTCTAATCATATCTTTCATCCTTATTCGGCCAGTCTAAGAAATGATCCAAATGTAAGTCCATCCTTAATCCATACCAATTAAGTCAAGTCAATCTTGTCAAATGATCCAATAACAAACAGTGGTCTTGATCCTTGTCTAGTTGTAAACCAACTTAATCAGTTAATCAATCAATTGTCTTATACAGGATGTAACATTGTCAAAATCAAACCAACATACGCATCTTGCGTGACATGTTTCATTTCCTAAAACTAGATATTATCCTTCATGTTTGCTCTAGGGATCCATCGTTCCCCACCACGACAACATTCCTGTCGTGTTGGTCTAGGGATATATCGTTCCCCACCATGACAACACTGTCATATATCGTTATCAGTATATCGTTGGTTTACCGCTTGACAGGGGCAATACCTTGTTTGTTCTTGTATCATTTGTGCATACTTGCTTGTGTGTGGTATCATTCCATCTTGCATAGTGTATCATTCAGCTTGTTCTTCAACAAATTTCTTCAACCCTAACCAAGTTTCCCTTCATCTTCATGAGATTGTCCGTCTCACGCCTTCTGCCTTCTTCTCGTCCAATCTCCCGAGAGGGCATCCTGTCATCATAACCTATACCAGGGGTAAACTGGGGCATGTATCATTGTCAGACTATCTATTCTTTGAGGCAATGCCGTAAACTGCATTGCATCAAAGAGGGGCAAAACATATACGCCTAAAAATGACATGATTTACATTCCTCTAAGTTAATTTAATATCAAAATATTTACTTATCTCTTCTAAAGTCAAAATTAAATAAAACTCCTTTATTTAATTAAATTCTTCCAAACAATTAAATAATTCTTAATTATTTAATTAAATCAATTCATTCTTCCAAATTTGAATAAATCAAATCAAATTTATTTAAATCCTCTCAATCTCCAAAAATAAAATACAATCAAATATTTTATTTATTCTTCCAAATCATGCACAAACAATTAAATAAATTTATTTATTTAATTTTCTTTCTTATCTTCTAATTCTTCCAAAATCATTCTAAATTATATAATTCCAATTATTTAATTGTTTTCTTCCAAAAATATCTTCTCTAAATTTAAATAAATCAAATATTTATTTAAGTTGCTTATTCTTCTAAATTGAGTTATATCTAAATATAATTCAAGCTTTTTTGCATATGCAATTAAATATTCCTAATATTTAATAAAGCAAAATATCTTCTCAATCTCATGCAAATCCCTTCTTCTTGTTTTAAATCACTTAATTGATTATTATATTCTTTTAAATGCTTTAACTCATTCTTCTATTCTTGTTAACTCCTCTCATGTAAAAGAAAGCAAGACACATGTCTTCTTCTTATTTGATTCATGTTCCTCAACTATTCTTAATCATTGATCTTCTCATTCTTTCTATACCATTGATCTTCTCTTTTCCAAGTCTATAAATTGAACCTTCTTCTTCCATTTCAATCATCCAAGCTTTAAGTATCATTACTCTGTAGGAATTACAGTGCACCTTTGGCACCAATTCCTTCATTGCTTGTGATCACATTCGCTACTATGCACTATGCACTACTATCATCATGGTGAAGCTCATCTTCATTGCAGTATTATCATAGCCATTCTCAATTGACATTCTTGAAGCATAGCAAGGAAGTGCACTCTCTGAGGGTCTCATTTCATACATGCAAGAAGGATTTAGATAGGCAATCAATGGAAGTTTTGAATTAAGGAGGTTTGCTTTGTTGTTTGATCATTGTTTATTTGAATCTCTTTTGTTCACCATTTCATTGAAGTTTTGGGTATCTTGATATTTGATATTATTGATTATTCATTTGAATCCAATTTTCCCTTAACAACTGCAAGATAATCTCTAAAAGGCTGAAAACTTCATTGAGATCTTAAAAGAAAAGTTGAGCAAATCCAATGCAAAAGGAAAGGAGCAACTTCTTCAACTAGAAGACAAGGCCCTAAAAGAAAAGACAAAAGAATGTGAAAAGTTAGCTAAAGAAGTTTTTGTCCTAAAACATGAGATGGAAACTGGGGTGATAAGACTAACCAAGGAAATTGAAGATAGGAAGAAATCTAAAGAAGAGATGAAGTAAAATCTGAAAGAAAGTAATGAAGAATATTACAGATTGGATGGAATAGCTGGTCTCCTAGAATCTAATCTACAAATAAGCAGAAATAATGAGAGAGAACTTGAGAGATGGGTTATCACTCTCAGACATGACCTAGAAATTGTAAACGAGTATAAGGAGAAGTTCAAAACAAGCCCAGCTAAACTCGAAGCACTAATTGAAGAACAGAAAAAGGATAATGAGAAGCGTAATCTTAAACATGAGAAAGCTGAAAGCTCCAGATCTGGACAAAGAAATTTCCAACCAAGAAATAAAACTAGAAAACCTCTGATAAGACAACCTAATGCTCAAATATATCCATCATTTAATGGAAATTGTTTCAATTACAATAAATTTAGTCATAAAGCTACTCAGTGTAGAAGTAGAGCAAATCAAAATGGTCCATCCTTCTCCGGTCAATGCTTCAAATGCAAGAGGTATGGTCACAAATCCAATGAATGTAGAAGTATGTTAATGAATAACTCAAATGGTAATTCTTTCAATGGCTACTGCTTTGCTTGCAATGGATTTGGACACATGGCTAATCAGTGCAGATCAAGAGGAAATCAAGTGTGCTTTAACTGTAATAAATCTGGTCATATTACAAGACTCTGCAGAAATAGGAATAATGGAAGAAGAGGTCTAGTAAACAGAAAAATGGATGAGCAAAAACAAGATAGACAAAATAAAAATTAATGTGAATGAGATACAGAGTGAAATGAACAAGATTTGGATAAAGAAAGATACAATAAACAATACTAATGGGTCCGCACCGGAATCTAGTGCTGACAATTCATCTAAGAATTAAGTCAGAAGCTCTAGCTTAGGGGGAGCTGCATAGAACATCAAATTCCCCCAGTCAATAAGTGGGTGCCTAAGTCTAGCACAATAAAAGAGAACATTCTGAATTGATCCAGAACCTTTGGAAGGATTTTCAGAAGAAAAGATGTTGATATGAAATCTTCCAGAGTGATTCATGAAGAACTGTCAAAAATAATGTAACTAGATATAATTAGGGCAACACATTTATTACAATGCCAAATTAGGTTTTGTAAAAGATAAAAGGTCACTTGGTCACTCATTGGAATCACCTTGCATTCAAAGAAAACAAGAAGAAGAGCATTTGAGCTGTAAATCCAGAGACTGAGGCAAAGAGTGAATTCAACCGGCAATTGATCAACCTTACCCTGCAAAAGAAAAAGGTACCTCTCTGTAAAGATTCAAATCTAAAATTTGTTGAGATAACTACTCCTCATGTTGTTGACATTACTGAAAGGCCTCAACCCAAATTTAAGAAGCATCCTCACAAATCAGTTGAAGTCAACCCGTTAGGTGCTTTCTCAAGTGTTATGTACATGGTGTGCTGCATGTAGAAGACATTAGGGTTTATATTCATACAAATTTAGATGAGTTTTGAGATTCAAGATATGTAGAATAGTTTGAGAAACAACTCAAGGATGAAAATGACAAACTTAAACCTGAGTATAAGGCACTATAGGATAAACACTTTATTCAGATTATGGGGTTTCTAACATTTGATGAGGATGAATGGGTCCAATACGTCTTGAGTCGGATGCATGATGAATTCATTTGGTTGTTAAAACCATTCAAGATTACCAAGGATGCTATTTTAAATGTAACTGGTTTAAACTCAATAGGAGGATTGCCCATGCTGAAGGCCGTAAAAAACAAGACAGTAACTGATGCTACCGGTGCTAAGTTTGACAGAAGGGTAATGACCATTAATGATATTATAGAACCAGATGTCAAATTCACCTCCATGGTGATTGCGTACAATATTTACCACTCGAGTAGAGAAAATTTTGTTTCTGGAACAGCCATATATGTTGCATACAAGATGCTAAAGGACTCTATTGATTATGACTTATGTGAACTACTACAGAATCAACTAATTTAAAATTTAAACAAAATCAAGAAAGATAAGAAAAACACTTTGAAGTATGGTACATTGATTCTATGTCTATGTTGCAAGTATGGGCCTACCGGTGTTGTCATTGATGTCAACATACTCATGTTACATTAATGAGAAGGATTAGATGAGCAGTGTGTTGAGGATATTGAGAAAATTAGTCTCAATCAGGAATAGTGAAGAACAATGATGACAAGAAGGTAAAAGTCCTTAATAGGTTGAGGATTAGAGGATGCGGTTTAAAGGGTTTGTAGATATAAGTCTTGAGATGCTCCAGTCAAGTTTTCAGAGGTCCACATGAAGATCTGAATAAGTTATGGTCTCTCAAGTAGAACCGGTTCTGGCAGGTGTTCAGAGGTGACAGATTGTCACAGATAGGTCCGGTGAGATCCAGAATTTCATTATCCCATTCTACGGATTTGAGGGAGTGTTGAGGTCATCCCTATGAAGTGTCAACTAGATTGGTTCATGGTTTGAAGGTCTGGAAGAGCCTTGATGTAGAGGCATCCACACTATAACCTTGACATACAGCATGGATGTCCGCAACCCTTCATCATCATCATCATATTTTCCTTAACACTGTCAGCATCATCATATTTACTCTGCCGACCGATATCCTCCTGCAGACAAGCCTTCGACCCTTCGCTTGCCAGCAGCATCACCATATCCGACAATCAGCAGCATCATCATATTCGGCAAGCGCGAACATCCTCCTGACGTCCACTGTTCATCTTACCGCCAACCTCTTTCTTCATCATCATGATGTTCAACATCATGTTCATTAGCAGGATATAGAACATCCGGTTCCTCCCATATATCCTGATGATGATACTCTACTTCACGCACCTTTCCTTTGATGCTTACGTCACCCCGATATCCTGATGACGATTATCCTGATGACGATGACGTCATATGCAGCTCCTCCTGCTGTCGGCCAAACTTAACTTTATCGGCCCGCGATCAACCCGATCTTCTACCTTATGCCGATACGCTCCTCCTCGGCAACACCTGATGATGATCACCCCGATGTTCATTCACTTCATGCAATCGACTGCATCATGCTCATCTCTACTTATCCGGATGATGCCTGAAGTACCTGCAGGATACACGCAGAAATATCCTGATGATGCCGTTGCGACGGATTTTCCAGCCTTAGCGAAATTCGATCCGCCGAACCTCCTGGGATGACCCGATCTACTTCCAGGGTGATCTTCCAAACTCTAACAACCAGTACGACCTAGCACATACCCATGCTAGGGTCTTCAACACCTCTCGACGACGATCCTGCACACCTGCATGCAAACAAACACAAAATGCAACCTAAATCCTAACCTACTGTACATGGCCATTCCACCGATTCGACGAATCAACCGGTGGAATGGATCAGTGAATCCATGTAACCACCAAAACAGCAGATCGATCACACAATGGAGATCAAACAGGAAATGAACACAAACAGGATCTCTTATTTGATTTCAAAAGATGCAATACAACGATCAGTCTCTTTCTCTCTGTCTCACTCTGTGCAACCTAGCTCGATGATTGATCTATGCAATACCAACCGATCCTCATGCATAAATAGGTTTTCCTGCGAGTACTACTGACCCAACTCCAAGCGGCTGGGAAATCTCTCCAGGCAGCTGGGAGATCCAACCGGACCTACAGCATAACAGCTGTCTTAACAAACTAGCTGAAAATAGCAAAGAATGGTCAACATGACCTTATTACATGCATTGGTCTTATCAGACCTTCTTGGAAACATTAACAAGACTCAAAACAAACTAACTGCCTCATGGAGGCCAGCTGTCAGGTAGGTGCTCCTGCACCATACTCCGCAACAGAAAAGAACTCATGTCCCATGAGTTTGGGTTGTGGAAGTCCTCCACCTTTACACTTTGTCATATCAGTGTTCTGACCTGTTCCAGCTTTGTCCTCTGCTATCGCTTGGCTGCTCCAAGACTTCTGAACTGTAACTTGCTTTCTTGTAAGTAAATCCTCATGCCTGTGAATGTAAGCCCTTCTCTCACATACCCTGTGTTTGTCAGGTTGTCTGACCAGAACCTC
The DNA here is from genome assembly GCA_027924645.1 of Cunninghamia lanceolata. Classification (NCBI taxonomy): domain Eukaryota; kingdom Viridiplantae; phylum Streptophyta; class Pinopsida; order Cupressales; family Cupressaceae; genus Cunninghamia; species Cunninghamia lanceolata. The sequence goes on along the minus strand of BSBN01000685.1, from coordinate 7,949,705 downwards.
TGTCTGAACTGCCTCTGGAACTTCTACAATGTTCAACTCTATCTTTCTGTCAACCTTTATAGGACAAACAATAGTCCCAACTATGACAACATCCTTGTCATTCCTCTCAAATGGTTGCTGTTTGCAAACCTATTTCTGCACCTGCTGCTGACCTCTATCAGTCAAAACTAAAACTTTCTTCAACCTGTTGTCCTTAACAACTCTTTTCCCTGCAGTGTCCTCAACTGCCTTTATGCCTGCTTCTAGAGGCATCTGCACAAATTCCTTCTTTCCCATTAAAATGATTTTGGCTGCCCCCTGTGCTGCAGCTGCTTCCTGTAATGGCATCAACCTAATAGTCTTCCCATCTTTCTTGATGGTGTAGGTATTAGCATACCCATCATACAGTACCCTCCTATCAAATTGCCATGGTCTACCCAACAGTAGGTGACAACATTCCATGGGCAAAATGTCACACAAAACTCTATCATGATATGCTCCAATATGAAAATCCACATATGCCTGTTCATAGACAAAAAGTGATTGACTATCACTCACCCAAGATGCCTTGTAAGGGTGATGGTGTGGAATCCTTTCCAAATTTAGTTTATCCACCATTTCTTGAGATACCATGTTGTCTGTGGAACCAGTATCAATGACAACCTTACATACTTTACCTTTGCTCTTGCATGTGGTCTTGAAAAGAGCTCTTCTTTGCATCATATCCTTTGATGCCTGCAAACTAATTCTCCTTAGCATTAATGCTTCTCCCTCCTCAGGATATGCATAATTGTCAGGCTCCCTATCTCTTTGATAAGTGTTTGAACTCTGCACACTTTGCTCTACTTTCTCTTCTTGCACAAGTTGTACTCTCTTGTCATTAGTTCTATCATTTCTGGATGATGAACCCTTGTTTTCTGGACATTTGAAAGATGGATGACCAAACTCACCACAGGTGTAACACTTTCCTGAAAATGTAGTAGAACCTCTACCACCTCCAAATCTGCCTCTATTACCTTTCCATCCACCTCTAAAATCAAACTGTCCCTATCCTTTACCAGTGTCTTCTTGACCCTCATTGGTTTGCCTTGTTGTAGGGGCTGCTCCTCTTCCCCTCATATTGCTGCCTCTTCCTCTCATGGACTTATCTTGTCCCCTATTCATCTTTTCTTCAATCCTGATTGCCATTTGGTAACAATCCTCCACACTCTTAGGGTTAGCTAAAACTAACTCATCCTGTATGTTCAATCTCAAACCAGCCAAGTACCTAGCCACCTTTTCTATCTCATTCTCATGATGACCAGATCTCATACTCAACTTATAAAACTCCTCAGTATATGCCTTCACATCCATTTCCTTCTGCCTTAAAAATTGTAGCTTCTTAAACATCTGAATCTCATAATCCCTTGGCAAGAATTTACCTTTGATCCTTGCTACCAGCTTATCCCATGAAGTGATCTTTGACTTCCCTTGTTTCCTTCTCTCTGATTGTACATAATCCCACCATACCAAAGCATGACCTCCTAACTTGGTCTTTGCAATCTTTACCTTCTGATCCTCAGCAACATCTTCACATTCAAAGTGATTATCAAGTGCAGCAATCCAATCCAGTAACTCATCTTCATTCAAACTTCCATTATACTTGGAAACATCAACCTTTACCTTAGGTTTATCACTCTGCACTGCCTTTAATAGTTTTGCCAATCTCTGGTCTTCAGCATCCAGATCTTCAGCTACCTCTTCATACTCTTCAACAGTATCTTCGTCTTCTTCAGACTCACTGTCTTCCACTTCCCTCTTTTTGTTCTTTTCCAGGGCTACAAGCCTGGCTTGAAGTGCTTCAGCAAGCTCCTTCATCTTCCTCATCTCTCTGGCATGTTTTTCCTTCATCTCCTGCAATTCCCTTGCAGTACCACTACCTTTCGGAGGCATTTTGTCAACCTCTCACTCCTCTACCTCTGTCCTTTCGATGACAGAATCAACTCTACCTCTGCCCTTTCGGTGACAGAATCAACACACAACAGCCCAGACCTTTTGCTGAGCTCTGATACCACTATGATGCAGAGGCATCCACACTATAACCTTGACATACAGCATGGATGTCCGCAACCCTTCATCATCATCATCATATTTTCATTAACACTGTCAGCATCATCATATTTACTCTGCCGACTGATATCCTCCTACAGACAAGCCTTCGACCCTTCGCCTGCCAGCAGCATCATCATATCCGACTATCGGCAGCATCATCATATTCGGCAAGCGCGAACATCCTCCTGACGTCCACTGTTCATCTTACCGCCAACCTCTTTCTTCATCATCATGATGTTCAACATCATGTTCATCAGCAGGATATAGAACATCCGGTTCCTCCCATATATCCTGATGATGATACTCTACTTCACGCACCTTTCCTTTGATGCTTACGTCACCCTGATATCCTGATGATGATGACGTCACATGCAGCTCCCTCAATATCCTGCTGCTCGATATCCTGATGACGTTTATCCTGATGACGATGACGTCATATGCAGCTCCTCCTGCTGTCGGCCAAACTTAACTTTATCGGCCCGCGATCAACCTGATCTTCTACCTTATGCCGATATGCTCCTCCTCGGCAACACTTGATGATGATCACCCCGATGTTCATTCACTTCATGCAATCGACTGCATCATGCTCATCTCTACTTATCCGGATGACGCCCGAAGTACCTGCAGGATACACGCAGAAATATCTTGATGATGCCGTTGCGACGGATTTTTCAGCCTTAGCGAAATTCGATCTGCCGAACCTCCTGGGATGACCCGATCTACTTCTAGGGTGATCTTCCAAACTCTAACAACCAGTACGACCTAGCACATACCCATGCTAGGGTCTTCAACACCTCTTGACGATGATCCTACACACCTGCATGCAAACAAACACAAAATGCAACCTAAATCCTAACCTACTGTACATGGCCATTCCACCGATTCGACGAATCAACCAGTGGAATGGATCAGTGAATCCATGTAACCACCAAAACAGCAGATCGATCACACAATGGAGATCAAACAGGAAATGAACACAAACAGGATCTCTTATTTGATTTCAAAAGATGCAATACAACGATCAGTCTCTTTCTCTCTGTCTCACTCTGTGCAACCTAGCTCGATGATCGATCTATGCAATACCAACCGATCCTCATGCATAAATAGGTTTTCCTGCGAGTACTACTGACCCGACTCCAAGCAGCTGGGAAATCTCTCCAGGCGGCTGGGAGATCCAACCGGACCTACAGCATAATAGCTGTCTTAACAAACTAGCTGAAAATAGCAAAGAATGGTCAACATGACCTTATTACATGCATTGGTCTTATCAGACCTTCTTAGAAACATTAACAAGACTCAAAACAAACTAACTGCCTCATGGAGGCCAGCTGTCAGGTAGGTGCTCCTGCACCAAGCCTATTCATTTGTGATAGTGATGATAGACTGTGTTCTTGAAGCTCCAGATGAAGGAGAGAAGAATTCTAGTAGGATGATGAAGTGCAGATGTTCTTGGTGATTCAGGGAAGGTTACAAAGATCATTGGATCATGTCCAGTTCATGTTGGTGGTCCACATTGAAGTTAGAGTTTGCATTTGAAAAATAACCACCAAATATTGTTGTTCTTCTTGAGATTGGCCGACCAGATGTATTACATGTCTTGTATATGTTCTTGTAGGTGTTTGTCGAATTAGATGATTGTTCCTAAGTCGATGCCTTGTATAAATAAGGGATTGTGAAGTCGTTTTGTAGTGTGTCTTGCGGTGATGAGTGTGTGGTAGTGAGGAGAAGTGTGAAAGGTAGAGCAAAAGTATTGGGCTTAAATGGAACTAATTCAAGCATGGTGAAGATGCTATTTTCCAGTTCTTAAAGGTGATACTTATTTCTTTGTAGACATTGTGTCTCTTGTAGGCAGTCAGCCTCTTGTGAGTAGTGTGCTTGGGTAGTGAACCCTAATTGGCATGTGCCATTTGTTCTTTCTATTCTTCTAACAGAGAATACATTCTTGGGTTAATCACCCCGTGGTTTTTCCCTTAACCGGGTTTTCCACATCAAAATCTTGGTGTCTTATGTGTTGATATGTTTCTACTTTTGATTTAAATGCATTATGGTTCATGATTAATATTTTTCTAATCACTAAAGAAGATTCAAGTGTTTAATTTGAGAAAGTTTCACACAACTGATTCACCCCCCCTCTTAGTTGTGTGCCCTAAGTCTAACAATTGGTATCAGAGCTAAGTTCCTCTAAAAGGATCTTAACCGCTTGAGGAGATCCAGTATGTCATCATACAAGAAGGATAGTCTGAAGTTTGATGGAACCAACTTTGCTCTTTGGAAAGGTCGCATGAAATGTCACTTGCAGTGTATGGGAATGGCGTACTGGTCCATGGTCACAAAGGCATATGTACCTCCACAGGGTGGTCTGACAACCCTAAATGAAATCATAGATGCTGAAAAAAATCTGTAGACCAAAGAGGCTCTTCTAAGTGCATTAACTAACTTAGAGCTCTCAAATGTTATTGACCTACCAACTGCCTATGAGATCTGGATTAAACTGGAACTTTTGCATGAAGGAGATGAGTATGTTAAATGTGCAAGGTTACAGAGTCTAAAAGGGAAATTTAAAAAACTGAAGATGAGAGATGATGAAAATATTACCACTTTTATGCCAAGAGTGAATGAGCTAGTTTGTGGAATTAGAAATTCTGGTGGAGTCTTGGATGAAAATGAGATTGTTGGTAAAATTCTCAGATCCCTTCCCGCCTCTTACAAAATCAAGGTTGCTGCCATTGATGAATTCAGAGCCCATACAACTGTCACAAGAGACCAATTGGCTGGCAAATTGGTTGCTTTTGAAATGACCGAGTTTGGAGATGATCCCCCCAAAACTGAATCTACATTCAAAGCTAGTGCCTCTGTGAAAGGTAAACAAGGATTTGATCTAGGAGAGAACTCATCAAGGAAACTATCATGGTATGAAAAAGAAAGAAAAGACCTGGAAGAAGAAGAAGTAGAAACTGCTCAACTTGAATCCCTCATTGCAAAGAGACTGCCAAGAGGATCCGGTAAGTATGAAGGAAAATTGTCTTTTAAGTGTTTTAACTGCAATAAGATTGGTCATTTTGCCTCAAGATGTCCGGAAAGGTTTTCAAAGCCAAATCCTAATAGATCAAGGTTCCAAAATAATTGTTACTATGTTCATGAAGAAGATGATAGTGAAGGAGTAATAGATGATGAATCAGAGATAGGAAACAAATCTGGAAGTGAATGGGTGTTTATTGTCATCAAGGAAGAAGAACCAATATCCTCTGTATCTATCAATCATAAAGTTGTAGAAAGAGCTATGTCTGCCCAAGTTGAAGAAAAGAATGATTGGGTCATTGACAGTGGTTGCTCTCACCACATGACAGGTGACAAAAATAAGTTCATAGACTTGGAAAGGTATGGAGGAGTGGTGAAGTTTGGTGATAATTCTGCTGGTAGAATCAGAGGAAGAGGAACTACTTCTTTTGATGGAAGAAACAAAACTGGTAATGTACTATATGTTGAAGGTTTGAAGCATAATCTTCTTAGTGTTGGATAGTTGGTGGAAAAAGGCTATGATCTCCGATTCAAGGATGGAAAATGCAAAATCTTTAAAAGATCTGGAACAGAGATTGCATCCGGTGCTCAAACTAAAGGTAATATCTTCCACTTGGTTGGTACTGGTAAAAATTGCTTATTTGTTCAAGTTGATCAGAGTTGGTTATGGCATAGAAGGATGTGTCATGTGAATTTTGATAATATCATCAAGATAAGCAATACTCAGGTTGTAAGAGATCTTCCAAAATTGGTGAAACCTACTAACAGCTTGTGCAAGGAATGTCAGTTGGGTAAGCTGAGCAGAGTCACATTCAAAAGCAAGGAATTATCTTCTACCAGATTATTGGACTTAGTTCACACTGATCTTTGTGGTCCGGCAAGAACCAGAAGTATTCAAGGTGATAGATACTTCATGCTACTAATAGATGACTATTCCCGGATGATGTGGGTAACCTTTCTAAAGGAGAAATCAAAAGCTCTTGAGAAATTCAAAATATTCAAGGCTATGGTAGAGAATGAAACAGGAATAAAGTTGAAATGTCTGAGGTCTGATAGAGGTGGAGAATTCACATCTAGTGAGTTCATAGAATTCTGTGAGAAACATGGAATTAAGAGACAGTTGTCTGCTCCAAGGACTCCACAGTAGAATGGCGTAGTGGAGAGAAAGAACTGGACCATCCAGGAAGCATCTAGGACCATGATGATGGAAGCAAATGTTTCTTAGATCTATTGGAGAGAAGTTGTCAGCACTACAGTCTATACTCTTAATCGAGTTCAAATCAGAAACAATACTGGTAAGATCCGTTATGAACTCTGGTTTGGCATTACTCCTACTGTAAGATATTTCAGAGTCTTTGGTAGCAAATGTTACATCAAAAGAGATGAAGATTTAGGCAAGTTTGATGCTAGAAGTGATGAAGGAATATTCTTGGGTTACTCTACTCAAAGCAAAGCATACCGGTGTTATAACAAGAGACTAAGAAAGATGATAGAAAGTACAAATGTGAAGGTTGATGAGGGAATAGAGAAACCCTCAAGGTTTTATGAATATGATGAAGATGATCAGAATGGTGTTCTAGTTCAAGGAGCTCAATCTTCTTTTGAAAGTCAGATTTAGACTGATCCAGTAAATCAGGAAGAAGAGATAGGTCTGAATGAGCCTGATCAAGAAGTAGAAGTGTAAGAAACTCCCAATGTTCCAAGGTATGTAAGACTAAACCACTCTGAAGATCAGATCATAGGTGACAAAAGCAAAGGTGTGCAAACTAGAAGGAAAATTGCTCAAAATTCAGATGAATATTGTCTGATTTCAAAGATTGAACCTAAGACAATAAATGAAGCCTGCAATGATGAAAACTAGACCAAAGCAATGGAGGAAGAGTTGATGCAAATTGAGAAAAATCACAATTGGGATCTTGTTCGTAGACCTAGAAACAAGAATGTGATTGGAACCAAATGGGTCTTCTAGAACAAACTAAATGAAGTTGGTGAAGTAATCAGAAATAAAGCCAGATTGGTCTGCAAAGGCTACTCTCAAATAGAAGGGATTGATTTTGAAGAAACTTTTTCTTCGGTGGCAAGAATTGAAGCAGTCAGATTATTTCTTGCATTTTTTGCCTTCAAGGATTTCAAGGTGTATCAGATGGATGTCAAGTCTGCCTTCTTGAATGGTGACTTAGAAGAAGAAGTGTACATTGAACAACCAGATGGTTTTCAATTATCTGAGCATGGTGATATGGTCTGCAAATTGAAGAAGGCACTATATGGACTAAAGCAAGCCCCAAGAGCCTGGTATGAAAGACTGGACAAACATCTTTTGAAGATTGGTTTCAACAAAGGTACTACTGATAGTAACCTATATTTCAAAATTGATCATGAAAACATCTTGATTGTTGAAGTATTTGTTGATGATATCATCTTTGGAGGAAGAGACAGTATGTGTAAAACCTTTTCAAATCAAATGAAAAGTGAATTTGAGATGTCAATGCTTGGTGAAATGAATTTCTTCTTGGGTTTGCAAATTACTCAAACAAAGAAAGGAATCTTTGTTTCTCAAACCAAATATGTGAAAGAATTGTTGAGGAAATTTGGAATGGAAGATTCAAAGCCAATGAATACTCCCATGGCAACCAGATGTAAGTTGAGAAAAGATGATGACTCTCCTAAGGCAGATCAAACAAAGTATAGATCAATGATTGGAGAATTATTGTATCTCACTCAAACTAGACCAGATATAATGTAGGCTATTGGTCTTGTGGCGAGATTCCAGGCTGATCCCATAGAATCTCATGTCATGGCAATCAAAAGGATTTTTAGGTACTTAAAAGGAACAGTTGAGTATGGTCTATGGTATCCTAGAGATCATAATTTTTCTCTTCATGCATATACTGATGCAGATTGGGCAGGAGATGTGGATGACAAGAAGAGCACTAGTGGAGGAGCATTCTTTTTGGGAAAAAGATTGGTTTCTTGGCTAAGCAAGAAACAAGAGGCAATATCCTTGTCTACAACTGAAGCAGAATACATTGCAGTAGCAGGTAGTTGTAGTCAAGTTTTGTGGATGAAGCTGATGCTAAGAGATATTCAAGTAGAATATGAGGAGCCTATCACAATTTTCTGTGATAATTCAAGTGCAATAAATATTTCTAAGAATCTAGTGTTGCATTCTAAGACTAAGCATATATCTATCAAGTTTCACTTTCTGAGAGAGCAAGTGAATAAGGATGAAGTTAGATTGGAGTATGTACCCTCCAAGGATCAGATTGCAGATATCTTTACTAAACCTCTTCCCAAGGATTCTTTTGAGTATCTTAGGGAGAAGTTAGGGGTTATTGCCCCTCCGGTGATGAACTAGGATGCACTGATGTGCATCAATCCGGTGGATATCACAGTCATATCTTGTGATCCAAATTGATGATAGGGTGCTACTACTCAGGGGGAGCAGCTAGTATGTTATGAAGTAATGGAGTTGCAAGTATGAGCCCTTTGCCATTGATGTCAAAGGGGGAGAGAAGACATGTGAAAAACAAATGGTTGCTGATCAAAGGGGGAGCAATAATGGAAGAGAAGACATGTGAATAGTTGTTGTTGTTAGGGGGAGTTGTGACAGCAAGGAGAAGTTCTTGTCTTGATGGTTTTTCACATCATATGTTGCCATCAATGACAAAGGGGGAGATTGTTGCAAGTATGGGTCTAACCAGTGTTGTCATTGATGTCAACATACTCATGTTGCATTAATGAGAAGGATTAGATGAGCAGTGTGTTGAGGATATTGAGAAAATTAGTCTCAATCAAGAACAGTGAAGAAGAGTGATGACAAGAAGGTAAAAGTACTCAATAGGTTGAGGATCCGAGGATCTAGTTTAAAGGGTTTCTAGATATAAGTCTTGAGATGCTCCAGTCAAGTTTTCAAAGGTCCGCATGAAGATCTAAATAAGTTATGGTCGCTCAAGTAGAACCAGTTCCGGCAAGTGTTCAGAGGTGATAGAGTGTCACAGATAGGTCCAGTGAGATCCAGAATTTCATTATCCCATCCTACAGATTTGAGGGAGTGTTGAGGACCTCCCTATGAAGTGTCAACTAGATTGGTTCATGGTTTGAAGGTCTGGAAGAGCCTATTCATTTGTGACAGTGATGACAGACTGTGTTCTTGAAGCTCCAGATGAAGGAGAGAAGAATTCCAGTAGGATGATGAAGTGTGGATGTTCTTGGTGATTCAGGGAAGGTTATGATGATCGTTGGATCATGTCCAGTTCATTTTGGTGGTCCGCATTGAAGTTAGAGTTTGCATTTGAAGAATAACCATCGGATATTGGTGTTCTTCTTGAGACTAGCCGACCGGATGTATTACATGTCTTGCGGATGTTCTTGTAGGTGTTTTCCGACTTAGATGATTGTTCCTAAGTTGATGCCTTGTATAAATAAGGGATTGTGAAGTCATTTTGTAGTGTGTCTTGCGGTGATGAGTGTGTGGTTACGAGGAGAAGTGCGAAAGGCAGAGCAGAAGTATTGGGCTTAAATGAAACTGATTCAAGCATGGTGAAGATGCTATTTTCTAGTTCATAAAGGTGATACTTATTTCTTTGTAGATAGTGTGTCTCTTGTAGGTAGTGAGCCTCTTGTGAGTAGTGTGCTCGGGAAGTGAGCCCTAATTGGCATGTGCCATTTGTTCTTTCTTTTCTTCTAACAGAGAATACATTCTTGGGTTAATCACCCCGTGGTTTTTCCCTTAACCAAGTTTTCCACGTCAAAATCTTGGTGTCTTATGTGTTGATATGTTTCTGCTTTTGATTTGAATGCATTATGGTTCATGATTAATATTCTGCTAATCACTAAAGAAGATTCAATTGTTTAATTTGAGAAAGTTTCACACAACTGATTCACCCCCCCTCTTAGTTGTGTGCCCTAAGTCTAACAACTTGTTGCAAGGTGTGACCCTTGGTCTTCTTGTTCAGCATTGCGCTGCGGTGGTTTGTGACGAGGGCTTAACCGCCTCCCATGCTTGTTAAGTCAAGTGGTTGTATCAGGTATTAACAAGTTGATCTTTTGGTGCAACGGCAACTAACACTTGGTATCAGAGCCGAGGTCATGGGTTCAAACCCCATGCTTGTGCTAGGGGGGATTGTTGCAAGGTGTTACCCTTGGTCTTCTTGTTCAGTATTGCACTGCGGTGTTTTGTGACAAGGGCTTAACCGCCTCCCATGCTTGTTAAGTCAAGTGGTTGTATCAGGCATTAACAGGTCAATCTTTTGGTGCAACAACAACTAACAGTCTATTCTTTTACTTTATGAATGAAGTACCTACGGTAAAAGGTGTGCACTGGACTAAGGATGAGCCAGTTGCCATTCAAATCAAAAATCATCTTCACAGCATTGGTGATTTCCAAGCTTAGAAAACTACAATATGGGGTTACTTCAAGAATGTTCAAAGTATGATGCTCTCAAGGGAAAGATGATAGGGAGGACTCTAGGCTGCCTGCTCTACATCCTGTAGGTGTACAAGACTGTTGACAACACTAGCCTTCCTACCAATTCAAAGTGCTAAAAGACATACTCCTTGCAAAGATGGAAAACTCTACTTCTCTGCTTGGTGTGGGACACATACATTGTCCTCACTGCTTCCCAGATGCTGCCTCAATGGCACATAACTTTCTGAGCCCGTTGCCCACCCTTCTCACTCTGTTCAAGGGTTTGGACTGCTTGGTGCTCACTTTCTTTCTCTCTACTTTTCCACCTCTGCAAATCTATTTATCCTACTTGTCTATCTAGCCGGACTCCTCACTGAGCTCGCCTAGAACAAGCATGCATTTCCTCTAGCCGGCAATCCGACCACCACAAAAAAAAAAAAAAAAAACAAACAAAAGCATGGCTTTGCAAGATGGCCTCCATACTGTACAAATGGAACTTGAGGCATCATCAATACAAAGTCATGGTTTGCAAAAGAGAACAAAACTATAGAAATAGAAAGGACTAATCTACTTCAGAATAGTAAACAGAAAAGAAATACTCAAATGATCGAACTACTGAATTTGATTATTATTCAAAAATTGCCTTTACATCAGAATGCTTCTCCAATTGAAATCTTTTTCTCGTTTCTTCTGCTCTCTCTCATACAGAAAGAATGCTGCATTTTATAAGTATTCCATGTCCGTTACAGGACAGTTCCAATTCCAGAACAGTTGGTATTCCAACTGTTGATTCATCTTTTAAAATTCCATCGCAAAGCCCATACATCACCTAAACATGTGCATTTTTCATTATCGGCAAGATCACATCCATATCTTACCGAAATAGATATTCCCATTACCGTCGGCAACACTTCTCTTATCGGCCACCTCCTAATTTCTTTCACTGATATGCTATTCTTTCCGATGGTTAGAAACCATCGCTCAGACTTATACTGTCAGGGTGACTCCTCCGTTGTCCTTCGATATACATACTTACTCCGATGGCCTCAAAGGCTCCTTCAAACTGCACTATCGGCGAGACTAATACCGTCGGTCAAACATTTTCCAACCTCGCCGATGGGAACACTTACGCCGATGCACTTTGACCCGTCGGCATGACTTGGACCGTCGGTAGCACCTCCTCCTCATCCGCCGATAATACATCTCTCACCGATGAGCCTTCCATCGGTTAGACCTCGTCACACTCGTGCCGATGATAAAGTTTATGCCGATGTACTCCTGCTATCGGTGTGACCCATTCTATCGGTGAAGCTTCTAACACTTCTCCCGACGGTGCATTTCACGCCGATATTTCTTGTCGGCGACACCTCACCATAGTCTCCCTGATCGGTATGACCTTCAACCGTTGGCCCACGATCAATTTCTTAGCCCGATGCTTATGCTCACGCCGATGCCTTCGGCCAACTCCACATCGGTGAAACTCGATGTTTATCACCCCGATCGGTGAGATGATACACTGTCGGCTCACGATTATTTCCTCAGCCTGATGCCAAGGCTCACACCGATGACCCACTTTGGATAAGCAAAAACTTCTTCCCGCCAAGGCTTATCACGCCAAAATGCAATTATAAGAAAATTTCACATCACACCAAAAATGTGCAGTATATACATGGGCTCCGAGCCCTTGGTGCTCCTGCACCATACTCCCCTTGTGTGGAAGAAGTCAAGTCACCTCCGGTGACAATGAGGCAAAATCAATGCCCCTCTTTTTAAATTCTGACTCTGCAACCCAGGTAGCTTCTGCTTCAGGCAACTGCTTCCATTTGATCAAATGCTCCATGTAGACACCATGTCTGGTTTGCTTCTGTACTCTTGAATCCAGTATTCTCTCTGCCTACAGTTTGGGTTTTAATGGCAAAGTCACATCTTTTGTTATCTGTTCCTTCTCTGAAATGGATCCATCTGCTACTGACTGAGGACCCCTGTATTGCACCAGGTCTTGGACATTAAACACTGGTGAGATTGCCAAATCTTCTGGCAATTCAATTCTGTATGCATTGTTACCATACTTGTTCAGGATTCTGCAAGGACCAATTCTCCTCATCTGCAGTTTGGTTGGTGTGCCTTTCGGCATTCTGGCTTTGTTCAAGTGTACCATAACCAGATCACCAACCTCAAACTGAATATCCCTTCTGTGGGCATCTACTCTGTCCTTGATCTTCTGTGTGTTCTCTGTCAAGGTTTTCTTCACCTGCTCATGCACTTCTTTCATGGATTATGAAAAATCCTCTGCATGTCCACTTCTGTTCTCCATGTTTCCCATAATCCTGAGTTCACATATACCTCTGGGATGCATTCCATAGACTATTTCGAATGGACTCTTACCAGTAGTCCTATTCACACTGTCATTATAGGCAAATTCTGCCTGATGAATGACAAGATCCCAACTCTGTCCATATTCTTTGGTTATACACCTTAACAGGTTGCCCAATGTCCTATTTACCACCTCTGTCTGACCATCTGTCTGTGGGTGATATGCTGAACTGAAAGACAAATTTGTTCCCAATCTCTGCCACAATGTTTTCCAGAAATGCCCCATGAATTTAGCATCTCTGTCAGACACAATACTTGCTGGAAGTCCATGAATTCTGATCACTTCTCTGAAAAATAAGTGTGCTATATGACTGGCATCATGAGTCACTTTACAGGGAATGAAATGACTCATCTTGCTAATATTGTCCACAACTACATATATGCTGTCATAACCAGTCTTAGTCTTAGGCAAACCAACTACAAATCCATGCTTACACATTCCCATGGCCTGGAAGGAATGGGTAAGGGTTGGTACAGTCCTGCATTAGAAGTGGTTCCCTTGGCCTTCTGACATACGGTACACTGCTCTACATACCTTCTGATGTCTCTGTGCATCCTTGGCCAATGATAGAACCTTTGGACTAGCTCCAGTGTCTTGTTCAGACCAAAATGGCCGCTTAGACTGCCATTATGCTTCTCCTGTATGAGATTTTCTCTCATAGATCCTCTTGGCGCACATAATTGTCCACTTTTGAATAGCAATCCCTACTATAAGGTGAAATCTGCAAATTCACTGTGAAAGTGATTCTCAAAATCTTGACATACCTTGTATGCCTCAGCAAAATCTTCATCATCTTGGTAAAGATTCTTGAAATCTTCAATCCCAATGCTCTTCAATTGCACTTCCTGCACTGTGAGCAATCTTCTGCTCAAAGCATCTGCAACTCTGTTCAGCTGCCCCTTCTTATGCTTAATTGTAAAGGTATAAGACTGCAGGTACTCCATCCATTTGATATGCCTGCTGCTTAACTTACCCTGTGAGTTCAGAAAACTCAGAGCTTGGTTATCAGTGTAGACCACAAATTCTTTAGGTAGGAGATAATGTCTCCACTTCCTCAATGCTTGGACTAGAGCATACAACTCTAAGTCATATGAAGAGTACTTACTCTTTGCTTCATTCAGCCTCTCACTGAAAAAGGCTACAGGTCTGTTTTCCTGATTTAGCACTGCTCCTACAGCTATATTACTTGCATCACATTCAATAGTAAATAGCTTATCAAAACTAGGCAACAACAAAATAGGTTGTGTTGCTACCTCTTTCTTCAACCTTTCAAAACTTCTATCTGCAGCTGGTGTCCATCTGAATTTTGCTTTCATTCCACCCTTAATTGTATCCAACATAGGTGCACATATTCCACTGAAATTTCTGATAAACTTTCTGTAAAACTGGGCTAAGCCATGAAAACTTCTCACCTCTGTGGCTGCTCTGGGAGTAGGCCAGCTCAATATGGCTTCTACTTTGGACTTGTCCATCTTCAACTCTCCCTGGGACACCACAAAACCAAGGTATACCAATTCCTGCTTCATGAATTCACACTTCTCCAGGTTGATGGTTAGTTGTTCATCATGTATTTTTTGCAAAATAGTATTTACATGTTCTAGATGTTCTTCCTTGGTCTGACTAAAAATTAGAATATCATCTAGAAAAACAACAACAAATTTACCAATGTAATCCTTTAGGACTTCATTCATGAGTCTCATAAAGATGCTGGGTGCATTTGATAGACCAAATGGCATAACAAGCCATTCATACAGTCCTTCTGTGGTCTTGAAGGCTGTCTTCCACTCATCACCTTCCTTGATTCTTATTTGGTGGTAACCACTCTTCAGGTCTATCTTGGTGAAATACTTTGCTTTTCCAATACAGTCCATGAGATCTTCAATTCTGGGAATTGGGAATCTATACCTTATAGTTATCTTGTTTATGGCTCTGGCATCTGTACACAATCTCCATGATCCTCCTTTCTTGGGTGCCAACACTGTGGGCACTGCACAAGGACTAATACTCTTCCTGATCAATCCTTGATCTAGCAATTCCTGCACTTGCCTGGAAATCTCTTTGTGCTGATCTGGAGTCATCTTGTAAGGTGCCTTGTTTGGCAAAGATGCTCCTGGAATCAGGTCTATCTAATGGCTTATTGCTCTCTATGGAGGCAATGTGGTTGGTGTACCATCACTGATTATGCCTTTATACTTCTCCAGTATAGGTTGCACTTCTTTGGGAATCTCTATCTTCTTCCCCTACTGTCCTTCTTTTGGTTTCACTATGATGGCATAACCAATACCATCTTCCTTAAGAGTATTCAGAAACTCTTTTCCACTCACAACCAAGACATTAGGACTCTTTGTCTGAACTACATCTTCATCCTCCAATGACTGAATCTTATAGGTGACACCATCCTTCTGAAAAGAATAGGCATTCTTCTCACCATCATGTACTGCTTTTCGGTCATACTGCCATGGTCTGCCCAATAAGAGATGGCATGCATCCATGGGTAGTATATCACATAATACCTTATCCTTGTAGCCACCTATACCAAACTCTACCCAACTTTGTTCATTTACTACCACATGTTGACCCTTATTCAACCATGTGACTCTATATGGGTTTGCATGAGTAATTCTTTTCAAATTCAGTTTCTTAACTGCCTCATCAGAAATAATATTGTCAGTGGATCCTGAGTCTATGATAATTTTACATGCCTCATTCAAAATCTTGCACTTGATTCTGAATAGTGCTCTCCTCTGGCTTGGTTCAAACTTTACTGGTTCCTTCATCAAAGTTCTCCTTATCATCAGATTCTCTCCATCTTCTGAGTTTAGATTGACCTCAGGTGACTGGCTGCTGGATGCATTATCTTGGACATAGTGATTTCTCTTATCACCTCCTTGAGAAGAGGATGTGGCCTTTTCTGGACACCTATATGCTGGATGACCTAGATTGCCACAGTTGTAACACTTCATGTTTGTGAAATAGGATCCTCTGCCTGATCCTCCTGACCTTCCTCTGTTAGACCCTCTTCCTCTGTGGTTTCCTCTACCACTTGACTCCCCACTCTGCTCTGTGAGTTTGGATTCTGCTTGGGATCTATTGTCAGTATTTCTTCCACCAAAACCTCCTCTGTGTCCTCTGTTATCTCTGCCTCTTCCTCTTCCTCTGCTATTTGAGTCTTGTTTCCTCTTATTCTTTTCCTCCACTTTCAGTGCTAGCTGATAGCATTTTTGCACTGTGGTAGGGCACAATAAACTGATTTCTTCTTGTATATTCCACTTCAGACCATTAAGGTACCTTGCTACCTTTATGCTTTCATCCTCCATTACTTTGGACCTTAAGCATAGCTTTTGGAATTCTTCAGTGTATGCACTGACATCTAATTCCTTTTGTCTCAGATTCTGTCTCTTCCTGTGCAGCTGTATTTCATAATCTTCTGGCATATATGCTTCTTTGATTTTAGCTACCATTCCGTTCCAAGTAGCTATGGGCTTCTTATCTTCTTTTGCTCTTTCAGTCTGCACAAATTTCCACCAGGTTAAGGCAGCTCCCCTGAGTCTAGATTTGGCCACCTTTACTTTCTGTGCCTCGCTTACACCATCACATTCAAAATGATTTTCAAGTCCTTCTATCCACTCCATGGCCAAATCTGGGTCCATTTTCCCACTGAAAAGTGGTACTCCTTCCAATGTTTTACCACTCATTGCTTTCAAAGCTTTCAAGAATGGTTCTTCTTCCAATTTAGGATCAGGTGTGGGCTCTTCATCTTCTACAGATACACCTTTTCCCTTATCCTCAGAATATTTAACTCTCTGGCTGACTTCCTCAGTCTTTTGCAACATTAAGCCTAGCTTACTCTCCATTTCTGCTAGTCTTTCTTGTAGGAGTCTATTCTCCTCTTCTTGATCTTCAACCTTCTTTGCTAACTCTGCATTAGTCACCATTTTCCTGGATGAACTAACAGACTCACTTGAACTCGGTGATGACATACAACTCTTCTATTCCTATCTAGGAATAACCCAAATCTTACCGCTCTGATACCAATTTGATAGGGAGGACTCTAGGCTGCCTGCTCTGCATCCTGTAGGTGTACAAGACTGTTGACAACACTAGCCTTCCTACCAATTCAAAGTGCTAAAAGACATACTCCTTGCAGAGATGGAAAACTCTACTTCTCTGCTTGGTGTGGGACACATACATTGTCCTCACTGCTTCCCAGATGCTGCCTCAATGGCACATAACTTTCTAAGCCCGTTGCCCACCCTTCTCACTCTGTTCAAGGGTCTGGACTGCTTGGTGCTCACTTTCTTTCTCTCTACTTTTCCACCTCTGCAAATCTATTTATCCTACTTGTCTATCTAGCCGGACTCCTCACTGAGCTCGCCTAGAACAAGCATGCATTTCCTCTAGCCGGCAATCCGACCACCACACAAAAAAAAAAAAACAAACAAAAGCATGGCTCTGCAAGATGGCCTCCATACTGTACAAATGGAACTTGAGGCACCATCAATACAGAGTCATGGTTTGCAAAAGAGAACAAAACTATAGAAACAGAAAGGACTAATCTACTTCAGAATAGTAAACAGAAAAGAAATACTCAAATGATCGAACTACTGAATTTGATTATTATTCAAAAATTGCCTTTACATCATAATGCTTCTCCAATTGAAATCTTTTTCTCGTTTCTTTTGCTCTCTCTCATACAGAAAGAATGCTGCATTTTATAAGTATTCCATGTCCGTTACAGGACGGTTCCAATTCCAGAACAGTTGGTATTCCAACTGTCGATTCAGCTTTTAAAATTCCATCGCAAAGCCCATACATCACCTAAACATGTGCATTTTTCATTATCGGCAAGATCACATCCATATCTTACCGAAATAGATATTCCCATTACCGTTGGCAACACTTCTCTTATCGGCCACCTCCTAATTTCTTTCACCGATATGCTATTCTTTCCGATGGTTAGAAACCATCGCTCAGACTTATACTATCGGGGTGACTCCTCCGTTGTCCTCCGATATACATACTTACTCCGATGGCCTCAAAGGCTCCTTCAAACTGCACTATCGGCGAGACTAATACCGTCGGTCAAACATTTTCCAACCTCGCCGATGGGAACACTTACGTCGATGCACTTTGACCCGTCGGCATGACTTGGACCGTTGGTAGCACCTCCTCCTCATCCGCCGATAATACATCTCTCACCGATGAGCCTTCCATCGGTTAGACCTCGTCACACTCGCGCCGACGATAAAGTTTATGCCGATGTACTCCTGCTATCGGTGTGACCCATTCTATCGGTGAAGCTTCTAACACTTCTCCCGACGGTGCATTTCACGCCGATATTTCTTGTCAGCGACACCTCACCACAATCTCCCCAATCGGTATGACCTTCAACCGTCGGCCCACGATCAATTTCTCAGCCCGATGCTTATGCTCACGCTGATGCCTTTGGCCAACTCCACATTGGTGAAACTCGATGTTTATCACCCCGATCGGTGAGATGATACACTGTCGGCTCATGATTATTTCCTCAGCCCGATGCCAAGGCTCACACCGATGACCCACTTTGGATAAGCAAAAACTTCTTCCCACCAAGGCTTATCACGCCAAAATGCAATTATAAGAAAATTTCACATCACACCAAAAATGTACAGTATATACATGGGCTCCGAGCCCTTGGTGCTCCTGCACCAAAAGAATCCCTAATTCAATTGTTGACAAGTACAAAAATGAAATATGTTTCATGGTTGATACTAATTAGTGTTTAATGGAAGCAGTGGAACCCAGAACTATTTGGATCATGCCCATGGGGTATGAAGTAGATGTAAGGATCCTAGATATGTATGCTCAATATCTTCTAAGTAAGCCCAAAGACACAACAGTTGAAATATTTGGAACTTCTAAGGAGCTAAGTTTGAAGTTCCATACTGAGCTCAGAGAATCTGAAACCAATAGAAGAGTAAGAAAAGAAGTTGAGCAGCTAGCTGAAAATCTGGGCCTAACTAAGGAATCTATGAAGAAATTCAGAGAAAGAATAGAGAAGGATGAGAAAGAGAAACAAGATAATAAACAAATAGGTGATCCGATGGAACTCTCTTCCACTTCAAGAACTACTAGAAGTTCTTCTACTGCCTCTACTCCTTCCAAAACTACAAAATTAGAAGCAAAATCATCTGGAAGATGGGAGAAAAGGAAGAAAACAAAAGCATCCCAGACCTATGAAAGCTTAAGAGAAGAAGAAAAAGATACAGACTCAGACATTGAAATCAAGGAAATAAAGGTCACTGGAACAAAAGCTGCAAAACTAACCAAAGAAAAATCCTACAAAAGCAAAAGGACTAGTAAAAAGCATAAGATAGAAGATTATGAAGAATATGTTGAGAAGCCCACACTCTCCCTAGAAGATGTGATAAAATCAGTCACTGTGGATGGTAATCTAAAACCCATGATTGAATTCTATGATGAATACAATGATATGGATAAAAGGGTGTTGAAGGAAGCAATAGTTAGATATCTCAACATCTACAACAAGGCACTGATTGAGATAACTTCTGAGTTACCACAAAGTCTGGCAAATTTCTTGGAGTTGAGAAAAGAAAATGCCAAGTGCAAGGATATAGAGATCCAGGAACATGAGCTAATAAATTTGTGTCCTCAAATTTCTCCTGATCAAATAGATATGATATTCAAGGAAGTCAAAGATGACTTTAGAAGCAAAAGAAGAATGAACAAACTCATGCTTGGAGAAACAAGTGAAATCATTAAAGAAACTCAAGAGATTCTTTTGAAAGCCTTAAGAAAGTACAATTTTCCCATAGTCACAAAATAAATTCTGGATGGTGAAAAAGAGAACATTTGAGTAGCAATCTGAGTTGGGTGAAGCCTCTATTCCAGAAATAGAACAAGCAAATCAGGAGGATACAGAAATGTTGGATAAAGTAGTTGGTACAGGAGATACTCCCAGTCCACCTGATATGTCAGGGAAAGAGGATAATATTACCACTTCACAGAGCCCTCCGAATCAGGTAGCAAATGATGAACAAATAGGGAAGAGTCCTTCTAAAGATAAAGTAGAAGAAGATGGTGCAAATGTTGAAACACATAAAGTAGATACTGAAAAATCTGATGAACAAAAGGATGGTTCAGAAAATGTTGCAAGAGACACTACAGATGCAGTAAAAAGTCTTCTTAGAAAAGAGATGAGTGAGCTTGATGAACCTGAACTACTCCAAGGTCTAGCCAATCCAGATGCTCTCTCTCCAATTCAACTGATGAAAATAGCATCATTCACCCAAGTAAAGGCCAGAGAAAAGATGTTAAAATTCCACATGGAGGACAATGAACTACTGAGGCTTGCATCTGGAATCTTGGAAAAGTTAATTCCTACCTACCAAAACAGTCCATCTGATTCCCCCTCTGATCACCTAAGAAATCTTGCAAGTTATATGAATACTCATTTTGAGTCCTTTGAGAAGTCTGTGGAGGCAAAAGTTCATAAAGAATTCCTAGATAAGAAAATTTGTGAAATAAAGAATCTGATAGGAAATGATAGAAGAATACTTGGTATTAGCATAAAAAGTATTCAGAATGCTCTAAATGATGGAAGCAATATGTAGAAATTCTATCTATCATGGCCCAAAGTTAATGAGGATATTGAGAAAAAGATAAAAGGAGCAAGAACAGAAATTGTCAGATCTCTCTCAAAATTTTGATCCTCTAATAGTCTTGCCTATAAGTCAAGAATGTCAAGTAATCAGCCTGACAAATGAGATAAAGAGGCTTGTTAAAGAAAAAGGTAACATTATGAAGAGAATTTGTGAGCTCCGGGTATTAATTGCTCCTAAGTTAGAGACAATGTATAATGCACTATCTAAAGCTCAAAGTGTAGCATAGACTAGTGATCTAGCAGATCTATCAAAGGCAAAAGCATATTCATTTTTGCTAAGTGGGTACATCTCCATTTTGGATGGAATGAAGAGCACTTGGGCCTCTGAACTTGTACAAATAAAAACTAGTTTTGCAGACATTCTCAAGTTCATGTAAATAAGACTTAATGATTAATTGTACATATGTGGCAGTATATACAGAATTTTTGGAGAGTTTTGGCTTGCAGACCCCACCCTTTTCCATTGATGTCAAAGGGGGAGTGAAGGGCAGTGAAAAATGAGGTATTCAGCAAAGGGGGAGCACCGGAATAAGTAAAGTACATGAGTGTATGGACAAAGGGGGAGTTGCACTAGACACTTAGTCATTTTTCACTAAGTGATGCCATCAATGCCAAAGGGGGAGATTGTTGGCAAGAGACACTACTTTGCATTGTAGGTGTTGTCATTTATGGCAACTAAGATAATCCAAATCATTCACATAACACAATTTGTTCATACCAGAAGTCAGATTCAAAATTTGTGTAAGTTTGGGTAGCTAGGAACAAAGTACTAACAGGGTCTGGTATTTTGGTCCGGATCTCTCCAGTGGGAAGTCATGATTACCTATGGATCTAGGGGAGTCATATGCATTGTCAATATAGTCTAACTCCAGATTTTTTTCCTCTGGTGATGAAGGATTCAAAAGTTATTAGCCTCTAAGTATCAGGTTCCAGTTTGTTAGAGCAGATAAAAGAAGAACAAGCTGACCTTGCATAAGGTCTTGATTCCAGATGTATGGAATTTGTTTGTTGGAAAAATAGTGATGATCAGTGAGTTTGGCTGACATGAGTAGTAATTTTCAAGAGCAAGTTTTGGTCCGCACCTTAAGTTATGCATAGATCTAGCTGACAAAGAAAAGCATTCATTAAAGTTCTAAGTGTTGTTAAATTCGACTGATAGAATGATTGTAGATCATGTTGCGGATATATATATAGCCAATTAAATTGGACAATTTAGTGTGTGAGGTGTATGCAAATAAGGTGTATGTGAGAAGAGCAGAAATCCAAAGTGCAAATGAAGGTAGAACAATAAGAAGAGCAGAGCAAAGATGAAATGTGTAAGATCAGTTTTTGTACTTAACCAGAACTAAATTTCCTACATAGATAGATGCTATTAATCAGTTCAAATCTTTGTCATTCTCTTGTAATATTTCCATAGGTAGTGAGCCTCCATTTAAGAAGTGAGCTCTGGGCAATGAGCCCGAATGCTTGTGCATTCCCATTTATAAAAATACTTTTAATAGGGTATTAATATTTGTGGGTTAACCCCCACCGTGGTTTTTCCTTTAATTGGGTTTCCATGTCAAAATCTTGGTGTCGAATGTGTTATCTATGTTTTCTGTTCATATGTTATTGATTGATACTAAAATGTTTATATCATTAATTTGATTCTAAGTGGTAAAGGAAGAATAAAAGAGAAAAGGGATTGAAATGTGTAGCAACTGATTCACCCCCCCTCTCAATTGTCCTGACCTAATCTAATAAAATCTTCACACCGGAGGCTCAAACTTGAAACATAGCAACTACAGACATCCATTAACATAACTTCCAAACTATAGACAAAGCTATTCACTCTATAGGATATGTGGAGCAAAACACTACACTATTCTTCTGTAAGCCAAGATACTCTGCAACACACTGTTTCCACTAGGAGAGCAAATTTTCTCAAAAGTACTTGGAAACTCAATATCCAGAATAGTTTCTCCTTATATTCAACACTTATGTAAGCCAATACAAAGAAATTAACTTAACACAATTAAACATCAAAACAAGAGCATAGTTGACACCAATGACAACATAGATATGTCAATGACAACACCGGTGAGCACATACTTGCAACACGTATGAGGACAAAAATACATCTAGTCACCTTCCACGTAGGATGAAACATCACCGTACCAACTCCCACAAAGTGACTAAATAATATTTGCATACAAATTACAATAATAAGCAAAAAATAAATATAATTAAATAATAAATGCTAGGAACTTGCAAACGTTGAGACACCTTAATTCCCAACACAAATTTATAAATTGCAAGAGGGAAGTGAAATAGATTCTAATGAATGGGAATGGGAAAGTCTTTCTGAGTTATCTTATGAAGATAAGCAAATTGATGTAGTTTGATCATACAATTCCACAAATACATAGCATGATGGACAAAGTTTGAGGTCTACACCAATGGAGTTAGATTCACAAAATATTGAGAGTGAGACTCGCGAGGAAGGTCAAAAATCTTATGTGATAGGTAATTCTAAGGAGAGTACTATTTTTGACCTTGTAGATACCGCCATAAACCTAGATAACTCTTCTGTCCTAACCATTCTTTCCCTTGAGTCAGACCAACTAGATGATCCTCTTCAACTAGTACATCCCAAACTTATAGATTGGGAACAAAACGAGGGCCTTGAACTTGATACCTTTCACAATGATGATTCTTTAATTGACTATTTGGAACTTAGGGTTCATCTACCTCTAGGAGATCATAAGGCAAGTTTCACTATAGAACTTAATAATGTGGCTTATTTTGGAGAGAGTGCCAAGCCTTTTAGTCGCAAAAATATAAAAGTAAAAAATGAAAATAATGGTGCAAACCACTCTATGGCAGTATTAGACCATGAAAAAAAAAAGGATGGATCTGATGGTGAAAACCTTTCTGAGGTGCCAAAGGATGAAAGGATTGACACTCTCCCCAACCCTATACATTAGGAGAGATCTTCAGTCTTAATAGAACCTACACAACTAGTGACTATTGGTACAGAGGACAGCTCGAAGATAATTCATCTAGAAGAATCTTTATCAGAGCAAGAAAAGATAGAATTCATCAAATTTGTTAAGGATAGATAGATTAATTTTGCTTGGTCTTATGCGGATATGCCCAGCCTTGATCTAGATTTCATCATGTATCATTTATCAGTAGCTCTAGGAGTTAAACTAGTGAAACAAAAGTTGAGAAAAGTGCATCCGCATATAGCACTTTTAGTCAAAGAAGATTTGAAGAAGTTGTTGGATGTAGGTTTTATTAGATCAATTGATTATCTTGAATGGATCTCCAACATTATTCCTATTTCTAAACCAAACAAGAGAATTAGACTTTGCATAGATTTTAGAGATTTGAATAAAACATGCCCCAAGGATGATTTTCCTTTACCCAATATAGACATCATTGTTGATCTGACAGTAGGACACACTATGTTATCTCTAATGGATAGGTTTTCTGGTTATAATCAGATGAAAATAACACTAGAAGACCAGCACAAAACTACCTTTACATGTCTGTGGGGTACATATTGCTGAAAAGTGAAGTCGTTTGGGTTGAAAAATGCAGAAGCTACTTACCAGAGAGCAATGACCACCATTTTCCATGATATGATGCACATTATTATGGAAGATTATGTAGATGAAGTTCTAGGAAAATCACTAACACAGGAAGAACATCTGCATGTATTAGACAAGATCTTTCAGTGACTGTAGCAATTCAATGTTAGTTTGAATCCAAAGAAGTGTGTGTTCAAAGTCACATCTAGAAACCTTTTAAGATACATAGCGTTAGCAAAGGGAATTGAGGTGGATCCTGCAAAAGTGAAAGCTATAATGGAAATGCCACCTCCTAAAAATATTAGTCAATTGAGATCATTACAAGGAAAGTTGCAATCTATCTGCTAGTTTATCTCACAGTTAGCTGACAAAAGTCATCCCTTCACTCATCTACTTCACAAGAATGTTCCTTTTAGATGGGATGAGATGTGTGAACAAGCTTTTCAACTATTGAAAGAAATTTGATGAATCCACAAATATTGATGCTAATCCAAGGAAAACCATTGTTGCTTTATATTTCAGCTATGACAACCTCTCTAGGAGGTCTATTGGCACAACAGGATTATGAAGGAAAAGAACAAGCTATTTATTATATCAGTTAGACATTGGTAGGCTATGAGTTACATTATACACCTATTGAGTGAGCATGTCTTGTTGTAGTCTTTGCATCTCAAAAGCTAAGGCACTATATGTTAACTCATTCAATCAAATTTAACTCATTCAATCAAATTGGTAGCCAAAATAGATCCATTGAAATATTTACTTAGTAAGGCAGATCTGACAGGTAGATTGGCAAAGTGGGTCATGATCCTAAGAAAATTTGACATTGAATATGTGGATAGAAAGGTAATCAAAGGACAAGTAATTATGGATCAACTAGTAGATGCACCACTAAATGATGAAAATCCATTAAGTTTTGAGTTTCCAGATGAATCCATTTTTAATATAACAACTCAAGCATGGAAGCTCTATTTGATGGATCCTACACACAACATGGATCAGGAGTAGGAATTTTGTTGGTTACACCACAAGGAGATAACTTACCAAAATCATATAGAATATTATTCCCTTGCACCAACAACATGGCAGAATATGAAGCATTGGTCATTAGTCTTAGGATGACTATATAGTGGAAAGTTCAAGAGTTGTATGTTTATGGAGATTCACAACTAGTCATCAATCAAGTAAATGATGATTATCAGACCAAGGATGATAAGTTAATACCTTACAAGCACATGGTAGATGACTTCAAAGAGTATTTTGTCATGATCTCTTTTGAACAGATACCTAGACTAGAGAATAAAGCTGCAGATGCCATGGCAACTACTGCCTCACTCTTGGATATACCAGAAGATTAGTCACGTTATGAGTTTTTAGTGGAGCCATTGTCTAATCCTGCATATGATAATCCTGAAACATAGATTATATGTCAAATAGTAGGATCCGATTCCCCTTTTAATGGAAACATTTATACCTACCTAAAAGAAAACACATTGCGACCTGGCCTATCCAATAATCAACATAGAACATTTATCCATCAAGCCGCTCATTATACCATAGTTGCCAATACCCTTTATCGATGAGGTCTTGATGGTACTCTCCTTAGGTGTCTAGAGCATGAGGATTATCAAACAACCTTAAAGGAAGTTCATGAAGGTATTTGTGGAACGCACTCTAGTGGTCCCACCTTGGTAAAGAAACTTATGCATATGGGATATTACTAGCCAAGTATGGAAATAGATTCTTATCATTTTGTCAAAAAGTGCAAGAAATGTCAGATCCATGGAAATCTCATACATGCACCAGCACAAGAACTGCAACCCTTAACTACTCCTTGGCCTTTTTACCAATGGGGACTTGACCTTGTGCGAAAGATTCATCCCCCTTCATCTAATGGCCACAAATTCATAATAACTCTCACTAAGTATTTCACTAAGTGGATTGAAGCCATACCTTTAATCAATGTCACAGGAAACCAAATTGCCTCATTTATCCTGAATTATATCATTTGCTATTATGGAATTCCTCTATCCATTATCATTAATAATGGAAGACCTTTCAAAAACCAGGATATCCAAGAGCTCCATGACAAGTTCCATAGCCAATACCATTTCTTCACACCATACTATCCCCAAGGAAATAGTTAGCTAGAGGCTTCTAATAAAACAATTTTGAAAATATTAAAGAAGATAGTTAATGATGTTGGTCGTGATTGGCATGTACAACTGAATCCCACTTTTTGGGCCTACCATACTAGTATCTACACACCCATAGCTATAACACCCTATGCCCTTGTCTATAGCTCAAAAGCAATCTTGATGCAGGAGCATCTGGAAGAATTCAAGATAATTGAGACAGTTGACAGTGAGTTGCAGAATATTGAGAGTGATATGGGGAGATACTGCATTTTACCAAATTTGAGAATTAGAGGCTGTGGAGCTGAACTTAGCATCTAGGCATTGAAATATACAAAATATCACAAATTCAAATCATTTGGCTTTGAATCCAGAGAGATATGGCTATCAGAAGATTGACTATTTTTGTAGGTTTGACAGAGCAGAGCCGACAGTGTTTTCTGGAATCTAATCAGCTTGCGGAGTGATTTCGTGAATTGAAGAGGTAAAAGGAACATTATGCAATGTAGTATAGGACCTGGCCGGCCTTCATAGAGATCCGCACAAAGTTCTATGTATTTGCGGAGCAATGCCTTATGTTTAGGCCCAACCTATTTTGTGTACACGTTACCTTAACTAGTCGTTGCATTTAGGCTGACTTGTTAATGTTTAGAAATCTTGCAGAGAATATAAATAAGAGATAAAGGATTGTTTCTAGATAGTGATCGATAGTATGAAGATACGAAGCAAGATTTTAAGTTATTTTGATCTGAATGAGTAGCAGAATAGAGTAGAAGGTAGAGCAGGAAGCAGAAGGAGTTGCAGAGCAGAGAATTGAGATGTAGAAGAAAGGAATCATGAAAGAATATTGTTGTGTGAACCTTTTGTAATCCCTGAGCTATGGTCTAGCATCTAGAAAGCCCTTGAGGCATGTGTAATTTGATTTGAAGTTATAATATATGAGGCATGAGCTTTGAAGGCTGGGTTTTTCCCTGTTAGGGATTTCCCAGGATATATCTTGTGTTATGTGTTCATGAATATATGTTATCTTTCTATTAATTAATTGTTGTCTTTTGTTGCATATTCTTTATGATCATGGTGTTAGTTGATTAGACTGTAAGGTTGGACTATCCCTCACTAGACCCTCCTAACCTTGACTGCATTAAGAGGTATCAGAGCTAGGTTTCGAATCTATTGGGATGGTTGGGAATCTGCTGGGAAGGTTGTGAATTTGAAAGCATTGGAATAAGTGTGAAACCCTAGAAGTAACAATTGTCATCATTGAAAAAGATCAAGGCAAGAGAGATTCAGTTAATCTTTTCAAATTTAGTTATTTACCTAATTCATTTCAGGTGGGGAAGATTGGAAAGAGAATGAAGAAAGAAAATGAAACCCTAATGTGTGAAAGGGATATTTTGGAAGAAGAATTGTGTGAAATCAAGAAATGTAATTCAAATATGTTGGAGATGATGAAAGAACTAGGAGAAGAGAAATATGATGCACTTGAAGAAGAATTAGAAAATGTAAACAAGAGGAATGAAGAATTAGAAGCAGAGCAGAAGTTGTCTGAAGATGTTGAAAAGAGGTTTGCAAACTTGGAAGAAGGATTTAGGTTGTTTGGAAAGATTGAATAGAGGAACAAAGATCTAGAAGATAGTTTGGAAGAATTAAAGGAGAACAATTTGTAGAAAAGTGAAATATTAGGGTTGAAGGAGTAGATAGATCAGTTAGAGAAGTCACTTGTAGAATGTAGAGAAGACAATGAAAACCTGAGATCTAAGCATGAATTTTGTGATGTTTCTTGTGATACTAATGATTTGTGTGATGATGCAGAAGTTTCTTTAGATAGTGAGATTGAAGATGACAGTGTAATTGAACCTGTAGTTGTTGGTGATGGTATTGGTTTCAAAATCATCAGAGAATGGGATATGAAGTAAAAGGATTGGGAAAGCATCAACAAGGAATCATATAACCTATTGAACTAGTGATCAGATCAAGAAGTGAAGGGATTGGATATGACAAATCTAAGGATGTTATGGCAAATTTTAACAAATCAAATTAGGAAAGAAGAGTTATGTATGGTTCACATTGTAATAGACATCGGCATGAAAAGGAATTGTGTTGGGACCTTTACCCTTGTAAGTTTTGTGGATTAAGGAATCATTAAGAAAGGATATGTTGGGCTAAAATGAGAAGGAGAAAATCTATGGCAGGTTGTATATAGAAGAATTATGGATGGATTGATGGATAGGAATGGAAACATGTTACTTATATGTTTAGAGGGAGGTATAGACTGAAGTATTCATGTGTTGGATCAGGATATAGAGAAAGAAGGCCTTATGCAGAGCAGAACAAGGATAGTAATTCAAACTATAGAGGGAGAAGTGACAGAAGTCATAAATGTTCTCACAGTAAAAGATACCATAAGAATGAAAGAAGATTTGTTTGGAGAAGAAAATAATCAAGCAAGAAAAGTCATCAAGAACCTGTTACCAAAGAAGCTAATAAAGGAAAAGAAGTAGAGAAGATAGAGACAGTTTGTGTAGAGGAAGAAAAGCCTATTGATATAGAGATAGTTTATGTAGAAGAAGAAGAACCTTTTGAATCATTGAGTGTAATAGAGAAACTAGAGGAAGGTGAAGCATCAATCTTAAGGAGATTTGTGTTATAGAATTGAGAAAATAGTGCAAGATAGAATTTTTGTAAAATCATTTGAGAAATAGTGTAAAGCATAGCAGAGAAAGAGAAGTTCATGATAGATATCGTACTAGAGGAGAAATATTGTGTACCAGATTGAAGTGAATATGGAAAAGGAAACAAAGAAAAGTACAGAAGAAGTGAATGCAAAAAGAAACTATAAGATTTTGATGAATGCGAAGGAATTTGTGATAGGAACCTAAGATCATAAAGTATTACAGAGAAATTGAGAAAGTGAATTGATTGGATCAGGAAGTAACTTAATTGTTCTGGAGGATGTATGTATGTATTTTTTCACTCTTAAGTGATTGAAATATACATTGAGCTTGAGGCAACTTGCGGAGAAGACTTGCTCAGACTGCCGATCATTGAGGCAGTGTAGGGCTTGCAAGTAGACTGCTGAATCTAGACATGACAAGATGAAGAACTTGAGGTAGTTTTCTAGGGTGGACTTGAATAGACCACCAACCTTGAGGTAGTTACAAGTACATAAAAATAGATCACCGAATCTAGATTATCTTTGAGGTAGTTTTGCAGGGTGGAATTGAACAGAACGCCAACTTTGAGGTAGTTGTAAGTACCTGAAGACAGATTGCAGAACCTATTTGATTTTGGCATAATATAGATCAAAGTGAAGAGACTCACTTTTCAAATAACCTTGAGAGTCTAATGTAGGAGCATCTGGAAGAATTCAAGATAGTTGAGATAGTTGACAGTGAGTTGTAGAATATTGAGAGAGTGATCTGGGGAGATACCGTATTTTACCACATTTGAGAATTAGAAGCTGCAGAGCTGGACTTAGCATCTAGGCATAGCAATGTACAACATATCAATAATTCAGATCATTTGGCTTTGAATCTGGAGAGATATGGCTATCAAAAGATTGACTATTTTTATAGGTTTGACAGAGCAGAGCCGGTAGTGTTCTGTGGAATCTAATCGGCTTCCAGAGAAATTCTATGACTTGTGGAGGTAAAAGGAACATTATGTAATGTAGTAAAGGACTTGGCCAACCTTCATAGAGATCTGTGTGAAGTTCTATGTATTTGTAGAGCAATGCCTTATGTTTAGGCCTGACCTATTTTGTGTACACATTACCTTAACTAGCCGTTGCATTTAGGCCGACTTGTTAATGTTTAGAAAGCTTGTGGAGGATATAAATAAGAGATAAAGGATTATTTCTAGATAGTGATCAATAGTATGAAGATACAAAGCAAGATCTTAAGTTGTTTTGATCTGAATGAGTAGCAGAATAGAGTAGAAGGTAGAGTAGGAAGCAGAAGGAGTTGCAAAGAAGAGAATTGAGATGTAGAAGAAAGGAATCATGAAAGAATATTGTTGTGTGAACCTTTTGTAATCCTTGGGCTGCAATCTAGCATTTGGAAAGCCCTTGAGGCATGTGTAATTTGATTTGAAGTTATAATATATGAGGAATGAGCTTTGAAGGCTAGGTTTTTCCCTGTCAGGGTTTTCCCAGGATATATCTTATGTTATGTGTTCATGAATATATGTTATCTTTTTGTTAATTAATTGTTGGCTTTCATTGCATATTATTTATGATCATGGTGTTAGTTAATTAGGCTGCAAGGTTGGAATTTCCCTCGTCAAACCCTCCTGACCTTGACTACATTAAATCTTGCCTATCGAGGTCGAGTTACCCTCTCTACGAGTATCATTAAAGGGTCTAATAACTGATGAAGAGTATCAAGTTTCCAGGCTTCAAGAGTTAGAGTTGTTGGAGGAAAGACGAAAAAATGATTTTAATCATGTTAAGGCCTATCAACAACGTATGTCACGAAGCTACAATCATAGAGTGAAGCCCAAAGTTTTTCAAGTTGGTGACCTAGTTATGAAGGAAAACCCCAAAAATCAACTAGATAGATAAAAGAAGGGTAAGTTTGAACCAAATTGGCTTAGTCCTTATGTAATCATTGCTACTTACGGATCTGGAGCATACTAGTTGGCAAAATTAGAAGGTGAGTTGTTGGATGATCCCATCAATGGTATGCATCTTCAAAAGTTTTATACTTAGCTTAACCCCGATGCAAGGGAATATATAAAAGATAAAAAAAATGGTGCAATAAAATTAAATGATGAAAACCTAGACACAGACGCTATTTGTGATAAACTAGTCTCCATCTTTTAGGATTTCCATTTTTATCCACAAAGATCTTTTCTTTCACATCCATAAAACCACTAATGATACTTATCATGGCTTATTGCTTGCTCTCTTTTACCATCTTACCAAATAAACTATATCTACCATATCTACAAATAAAGTTATCCATCAAGTTGCTCATCCATCCATTCATCCATCATTAGTGTCAATCTACATAATCGAACTACATTACCTTTGCGACTTCATGTAGGCAAGGCCATCATCGATGAGCCCCTGAGGCACTAGGTCAATCCCTTAGGGTTTATCACATCGAAGCTTTCATTCATACCTCTCATCCTACTATAGTCTGTTACACTTCATAAATAATCAAACTACATTTCCTCTATGACTTCACGAAGGAAAGGCCATCATCGATGAGCTCCCAAGGCACTAGGTCAGTCTATTAGGGCCTATCGCATCGAGTCTCCCATCAATTCATCCATATGTTTTTCATCCATAATAAGTAGGTCCTTTACTTGACTAGGGAAAAAATCCTCGACCCAGTTATAGAACTGGATTCTTAAGTGTCACAAATCTAGAGGATAACAATCTAGATCAAGATATTATCTTCATACAACAAACAACATAATAATAAGCTTTCAAACATAATTTTGACATAAGACATTAACCTATACCAGACAAACAACAACTTGCCTAAAATATTAAGATGATTTTATCTATTATGACAAGAAACCAATATCTATGGTAAGAAGACTTAATTGTTGTTATAAGTCTTATGTCTTGATTTTCATTATCATGTTTCCTATGCTACTCAAGGATGTCCAAGACTAGAGGAGCTATGATGGGGCATGATTATTTCATTTGTTTGTTGTTTGTGGGTTAATCTTTAGTAATGTGAAGATTTGTCTAATGACATGATTAGAAAAAGATCATTGAGGATGTTATGGGTCTAAGCATGAAAGAGTACAATTCTTGTCTATTGATACATGCAAGCAATACTCAGGTCATCTCGGTTCAATTATACCTAGATGCTTGTATTCTCTTACAACATTTTTAAAAGCTCAATGATGAAAAAGCACTTCAAACATATATACAAGATGAATTAGGTCTCATTCATGCATATTAAGTTTGCATTTCATTTCATTTATAAGCATTTTACAGTTATCATTTTCCAAGTTGTTATGATTTCATAGTTATCTTTCTTGTGCTTATTCATGGCTTAGGATCCAAGTCATTTCTGTCATTCCTCTAAGTTCCATTTATCCAAGTCATTTTCTAATTCTTCCAAGTGATCTTTTATTCATGATTGAGTATACTTGGCATAACAAAAACTAATCAATATCATTGTGCATATCATGGGCATTGTAATCATAAGTTCATATCATTTAAGTACTTTATCTAAAAACATTTAGATCATGATTTCAAAGTAATTCATATAGTGATATCACATATCCACATAGGTCTCATACATAACATTATCATCAAAAATTGAAAATATAGATAACATTGTCATAGCATTTGCATATTATATCATCATACATAGAAACTTAAAACATCATGTATTAGGAGTCATCAAAATATGCATTACATCATCATAAACTATAAGCATATAAATTTATGTCTATAACATTAATCATAGAAATATGTTATCATAAGAAACAATAGACACATCATATCATAAATATCATATGCAACATAGAATCAACATAACAAAATCATCATCATAAGATCATATAGAAAACACTCATCAATAGGGAACATGCATATAGTTTGTCAAACTCATATGTATATTATATCATCAAAAAAATAAAATGTCCAAGTATAAAATGATATCATGAATTATAAACTTGAGCTATAAAAATAATGGGTATACAAAAGGATATATGTCTCAAGTGTCTATGAGGCACTACCTCTAGAAGGTGTTGGCTGCTACTACTGAGAACTAGAAGGCCATGTCCCTAGTGGTCCTCAAGGAGGTGGAGGCCCCATAACCCCTCCACTCTCAGTCTGTGTCTTCTTGGATTTTCTATGTGAACTCTGAGCAAAGCTACCTGCTCTCCACTCAGGGGGGTACCTCCTGCTTGTATAGAGATCTCCTGTACTACGCAAACCATCGTTGCAATGGTCTACCCACTAAGACCCTGATCTATATTCTACTAGACTTTTTGTAGTAAGGCCTCTATCTTGGTGTATCTATAGATAGTAGTATCCCACTCTAATGCCATTGCACTCACATCCCCCTGCAGCTACACAACCTGTCCCTATAGCTGAGCAACCTACCCCTATAACTGAGCCACCTGGGCTCATAATGTTGTCATCTCTCTACCACCAGTGCCTGTGCCTAATCCGGCACCTAGGGCTATACCTGTGGTTGCACCTGTATCTATAGAGGCCTCTACACTCTCTGTCAAACTCTCCTCTATCTGCCTCCATCATCTCCATCTTCTCCATCATCTCCATCTCCACCTCTCTCACCTCTACTACCTTGTTGTCTCCTCCTCCTCCATGAAGCCTCCTCATCATCATCCTCATCCTCTAGTCATGGAGCTACCTCTCTAGGTCCTTAATATCTAGGAAATAGATGAGATACAAAGTATGTTGTGTAATCTATTGTCATCCCAACATCCACAATGTCGCTCCTCATATCCAAAACCTAATATGGGATCTAAAGAAAGTTTGCCCATGCCTACTTAAAAGATGCTACTAGACCCCATTGAGGATGCTCTTTGTGCATTTGAACAAATACAATAGAACCTTGGGGCATCCCCTGGATCATGCTGAACTATCAGAACACACGAGCAACAATATGTCTATCAATAATATAGGGAGTCATCCCTATCAACCATCATGTCTGAAAACAAAAAGGTAGCTCTGTTGCATCATCCTCCCAAGGCTCGCAATCTAGATAAGGTCACCAATCCACTACATCTACATTATCCAATTCATGTCTC
Organism: Cunninghamia lanceolata; assembly: GCA_027924645.1. Lineage (NCBI taxonomy): Eukaryota > Viridiplantae > Streptophyta > Pinopsida > Cupressales > Cupressaceae > Cunninghamia > Cunninghamia lanceolata. The sequence continues at coordinate 7,915,717 of BSBN01000685.1, read as the reverse complement.
CAATACTCCAGCTTTCCCAGCTTGGGATGGAAAATAGTGCCCTGATAAGCATAAGTGTATGGTTGTCCCCTGCCTCTCACTCCCATGCATATAGGCCATGTAACTAGTATATGACCCCATGCCCATATCTGTAATAAAGAAACCATGGCAGACAGACTAGCAATCCCATCATAGACAAACTAATGCAAGTCACGGTATAGGTGAGCTAGTAGGTAGACACCCCAAGTAAAATGTGTCCCCTCAAATACCATCCGCTCTATAGTCCACTCCCATCCAACTGTTAGCCCATGTGATCTCCTATCAAGACAGATCACACCTCCAATCAATCCTACTAATACTGATGGTAGTGGCTCATAATAATAGTCTACCATATTTGTCTAGCTGATCTCCATACCATCTATATCCTCATCATCGAATACTCTATGACACTCATCAAGTCCATCTCTTGCATGTGGCTCATAGGTCACTATATCACCATAAATCATAATCCTCAGAATTCGGTATACATCCTCCAAGGTAACAGTCATCTCTCTAGTAGGTAAGGAAAGGTGCAGTGCTCACTGTGCCATCTCTGTGCCAAAGTAGTCAGCATACCCAGATTAGCTTGAATCTCAAGCATAAATGCTACATACCACAATCCTGTCAATCCAAGTACCAACTGATCCATCTCAGTCAAGTATGGCCATAACAACTGTGTCAGTGGAAATCACTCTTGTGACATCATGACATCTAATTCCTCCTATAAGCAACAACCCAAGTGTGTTAATCAACAACAACTAAGCTGTATATCTATCAAATCTATCCTATCATCTCTTCTAAGATTCTATCAATCTCAAAGATCACCCATCAGTTGGCCAACATTGACGACGATGCCGACTTAATCAAACCCTTAAGTAAATAATCTCTCATTCATATGCACAACTTTAGTTATCAAAAGTGTAGCTTTAGCACATATGTGCAAAAAGACTATGCATATATGCAACTTTAATCATATGCACATGGGTCAGTGGTGTTATGATTAGTCTCCAAGTGGGATATGATATGGTGTGGAATCTAATCAGTCTCCAAGTGGAAGATTGTTGTTATATGGAGCCTAATCAGACTCAGAGGTTAAATTTTCCACACTTTTATTGGTGCGGTTTCCCCCCAAATTATTTAACAGGGGAGTGCAGAGGGTAGAGACCCTCCTGTAGGGCCCAAAGGGCTTATCCCCTTGGTAGGAGCCCAGGGTGGGGGTCTGGGAGCAATGCCCCCAGCGGGGGCTACTAGGGATAGCAGCCCCAGTCGGGGGCTCGGGGGCAGTGCCCTTGAAGAAAAAATTACCTATTATTTTATAAAGACATCGAGAGGTATTTTTCTATTGGCCGATATAAAAAAAACCTATTTTGTAACTGACATAAGTCTTGATAAAATAGCTAAGGGTTATGGTTTCCGTTGATGTATTGTATTGTAGCATTTGCAACGGTATTGAGTTGCAAGGATTGTTAGTTGTAATTAGTTTGATTTGCTAGATAATAATATTGGACTCTCTATTGGTGGATGTAGCCCAATTTTGGGTGAACCACATTAAAAATTATCTCTCACTATTATTATTTCTATGTATTTTTATTCCTCTATTTAATCTTTATTTGCATTTAATTGATATCTTCTGCATGCAATTCCTAACATCATCCTCATTTTCACACAACAACAAGAGAGATCATACTTACATGCTGTAGAAATTCATATCAAGTATCAAAAGCATGCCTTTGGCTTCCATTTGCATAGTATTATGATTAGCAATCTCCATTATCATATCATTTAGAATTATGTAGTCTCCATAGTTGCATTGCATTAGCTTTATCAAGATCATTATCATAGTTTAGCATTGTAGAAATCATTTACATTGCATAAAATCCACCACAAGTCCACTCATCTTAGAGTCATCTTGAAACAAAGAATTGCAATTCTGAGAGCATAATTACAATCAACAAAATCAAGATCTCAAGAAGATAGGACACAATGGGACACGAAGGAGAAATCTGAGTTTTGAAGGTATAAATCATTTTTATTTCAAATTCTGTATTTTTCTTAGTTTCATTGGTGATTTTGGTTTGAGTAGAAATTTAGATTATTGTGGTAGATTAATAGGTTTTTATAGTTGTTTCCAAATAATCAATCATAGTGAGATGTCTTTCTTCCTTGGACTTCAAATTACTCAACTAGATGATGGTATCTTTATTTCTCAAGATAAGTATGTAAGAGAGATGTTGAAGAAGTTTGGTTTGGAGGATTCAAAACCAGTGAGTACTCCTATGGTCACTGGTGTTACCTAAGAAATGATAATGAGTCTTTGGAGGTTGATCAGACTTCCTATAGATCTATGATTAAAGGATTGTTCTACCTGACTACTTCTAGACATGATATTATGCATGCAGTATGTGTGGTTGCAAAATATCAAGCCAATCACAAGCAAACACATGAGAAGGTAGTGAAAAGAATATTCAAATATTTGAAGAGAACTTTGGATTATGGCTTATGGCATCCAAAAGGTAATGACTTTGATTTGAGTGCATACATTGATGTTGATTGGGCTGGTTGTGTTGATGATAGAAAAAGTACAAGTGGTGGTGCTTTCTTTTTAGGAAGCAAATTAGTTTCATGGCAAAGCAAGAAGCAAGATTTGATGTCATTATCAATTGTAGAGGTAGAGTATATTGCAGTAGTAACCTATTTGATGCAGGAGCATCCCTAGTTCAAGAGCAATCTTGCATCAACCAAAAACATTTGCATTTCAGTTTGTTTCTTTTCATTTTCTAGTTCAGTACAGTCAATTCAGTTAGTAGCAGTTTCTATGTTTGGTCTGCATTCTACCGCAGTTGCATTTCAAACTTTACAGAGTTGGACTTAGCATCTAGACACATTCATGCACATCATATACAAATCTTAGATCATTTGGATCAGGTACTGGTAAGATATCGATATTAGAAGATCGATCGTTTTCTCATAACAGAGCATCCTGACAGTCCCAGACAATCAGCTAAAGGAGAAGACTTACGGAGCTAAAAGACACATCATTCATTATTTTTGGGTTCATGTCCGACCTTCCCTAAGATCTATACACCATTCCATTCATTTGCAGAGGAGTTCTACATGATTAGGTCTGACCTATCTATGTACACACATTGTGGCTCTTCATTGGAGTTTGTGATCTTCCCTGGCTGACGTGGAGGACTCTTATGTTCCAAAGATGATATAAATTGATGTAATAAATACCTAGGAAAGTAGTTGATCATTAGTTCATAGTTGATAATTTGAATTTCTCATGAAGGAGCTTCAAAGCTATAGCTTGTGAATATTCTGTAATTGTGAAATCAGGATTGTGATCCCTAATTATAAGCTTGCATGTTGCTGACCAATTTGTATTTGAATTCTATGATATATTGAGTGATTGAATATGCATTTGATTTATATCTTCAAGTTATTTCTATTGTGTTTACTCTAGCTGCATGGCCTAGACAGTTCACTTTGTGGACCCTCCTAATCGTGACTACACCAAGTGGTATTAGCGAGAAAATTTGAATCTTTGGGAGTGAGTTGAGAAAATTTGGTGAAGGAATTCTATAAGATCTTTCTATGAATAGATCTCCAAATCCAAGGTAGGTTACTTGTGTTGTCAACTGATCACCGATTGTGAGGCACTTGTCGTCTTGTAGCCCGATCGCCAAATTTGAGGCAATTACACTTGATCCTAGGAAGAATGCCACCAAGGAGAATCCCTACTATTGGAACAATGGCTGGAAGAATGGATGAGATGATGGAGATGATGAAAACCATGCGAGTTTTCTTGGATGCTATTGAAGAATATCAGAAAAGAGGACTTACACCTCAACCTAATGTTGAAAGTGATGATGATGAAGAATTTCAATCCACTAATCAAAATGCTAAAACCCTAGGAGATGAAGAAGAAGAAGAATCAGATCAATTGAATATGTTGCGAGCTATTTCAAAGATTGGGAAAATACCTAGAGTTGATGTACCAAATTATATTAGCAATATAAATCCTGAAGAGTTAATTGACTAGATGAATGACCTAAAAGAATACTTTGACTATGAAGAAATTGAAGATCCAGAGAAGGTGAAATTTGCAAAGACAAAGTTAAAAGGACATGCTACTATATGGTGGAAAGAAGTTCAGTTGGATAAAAATAGGAGAGGAAAAGAGAAGATTGCAAAGTGGGATAGAATGGTGACAAAATTGAAGAATCGGTTCATACATGTTGACTATGAGTTGGAACTATTGAAGAGATTGCAAAACCTGAGACAAAAGGAGAAATCTGTGAAGGAGTACACTAAAGAATTTCATAATGATCATAAGGGTAGGATATAGTGAAGCAAGAAAGGAGAAAGTGGCTAGATACATCAATGGACTGAGATTAAACATTCAAGAAGAATTGAGTTTGGTAAGGATGACAACATTGGAAGAAGCATATCAGTTTGCCCTGAAAGTTGAAGAAAAGTTGAACAAGAGGCATGATCAGAGACAAAGAGGTAGAGGACATAAATTTCAAAGAGGTAGAACATTTCTGGAGGAGGGAGATCATATGTAGAGAAGAACAAATAAGACAACACATTCAAGGAGGACAACGATAACAATGCATACCAGAGAGATGACAGAACTTTCTACCCGAAAGGAAACCCTAGTCCATACCGGAGTGAAGGATACAGAAGAGAAGGAAGAAGAATTGATAGGAGAAAATTTAGAGGAACCTGTTTTAAATGTGGAGGTGAAGGACATAAAGCATTTGAATGTAATTAAGGGAGTACAAGCAAGAGAATAGAGAACAGTGGAAGAGAATCCTATGTGGAAGAAGAACCTATTGGATCACCTAGTTCAGCTGGTAAACCTAAGAAAGGGGAATCACTTGTAATAAGGAGAGCACTATTTCAAGTAGACACAAATGAGGAACCACCGCAAAGGAAGAGTTTATTCAAAACCAAATGCAAATCAGGAGGTAATTGTTGTAAGGTTGTAATTGATAGTGGTAGTTAAGATAACCTAATTTCAAAGGAGATAGTAACTAAGCTGAAGTTGGAAAGATTGAAACACCCTAAGCCCTATCAGATAGCATGGATTTAGGATGATCATAAGGTACTAGTTAGTGAACAATGTTTGGTGAAATTTCATATTGGATCTTATCATGATGAAGTATTGTGTGATATTATTCCTATGGATGTTTGTCATATCTTTTTGGGTAGACCTTGGCAATATGATAGAAACGTTATACATGATGGGAGAAAGAATACATATACTATAACATCAAATGGAAAGAAAATTAATTTGATTCCTTTGGAAGATAATCCTAAGAGTGAAGTATGTGGGAATGCTAGAATCTATTTGGTAGATGGAAGAAAATTTCTAGATGGTTTGAGACATGAGAATATGTGTTATGCTTTGATCCCTAAGAAGCCTGAAACATTAAAGGAGACTGAAGAATCACAACTGGAGGAGATAACTGAGTTGCCAATAGAGTATGAAGACATCATATTAGATAATGTACCTAAGGTTTGCCTAACAAAGCAGCACACATAATGACACCAGTAGAGAATGAAGAATTGAATAGATAGATACATGAATTTTTGAGGAAAGGTTTGATCAGGGAAAGTTTGAGTCCTTGTGTAGTACCTACAGTGTTAGCACCAAAGAAAGATGGAGAATGGAGAATGTGTACAGACTCAAGAGAAATAAACAAGATCATAGATATGGGCTTCCTTCCTTAAGCCATCAAAGGGTTTGGAGGAATAGAGGCCACCACCGAAGATTGAGAGTCCAAGGGAGAAGGGTCTTGTACCATGGGCTACTTTCTGCCAGTCTTTGGGGAGGAATAGGAGCAGATGTTGAAGGTCAGGAATGTCTGGATTGTGTGGGTTGTGTGAGTCTAGGTCTTGGGTAAGATGTTAGATTTGGGACCTCTGCATAAATTCCAAATGCTCAAGGTCAAGGAGGTCGATTGATTCATATTGTTTTCTCTTCTCTACCTATGGGGTAGGAAAAGGGGTAGAAACAACAACCAGAGATTGAGGTCCCTCATGGGTAGTATCTGGTTCGGTTGAAGATGAGGCATCGATAGATAGCTGAGCAATGCAATTCACTTTGAATTTATGATATGATAAAAGTAATAAATCATTGCAAGGTCATAATGGTTCAATTGGTGTCAACTAGAAATAATCCAAGGAGAAGTTTCCTCTAAGTGTGAGAGGTTTAAACCCAATATGATAAATAGTGTGTACTTGTCCTTCATGAGGAAACTTTAGGCACTTATGGATTATGGAGGGGACTACTCTCATGGAAGAGAGCCACGGGTGGCCCAACTTCACATGAAATTAGTCAAAAGTGGGAATGATTGAGAATGGGACATCCAGGAGTTCTCATCCTACCTGGGCGAGAAGGGTGAGTGATCCAAAGGTACAATGAGAGGGTCCATCGTGCGCTTGCATCTAGACTTCTGATTTTTCATACTTGTCCTAATATAGTTCATGTACATATAGAAATTCCTCTATGACTACATTTACCATACACACTGGGTCAATTAGTACACCCTTGGTGGGGTTCTCATCGATGAGTGCAAAAATGTACAGAGGTCTATCATATACATGCATGGGTACATCAATGGGTGTGAAAGATATGATTGGCTTAGGAATAGATCACACTTGACTAGGAAAAGGGCAATCGTCAACCATGTTAATCATCTTGGATAGGGAGGTGGTAGGGTTGTCAATAGACATGATAGTAACCACAGGATTAGAGGGAAGTTCAATTAGGATTGTGATGAGGCAATGGGTTTGTGTATATTTGAAGGTTTTGATTAGGTGGGTGACAGACTTATTCCCTCTATCTTTCACTTTAGAGGCCTAGATGACATTCTGATTGATGAGCTCTTGCACATTATGTTTGAGATGCATGCATATATTAGTGTCATGTCCATTTCCTTTTGGAACTGACAAAAGGCCTTTGGGTTAAAAGGTGACAAGGGTTTTGTGGTGTCCACATAATGGATAGGTAGAAGTTGGATGAGGTTATTGTTTAAAATTTGTTGCATAATGTCATAGAGTGATTCAGAGAATAGGGTGAACTACTGATTCCTTGTCTTATTTTGTGATCAGAGGGCCATAACACTTTGAGTTGGTGTAGTGGCCACTACTTGCTAAACATTATTAGAAGAGTTTATTTTAATTAATATGGAAATAAGAAGGGGCATCAGATTCCTAGTGAGAGTCTATGATGATGATCCCTCATACTAACTAACTAACTGCTAGTAGTCACAATGTATCATCCAGAGATGCATGAATGAAGAATAATGCATTATCAAAAGATTATCCCTTATCTGAGGCTATAATTTTTTGATGAAAACCCATTACACATCAGATTCTAGGAGTGCATAAGGTATCTATAAGAAGAGGGCCTAATGGTGGCCAAAAGTTAGCAACCTTCTCTTTTGCTCCCTGGCGATAATGGACAAGATTAGTGAGTGTGACCTACGGTCCAATATTTGCTTGGAAGTGTTGAAGAAATTGGTTGAATAGTTGTTGGAAAGAAGTGATTAAGTGATCAAGACCAAAGAATAACCAATCCAATGTGGTATCTTTAAGAGACCATGGGAAAATATTTGCTAGCAAAGCATCCTAGAAAATGAAATTTCTACATAATGTTGTAAATGTTGAAACATGGTTATGTGGATCTCCTTTACTAGTGTGCTTCTCAAATCATGGAGCCTCCAAGTTTTGTCAGAGGGGAGAGGCAAGAATGGCTAGGGATAATGGACTTCTAGTATAGTATGATAGGATGGTATGCTAATATGAACTTGTGGAAATAGTGGCTATTTGTTGTTGTGAAGAGTTTACATTTTGAAGGAGTTGGGTGATAACAAGGTCTATGTTATGAGTGGATTGAGTTTGGATAACAAGTGGGATAGTGGTGTTGGGTGGCTGGGAAACTCCATGGTTAGGTCTAGGAAAAGTAAATGATAATGAGGAGGTAGGGGGAATAAACCCATATGATTAATAGGGTTCTCACCCATTCTAATATAATTTGTGTTAGCATTCATAGCTTGCACTGCATTTGAATGTGACTCATTAATTGTTTCTACACAACTAGCTAGCAATGGAACATTGTTATTCACAATGTGATCTAAGCTATGTAGAAGATCCATGCCATGCAGATCACTAGTTAGAAACTTTTGGAGGTTCTCTACGAGTGGACCAGCCTCATCAGCTAGGCACTCCATACCCAATAAATCCTAAAAATTGGCCAGGTGACTGTCCAACGTCTGGATTTGGGCTTGGGGTACACTAGTTATGAGCATGTCTTTATTAAGGGTCCCTCTAATATATTGTGGCCTGAGGATTGTAGGGGTGTTAGAGAGAGAAGAGGGGTTGCTAAGTTACTCTAGAGTTACCCATTGAGAATATAAAGATGTCTATTTCTAATTGCATGGAGTTGGAGCTACCAGGAGCACGAGAACCCATGAACAATCTTAAGCTTCTGCGAATGGTAAATTCTAAGTCGGAGCACTAGGTTGTGAAGCTCATAAACCACTAAGAGCTCCACAACACACAAGTACTCTAAGATTTGAATGTTAGAAGAAGGGGAATTGTTTTGAGAGAGGAAGTTTTGGTTTTAGAAAAAGAAAATGAATGTTTTGTTTTATTGTTTCAAGTACATGAGATTCACCAGAATGTGTGATAAGAAAATTAACTCTAACTAAACTGTCTTTAATCAGAGCAACTTCCTATTACACATTAGGATACTAGCCACCAAAGATGTATATCTTACTGCTATCCAATTAGGAAGAGTAATAATATATGGGCTATATCCCTTTGTTGAAATTGAAATAGAAATGATTAAATATTACTAACTAAAACTAACTAAGACAAGAGAAAATAGAGGAAATACAGAGATAGACGTAGTAATTCATAGAAATAAATATAGAAAGGGAAGTAATAGATCATGAGGAACCTAGCACCAGGAGGGTAGCCTCACTACCCAGGATGATAGTGTGTAATGCAGATGTTTGCACTTAACGTTGTAGTTTGTACGATGTTGAAAACCAAAGAAAAATTATCTGTATGACTTTTCACATATTTCAATGACTTCTTATTGAAGCAAATAGAATAGTTACTACATAAAAATTGACATATAAGAAAAATAAATAGAAATGATATGATGAAAATGAAATAATGAAATCAACAAGGAAGGAAAAAGGGAGTGCAAACAATCTTGTGTACAAAATCCTTTCTCTCGCAACCTGTGATCACAAACAGAGAAGAAGGGTTGGGCTATATAGAGGTTTTCCTCAGTAAAAAGCCATTTTTGGTGTTTCCACCTCAATGATAGCCAGAGATTGAAATATTTATAAAATAGTGTGTGCTCTAAATTATAAGTCTGTCTAGAATTGTGATGAGCAGTGACAAAATGATGTTGCAATATTGATAAATGAATAAATAAAGAAATGACATTCAATAGAAAGATAAAAGCTAATCTAGATGAATTGATAAAAGGGTTGAGAAAGAGATTAAAAAGATCTCATTGGAAGACTATTGCATAAGGGAACAATACTTTATTCTAAAGTATATAAATTTTGAACAAGAGCCTTTTGGATAGTGCAAGATATCAAAGTAAATTACGTCAATTGATTGTTTTCAATAGCCTGTAACAAACAATGAGCATGTAATAATAAAAATATAAGAAATATGGTAGTGAGTAGTGATTTGGTAGAGATTCACTATGAAAATATTTTGATCCTTTGAATGGAATAGTGACAAGGTTTTATAGAAGAGGCAAGAGGCCAAAAAGCTAGGAAAGGAGTCATTTGGGCACATGGATAGACATCAGAAAAGGTTCAAAATGCCACTCAAGTAAAAATACACCTTCTAAAAATGGTTGATGAACTAAAAGACACTATCAGGATGTCAGCACATGGCATAGACGTCCATGCTTAGCACTTTCATATGTGCAACTTAAGTTTTAAAAAAGTTCAGATTACTCAGGCACTGTCAAGGCTAAGGCAATTTTATAGTTTTTGGATAGGAAAAGTAAAATATGTCAAAGCAAAATTTGAAAAGCACACTAAGGGAGTGGACACTAAAGAAAGTTCCAGATAAAGCGTGAAATTGTGGGCGAGTATAATTTATGACACTACAACAAGGAGCATAAGAGATTGAAGAAATACTTGATTGTAGAATTGGGAAAAGCACAAGAAACATAAAAATATGAGGAATAATTGGTAGAATGGAAATATAAAACAATTTAAGACTCTACCTGGATGTCCAAAGAAAAGGTTGACCAAATTGGTTTTCCTTTATCATAGAGCCTTGAACAAAGGCAAGAAGATCACTTTTAAATTACCTAGGGTGTTTGATGTAGGAGCATTCAATGTGTAAGAGAAATATTTCATCAACCAAAAAATTATTTATTTAATGTTTATTTATTTTATAGGCACTTTACTAGTTCTACAAATATTGAGCAATAGTTTGAGTCAAGTTTGTGGCACTACATCTCATTGCACTTATGTTTTGATAGGTTTAGAACTTCATATCTATAATTGTAGTCACAATCTAGCCATTAGTGACACTGCAATGAACCACAATTAATAATACTTGATTATGGTTGAGACCATAGATTACACCAAGCTATTGCAAATATGTGTCTCATCAGTGTTGTCATTGATGTCAACATATCCTTGTCATTAGTGTCAATTATATCTTATTCTATTGCTTATTTAGAAGACTTGTATGTTGAGGATATTGAGAAAATTAGCCTCTTCAGAAGAAAGAAGTGAGTTACATATCTCTCTATCAGAGACAATGAAGATAGTGTAGTTTAGTGAAGTAGGTTGCTCCGCATTCCCAGTAAGATGAAGATTAGAGTTCATGGATTAAAGGGTTTGTAGAGGATTGTCTGAAGTTGTTCTCGTCAAGATTTGAGAGGTCCACATGGAGAATTGGCGAAGTTAAGGCCATCCAAGTAGAACTAGGTTTTGCAGTTATTTAGAGGTGACAGAGTGACAGAAATTTGGTCCGGATTGATCCGCATTGGAATATTATGATCTGCGGATCTAGAGGTGTGTTTGGGATGTTGATGTATATCCTCAACTCAAGTGGTTCTTGGTTTGGAGGTCCGCAAGAAATCTTTCTAGTGTGACAGTCATGACAGTTAGTGTTCTTGAGTTCCTGAATGAAGGTGCAAGTGTTTCTAGTGATTTGAGTTGGTGCGGTTGTTCCTGTTGATTTCATTGTGCTTGTGGTGGTCTCTGAATCAGGTGCTTGTTGTGTTGGTGGTCTACATTATGGATTGAGCTCATGGATGAAGATCTCTCCTTGGGTGTTGTTGTTCTTTCAAGTCTTGGCTGACTGGATGCATGGTGCATGTTGTAGATAATCTAAGAGAAGTTTTATGTAGCATGGCATGATGTAAGAAGATTTGAGTCCCAGTTATGTTTGGCCGATAGTACAGTGGTTCACATGTAGTATTTTAAGTCTTGTGATTGTAATTGCTTGTAATACCTATTTTGGAGAATGTTCCAGATAGATGATTGTTTGGCCGACTTTGATGTTCATTCCAAAGTTGATGACATGTATAAATAAGTGTTGTGAAGTTGTGGAAAAGTAGTGAAGATGTGGATGTAATGAGGAAGTGAGTGGAGGTAGAGCAGAGGTGTTGTGCGCTTCAATAGAACTGAACCTTGCATGAAGAAGATGTTGGTTCTTAGTTCGATCTTTCAGTGTTAACATTGTAAATGTTCTTATAGACAATGAGCCTCCTTTGAGTAGTGAGCTCTGGGCAGTGCACCTGAAGGCAAGTGCTTTCCCATTTTCTATTCTTTTAATAGAGAATAAATCTTGTGGGTTAACCCCCACCATGGTTTTTCCCTTAACCAAGTTTCCACGTAAAATCATGGTGTTATGTGTGTTGGTTATGTATCTGCTCTTGTCTTGATTGATTCATGCTTAGATGGCTATATCATTAATCTATTTATAAGTGATACAGAAGATTAAATGCAGAAAAAGATAAAGTTTTGTGACAACTGATTCACCCCCCCTCTCAGTTATCTGCCCTAATTTCAACAATTGGTATCAGAGACGGTTCCTCTAAAAGAAGCTTGATCGCTTGAGGAGATCCTGGATGTCAACTTACAAGAAGGATAGTCTGAGATTTGATGGAACAAATTACTCTCTTTGGAAGAGTCGCATGGAGTGCCATTTGCAATGCATGGGTGATGCTTATTGGTTGATAACAAAGGATGAGTATAAGCCCCCGGAGAAAGGTCCTTCAACTCCAGATGAACTCAAAGATGCTGAAAACAACATTCAGACTAAAGAAGCATTGTTAAGTACCCTAATTGATACAAAAATGACAAATGCCCTAGAATTGAAAACTGCTTATGAAATATGGAAGAAGTTGGAAACTCTATATGAAGGTGATGCATATGTCAAATGTCCTAAGTTATAGAGCCTGAAAGGTAGATACGAAAGTTTGAGGATGAGTGAAGATGAAAACATCACTTCCTACATGTAGAAGGTGAATGAACTTGTGTGTAGTATCAGGTGTGCTGGTGGAAAATTGGAAGAATCAGAGATTGTTGGCAAGGTGCTCAAATCCTTACCTGCTTCATACAAGCATAGAGTTGCTTCTATTGAGGAGATCAGGACTGTGACAACTGTTACAAGGGATCAGTTGGTTGGCAAGCTTTCAGCATTTGAAATGAGTGAGTTTGGTGATTCCCTTCCTAAATCATAATCTACTTTTAAGGCCAATGTTTCTAGGAAGCAAAGATTTGATTCAGGTGAAATCTCTTCAAGAAGATTAACCAATTATGAGAAGGCAAGGAAGGAACTTGAAGAAGATGAAATGGAGCTTGAAGAATTTGAAGCCCTTTTTGCCAAAAGGTTACCAAGATGATCTAGTAAGTATGAAGGAAAGTTGTCTTTCAAATGTTTTGCTTGTAATAAGATTGCTCATTTTGCTTCAAGAAGTCCAGAGAGGGTTTCAAAGCCAAACCCTATCAGACCTAGGTTTCATAAGAAATACTACTATGTCCAAGAAGCTGTTGATGAAGGAGTTATAGATGATGAATCTGATAAGGGAAGTACCTCTGGAAATGAATGGGTGTTCATTGCTATGAAAGAAGAAGATCCGATGCCTACTGAATCTGCTAGCTGTGTGAATGTGGAAAATGCCTTGGCTGCTTAGGTTGAAGAAAAGGATGAATGGGTGATTGACAGTGGATGTTCTCATCATATGACAGGCGATAAAAGTAAGTTTGTAAGTATGGAAAGATATGAAGGTGGAATTGTGAAGTTTAGAGACAATTTAGCTAGTAGAATCTGTGGTAGAGGATCCATCTCTCTTAATGGTAAGCATAACACTAATGATGTTTTGTATGTAGAAGGGTTGAAGAATAATCTTCGTAGTGTTGGACAGTTGGTTGACAAAGGGTATGATCTCCAATTCAAGGATGGAAAATGAAGAATTTTGGAAAGCTCTGGAACTGAGATTGCATCAGGTACATAGACCAGAGGTAATATCTTTCATTTAATTGGTACAGGTAAAAGTTATTTGATTGCTCAGATTAATTAGAGTTGGTTATGGCATAGGAGAATGTGTCATGTAAACTTTGATAATATTGTCAAGATAAGCACTACTCATATTGTGAGAGATCTTCTAAAGCTTGTGAAACCTACTAATAGCATGTGTAAGGAATGTTAGTTGGGTAAATAGAGTAGAACTACATTCAAAAGTAAAGAACAACTTTCAAGTGGATTGTTGGAACTTGTGCACACTAATTTGTGTGGTCCTGCCAGAGTTAGGAGTTTGCAAGGAGATAGATACTTTATGTTACTGATTGATGATTACTCCCAGATGATGTGGGTCACTTTCTTGAGAGAGAAATCAGAGGCTCTTGACAGATTCAAGGTGTTCAAGGCTAGGGTGGAGAATGAGATTGGTGTGAAGATAAAGTGTCTGAGATCTGACAGAGGTGGAGAGTTTACCTTGTGATTTTAATGCATTCTGTGAAAAGCATGGAATAAGAAGATAGTTATCTACTCCTAGGACTCCTCAGTAGAATGGAGTTGTGGAAAGGAAGAACTAGACTATTCAAGAGGTTGCTAGAACTATGATGATGGAATAAAATGTTCCACATGTCTATTGGAGAGAGGCTGTGAGTACTGTTGTCTACACTCTTAATCAGGTGCAGATCAAAGGTAATACTAGTAGAACACCTTATGAACTGTGGTTTGGTAATGCTCCTACTGTGAAATACTTTAGAGTTTTTGGTAGTAAATGCTATATTAAAAGTGATGAAGATCTAGGTAAGTTTGATGCAAGATGTGATGAAGGAATATTTCTGGGTCATTCTAACCAAAGCAAGGCATACGAGTGCTTTAACAAGAGATTGAAAAGGATTTTTGAAAGTGTTAATGTCAAGGTTGATGAAAGCAAGGAGAGACCTTCCAAGTCTTGTGGATATGAATCAGATGATCAAAATGAAAGTCCAAATAAAGGAAAACAAGTTCAAACTCAAACTCAGATTCAAATTTCTCTAGAGAATTCAGTGACTCAAGAATCTAGTGCAAATGTTGAGAAACAAGTTCAAGAAAATCTCAAAACTCCTAGGTATGTAAGGTTGAATCATTTTGAAGATCAGATTATAGGAGATAGAAATAAAGGTGTTCAAACTAGAAAAATTGTTGAAGAACAAGAAGAGTACTGTTTGATTTCAAAGATTGAACCAAAATCAGTGAATGAAGCTTGTAATGATGAAAGTTGGGTAAAAGCAATGGAAGAAGAATTAATGCAAATTGAAAAGAATCGTACTTGGGATCTTGTTCCTAGACCTGAAAACAAAAATGTAATTGGAACTAAATCGGTCTTCTGGAATAAATTGAATGAAAATGGTGAAGTTGTGAGAAACAAAGCAAGATTGGTGTGCAAAGGATATTCTCAAGTAGAGGGAATTGATTTTGAAGAAACTTTTTCTCTGGTGGCAAGAATTGAAGTAGTCAGATTATTTCTTGCCTTTGTTTTTTTACAAAGGTTTCAAAGTTTACCATATGGATGTCAAGTCAGTATTCCTAAATGGAGATTTAGAAGAAGAATTCTACATTGAGCAACTAGAAGGATTCCAATTGTCTGATCAAGGAGATATGATCTGCAAGTTAAGGAAAGCATTGTATGGACTTAAACATGCCCTAAGAGCCTGGCATGTAAGATTAGATAAGTATTTGCTAAAGTTAGGTTTTAGCAAAGGCATAGCTAATAGTAATCTTTATTTCAAAATTGATCATGAACACATCTTGATTGTTGAGGTATTTGTTGATGATATCATCTTTGGTGGAAATGAGAGCATGTGTAAAAAAATTACTGATTAGATGCAAGGTAAATTTGAGATGTCCATGCTTAGTGAAATGAATGTCTTCTTGGGTCTGCAAATCATTCAGTTAGATAAGGGCATCTTCATTTCTCAGTCTAAGTATGTAGAAGAGTTGTTGAAATTTTTTGGAATGGAGGATTCAAAACCAATGAGTACTCCTATGATAACCAGATGCAAGTTGAGTAAAGATGATGATTCCCCTAAGGAAGATCAGAAAAGGTATAGATCAATGATTAGAGGACTACTTTATTTGACTCATACCAGACCTAATATTATGAATGCAGTTGGCCTTGTTGCTAGATTTCAAGCTAATCCTAGAGAATCTCATGTTGTAGCAGTCAAAAGAATTTTTAGATATCTATAGGGAACATCTGATTATGGCTTATGGTATCCTAAGGATGATGATTTCACTATTCATGCATATACAAATGTTGATTGGGTAGGAGATGTGGATGACAGGAAGAGTACTAGTGGTGGTGCATTTTTCTTGGGAAAGAGATTGGTTTCTTGGTTGAGCAAAAAGTAGGAGGCAATATCTCTATCTATTGTAGAAGCAGAGTATATAGCAGTAGCAAGTAATTGTACTCAAGTTTTATGGATTAAGGAAATGTTGAAGGATATCAGAACTATGTTTGTAGAGCCTGTTACAATCTTCTGTGATAATTTAAGTGCAATAAGCATCTCAAAGAATCCGGTGTTGCATTCAAATAAAAAGCACATATCCATCAAGTTTCACTTTTTGAGAGAGAAGGTAAATGAGAATGAAGTCAGATTGGAATTTATTTCTTCTAAGGATCATATTGCGGATATCTTCACTAAACCTCTACCTAAGGATACTTTTGAGTATCTTAGAGTGAAGCTAGGGGTTGTTACCCTCCTATTTAGAACTAAGGTGCTCTAGTGTGCATCAGTCAGGTGGAACTCACAGTCATATCTTGTGATCCGGATTGGTGTTAAGGGAATACTACTCAGGGGGAGTAGTCAGTATGTTAATTCTGGAGTTTAGTTTGAAAATAAAAGGAGGAGAGATGATTGCAAATATGTGCCATTTGCCATTGATGTCAAAGGGGGAGAGAAGTCATGTGAAAAAATTGGAAGTAAGTAGTTGCTGGTGAAAGGGGGAGTAGTGGAGAAAATGGTTGCAGGTGAAGAGAGTGGTTGCAGGTGTGACAAGAGAAAAGGGGAGAAGTCCTTGTCTTGATGGTTGAATCAATTTTTCACATCATATGTTGCCATCAATGACAAAGGGGGAGATTGTTGCAAATATGTGCATATGATGTGCTGTCATTGATATCAACATATCTCTTTTTCAGAGATAGTGAAGACAATGCAGTTCAGTAAAGTAGATTGCTCCACATTTCTGGTAAGAAGAAGATCAGAGTCTGTCGAGTAAAGGATTTTGTAGAGGATTATCTAAAGTTGCTCTAGTTAAGATTGAGAGGTCTGCGTGGAGGATTGGTGAAGTTATGGCCATCTGAGTAGAACTAGGTTTTGTAGTTGTTCAGAGGTGACAGAGTGACATGAATTTGGTTTGGATTGCTGTGCATAGAATATTATGTCTACAGATCTAGAGGCATGTTTGGGATGTTGGTGTGTGTCCTCAACTCAAATGGTTCATGGTTTGGAGGTCTCTAAGCAATCTTTCTAGTGTGACAGTCATGACAGTTAGTGTTCTTAAATTCCCAGATGAAGATGCAAGTGTTTCTAGTGATTTGAGGTGATATGGTTGTTCTTGTTGATTTCACTATGCTTGTGGTGGTCTCTGGATCATGTGCCTATTGTGTCAGTGGTATGCATTGAGGATTGAGCTCGTGGTTGAAGATTTCTCCTTGGGTTTTGTTGTCCTTTCCAGTCTTAGCCGACCAGATGCTTGGCGTGTGTTGCAGATGATCTAAAAAGAGTTCTATAGAGTGTGGCATGTTGTTCGAGGAAGATTTGAGTCCCAACTATGTTTGGCTGACAGTGTAATGGTTTGCATGCAGCATTTTAAGTCTTGTGATTGTAATTCCCTGTAATGCCTATCTTGGAGAATGTTCTAGATAGATGATTGTAAGGCCAACTTTGATGTTCATTCCAAAGTCAACGTCATGTATAAATAAGTGTTATGAAGTTGTGAAAATGTAGGAATGTGAGCGAAGATGCAGAGGTAGCGAAGAATTGTTTGGGGGTAGAGAAGAGGTGTTGTGAGCTTCAATGGAACTAAACCTTGCATGAAGAAGATGTTGTTTCTTAGTTCAACCTTTCAGTGTTAACCTTGTGAATATTCTTGTAGGCAGTGAGCCTCCTTTGAGCAGTGAGCTCTAGGCAGTGTGCCCAAAGGTAAGTGCCTTCCCATTTTTCTATTCTTTTAATAGAGAATAAATCTTGTGGGTTAACCCCCACTGTGGATTTTCCCTTAATCGGGTTTCCACGTAAAAATCCTGGTGTTATGTGTGTTGATTATGTTTATGCTCATGTGTTGTTGATTCATGCTTTCATGGTTAAATCATTAATCTGTTAATAAGTGGTAAAGAAGATTAAATGTAGCAAAAGATAAAAGTTTAGTGACAACTGATTCACCCCCCCTCTCAGTTGTCTGCCCTAATTTTTGTTAGATCTAGGGCACACAAATGAGAGGGGGGGTGAATCAGTTGTACAAAAACTTGCTTCTACTTCAAACACTTGATTCTTCTTTGTTAGTTAATAGCATATCAATTAACCATCCATGAAAGCATAATGCATAAACACAAGAGTAGATAAACATCAACACATTGGACACCAAGATTTTGACGTGGAAAACCCGGCTAAGGGAAAAACCATGGGGTGATTAACCCAAGGATTATTCTCTATTAGAAGAATAAGAAAAATGAATGGCACATGCCAATTAGGGCTCATTGCCCGAGCACACTGCTCACAAAGAGGCACACTACCTACAAGAGACACAGTGTCTACAAAGTGATAAGAATCATAAACTTGAACTGGAGATTAACATCTTTACCATGTCTGGATCAGTTCCATTTAAGCCCGAGATACTTCTACTCTGCCCTTCGCTCTTTCGCTATACCACTCTCATCAGCTCCTCACCACACTTTGAAATGAACTCACAAACCTTTATTTATACAAGACATTGACTTCAAAATAATCATCTAAGTCGGCAATCAACCGTAAGGACATCCGCAAGATGATTAATACATCCAGTCAACCACCACAAGAACATTCGCAAGATGAACAACTCATCCAGTCAGCTAGTCTGAACAAGAACTTCATCTGAAAGAATATCTTCAATTCTGGGCTCTACCACCAATGCGAACAGACAACACAACCTCAACATGATCCAAGAACCTTCACAAGCTTGCTTGAATTACTAGGTACATCCGCACTTCCTCTACTCACAGTAATCTCTTCTCCTCTTCATCTGGAACTTCAAGAACACAGTCTGTCGCAACTATCAAACTGAAAAAGGTTCTTCCAGACCTCCAAACTTTGTACAAACCAAGATGACACATCACAAGGACATCCCTAACACTCCTTCCAATCCACAGAGTCTGACAATGCTCCTCCAGATCTCACCGGACCTTTTTGTAACACTCTGTCACTCCAGAACAACTCCTGGAACTAGTTCTACTTGATCGATCACAACTTTTTCATATCTTCATGCGGACCTCTAAAATCTTAACTGGATCATCTCAAGACTCATATCTACAAAACCTTTAATCTGCATCCTCTTATTCTCAACCTATTGAGTACATTTTCCTTCTTCTTATCATTGTTCTTCACTGTTCCTGATTGAGACTACTTTTCTCAATATCCTCAACACACAGCTCATCCAAACCTTCTTACCAATGCAATATGAGTATGTTGACATCAATGATAACACTGGTTAACCTCATACTTGCAACAATTTCAACAAGAGAGAGAGAGAGTTGTTTAAGTTCACCATAACGTGATCATGTTATGTGCATTCACATAACGTGATCGCATTATGTGAATGCACAAAACGCGATCGCGTTATGCATTGCCTTGGTTATTTCCAAGCCTAAGGCTTGGATTTGTCTTGGGCTTCCAACCCAAAGTCTTGGACTGTGTTTAGGATGTCCAAAGATGTGTTTTTCTAGACTGTAGCAAAAACCACATAATCTGGAGCGTACTCCCCATCAGGTTTGCACTTATTTCCATGAAAACTAAAAAAAATACCACCATAATCTTGATCTCTCTGTTAGCTATCTAACCATATAATTTTTTTGCACATTTTGAGTACGTTAAGGGTTTCATCTTTAATTTATTTTGTTAGTGTATCCATTTTTTGTCAAAAACTAGTGTCTAGTATTTTTGACCTTTTTTTTAAACCGTTCATCAAAATTTGAAATAAGTTACATTTTTAGAAACTAGACTCCATTCTACATGTATTCAAAAAAAAAATTGATTTTCAATTAGTTTTCAAAAAATTTAGAGGGGATCATGCTTAATTTTCTGATTTTCAGGATGTGTCCACTTTGAAAATTACTAAAAAATCAATTATTCATGAAAAAATTATCAAAAAAATCAGGGATAAACTACATGGTGTTAGCTAATTTCTCACTAAAGCGATTTTTGAAATACTAAAAAAATGTTAACATTTTAGGGGGAGCACACTAGACACTATGTTATTTTTTTTGAGAAAAAATAGGACCAATTTGTGTACTCCCCCTTTTTGAACCCCTTAATCTCAACCATTTTTGGAAAAAATTAGTAGTTTAGAAACTAGATTCAGAGCACTACGACTCTTGTTTTTGTTCCATCTTCAAATTTTTAGTGTAGCTATCTTCAATTTCTCATCCAACATCAATGTTCCCTGATTTTAGAAAAAAAGTGGCATTTTAAGACCCCCTTTTGGTCCCCCATCTTTGTGCACTTACCCCTATATGAAGGTTCTTGAAGGATTACATTGGTCTGCATAACTTCTTGTGTACAAAATTCAAGCCGACTAAGTATAATTTTTGTGTACACGTTTCATCTCTGGCAAGCTGACCTACTTTTGAGTTAGATCTTGTTGCAGATATAAATACATGATGGATTTTGATGTTAAGGCATGTGACGACTGATTGAATTCGTATATGTGCGATCTAACACCATTTTTGTGATACGAAAAGTGCAGTAAGAGTGCAGAGGATAGAAGTGTTGAAATGCACAAGACAATTGAGAGGGGGGGTGAATCAGTTGTAGCAAAAAATTAACTTCTTCCACACATCAACACATTAATTGCTTAGTTATGATTTAACCATGAAAGCATATAATCAGAAACTTGAACACATTGACGCATTCAACACATGAGACACTAGATTTTTTACATGGAAAATCCAATAAGGGAAAAACCATGGTGAGTGTTAGCTTAAAATATAAATGATATATCAAATTTTACAACAAGGCTCATTATCTTAGGGCTCACTGCCCAGAATGTTCACTACAAAAGAAGCGGCTCACTGCCAAGAAAAGGGGCTCACTACCAATAGGGTGGCTCACTACTAGAGTTGGTGAACTGAGATAGTAGAATCTACACTATGCCAAGGTTCAGTTCCATTGAAGCATAATAAATTTTCTTTGCTCTACTCTGCTCTACTTTTTTACTTTGCACTTATCTTTGCATCCTCATTAATCAATCATGACTTCATTACATGAATTTATACAATTCATCAACCTTGGAATGAACATCAAGGTCGGCATTACAATCATCAACCATTGGAACAATCTCCAAGGTTGGCATACACACATACATTAGAATAGGTATGGACCTAAATAGATTTGTGAAGGAGAAAAATGAATGCAGACTATACCATGCCATAGATGGGACTCAAATGCAATCTTCCACACTACAACACGCTATCACAAACTCCAAAGTATAATCACAAGTAGTGAAAACAACCAAGTCGGTTAAAACTGGTGAACTAACACTAAGACCTTTAGGAACATGCTTCATACACAATCCGGATTACACTTTACGGACCAATCAAAAGGTAGGAACACAATCCAAGGACATCCACAAGCATGTTACAATCACCAAGAACTTCCACACAACCCCCAAACATTCTATCCATAAGATTCTTCAAACCGGAGCACTTGAACATTACTGTCTGCCACTGTCATAAAGGAAAGATCGCTTGCGGAGCACTAAATCATGAACCATTTGAATTGAAGGCACATAACATCATTGGAAACTTGATTCTTGAACCACAGACTATGAAACTTAAATGTGGAGAAATGCAGAGCAGAATACATTCTCCCTATCACCATTAGATGCACAGAAAAGTAGTTTTTACTTTGGTGAACATAACTCACTCAAATCTTCATATCGGAGGCTCAAACTTGAAACATAGTAGCTACAGACATCCCTTAACATAACTTCCAAACAATAGATAAAGATATTCAATCTATAGGATATGTGGAGCAAAACATTGTACTGTTCTTCTTAGACACTTGCTCAAACTCATTCAAATAATTTCCTTAGATGCTGACTTTAGGTGTTGACATCAATGAAAACACTTATTGTTCATACTTGCAACAAGCAGGAATAAAGTATATGTGAGCAGAGAAGAAAAATAGAGTTGTCATGATGAAGAGCTTTGAATCTATATTTTGAGCTAGCATTGGAACTGTTTTCCAACATTCAACAGATGCATTTGTAACAATTCTTTCTTGGCAGTGAGCCACCCTTTCTCTATCTTTTCTATATGGTAGTGAGCCTATTGCAGTGAGCACTTCATTGGACAATGAGTCCTTGGCTAGTGAGCCCTAACATAGTGAGCCTTTCTGTAATCTAGTTTTGATATTATAATATATTGTGAGCTAACACTCACCATGGGTTTTCCCTTTTTGGGTTTTCCACATAAAAATCCTGGTGTCTATGTGTTATGACTTTGTGGTTT
The DNA here is from genome assembly GCA_027924645.1 of Cunninghamia lanceolata. Lineage (NCBI taxonomy): Eukaryota > Viridiplantae > Streptophyta > Pinopsida > Cupressales > Cupressaceae > Cunninghamia > Cunninghamia lanceolata. The sequence goes on along the minus strand of BSBN01000685.1, from coordinate 7,893,429 downwards.
CTTTTCTTATGTCTATTTTGCTTTCATGTTATTGAATTCAGTAAATGGGTTAAAGATCATGTGAAGAAATGGTTTTATAGAATACTAATTCACCCCCCTCTCAGTATTCCTTATGTTCAATAGGGAATAAGTTTGGTTTGAGTCAAATAGTAGAAATATCACCACTTATACATGACTTAATCCAAGATAATGTGGGTCAAATAGTGGAAATGACTAGAAAGATTCGTTGGATGGAAAAGTACAAACATTTAGATTTGGATGGGAAAAGCTAACATTTCTAGCTCAAATCTTGTTTCCTTCTAAAAATTAATTAGTATTACCTTAGATTTAGGATTGGAATTCCCAAACTTGTCAAAAACTTGAGAAATTGTGCACTTAATGTTATCCTAAAATTTTGCTTGTTTTTTGTCTCAAATTTATAATGCTTGTTATTAACCCTATTTGTAATAAAAAGAGATTGTAGAGGAAACTCTTATGGTTTTGGAAATATAATTTATTCCTCATTATAACAAGTTACTAATTATTTTTTAAGAACTATACTATGTCTATATACTTGATAGATAGTGAATGCAAGAGTGTGTGAGTTCCTTCTTAGATGTGTATATGCTAAAATGTAGCAAATCAATGTTATTTAGATTAAACCAAACAAACTTAATTTATAACTAAACTAACACATTCAAGAGCCAAGAGTAACAAAAGATAAGATATATATACACTTGGAAACACAGTTAGAGACTAAATAAAAATGAAATTTGCAATGGGTAAAACTAAAACTTATGCCCCTAATAGACAAAATCTCTATGAAATTGAATTGTTGGAAATGTTGCGAAGCTATAGGAGAAATGTAGTAGCTCTAGGTGGTGTCCTACACAAAAGGGGAAAGGCTAACTATGCCAAAGGGGTGGACACTTTTGAGTATCTTAGAGGGAAGCTAGGGGTGATTACCCCTCCTATTTAGAACTAAGGTGCACTAGTGTACATTAGTCCGGTGGAACTCACAATCATATCTAGTGATCTGGATTGGTGTAAATGGGATGCTACTCAGAGGGAGTAGTCAGCATGTTCTGAGTTCAGTTTGGTCTTGTCTAAGAAACAAAAGGGTGAGAGATGATTGCAAATATGTGCCATTTTCCATTGATGTCAAAGGGGGAGAGAAGTCATGTGAAAAACTTGGATGGAAGTGAATGGTTACTGGTGAAAGGGGGAGCAGTGAAGAAACTGGTTGTAGGTGTGATAAGAGAAAGGGGGAGAAGTTCTTGTCTTGATGGTTGAACCATTTTTTCACATCATATGTTGCCATCAATGACAAAGGGGGAGATTGTTACAAATATGTGTCTAATCGATGTTGTCATTGATGTCAACATATCCTTGTTGTCATTACTATCAACTGTATCTTATTCTATTGCTTGTTTAGAAGACTTGTATGTTGAGGATATTGAGAAAATTAGCCTCTCTGAAAGAAACAAGTGAGTTACATATCTCTCTATCAGAGATAGTGAAGACAGTGCAATTTAGTGAAGTAGGTTGCTTCGCATTCCCAGTAAGATGAAGATCAGAGTCTGCAGATTAAAGGGTTTGTAGAGGATTGTCTAAAGTTGCTCTAGTCAAGATTTGAGAGGTCCGCATGGAGAATTCGAGAAGTTATGGCCATCTGAGTAGAACCAGGTTTTTCAGTTGTTCAGAGGTGACAGAGTGATAGAAATTTGGTCTGGATTGATCTGCATTGGAATATTATAATCTGCGGATCTTGAGGTGTGTTTGGGATGTCGGTGTGTATCCTCAACTCAAGTGGTTCATGGTTTGGAGGTCTGCAATCAATCTTTCTAGTGTGACAGTCATGACAGTTAGTGTTCTTAAGTTCCCAAATGAAGGTGCAAGTGTTTCTGGTGATTTGAGGTGGTGCGGTTGTTCCTGTTGATTTCATTGTGCTTGTGGTGGTCTTTGAATTGGGTGCCTATTGTGTTGGTGGTCTGCATTGAGGATTGAGCTCATGGATGAAGATCTCTCCTTGGGTGTTGCTATTCTTTCCAGTCTTGGCCAACTGGATGCATGGTGCATGTTGTAGATGATCTAAGAGAAGTTTAATGGAGCATGGCATGATGTTTGAGGAAGATTTTAGTCCCAGTTATGTTTGGCTGATAGTGCAGTAATTTGTATGTAGCATTTTAAGTCTTGTGATTGTAATTTCTTGTAATACCTATTTTGGAGAATTTTCCAAATAGATGATTGTTTGGCCAACTTTGATGTTCATTCTAAAGTTGATGACATGTATAAATAACTGTTGTGAAGTCGTGGAAAAGTGTAGAAGTAGCGAAGATGTGGATGTAGTGAGTAAGTGAGTGGGGGCAAAGCAGAGGTGTTGTGCACTTCAATGGAACTAAACCTTGCATGAAGAAGATGTTGTTTCTTAGTTCAATCTTTTAGTGTTAACATTGTAAATATTCTTGTAGGTAGTGAGCCTCCTTTGAGCAGTGAGATCTAGGCAGTGCACCTGAAGGCAAGTGCCTTCCCATTTTCTATTCTTTTAACAGAGAATAAATCTTGTGGGTTAACCCCCACCATGGTTTTTCCCTTAACCAGGTTTCCACATAAAAATCCTAGTGTTATGTGTGTTGGTTATGTATCTTCTCTTGTGTTGATTGATTCATGCTTTCGTGGCTATATCATTAATCTATTTATAAGTGATAAAGAAGATTAAATGCAGCAAAAGATAAAGTTTTGTGACAACTGATTCACCCCCCCTCTCAGTTGTCTGCCCTAGTTTCAACACAAGCAGCTAGAATGTTCTAGTCTATTTTCATGTGCTCTTGATCAGCACAGATATGTTTTCCTTCCAAATAATTAGTTAGGACTAGTATTGGGTTATTTACTATATAATGTAACTCATTTGAATAGTGTGTTAATTATTTAAAACTTGCATCAATTCTTAAAGTTTCCCACTCCATTATAGGACCTAAGAGGGATCATATATGAATCACATTAAATTTGGAGATTCCTAGTTCAAATTTTACCAAGAATGATAATGCAACATGTTACTAGAAAACCCACACACCACACAAGGATGATGTGCTAACTTCCAAGGTTGGATGATGAGAAAAATAAATAATTTTGGATCCTTTGATCCTTATCACATTAATCTATGAGTTTGTATCATGTTTCCACCCATCTCACTTTATTTCTACATCTTCTATATAAAGAGAGGTTTGATATGATTTGAGAACAAGCAAAAATAAGGGATACATAAACAAGGAAGAAGAAGAACATGACATAAACAAAAATAGAGAAAAATAAACAAAGATAGATAGAGAGAATAAGAGAGCAAGAAATAAAGAAGAAATATAAAAAGACCGATTGCAACATCCAGTTTGTAATTCCAAGGATGAAGCCTAGCATGTAATCAAACAGATTATGTGATTATGTTAATTAAACAAAACTATTCTTTACATACTGCTTTTGTTGATTTTTTTTATGTTTTTTATAAGGTTAGATTTGAAATTTCTATTAGCTACAAGTTTAGAAAACCCTTAATTGGACTTTGATCTTCACTGTATTGCTCAAATAGAGGTCAATATTTTTTGTAATGAACCTATGTTGGTTATAAAATTAAAAAATATATATAATAATAGAAAAAACATAATACATATTATACTTTTTTGAAATCTAACACCAAGGGATACATACCTATAAAATTTTGTTTTCATATGATTTTGTTTGGCCTCTGAAAAATATCAGATAAATTGGCATTTTTACTAGCATGTGGATAGGAGTGGAGGAGACTATGTTGAAGTCTCCACAAAAGGAGAGTTGATCAAAGTGTGGTTAGATCTAACCCCCTATGATTAGATCGAACCTCCTTAGATTAAAACCCCTTATGTATTTTTAATCTTGACATGATTTTAGGCAAACATTAAGCCTGCCCCAATAGTGGGACACATTATTATAGTTTATCCCTTTGAGTAGTGTGTAAGAGTATCTTGGAAGAGGAGTTGATTCTTCCAAATGAAACATCAAGTTTGATTTGTTAGTAATGGGAGTTAAACATCATACATGAAAGTTGGCACTTGGGTTTGAAATGTCTCCTTGAGCATATGACTTGGATTCCCCTTTCAAAGACCATGGTTTAGTGGAAACCATAAGTAGTTTTCTAGATGACTCATCTCTTATATCAAAGGGTATGTTGATCAAAGACTAACCACAAGTATAAAGGGCATGTTAATCAAAGGTGAAGGCATAAGTAATATTAAATTGGAGATGAAGTAATGGCTTAATTGAAAAAGGAAATATTTCCATAGGGAACATATAAAAAATTAAAAAATGAAGAAATTTGGACCTTGTAGGATTAAAAAGAATTTTGATTCCTAGAATGCATATAAGGTAGGATTACTAGAAGATCTTGGTATATCACTCGTATTTAAATTTTCTTATTTATGTGAATATTATGAAGGAGATCTAAGAGACCACAAACTAATAATGGACTTGGGAGAACAGTTACCTGCACAAGGAGTATAAGAGATTAAAAAAATAATTGATTGTAGAAATGGGAAAAGCACAAGAAACATACAAATATGAGAAACACTTGATAAAATGGAAAGTTAAACCAATTGAAGATTCTACTTGGATGTCGAAGGAAAAGGTTGACCAAATTGGTTTTCCAAGTTAGCTTAGAGCCTTGAACAAAGGTGAGAAGCTCACTCTTCAATTACCTAAAGTGTTTGATGTAGGAGCATTTAGGGTGTAAGAGCAATCTTGAATCAACCAAAAAATATTTATTTAATGTTTATTGATTTTATAGGTACTTTACTACTTGTACAAATATTGTGTAGTAGTCTAAGTCAATTTTCTGGTACAATATCTCATTTCACTTATGCTCTCATAGGTTTAGAGCTTAATATCTATAATTGTAGGCCCAATTTAGCCATTAGTGGCACTGCAAGGAACCACAATTAATAACAGTTGGTTACGGTTCAGACCATAGATTACACCAAGCATTCAGAATGTTCTAGTTCATTTTCATGTGTTCTTGATCACTCTGTTGGATCTCAAAAACACTGGTTCTAGACCACAAGAGGGTGCCAATCTCTTCATACATTTTTGGTCAACAAGACAGGGTTTGTGCAACTAGAAACCCCCTACTCTTTAGGTTCTGCCTGGCCTAGGCGGGTGTACATAAATGATAAAGTAGATTTGGAAATCTAAATGGATTATAATTTAGGCAATTCTACTAACTATGGCACACAAATGTGATATAATTCAAGAGCTTACTAACTAAGTCCTAATGAAAATGTTTGATGTATCAAGAATGTGGATTAGATTTGTATAAAATGCTCTAAGATTGATCAGTACCTAATCTATTGGGTGGAAGGAGTCAATGAATGATGGTTATGTGTATGGAGATAGATGTGGAGGATTGGTAGGTCTACTTTATAGCTTAACTCTAACTTGTTGGGCACTTGGAATGTTTGCACCTTATGCAAACGTGCAGATCTATAAGTTATTGTGGTCTTCTTTAATTATCCCAGTGATATTCCTATAAATTACTATGACCTTCTGAAAGGAATTTGATTCTTAGTTTGATGGAAACCAATCACAATAACTATTTCCAAAGGATTTTAATCCTTAGCAGGAACCAATTAAAATGAATTACTTGAAAGGATATTTAATTCACTCCAACTAGAAACCAAGTAGAATAGCCACACACCAACAACAAATGTGTTGTGACAAATTATATAAATTTGAATAATTTGAAAGAACCACTTTGGAGACAGTAGAGCAACATATAAGCATGTAAATCAACACAATAGTTGAACACTGAAAATAGATCACCATGTAAGAACAATCTGCTCCATTATATTACTTCAGATATATATAATAATTACATGAGTCTTTGAAATATGAAAGTGGATGAGTGGGATGGATGCAATCTATCTTCTTACTAATGCATCACCTAAAATATGAAAAATGGTAATGATGATGATCTAACTCCTACTTCTTTGACTTATATAGCAATATTCTAAAGAGGATGCACCTCTTCATAAGCATCTTTTGGAATTTTAATTAACAATTACAAATTATCATTAAGCTCTAATGAGCCATAAATGGATTTGAGTAACATGATCCAAGTATTTTTTACTTAAATGGGTATTGGCACACTCCACAACATTCCTTGTAGAAAACTCCATGGTAATCATCTTCTCCATGCATACACAGGCCTCTTCCAATGCCAAATCTTCACTTTTATCTACTTCCAATGCTTTCAGTAGGATCTATTGGTATTCCTTCATCCATTCTTGCTGACTTTTCATATTTTGTTACCACTGAACAATGCAGGCATGCCTTCCTTGGAAGCATTAATGAATTCCTTAGCCTCTACATGAAGTTCCTCATGAAAATCTATATGTTTTCTAATCAGGTCCTTGGCATTGGTAATGGCTCCAGCATCAGGACTATCTCTATTCTATATTTCTTAGAGCTTTTCTTGTAGTATGTCAGTTAACCTTCTATGTTCTTGGAGAGCAATGTGATTCTTGGAATAACTAACCTAGAACTTATTCATCCATATCATCATATTAGCATATATTTTCTATAACACTGTAGAAAGTGCATCAAAATTGGCAAAGACTATCTAAGCATTCACCTGTGATGCTTCATCCTTATCCTTTGTCTGGGAGATTTCCCCTTGAGTTAACATTCTGGTAGGGACTGAATCTCTCAGGAAATCATTTTCTTTATGCATTATTTCACATTTCAATTTATACATATCCCTTTCTTTGATCAACATTTGTATCTGTGCTCTATTCAATTTTGCCACATTAATATCAATATCTACTGTAATTATAGGATCAGTCTCACCTACTTTTAATGTCATTACATGACCAAATGCTCTTTCTGTATCAATAATTGCAAGCTCTTGTGTGGAGGGTATAGGGCCCAGATCATGAGAGAATTCTCATCTAGATTGTATCTTGATCCAGTATATACCTCTACCACACCTTCTAGACTGAGTTTATGTTTGGCATCATCATTATGTAAAAAGCTATCAAAAACTAAAGAAGACTTTAAATCCAAACCAGGAAAGATCATTACACCAGACTCCTCTAAAAAAAAATTTCCTCTTTCTGGAGTCATATTTTTCATTTCATTTTCAACATCTATTTTCAAGGTATTCAACAATTGTTTTTCATTACTTGGTGTAATATCTAAAATTGATTCCCTGATTACTTTGCCTTTGTGCTTGTACAAGAAAGATTTGAACTTAGGAAACTGAATGAAATGATCATCTGAGACAAAAGATTTATAAGCCAACTCCCTAGCATTAGTATCAGATGTTTCCTCAACTTCTTCTTCTTTGTTTGGAGGTTGGTATTCCTCAATTCTCAATTTGGGGATCTTATTAGGTTGTCCTTGGGATCTTTCATCAGAAGATCCTTCACTGTCAAAAGACAATACTTCTATCTCTTGTGTCTCCCTCATTTTATGTTCAACTTCTTGATTATATTCATCAATAGCTAAATCAGCCTCTACTTCCTCCATGTTCTTGATAATATCATCGTGAGGATATGGGATATGAACATATCCACTCAAATTTTGTTTCTTTCTTGCAAAATCAATATAACCTTCAGGATCAAATCCTTTTCTTGGTGTTGCTCTCCTCATATTAAAATGTGATAGTTCGTGCAAAATAAGGTCATACCCTTCTTTTGACAATACAGTAAAATCTCCAAAACATAATGTACTAGGCATGAATGATTGCTTGTCATATGCACTTAGATTCATAACATTAGAATAGTCTATCTGCCTCACAATTTCCAGGTATGCAACTCTATCTGGAATAGTTTTGGGCAACAAAAAAGGTGTATCATCAAAGCCATCAGCTTTGATCATGGTGGAGTCAAGGAAATAGTACCAATCAGCCCAATTATGATTCACAGTTGGTGCTCCATCGAAATCTTTGGGCCTTAAAAACCTCTTGATCTTATCAGATAAAGAATAATTACATGGATAACCATAAAATCTGTATAATGTTTTGACAAAGAATTCTTCAAAATGCACATAATTGTATGTCTACAGGAATTACCATAATCAAAGGCTCTTGCATCATGACATTGAATGTCTACAACAATTACCATTGGCCCTTTAGACATAAATTCAGGGACTTCTGTTCCCAATACCTGACCTATTTAATAGTAGGTATACTTCAAATAGGGCTTGAATAAATCGACATGAAAGGGAGGCCCATCATTATCCTCAAGTGGCACTAAATTTCCATCTTGTCTAGGCTTGTGTAATGGCAATCTCCATCCTTTATAAGTTGTGTCCATCCTTTAGTATTCCTATTCTAATTCATCATATACTATGGGCTCATCACATGTGTCATCCAAGTTAAAAACTTCACATAACACATTTTTGGACACATGTATGAAAGGCTCTCCTTGCAAGTTGCAAATGGCCTTAAGGTTTAGATTATAATGTTTTGCCAGAAGTTTTATAAGTTCTATACTCAGAAAGACATCAGAAACAACCAATTTACCCAAATTAAAATTCCATGGGTTACAAATAGGTTCAAACCTATTTCTATGATGATAATGGAACATGAATAATTCATATCCCCTAATAGGAGTCCTCACATTACCTATATGTTTGCATTTGTCCTCTAATTTTTTCACATTTGCCCTTAATTGTGCAGTCCTTCAAGCTTTAGGTCCCAAACTAGGCAATTGATCAATAAGGTCCTGATTAAGTTTTCATTCTTGTGTTTTGCCTTCCCTCCATGTTTCATTTTTTTGTTTCTTACTTTTGGGTTGGCTAGTCTCACCTTGTTGTTTCTTATTTTTTGCTTTCACAAGACTTTACATTTTATTTCTCTATCATACAACAGAATTGAATTAAAATTTATCAGTAGAAGGGAAATCTAGTATGCTTACTTGTATGTCCCCGGCCTCCTAAATTTCTCAACCTCTGGCCAATTCCTCATTTTCTCCACTACAACCTTTGAAGATTTCTTTTAGTTAAATCCATGATCAGAAATGTTCAAATAAGGTTTGTTCAAGTAGCCATTAATGCTGGCCACTGGAATTGAATGTAGTGGGTTTTTTAGATTTTGAAACATTAGAGCGATATGATGCCATTGCATTGATGAAACTGTTCTATTCTCAGGCTGATCTATGTGTTTCATTTGGTGACATCTTTTGTTTATACATTCATAATTAATCACCAAGACCAACTGAATGTCTCCTTGATACGAAGTGTGGCTTTAGTTCTTTTGTTCAGCTAGGAAGCTATTTCAATAATCTTACCGAAATTGCCTTTTGTTTTATTTTTCAAATCTCAGTGTTTCAGGGAGAGCATTGTCAAGTCTGCCCAATATTAGACTGATCTAGACTATTATGAACCCTTTTAGAAATTGCCAAGAGTCTTATTGACAAATAATCCTTATTTATATCTTCATCGAACTAACATGCACCATCGTTAAGAAAATAGAATGCCCTCCCGATGTGCTTAGTCTCCTCGATAGTTTTCTTTGATAGCTTTTATTCACTGGGATACATCAATCAGACTCTCACTGAAACTTTTCAGTTCTTTCACATCAGAGTGACTTGTATAGTCAGGAAGATATGAAAAACCCATTCTGATGATATGTCACTCCGACACAACTATTGTCTTGACTTATCGATGAGAGTACACATATCTCTTCCCGATACTATATCCATCGGTATGATGCTTGAGAGCAGTCTAAATTAAAAATTTCACTCTTTCTTTCTTTTGCCGATTAGTTTTTTATCAGTCAAACATTATATAATGTCTTCCTGATTATGCACACTTGTTATCCTTTTGAAACTTTTGATTGATCAGACTTCCTTCATTCTTCTTGATATGTATTAAATGTTCAAATAGAGAGCTATAGATTTTTGATCGGAAAGGCATGCACATGATCTTGCTGATAAGGATCAATTGCTCATTTTGCTCAACCATGGTGAGGGAAATGCTTATCTTAAAGGCCATATTTATGGAATCATTAGTCATCATGGGCTATAAAATGGATCTTCTCACACAAATTTTGATAATTAGTGTTGATCATAAAATCAAAGTGTGGCAAATTGTTATGGTATGTGGAGGATAAATGGGTGGTGGATAGTGAAAAGTGGGAATTTTTTCCAATTCTAACAGTGGCTCTGATTGGGGATGTATACCCCTTGTGGGTATAGCAAGAATCCAGGTCTCTAGGAAGCAGACCAAATGTTTTATTTATATGGTATGGAAGTTGAAGTGAATTTGAAGTGGGAGTTGGCATAGGTAAAAAATGGAAGTGGAGTGAAATCCTATACTACTGTGCATGGAAATTTTTATTTTAAGAGGTTTCCCAAGAATCGTCCATGCACTGGCAATTCTTGTTCTCAAAAGTCAAATCCTATACTATTGTGCATGGAAAATTTATTTTAAGAGGTTTGTTAAGAACTGTCCATGCACTGACAATTCTTATTCCTCTTTATGATTTTAAAAAAAGAATTTTTTTAAGAACTGTCCATGTACTGGCAATTCTTGTTCTTCTCTTGTCATGTTCTAGAGGTAGTATGAATCTTCACTAGCCTTACCAACCATGACAAATGGACCTAGCCATAGAGCTTCAAATTTCCCATGTTTCCCTTTATCTTGTGTCATCTACTTCAAATTTTCTATTTTTAGATCTTTTGTCATATATGTATTTCATCTGTGATTGCTTATTTCTATTGTGTTGCTGAACTTGGTCCTTGACCTCATCAAGTTCCATTAATTCTCCCATCCTCTCCTCCATATGTTCAAGAACTTCCAAAACTTCTTGCTAGATGAATTTATACACTAGTAACATATTATGTAAAGGGAGTCTAGCTTGAGTCCCATACACAAGCTCAAAAGGTAATTCTCCAATGGCTTTCTTCACAGTGATTCTTTCTACCCATAAGGCTAGTCTCAACTTGGAATCCCAATCCTTTTTATTGTTATCCAACATCCTTTTTATGATCTTCAGGATGCTCTTATTGCTGGATTCAGCTTGCCCGTTTGCCTATGGATGATATTGTGAAGAATATGAGATCACTATACCATAGGATTGACAAAATGCTTTGAACTCATCTGATCTAAAGCACATCCCATTATCAGTTATAATTCTGGTTGGCACTTCAAATCTAGTGATGGTATTTTCTAGTAGAAAGTTTGTCACAACTCTACTAGTTGCTTGTTTTGTAGGTACAACTTCTACCCATTTTATGAAGTAGTATGTGGCTACTAATATCCACCTATGTCCCCCAGTAGATTTTTTTGCAATCTCTCCTATGAAATCAATCCCCCACTAGTTTAATGGAGTCTCAACTTGCAAAGGTCTTAAAAGCAACGCCCCCTAATACTTCAATTTCCTAGAAAATCTTTGGCATGCTTCACATTTCCTAGTATAATCATAAGCATCATCGAAAACCCTAGGGCAATAGTATCCTTCCCTTAATACCTTATGAGCAATAGTTTTTCCTGAGAAATGCCCTCCACATACTCCTTCATGTATTTCCTTCAGAACATGCTTTGCTTGCTTTTCATCTAGGCACAACAATAGAACACCATCCTGGTTTTTCCAATAGAGATCTCCCTCCATGAATACATATTTTGAAGCTCGCAGCTTAAGCATCCTCTTCTTTTTATCATCAAATCCTTCAAGACATTTCATATGTTTAAGATAGTACACAATATCAGTGTAGAATGGTGAATGCTCAATGCTAGAGATCATGTTATCTTCATTATTCAGATTGCACACCTGAGCAGCTTTAATATTTGTTTCAGCCATTAATTTAGCAAGACCCTGTCCTCTTACAAGCTTAGTAATTTGGATCTCTATGTCAAATTCTTAAATTCTATTGAGCCATCTACATCTCCTCCCAGTCACTTCCATTCAGACAAACACATCTTTCACTGCAGCATTGGGTACATAGGCTATCACTTTTTTTCCCACCAGATATGGTCTAAATGCTTTGACAACCTTTACTAATGCATATGCCTATTTTTCTACAATGTCATATTTTAACTCTGTATCTTGGAGAGATTTGTTGAAGAATGAAATAGGCTGCACATACCCTTCGTCATTCTTTTGTAGCATTACTACTGCAATTGTGTGATAGGATGCAAATGAAAAAATCTGGAATGGTTTATTGAAATCAGGGGATTTTAATACCAGGGCTTCTTTGATTGCGTTTTTAATGGATATGAATGCATCTATGGCCTCAACTATCCAATCAGTCTTTGCACCCTTCTTCAACATCTTTGATACTAGGTTCACTATTTTGGCAAAGTTTGATATAAATCTCCTTACAAAATTAATTTACCCAAAGAAGGATTGAATGGCTTTAATTGTCTTCGGAGTAGGAATCTTATCTATGGATTCCACCATTTCTGGATCAATCCTTACTCCGTCCTTGGACACTATATGTCCTAGTAACTTTCCCTCTGTTACTGCAAAATGACATTTTTTAGGATTCAGGGAAATGCCTTATTCCAACACTCTGATAAATATTTTTTCAAGGTATGAAACATGATCTTCTGCTTCCTTGGAATATGTAGTAAGATTGTCTTGGTATACTTCCATTATTACATTGATCAGATCAGAAAAGGCAACATCCATGGCTCTCTAGAAAGTTGCACCAGCATTTGTAAGTCCAAACGACATCCTGACATATATGTATGTTCCCCATGGTGTGGTGAAAGTTGTTTTGTATTGTTCTGATTCTTTAACTTTCACTTGGTTATAACCTAAAAACCCATCCATCATAGATAGTAATTCACATCTTGTGACCCTCTGCAACAAGGCCTCCATGTTTGGAAGTGGGTAGTTATCTTTGAGAGATGATACATTCAAATTTTAGAAATCCACACAGAGTCTTATTCTCCATTTTTCTTTCTGACAGGTACCAAACTAGAAACTCAAGATGAATGTCTGATAGGCTTGATGATACCCCATTCCTTAAGCTTCATAAGTTTCTCATGCATTTTGGGTTCTAAGGTAGGATTTATGGGTCTCTATTTTTGTCTGAAGGGTTTTGCATCAGGTTTGAGTAGAATTTCATGTTGGAACAAATCTTCTCTGTATGCTTTAAGGTCATCATAAGACCAAGCAAAGACATGCTTATAATTCCTTAATAATGCAATCAACATCTTTCTGATTGTAGGATTTTATCTTTTTCCTAATGTATACTTTTTTTGGTGCCATTTTAGTGCCCAAGTTAATTTCCTCAATGTCCTCCCTTTTTACTGGTGTTTGTCTCATGAGATCTCTATCATTTCCATCAAACACCCTCTCTAATGCCACAAGTCCCTTAGGAATCTTGTTAGTTTTGAGTTGCACAACTTCTTTGCCAAATAAAGTTTGATTGCTATCTACTTCCTCCACAAATGCATTGAAATCAATTTCTTGAGCCTCATATTGGTCAATGCACTATAAGAATTTAATCAGATCAGTGTCATCATTGAAAACTTGTCAATTATAGATATTGTCTGGGATTGCAGGTCTGGTTTTGAATTCAACTTTAGTAATGCCTGCCAATGTGACATCATCACTTTTTAAGGCTATATTTACTAGGAAGCTACCATTATATTTTTTGATCTGTCCACACAATTAATGGAGAAGGAATCAAACAATTCAATATCATCCTAGACAACATTTCTATATTGTTTCAATCTTTTGTTCTTGGATGAGTACTTCCTTCTGATTTGAGATATGATTAGTTATGAATCTCCATAGACAGCTAGGCATTTTATCTTATGTTTTATGGCAATGTTCAATCCTATGAGCAGAGCTTCATACTCTGTTATGTTAATGGTACATTCAAATGTTAACATGAATAAATATTTTGAAAGTTTTACCAGTAGGTGAGATAAATAATGCCCCAGCTCCATTACTGACCTTGTTGCATGCACCATCAAAGTACATTTTCCACACACCACATTCATCAAGTTGGGCCTCTTGATGTATAGGCTCACTGTTATGTAATTCTGGTTGACTTTTTTCAATTCTGAATGCACCAAGGTCTATATCATAAAAAAAATTTACTTGATTCTGATTAATGTGTTCTATGATATTCTCATATCTTGGCTCTTTGCAAAGCTTAATTTCTTTTCCTCCCACTGCTATAGTATCATAGGATAGATCCAAATGGACATTTCCTCCAGCTATTATAGTCTATTGTCTAGATAACAACATTCCATAGTAAGGTGGGATGTCCACTACAATGATGTCAATCTTATATGCTGCTTCAGGGTAGGTAGCTAGCCTTATCTACACATCCCACATAATGCCCACAACTGGGATGGATCTGTTGTCCATTGCATAACATTTGCCATATGTAGTGTCAACCCACATACCTAACTCTTTCATGACAGTCATTGGCATAATGTTCATGGTTGCACTTGAGTCAATCATGCAATTTCTCACTAGTCTGTTTTTTATCAACAGAGTGGTGTAAAAAGGATCTACCTGAGAGGGATTCCTTGTCAAGGTGTCACCCAGATTTACTTCAGGAGTTCTAGCAACCTCAATTCAAACATTATTTGTTTTGATTTCAGGTTTTTCTAGCTTCTTTTTTGATATCTCTGAAATCATCTTGACCACTATATTTTTGTTTTGATCTATCTTCTTCATTTCAAGAAGTGGTACTAATATTTTTACTTGGGATACTGCTTGGGCTATATCAAATGAGGGAGTCATTGTTTGATCCATTTTTTCTATTTTGTTATGCCTCTTTTCTTCAGCTAGTATTTTGTCTTTTGTCTTACCCTATTCAGTCTTTGCTATCTCTTTAGGTGCATGTTTCATATTATCTTTATTATGAGTTTGATCTTTCACAAACACACTCCTAGGTATTCCTTGATCTGCGTTAACTATTCTATTTCTCATATTATAATTACATTTTGCATGTGCCACTGCAGCCATTGTAAGAGCCCTTCTTTCTTCCTTAATTGGTTTTCTCCATTAGTTATGTGGTGGCACATTATGATCATAGATAGTCTCCTCATAATTATCTTCCTGATCTGAAAATACTTCCTATTTGAAAGGAAGCTCGGTGTGTGGAAATTGCTTCCTACACTAATCTAATGAGGAGAGATGTATGCAAATTCAATTTAATTCTTACAACTACAACAACATAGAACATCTAACAGAGATATTGTAGCGATACACATACACATAGAAAGTAGACAGAAGAGAGAGAGACAAGATATACATGGGGAAAACCCTTATGGGTGAAAAACCCCACACTCCAAAACATAGCTCAAATGTATTACAGTAAACAATAATAGATTACAATATAGTTTCAGAGCCAATGCTCTTTCAGGAGTCTTCAAATGTCGAATCTGGAGATATTTTGGCAACATAATATTACTCGTACCAAAGTTATCTATCTCCCATCCAAGCACCTATTTATATAGAGTTTACAAGGAAAATATGGAACCTTCTAGAGATGGGCATCCATCTTGGATTCATGCCCCAAAACCCATGCCTAGGGACACTTGTCCAACATGCCATCCTAAAGTGGGTGCCTGGTCCCAAGATAGGTTATGATAGATGCTGCCCCTGGACCCTGCAAGGGGCTATGCCCCTTGACCCTGTCTTGGGAGCGCTGCCCCCAAACCCCCGTTAATTATTCAAGGGGGAAATTGCGACTGCCAAAGTCACCAAAATTTACCTTGCTACATATACACAAGGTGCTGACTATGCCAACTCAACATGGGATAAATAAATACAACATTAGGAATTTGCAAAGGTTGAGACACCTTAATTCCCAACACTGTTCTCCCACATTAATGTTATATCTTTGATTCCCCACATCATATTCATATCCATTATCCTTTATCCTCTGTGGATGAATGCTCTTCATTAATCTGGTAAGGTCTAATTTCTAGCATATTTATGGTATGGTTATCTCTTTCCTGACCATAATATGTTCCTTCTTCCTATACAGATTGTGCCACCACACAATAGTCAGGTGAATGGGGTAGATTACATGCTAGACACCATGGGTTACTCTCAACTACGTGTCCCGTTTCTTTTTAGGGGGTCAGGAGTTTCCTTCTCATAATTCTTCTTTCTATTATTTTCCAAAGGCCTTCCATCTTTCCAATTGGTGTTATAAGGCATGTCATGCAGTCCTGGCCTTTCATTTCTGTAATAATTATTTTATTTTGCTTGATTATTGTTTGGAGCTACTACAACCTTTGTATTTTCTCTTCTCCCATGTTTTCCTACTGCTATTCTATTGTTTTTAATAGTAATGGCTACTTTCTGAGCTTCTTCCAATGTCAAAGGAGCTTTGTTTCAGAGCTCATATCCAGTCTTAGGATCAAAAGAATTTAAGAATAAAACTAGGGCCATACGATCTTGAGGCTTCAATTCTAATGGGATTTTATGATATATTTTTGAAAACCTCTGGTTGAAATCCATCACAAATTCATTATTATTCTTTTGAATACTAGTCAATTCATGAACAACAAAATTTAGATCAAACTGTCTCCCATACTATTCTTTGAATTGATGCTTGAAGTCTTCATAAGAGAAAATTGATGCATTAGGCAGATTTTTGCACCAGTCTCTGGCATCTTCAACAAGGGACAACATGAATAACTTCATTAAGACATATTCATACTACACTTTGAAATTATCCATGAATGTTTCAAAATTTCTAATGTGTTCTTCTACAGAGATGGCATTGTTTCTAGCAAATTTTGGGAGAGCATTCCTTAGATCATTATCAATCGGATCAGGACATACTTGAAATCCAGACAAGTCTAGTTGTCTGTATCTATTGATGTTAAGGGGCCCTTGTAGTCATTGATTTAGTCGGTACTGATTATGAGGTTGTTGATTTGGTTGGTATTGGTTATGAGGAGGATATTGTTGTGGATTTAGATGTGGGTTCACATTTTGATGTTGTGGCATAACATATTGTTGGCTAGGGGGTGGATATGGATTTGCTATATGTTGAGAGCTATTATGGGTGATGGGTGGTCTTAGATTTCTTGGAGGAATATTTTGTTGGACATAGCTTCTGGGTGGTGGTTGTGGATTAGATGAGCTACCTGCATTCTGGTGTACATTTTGTTGTACATTCCTTGAAACATACCCTCCTTATTTGTTTGGAGGTACATATTTTTGGTTAGCTGCTTTAGTTCTTGTAACGTTAGAAAATGTCCCCTTGGGGGCTTTTCCCTCATAAGGTTTAGCTCCCAGGTCTTTAGTATGCATTTGGGACATCTTAGTTCATAATTTGGCATCTCGATGGAATGACCCCTAGGTAACATGACAAACGAGACCTAGGAGGATCCCTTAAGCTACACCCTACCCAAAATAGGGGGGAGGACTTGGGCGCCCGCGCCCTAGTCCTGCCCTATTTTGGGGCAGCCCTAATTTTTGAGTGTCAGTTTATGACCGTTATTTGGGTCCTTTGTCAACACTATAAGTTTGAATTACAAAAATCTTGGCAGGAGTGTTTGTAGTTGTAGATAAAAGCATGTTTAGGCATTCATTTGTAAACTAGATGATTACTGGCAAGCTATTGTGTTCTCAAGGTGATTCAAGGCTTTCATTGTGTTGCAAGAGAAGACTTGTGTTGTTTATGCATTTGTTTGTAGATTTGAGCATCAATTTCCTCATGGAATGAAGAGCATCTTCCTCCCATGATATCTTCACTGCAAGGTGACATCATATTGTGTTTTTATCATCATTTCCTTTGGTTTTTGCCTCTGCCTCACAAGGGCACACACTCTCTATCTGACAATGGTGTTTGGAGACTTAAGTGTCTTATAGGGCTTGACTAAGGCAAGCCTCTAAACACCACAACCCCCTCCCAAAGTCTTGTGATTGTAGGTTACAGGTATCACATTTGGGAAAAGTGAAGTTGCATGAAGGATTGGTAGGCATCAAGGATTCAGGATCTGAAGAAAAGTAGGACACCAAAGCACTTCTAGGACTTGGGCGCTCTCTCTAGTGTCCTCCACAGCTGAGTTCCTAGAAACAGAAGTTACATGGATGATCAGTGTCGAAAGGAGGTCTAGATCCCACAAAGAAACTGGTACCTTGGGCTTGGGCACCTGCTCCAGTGTCCCTGACTGTTTCACCTCAGAACCTCGAAAACATGTATTCTGTGATTTGCCATTTCACTTCTGTCTGCAAGAGCATTTTTTGTTATTCATCAATTTATTGTTGTATTTACATAATTAGGGTTTTAATGGTCAATTGAGCATAAGAGAAGAGAAATTGATAATTAAATTCCCTAATCCAAGTTTCCCTACATCTCACAACAATCTAGGGTATGATAGTGAATTGCCACTTGACCCTAGATCCTTGAATGTAAAGTGGAGAGGAGGATTTAAACATAAAAATGCTAAAACATTAACAAATCCAATTTTCCACTAAACATTTTGGTG